>CM064498.1:51426962-51577897 GCA_032716605.1 Paralithodes platypus
TTACAGTGTATTTACAGTGTTTTTACAGTGTATTTTACAGTGTATTTTACAGTTTATTTTACAGTGTTTTTACAGTGTATTTTACAGTGTTTTTAGTGTATTTTACAGTGTTTTACAGTTTTTTACAGTGTATTTTACAGTGTTTTTACAGTGTATTTACAGTGTGTTTTACAGTGTTTTTACAGTGTATTTTATAGTGTATTTACAGTGTTTTACAGTGTATTTACAGTGTTTTTACAGTGTATTTTACAGTGTATTTTACAGTTTATTTTACAGTGTTTTTACAGTGTATTTTACAGTGTTTTTAGTGTATTTTACAGTGTATTTTACAGTGTTTTACAGTTTTTTACAGTGTATTTTACAGTGTTTTTACAGTGTATTTACAGTGTGTTTTACAGTGTTTTTACAGTGTATTTTATAGTGTATTTACAGTGTTTTTACAGTGTATTTACAGTGTTTTTACAGTGTATTTTACAGTGTTTTTAGTGTATTTTACAGTGTATTTTAGTCTTTTTACAGTGTATTTTACAGTGTATTTTACAGTGTTTTACAGTGTATTTTACAGTGTATTTTACAGTGTATTTTACAGTGTTTTTACAGTGTATTTACAGTGTGTTTTACAGTGTTTTTACAGTGTATTTACAGTGTTTTTACAGTGTATTTACAGTGTTTTTACAGTGTATTTTACAGTGTTTTTACAGTGTATTTTAGTGTTTTTACAGTGTATTTTACAGTGTTTTTACAGTGTATTTTACAGTGTTTTACAGTGTATTTTACAGTGTTTTTACAGTGTTTTACAGTGTATTTTACAGTGTATTTTACAGTGTTTTCACAGTGTATTTTACAGTTTTTACAGTGTATTTTACAGTGTATTTACATTGTATTTTACAGTGTTTTTACAGTGTATTTTACAGTGTATTTTACAGTGTATTTACAATGTATTTTACAGTGTTTTTACATTGTATTTTACAGTGTTTTTACAATGTATTTTACGGTGTTTTACAGTGCATCATCAATGGGTCTATTGATATAGTGATTTACCTTTCTACCCATATATTGTATGAATCATTAATATGGACACTTTAATCACTGTTTAGTCTGGTCATACCTTTTATATACTCATATATATGTTCAGAGTGTATACATGAATGTTTATTGAATCATATATCGCCTGCTTTAATATTATCTGGTCCGAGGCTTTGTGGGTTATTAGGATATACTGTATATTCTTGTTCTTATTAAAAAAAAGACATCTAGAAATCATAGTTTACACCTTATATTTTATGTAAGTCTTTCAGTACTATGACACTTTTGTCCACTCTATTCTGGCCAACACCAAACGATTTTATACAGTTAAGGAGAGGCTGGCCGTTTGTTTGGTCTACTAATTCATTTATTCATATATATTTTTAGTTTCCTCCCTAGACCTCCATCAAGCTTAGAAAAAGACCCCCTAGACCCCCCTTTAAGATAAATTTGTACATATTTCGGTAGAAAAATGTCCCGGCCGAAGGCCGATTCATCTTAAAATTGCAGGCTCGCTATCGCTCGCCAGGAAAAATCGACACCTAAATGGCTTGAAAGATCTTAAAATTGACAACGAAATGGGGCGAAAGGTGTTAAAATCGCCAAACTAATGGGCCGAACGTCTTATAATCTCAAAACTAGTGGGGCTAAACATTAGGGAGAAGGGGGTCCAGAAGGCCTTCCCTTAAGGAATGACCTTTAAATAATGAAAGGTTAACATCTATTTCAGTGACCCATTAGACTGCCATAGACCCTTTCTGACCTTTCAGTATACCATGACGCTTAACACTTATTCTGCTCATGTTCACACAGCTTAGGAAACATCTGTGGAAGTCAAAGAAATAATTGAAATCTATTTTAACCCTTTGATTGTCAGAGGAACTATATAAGATGCATAAAATCGTCTAGTGTTAGCACTTGCAAAAATATAACTCATATTACTAGAATATAATCGTTAATAATTGCCAGACAAAATACTGATGGTGTTAAGAGAGACTTCTAGAAATCAGGGAGTTAATACCATATATTTTATATAAATATACCGTATGTATAATATGTAAATTATGTAATATATCTTGCATCCTCAAAGCATTATACTTCATCTATTGCCACACGATTTGTATTCAACCTAGGCAAGAGCTGCACAAATACTAGGGCTAAACCTATTTCAACGTATTCCTTTCTCTACAAACGTCTGTTAAGCTGAACAAAATCACCTAAAAGTATCTAGAATAAGATCAAATAACCCATACTGTACGTCAATCAGCTTTATTTATTTATAACATATATTGTAACGTGAAAGTAAACTAATACAAAGTGAAGTGAGAGTGCTGAGGGTATACAGTAAATACTATATACAATATTTGGCTATAGCCTGCCTTAAAAGTATTTCCTTAATATTCTCTCTCTCTCCTTTAAATCCCCCGGCTTGTTTTTCACATCCTGAACCATCAAACACAGACACACACAAACAGACAGCCAGACGCACTAACAGACAGTGCTCGGTTGTGGCCTTGGTCTTGCTCGGTGCCTTGGGGCTGTTCGGCCAGGCAGCTTGGGGAACAACAACAACAACAACAGACACACACGCACATACATTCACGCATACACTATCACCCACATAAATACACACACACACACACATATACATACACACATATAAACAGCAAGACACCCCCACACAGCCAGACACGCACACATAAACACACACACACACACACACACACACACACACACACACACACACACATACACAGACTAGTATTTGACAACATAAGAATTTAATACGAGTGGTTTTTCACTAGCCCTAGAAAACACTAGTCAATTTTCCTTTCCACCACCACCACCACCACTACGTCTCTCCCTCATATAAACCTATCTATCTATCTATCTATCTATCTATATCTATCTATCTATCTATATATCTGTATGTCTGTCTATAGTTATGGATATAGACTAATGTACCGAAACCCTGTGTGTGTGTGTGTGTGTGTCTGAGTGGAGGGAGAGAGAGAGAGAGAGAGAGAGAGAGAGAGAGAGAGAGAGAGAGAGAGAGAGAGAGAGAGAGAGAGAGAGAGAGAGATATTTGATTTTGCCCCGAGGGGCGAGTTTATTGAGCAGCGCACCCCATCCTGTGAGGGGACAACCACTAGTAAGGCGATACATACTGCTCAAAGAGCCATTATTCCACTGAAACAACAGCATCGTCGTCTGGTTACATTCATATTTGTGTTTATAAGTCAGGTTGGCATTATCCAAATGTGTTACTATAAAACTTGTAGTGACTGAATTATTAATTGACAGGTTGTAAATAATAGCACTACAGAACTAGTGCAATCGTATGAGGAGACTATTCATATTTTCATTACATCGATGGTTATTGAGATCATAGTTAGCTGAATACAATTATTACAAAAATAGGCAATGGTATAAATCAACATAATACATAATTTAATACAGGCGGACATAATCATGATCCGGTTCGTTGTGCACTGGGAGCTAAGGTGTCTTGAGATCGCCTCGTACCCATACACAACGAACGTATTATAGTCTGCATGGTTGGTATCTAATTGAATATACTTAGTGGGTATTGCAAGAACCGAATGTCAGGGGGTAAGGAAATGTGATTTGTATATTAGAAGACTGTGATAAACGAGACGTGTAACATGTGGAGGGAGGTGGTAGAAAGAGAGGGATCTCGTTGGGGGTGGAAGTTTCGCTCCCAGGAATTTTCGTTCCTGTGGTATTTCAACAATAATAATAAAATAATAATAATAATAAGGGGACAACCACTGGTAAGGCAATACATACTGCTCAAAGAGCCATTATTCTACTGTAACAACAGTATCATCGTCTGGTGTTATTATAGTTTCCTCATTTGATTGCCACATGTGCTGTATATACGTGCTCATGAAAAAAAAAAAAAAAATGTGACTGAATTATTAATTGACAGGTAAATAATAGCACTACAAAACTAGTGCAATCATATGAGGAGACCATTCATGTTTTCTTACATCAATGGTTATTGAGATCATAGTTAGCTGAATACAAATATTACATACATGATGTGACTAATATTTCGAACTACATAGAGTACAAAGGAGTACAAAGGAGTACAAAGGAGTACAAAGGAGTACAAAGGAAATCAAGCAACAACAGATCTAGTGACCCTTCTAGGTTGCTTGTCCTCCAAAACACTGAGGATCAAGTGTCCAAACAGTGGTTTAGAGTGGGTAAGGGAACATTGGAAAGGGAACTACTGCCCTGCCACTAACGTGGCAGGACTAGGAAGTTAGTAGGGGACATATGGGTTAGTAACTGAGGGGAGGATAAAGTTATTCATTTACAAACGCAGTCAGTCGCGGGTTTGATGCGAGATATTTGTCTAGGCGGAATTTAAATGAATCAACGGTGCTGCAGTCTATAACGTCTCGGGGAAGCCCATTCCACAAGTTGACAACTCGATTGAAGAAGAAATTCTTAGATTCGTGCGAGTTAAAAGATTTACCAATAATTTTGCAACCGTTCCCCGCGTGTAATTAGATTGGTCGATAGTGAAGTACTTACTACAGTTCATATTGTCGATGCCCTTGATGATTTTGAACACTTGAATTAAGTCGCCTCTTAATCTGCGCTGGGTTAAAGGAAATAGATTTAATTCTCTAAGACGCTCTTCGTATGGTTTGTTCTTTAGGCTAGGTATCATTTTGGTAACTCTACGTTGAACTCGTTCTAGCTTGTTTATATCTTTTTGGTAATAAGGGCACCAGGATTGAACGCAGTATTCCAGAAGAGGGCGGACTAAGGAATTGTAAAGGGTTAGGATAACTTCTTTGGATTTATGCTCAAATGACCTGCCTATAAAGCCAATTATTTTGTTTGCCTTCTTAACAACTTCTGAACATTGTTGACTCGGTTTTAGGTTACTCGATATTGTTACTCCCAGATCAGTTTCTCTGTTTACATTCTTAAGCTGAGTGCCATTCATCGAATAGTTTGCTTTCTCATTTAGGTATCCGACATGTAGTACTTTACATTTATCCGCATTGAAACTCATTTGCCAAATTTGGGCCCAACATGACAATTTATCTAGATTGTGTTGCATATCGTCAACTTGTTCTTTTGAGAGTACGCTATTTGCAATTTTTGTATCGTCAGCAAATTTTGAGATTGTGCAGGTGAGACCCTCATCTATGTCGTTGATGTAAATTAGAAAGAGAATTGGTCCTAGTACCGATCCCTGGGGTACCCCGCTACTTACATTGGTCCATTTAGATGCCTTACCGTTTATGACTACCCTTTGCTTTCTGTTGCTGAGCCAATTTTCTATCCATTTCAACACACCGTCTTGTATTCCATGCGCTTTTAGTTTTAGCAGTAAACGTTTGTGGGGAACTTTGTCAAAGGCCTTTTGAAAATCAAGGTATATAATATCTACAGCTTTACTCTCATCGTAGAGGTTGAGGATATCGTGGAAGAAGTCTAAGAGGTTTGTTAAACAGGAACGTTTTTTACGAAAGCCGTGTTGAGTATCTTTAAGTATGTTATTTTCCTCCAAGTGATTTACGAGTCTGTCTCGTATGACCGTTTCTAGCATTTTACATACAACTGAGGTTAAGCTAATTGGACGATAGTTACTGGGTAGGGATTTGCTGCCTTTTTTGAATATCGGTGTTACGTTGGCTAGCTTCCACTGATCAGGCATAGTTCCAGACTGCAAGGATTTATTGAATAGTAATGTCAGTGGTTTGGAGAGCTCATTCTTAGCTTCCTTTAGAACTCTAGGCGAGATTGTATCAGGTCCTGGCGTTTTATTTACCTTGAGTTTATCTAAACAATTCAATACTTCTCTCTCTGTAACGGTGATATTGCTTAGAACATCTGAATTATCAATCTGAATCGGCGATGGTGTAGGGATATCACTGAGGTCTTCTGTTGTAAAAACTGATGCAAAGAAGGTATTGAGGGCATTACTCATTTGTACTTCGTCTTTGGTGTATTCTCCTTTTTCATCGACTAACGGTCCAACAGTTGAAGTAACTACTTTTTTTTTTCTGATATAACTATAGAATTCTTTCGGGTTTGTTTTACTTTGATTCGCAATATGTAACTCTAAGGTCTTTTTACTTTGCTTAATTAACTTTTTGGCTTTGCGTCGTAGCTCTACAAATTTCACCCATTCTTCGTCATTTTGTGAGGATTTTAATCTATCATTAGCAAATTTTTTAGCAAGCAGGCAGTTTGAAATATCTTTATTCCACCATTTGGGCTTATTATTATGGCCTGGACGCCGTATTTTCGATGGTATGCAGTCTTGCACTGCTTTTAGGTAAGTGGTTTCGAATAACTTCCAAGATGTATTTATGTCGTTATTGTTAATTAAAAAGCTCCAGTCAGTTTCTTTAAACATAGCTCTAAGTTTATGGAAGTTTGCTTTCTTGAAATTAGGGACTTTTTCGATGCTACTATTTGGTTCGTTACTAGTAAACTTTAAAGTGAAAGTTATCGTACGATGGTCGCTGTTACTGAATTCATCACCAACATTCAAATTCTCTATCAATTCTTCTTTTGTTGCAAGTACAATGTCAAGAACGTTATTACCACGGGTCGGCATTCGAACAAATTGATAAAGCGAACTCTCTTGCAAGTTCGTATACAAGTCATGTCCAGAGTGTGAAGTAAGAGTATCGCCCCACTTGGTCACAGGTAAATTAAAGTCGCCAAAAATTACGGTATCTTGTGAGTTACTTACATCTGCAATTTGTTCGTAAATTTCTCGGTCAGTTTGCACTGATTGAGCTGGAGGTCTGTATATTAACGCAAGTATTATTTTTGTACCTTTATTATTCTTTATTAGCACAAAAGATGTGTCGACGTTCACAATTTGAGGTTTTGACACGAGGGTCGGGTTAAGACTTTCTTTGAAAACTAAGAAAGAGACTAGTTAACTAGAGAGAGAGAGAGAGTACAAAGGAGTACAAAGGAAATCAAGCAACAACAGGTCTAGTGACCCTTCTAGGTTGCTTGTCCTCCAAAACACTGAGGATCAAGTGTCCAAACAGTGGTTTAGAGTGGGTAAGGGAACATTGGAAAGGGAACTACTGCCCTGCCACTAACGTGGCAGGACTAGGAAGTTAGTAGGGGACATATGGGTTAGTAACTGAGGGGAGGATAAAGTTATTCATTTACAAACGCAGTCAGTCGCGGGTTTGATGCGAGATATTTGTCTAGGCGGAATTTAAATGAATCAACGGTGCTGCAGTCTATAACGTCTCGGGGAAGCCCATTCCACAAGTTGACAACTCGATTAAAGAAGAAATTCTTAGATTCGTGCGAGTTAAAAGATTTACCAATAATTTTGCAACCGTTTCCCCGCGTGTAATTAGATTGGTCGATAGTGAAGTACTTACTACAGTTCATATTGTCGATGCCTTTGATGATTTTGAACACTTGAATTAAGTCACCTCTTAATCTGCGCTGGGTTAAAGGAAATAGATTTAATTCTCTAAGACGCTCTTCGTATGGTTTGTTCTTTAGGCTAGGTATCATTTGGTAACTCTACGTTGAACTCGTTCTAGCTTGTTTATATCTTTTTGGTAATAAGGGCACCCGGATTGAACGCAGTATTCCAGAAGAGGGCGGACTAAGGAATTGTAAAGGGTTAGGATAACTTCTTTGGATTTATGCTCAAATGACCTGCCTATAAAGCCAATTATTTTGTTTGCCTTCTTAACAACTTCTGAACATTGTTGACTCGGTTTTAGGTTACTCGATATTGTTACTCCCAGATCAGTTTCTCTGTTTACATTCTTAAGCTGAGTGCCATTCATCGAATAGTTTGCTTTCTCATTTAGGTATCCGACATGTAGTACTTTACATTTATCCGCATTGAAACTCATTTGCCAAATTTGGGCCCAACATGACAATTTATCTAGATTGTGTTGCATATCGTCAACTTGTTCTTTTGAGAGTACGCTATTTGCAATTTTTGTATCGTCAGCAAATTTTGAGATTGTGCAGGTGAGACCCTCATCTATGTCGTTGATGTAAATTAGAAAGAGAATTGGTCCTAGTACCGATCCCTGGGGTACCCGCTACTTACATTGGTCCATTTAGATGCCTTACCGTTTATGACTACCCTTTGCTTTCTGTTGCTGAGCCAATTTTCTATCCATTTCAACACACCGTCTTGTATTCCATGCGCTTTTAGTTTTAGCAGTAAACGTTTGTGGGGAACTTTGTCAAAGGCCTTTTGAAAATCAAGGTATATAATATCTACAGCTTTACTCTCATCGTAGAGGTTGAGGATATCGTGGAAGAAGTCTAAGAGGTTTGTTAAACAGGAACGTTTTTTACGAAAGCCGTGTTGAGTATCTTTAAGTATGTTATTTTCCTCTAAGTGATTTACGAGTCTGTCTCGTATGACCGTTTCTAGCATTTTACATACAACTGAGGTTAAGCTAATTGGACGATAGTTACTGGGTAGGGATTTGCTGCCTTTTTTGAATATCGGTGTTACGTTGGCTAGCTTCCACTGATAGGCATAGTTCCAGACTGCAAGGATTTATTGAATAGTAATGTCAGTGGTTTGGAGAGCTCATTCTTAGCTTCCTTTAGAACTCTAGGCGAGATTGTATCAGGTCCTGGCGTTTTATTTACCTTGAGTTTATCTAAACAATTCAATACTTCTCTCTCTGTAACGGTGATATTGCTTAGAACATCTGAATTATCAATGTGAAATAGAGAGAGAGAGAGAGAGAGAGAGAGAGAGAGAGAGAATATGTGTGCGCCACAGAATCTCTAAAAGTTTCTTTTATATATATATATATTTTTTTTTTCCTCGCAAAGATGGACACAACAATATTATTCTACTTTATATAGAGACATTTATGTTAATTTTATTGCAATATTTCACATTTATTTCAGTCTTTCATTAAATTATCCTGCTGTGGCACTCTGCTAACATATTATATTCTGACCATGTTATGAATTATACAGTGGTACTTATATGATATATCTCTCTCTCTCTCTCACACTATACTATTCTCCCTGACCAGTAAAAGTTAAGGTCTGTACAGTACTCTGGGGGAACATCACAGAGGAGGAAAAACACACACACCACGCTCACAGTACACACACATGCGCGCGCGCACGCGGATATACTACACATAATATTGTATTCTTAAACAGGTGGGGTACTTTCTTTAACAATGTTAAACGAAGATTTAAGCAACTAGGGGTTTTCCTGAAGGAGGGTGGTGGGCGGATGGGGGAAATGTATGTTATATATTATACTTACATAAGACAAACATATGTTATTACTTTACACCTCAAGAAGAAGGATGTTATTCCGATAAGGCCGAAGAATATGGTCGATGCACATGAATAAGGTCACACAAATACAGTACAGTAGTTATTGGCAAATATACACATACTTGTACATTTACAAACAAGTAGTCTACTGGTACTCACACACACACAGACACGATCGCACACACAAAAACGCACTTATGTCTATACACACACGCACACACACACACACACACACACAGGCGACAGACACGACAAACAATATCCATATAAAAGTTTCCGGGTGTAAAAAGTGTTTTTCTTTTTCTGACTGTTGAGGCTTCTATAAGTTTGTTGTTCTATCTCTCTCTCTCTCTCTCTCTCTCTCTCTTGCTCGCTGGCTCGTTTGCCGTGTTATTCAATTCCATTGTTAAACTTAATTATCCTACATGCAACTCCTGGTCCATTTCGTGCCCCTGTTATTGAAGATGGTTTCATGCACATAATCCATTAATTACACTGGTTCGGATTTTGCATTTATAAAGGATATCATATATTGCATCTAATAGATTGGATAGTGTCTGGAGCTGCATCTCAACACCACAGGTCTCGGAATATGGCACCTATTAAGCTGATGTGTAGCCCGGATGTCACTGTGACACACTCCGTGTCTATGGCGGTGTAAAGAAACACACAGAGCAGTGATGCGGTAATGGTGTTGATGATGTAATATCTGGAGAGCTCTCATAAAGTTCATTGGTGCTGGCATAGCTGGAGTCCAAATAGGGTCTCGTCCTATATGTAGAGAGTTCCATGCCGTTTGTTAAGCCTGTGGTAGAGGTTCTGGTTAACAACGTGGTATAGCTGGTGAGACATGCACCATTCCTGTAGTAATGTAGCAGTGGCCTTATCTACTGTCGAGTCTGTCACAAGTTGTATAATCTGAGACACGGTAGTGCTGGTGAGAGATGAAGCTTCCAGGGGGCCTAACTTGCCCGGTATTCTTTGTCAGGGTGCTTGAAAACGCTCTTAGCACAGGAATGGCTATCCTGCCTATGTTGAAGATTCTGGTGAGTAATCATGGCATTTTGTCTGTAGTCCTGTGACGGAGCACTTTGTGGTAAAGAGGCGCACAGGAAGAGGGGGAGGGCAGCTGAAATGCCCTTGTTGATTTAGAGCGCACATGTTTTCCTTTGTATCCTTCCTCAATTTTTAAGGTGGAGATTTTGTAGCTGTTATTATTTGGCTTATCAGTTATAGATCTTTGGTATCAAAAGAATCTTTCAAAAAATTATACTGGTATCAGTTTCTCTGTCTGTCTGTCTGTCTGTCTGTCTGTCTCTGTCTCTCTCTCTCTCCAATAAAAGTTCCCTCGTGTACTGCATTGTTTACACTGCCAACTACATCCATCTTTTCTTTTCCTCTTTTTCTTTTTCTGCTTTACTCTCTCCCTATGTGCCCCCCTCCCTGACAATGGGTACATGGCCTTCCTCCCCCTTTCTCTACCTTCAACATCCACGGGCTTTTGTTCTATTCTCGCCATTCTCTCTTTATACCTTTACTTCCTCACAAACACTTTCACTTTTTGTCACTTTTTGTATTTCTTCATTTTCTCCTTTTATCTATAATTCCTCATATTTCATTTTCTTTCTTTTTCCTTGTATATTTTCCTCATCTTTCTTTTGTTTCTTTATTAATCTTTCTCTTCATATTTTTTCCATTCATTTTTCCTTCTCTTCCTCATCATTATCTGCATGTTTATATTCTCCATCATCATTACATTTCAGCTCCTCTTCACCATCATCATCGTTCTTATCTTTCTAGTCTAATACATTTCCTCAACCCTTCATCCTATGACTTGGGCAACTTTAAACTTCGTGTGTCCAGACACTTTTGACTCCAACGTACCTTGCATTTAGCTCTGTCACTCCTTTGGCTTTGGGGGAAACACTCGTTTACAGGCAGCCTGCCTTTAGTCTCCTTCATACACATAGTTAAACAACAAAATAATTAAAATAAACAAATGCAACTTTCTTAAATATTTTCTCAGCTGATACCCGTTTTTGGTCCCCGATTTAATTTAACATTTTCCAGTTTTGCTGCAATTAATTATCAACATTTCCATATATTGTTACAAATAATACACACATGCCTTCTATTTAATGTATTGCCTTCATAGCATACCCACACACATACCCATACACTCGCCCACACACATACCCATACACTCGCCCACACACATACCCATACACTCGCCCACACACATACCCACACACATACCCACACACATACCCATACACATACCTACACACATACCCATACACTCGCCCACACACGAGTATAATAAGTGTATAGCCTATATAGGCCATGTTTAGTGTTTGTATGTGTATAAGCCTATGCTATGTACAGTGTGTATGATTATGTCTAATATATTTACATATGCAGTATAAGTATTTATATATATATATATATATATATATATATATATATATATATATATATATATATATATATATATATATATATATGTGTGTGTGTGTGTGTGTGTGTGTGTGTGTATATGAATGTGTGCATAAAATGTATATATATAATATCTAATTAGATAATTAGGGTAATTTAGGATATGTCATTAGTATTTAAATCTCGTATGTGAATACCTAAGATTTTTTGCTTACATGTTGAGGCGAACGAGGGACATTTGACCGGCTCGTGTTAAGAGAAGAGTAATTAATTAGATAAATGTCAGAAGATTAAAAGGATACCATACCTAATATTTTTGAAGTTTAGAAATTAGAAATACTTGAGTTAGTTGAGTTTTAGTTAATTAGATAATATATATATATATATACCGGTATATATATATATATATACTGCATATATACATGCAAATATATATACTGCATATGGCAGACTTGAGTATGTTTTAGTTATCGATATTATATATTCACTTAAGGAGTAACAAGTCATTGGTTACTCAGATTTCATGTTCCTTTTCATTTGAATAATTAGTATGACTTAAAATTCTAAGCCGAAATAAAATAAGTCAATGTGTGACTAGCCCCAAGGAGTGATAACCTGTGACGTTATCTTGGTCCGGAACCAGAAGTACTAATATAAAGGAAATTCTGTATATACCTCATAGAGAAGGTTTATCAAGTTAAGTGATGTCTACGATCAACTGTTCAATTATTTCAACCCTATTAAAACAAACTTGCGATTATTTAAACATTTATTTATAATACAAATTAATAATTACTATAACACACACACACACACACACACATTTTTCTCATAATCCCTTTATCTATTTCTCGTTTTTACTCTCTCTCTCTCTCTCTCTCTCTCTCTGGTGACCATGGTAACGGTGACATGAGGAAGACAAAGAGGGTTTAAGGCACAAAGCACCGCGGATAAAACTAACTCTTCTAAGCTCAACGTAAACAAAAAGAGTGAAAAGAAAGAGAGAAGGGATAGAGAAAAAGAGAGATAGGACGCACACACGCACACTACAAACACACACATACATACACACACGACAAATACACAGCCACAGACAGTCACACACATTAACAGCCATACAGTACACCCATACATAACACAATAACGTAACAATGTGATTTACTATCAAAGTGAGAGAGAGAGAGAGAGAGAGAGAGAGATAGAGAGAGAGAGAGAGAGAGAGAGAGAGAGAGAGAGAGAGAGAGAGAGAGAGAGGCAAATAAAGGAACAGAGAGAATATAAGATTAGGGAACAAGTGAAGAAGAGAGAAGAGAAAGGAGAGAAGAGAAAGGAGAGAGAGAGAGAGAGAGAGAGAGAGAGAGAGAGAGAGAGAGAGAGAGAGAGAAGAGGAATTGGTAGGAAAGAGGCGAACAAAAAAAAAGAGTAGACAAATGAAGAAGAGAGGCAATGAGAAGGGAGAGGAAGGAAAGAGATAAGAGGAATTGGAAGAGAAGGAAAGAGTAGGGAAGACCAAAGAAGGGAAGAGAAGAGGCAGCGAGAAAGAAGAGACTAGACAAAATACGATAAAATGGAAATGCAGGGCAAGAGAAAAGTTTGTGGCCATCTCGGCTAAGTCCTGGATTTACCTTCATTTGTCCCACCTGGAGCTGTGAGAGAGAGAGAGAGAGAGAGAGAGAGAGAGAGAGAGAGAGAGAGAGAGAGAGAGAGAGAGAGAGAGAGAGAGAGAGAGAGAGAAAAAGAGAGAGTTACACAGTTACACAGATACTCAGACCACACAGACCTTGCGCTCCCAAATAGGTGGTCCGGCCTTAATACTACTAGACAGGGACAGTTTATAGTGGAAGAATAGGATGGAGTGTAACCTTATGGGTCAGGAAATGCCCACAAGGAAAGTGTTTATATAGTATAGGAAGACATTAGTTTGAAAGAAAACAAAATACACATGCCTACTGGTTGATTTATATTAATCCAATCTTCATTAGATGATCGTCCAGTCTTTTCTTAAACGTATCAATAGAATTACTGTCGACCACCTCCCTTGGTAAACTATTCCACTCTTTAACCACATTGTATGTGAAGAAATGTTGTGTAACATCTAAGGATGCCTTTTTTCTAATTAATTTCATTCCATTACCTCGGGTTGCAACATTATTATTAATCGTGAACAGTGCACTGATATCTACTCTGTCAAATCCCTTAAGTATCTTAAAACACTCGATAAGTTGGCCTTGCAACCTCCTTTTCTTTAGCGAGAACAAATCTAATTTCTTTAATCTTTCATAATATGGCTTGTTTTTCAGAGAGGGAATTAGTTTAGTTGCTCTACGCTGCACAGATTCGAGTTTTTTTAATGTCCTTCTTGAGATAAGGGGACCAGAACTGAACGCCATATTCAAGATGGGGTCTAACAATGCTTTTGAAGAACGGCAAAATAATGTTTTCTTTATTATAGGTAAAATAAATTTTGACAAATCCCAAGGCTTTGTTAGCTATATTTGCCGCAGCCGCACATTGCTCTGAGGATTTTAGGTTTTCTGATATTACGGTATAACCCCGAGATCTTTAACCTTAGAGTTTGTTATTATTGGTTGGCCTTTCATTTGATAGTCATACTTTTTGTTTGAGAGAGAGAGAGAGAGAGAGAGAGAGAGAGAGAGAGAGAGAGAGAGAGAGAGAGAGAGAGAGAGAGAGAGAGAGAGAGAGAGAGAGAGGAGAGAGCGAGAGAGAGAGAGAGGAGAGAGAGAGAGAGGGGGGGGGGGGGGGGGGGGGGGGGGGGGGGGGGGGGGGGTGGGGGGGGGGGGGGGGGGGGGGGGGGGGGTGGGGGGGGGGGGGGGGAGGGTATCATACTGCCGCCAACGCTGCCACACACTAGGTATACAAAATAATATATGTCATAATTGAAACTTTCAAATTAAAAATGAAGTGCCAACAGTTCTTAGGTGCTCTAATTAAGGCATATTTATTTCCCTAGACCCCTCCCCTACCACCCTCAAGACAAATGTGCAAATTTTTCGTGTCCCGGCCGAAGGCCGTTTCCTCTAATAATTACAGGCTCGCTGTCGCTCGCCAGGAAAAAATCGACACCTAAATGGCGCGATAGGTCTTAAAATTGACAACGAAATGGAGGTAAAGGTGTTGAAATCGCCAAACTATTAGACCGAACGTCTTTAAATGTCAAAACTAATGGGGATTAACACGTTGGAGAAAGGGGTCCACGACATCTCCCCTTAACCAGAAAAATATACAAGTCGATATATCTTCTGATGCATCCATAAACTACTATTCTGATGCATCCATAAACTACTATTCTGATGCATCCATAAACTACTATTCTGATGCATCCATAAACTACTATTCTGATGCATCCATAAACTACTATTTCTGATGCATCCATAAACTACTATTTCTGATGCATCCATAAACTACTATTTCTGATGCATCCATAAACTACTATTTCTGATGCATCCATAAACTACTATTTCTGATGCATCCATAAACTACTATTCTGATGCATCCATAAACTACTATTTCTGATGCATCCATAAACTACTATTCTGATGCATCCATAAACTACTATTCTGATGCATCCATAAACTACTATTCTGATGCATCCATAATAAACTACTATTCTGATGCATCCATAAACTACTATTCTGATGCATCCATAAACTACTATTCTGATGCATCCATAAACTACTATTCTGATGCATCCATAAACTACTATTCTGATGCATCCATAAACTACTATTCTGATGCATCCATAAACTACTATTCTGAGGGCATCCATAAACTACTATTCTGATGCATCCATAAACTACTATTCTGATGCATCCATAAACTACTATTCTGATGCATCCATAAACTACTATTCTGATGCATCCATAAACTACTATTCTGATGCATCCATAAACTACTATTTCTGATGCATCCATAAACTACTATTCTGATGCATCCATAAACTACTATTCTGATGCATCCATAAACTACTATTTCTGATGCATCCATAAACTACTATTTCTGATGCATCCATAAACTACTATTTCTGATGCATCCATAAACTACTATTTCTGATGCATCCATAAACTATTTCTCAATTCGTTGTTGTGCGTATTAAATACAGCCCAATACGAGTCCGACCCAGCCATGTTTGTCAGTATTAGGTATAGATTACAGTATATGTATAACAGATATATATATATATATAATAGATATATATATATATATATAATATATATATATATATATATATATATATATATATATATATATATATATATATATATATATATATATATATATATATATATATATATATATTATAGGTGAGGTGATATAGGTGAGGATAGATGCTCCCACTTTCCCGTTGATCAGGGGTAGTCAATTATTCAATATGGCACCTATTGCTCTTCCTTGGTTCAATACTAATATACATACCTGTATAACCTTAATACGTTATACCTTCAACACTTGGACAACACTTATTAAGAGGGGATGGACCGTTTTTCTGGGCCCTCTTCTTCCTCATGTTTAGCCCCATTAATTTTCAGATTTTATGACCTTCGGCTCATTAGTTTGGCGATTTTAAGACCTTCCACCCCATTTTTTTGGTCAATATTAAGACTTTTCGCGAAATTTAGGTGTCAATTTTTCCTGGCGAGCGATAGCAAGCCTGTAATTTAAGAGGAACCGGCCTTTGGCCGGGATATTTTTCTATCGAAAAATGTACAAATTTATCTTGAAAGAGGATCTTAGGAGTTTCATTTTTTGTGTTTTTTTTAGCTTGATGGAGGTCTAGGGAGGATACCTAGGAACATAATAAATACATGAAAAAATAGACCCAAAAAGTGCCCCATCTGCCCTTAAGCAACATGTGGCATGCATGAGGTTGTAAAGGCTTATCCCTCAATACCTTCACTTGCCCTCAGCTACGGCAACAATGACACAACCAAGATAATGAAGCTTCAGTTGATCATCTCACAGGCCTATAAATAAAAGTCCATTCACTATAAGTAGGCCAAAAATCTTAACCACTAACTTCTATAACTCATAAACGACAAGAGTAATCGAGCTAATATGTCTACTATCTGGGAAGAGTCAGCCAGGGAAGAGGTTTCGGACATTTACAGCCCATTTGCTCTAGCCCCTTTTGAGTTACAGAGGTTAAGGGTCAGGATTTCTGGCCTACCTATAATGAATGGACTATAACCTTGTGGTGGAAACATATAGACAATAATTAGCCAATCAGAGCTCCAAATTATATTAACGACATACCGTACATAACTCAACCAATCAGCTCCGCCGATATTAGTGACATTTTATGAACATTCCGTTAATTGAAATTACAGAATTTGGTGACGTCATACAAATTAAACCAATCAGCGCTCCGGATATTAGTAACGTCATATATATTCGGCCAATCAGGGCAGCGGATTTTAGTGACGTCACGCATATTCCGCCAATCACATGCCATCGGAGTGGAAATGAAACCCGGCGCGTCTCTGCCGTGGACTTCTTTCAGGGGCTGACATCCAATTTGGGTATTTGCGTGTGATGTGTGTATGTTGGAGGAAGGAGAGCAGAGGAGAGGTAGTAGAGGAGAGAAACAGAAAGGAGAGGGTGAGAGTAGGAGAGAGGAGTACCAGTAGATAATATTGAAAATAGGAAAGGAAAATACAAGATATAGAAGAGAGGAGAGGAAAGGAGAACAGAAGACAAGAGAAGTAAAGAGACAACACTTCTCTCACGGCCTGATATCCAATTTGGGTATTTTTCTGTGATGTATGTATGTAGGGAGAACAGGGAGAGTGGAGAGGAGGTGTGAGGAGAGAGGTAGCCAGACAAGAAGAAATTATAAGAGAATACACAAGAAGGGGTACTAGAGAAGAGAAGGGAGGAACGAGGGCCGAAGAGAAGACAGTAGAGCAGTGGAGAGGAGAGGATAGCAGAGAAGTGACTGAACAAAACCTCTTTCACATACTGACTTCCAATTTGGGTATTTGTGTTTGATGTGTGTACAGTATGTAGGAGGAGAGAGAGAGAGAGAGAGAGAGAGAGAGAGAGAGAGAGAGAGAGAGAGAGAGAGAGAGAGAGAGAGAGAGAGAGAGAGAGAGAGAGAGAGAGATAACATCAGGAAAATAGAGGAAAGGAGAGAAGAATGAATAAAACAAATATTTACATATATACAAAGGTTATTGTTTATTAATCGGTTCACTCTTGGGTTAGATAATTGGACAGAATAAGGGTGGATATGTGTTGCAAGGCGAGTGCCTCCAACTCTCCATAAGAGAGGAGCCATACACTGAAACGACTCTGAAGAATACTGATTATTGTAATAACTGTAGAAGAGAGAAAGAGATGCAACATTGCGGCGAGTAGAGGCGAGTTGATGAGAAGAAATGCTTTTGACTCTAACTATTCAAGAATTGGTGGATTCTCCCCACACAGGCGAACAGTACGATACTCAATACATGGGAGCACAGCACTCCTGCACAGAGCAAGAAACTGTGTTGGGGTAAGGAACCAACAGAAACGGTTGAGTACACCTAACTTCTGGGAAGCTGTTCTAGCAAGAGTGATTTTTCTAAGAAAGGTCAGAAAGAAAAGAGACACCAAGAATATAGGGAGAAGACGAAGAGTTGATTTGTGTGTTGTTAAAGAGTAAGGGATAGTCATATGGCAGATTGTGTGGTGGGTAGATAAAATCAAGAAAATTAGTTTTGGAAGCATTGAAAGCAATAAGGTTATCTTTGCACCAATTTGATATCACAGAAGATAGGTGTGCTATGGCCTCATCCCGTGAGTTTTGAAGTGACTGCATGGAGAATCGCTGTGAAAAGTTAGTTTAATAACGTAGATTGGAGGCATCGGCATATAAGTGGAGAGGATTAGAGGTACAGTTGAGAAGGTTATTAATGAATATTAGAAATAGAACTGGAGGTAGGACAAAACCCTGAGGAACACTGGAGTCGATAGGTTTAGGAAGGAGCGATGGACGTCTACAACTGCAGCTATGGAACGGTCAGAAAGGAAATTGGAGATAAAGGCACAGGTAGAAAAATATAAACCAAAGGATGGTAGTTTGGAAACAAGGGATATGTGTCAGAATATAATAATGGAAGGCTTTGGATATGTATAGCGCAATAGCAGTCTCGTTGATGGCGATTATAGTGGTGGTGGTGGAGAAATAGGTGTTGATGGTGATGATAGTAGTGGCTGAGTTAAGTGGTGGTGGTGGACGAGAAGTGGGTGGAGGTGGTGATGATAATAGTGGTGATGATAGTAGTGGTGAAAGTGGTGGTAGTGATGACAGTGGAAGGTGGTGATGATAGTAGTGGTGGTGGAGGTGATGATGATGGTGGTGGTGGAGGATAATTGGGTGTTGGTGGAGGTGTTGATGTGGTGGTGATGATAGTAGTGGTGGTGGTGGTGGAGGATAATTGGGTGTTGGTGGAGGTGTTGATGTGGTGGTGATGATAGTAGTGGTGGTGGTGGTGGTGGTGGAGGATAATTGGGTATTGGTGGAGGTGTTGATGTGGTGGTGATGATAGTAGTGGTGGTTGTGGTGGAGGATAATTGGGTGTTGGTGGAGGTGTTGATGATAGTTGGTGGTGGTGATGATAGTAGTGGTGGTGGTGGTGGAGGATAATTGGGTGTTGGTGGAGGTGTTGATGATAGTTGGTGGTGGTGATGATAGTACAAAGGAATACAAAGGAGTACAAAGGAAATCAAGCAACAACAGGTCTAGTGACCCTTCTAGGCTGCTTGTCCTCCAAAACACTGACGATCAAGTGTCCAAACAGTGGTTTAGAGTGGGTAAGGGAACATTGGAAAGGGAACTAATGTCCGTGGCAGGATTAGGAAGTTAGTAGGACACAGATGGGTTAGTAACTGAGGGGAGGATAAAATAAAGTTATTCATTTACAAACGCAGTCAGTCGCGGGTTTGATGCGAGATATTTGTCTAGGCGGAGTTCAAATGAATCAACGGTGCTGCAGTCTATAACGTCTCGGGGAAGCCCATTCCACAAGTTGACAACTCGATTGAAGAAGATATTCTTAGATTCGTGTGAGTTAAAAGATTTACCAATAATTTTGCAACCGTTTCCCCACGTGTAATTAGATTGGTCGATAGTGAAGTACTTACTACAGTTCATATTGTCGATGCCTTTGATGATTTTGAACACTTGAATTAAGTCACCTCTTAATCTGCGCTGGGTTAAAGGAAATAGATTTAATTCTCTAAGACGCTCTTTGTATGGTTTGTTCTTTAGGCTAAGTATCATTTTGGTAACTCTACGTTGAACTCGTTCTAGCTTGTTTATATCTTTTTGGTAATAAGGACACCAGGATTGAACGCAGTATTCCAGAAGAGGGCGGACTAAGGAATTGTAAAGGATTAGGATAACTTCTTTGGATTTATGCTCAAATGACCTGCCTATAAAGCCAATTATTTTGTTTGCCTTCTTAACAACTTCTGAACATTGTTGACTCGGTTTTAGGTTACTCGATATTGTTACTCCCAGATCGGTTTCTCTGTTTACATTCTTAAGCTGAGTGCCATTCATCGAATAGTTTGCTTTCTCATTTAGGTATCCGATATGTAGTACTTTACATTTATCCGCATTGAAACTCATTTGCCAAATTTGGGCCCAACATGACAATTTATCTAGATTGTGTTGCATATCGTCAACTTGTTCTTTTGAGAGTACGCTATTTGCAATTTTTGTATCGTCAGTAAATTTTGAGATTGTGCAGGTGAGACCATAATCTATGTTGTTGATGTAAATTAGAAAGACAATTGGTCCTAGTACCGATCCCTGGGGTACCCCGCTACTTACATTGGTCCATTTAGATGCCTTACCGTTTATGACTACTCTTTGCTTTCTGTCGCTGAGCCAATTTTCTATCCATTTCAACACACCGTCTTGTATTCCATGCGCTTTTAGTTTTAGCAGTAAACGTTTGTGGGGAACTTTGTCAAAGGCCTTTTGAAAATCAAGGTATATAATATCTACAGCTTTACTCTCATCGTAGAGGTTGAGGATATCGTGGAAGAAGTCTAAGAGGTTTGTTAAACAGGAACGTTGTTTACGAAAGCCGTGTTGAGTATCTTTAAGTATGTTATTTTCCTCTAAGTGATTTACGAGTCTGTCTCTTATGACCGTTTCTAGCATTTTACATACAACTGAGGTTAAGCTAATTGGACGATAGTTACTGGGTAGGGATTTGCTGCCTTTTTTGAATATCGGTGTTACGTTGGCTAGCTTCCACTGATCAGGCATAGTCCCAGACTGTAAGGATTTATTGAATAGTAATGTCAGTGGTTTGGAGAGCTCATCCTTAGCTTCCTTTATAACTCTAGGCGAGATTGTATCAGGTCCAGGCGTTTTATTTACCTTGAGTTTATCTAAACAGTTCAATACTTCTCTCTCTGTAACGGTGATATTGCTTAGAACATCTGAATTATCAATCTGAATCGGCGATGGTGTAGGGATATCACTGAGGTCTTCTGTTGTAAAAACTGATGCAAAGAAGGTAAATAGTAGTGGTGGTGGTGGTGGTGGAGGGTAATGGGTGTTGGTGGAGGTGTTGATGTGGTGGTGATGATAGTAGTAGTGACAGAGGTAGTGTTGGTGAAGGAGAGTCGGGTGTTGGTGGAGGTAGGAGTAATGAAGTTATCTCTGTTAATTTGGCACTGGTGGAAGCAGGGAGAGAGAGAGAGAGAGAGAGAGAGAGAGAGAGAGAGAGAGAGAGAGAGAGAGAGAGAGATATTAAAATGCAATATAACTAATCAAAAGAGGGTAAGAGGGCAGAAATAAATGTTGATAAGATAAAAATAAATATATGTATAAGAAAAACATACTAAACTCTTTATTCACGAGTGCTCCGCTTTGTATTTACTTTTGGCTATTATTAGACGATTGTATATTTATTAGCAATAACCTGTGGCAGTAACATTATGAATTGAAACCGTAGGAAAACTTGCCTTTTTCAATTAGCGTATAGTAAAATTCAATGCAATACAATTAAACGAAAATATAACCCAAATTATAGCACCTAAGAAGAAGCCCATTGCTCCTTATATATTCCCTCCCTTCTGTGTCCCTCCTGGATGTGTTAATTTGTGAACTACCGGTACGTGCAGGTAATTAACAAGCCTAATTATGCATTGCTTAACTTAATTATGGCCCAGACTTTGAAGCCTCACAAGTTGATAACGAAGGAAACATAAAAGTAATGTAGGTTAAGGAAACATAAAAGTAATGTAGGTTAAGGTAACATAAAAGTAATGTAGGTTAAGGAAACATAAAAGTAATGTAGGTTAAGGTAACATAAAAGTAATGTAGGTTAAGGTAACATAAAAGTAATGTAGGTTAAGGAAACATAAAAGTAATGTAGGTTAAGGTAACATAAAAGTAATGTAGGTTAAGGAAACATAAAAGTAATGTAGGTTAAGGTAACATAAAAGTAATGTAGGTTAAGGAAACATAAAAGTAATGTAGGTTAAGGAAAGATGGGCCGTTTTGTTTGGTCTATTTTTTAATGTATTCCATTATTTCTCAGTTTCCTCGATAGACCTCCATCAAGCTTAAATAAACACCCCTTAGACAAGACACCTACATGGCACCCGCCTCCCACCAGATAGGGTTAATTTATTCCTTGTTAGTAAGAGTTAACAACATTGTGTAGTGAACATACAACACATTAATATACTTAGGGAAGTTACAGTGTATACGGCAGGTGTGTATATAGTGACACATATATTATAATCACTCACAATCATAGAAAACAATGCTTATTTTACATTTATTTGAAAGCATAATAATGACGGTAATTACATACCGTAACTACGTATGCAGTATTTAGCTTCTATGACATATACATACAGACCTGCACAGCATTCATTTACAATTAAAAAAAAAAAAAAAAAAAAAAACTAACATTAAAATCACATTCAAAGAAATGTACTTTCAATTGTATTACCTAGTAGATTTTAAACGGTAACTACGCTGAATGGAAACATAATGTCTACAACAAAATTTGATAGCCTAAACATTATATTGTAATAGTTTATTCTTCCTCAGCAAATATAAACTGCCTAGAGGTAGCCAGAAGGTGAGAGGGAAGCTAGCCCCTACCAGCTGTATTCCTACACATGACAACATACGGGTATAAAAAGGTTTTAATAGGCCAATAAAAGCGTCCATATAGTATAACGTATGGTACCCTTTAAAGGTATATTGATAGTGATAAACCTAATTAATACAAGGTTGGAAATGTGTATTTAATAAGCAAAGACAAATCATTATCTATACTGTATAGTGTATACCCAACATGATATTATTTATCTCTTTTATAGTTAAGAATTTTTAGAGTGAATGGAAAGGGTGTTGATGATCCCATGAAAAACAAAAATATTGTTGATAATGGAAAATTACAATTGACAACACCTAGTTTCTACTAAAAAAATGATTAAGAAATCAATAAATAAATATATAAATAAATTAATTAATGAATAAATAAATAAATAAATAAAAATATAACCATGACCGCACGAGTTGTATTCCCTTTAAATATTATCGTCAACACTAGTCTGGCAGTTACTGAGCCAAACTGATCATGATCATCAAGGAAGAGCAGTGGATGTTGGTGTACCGCTGATAAAGCCCGCGTCACACACAGTACGATAGCCGGCGATCACAGACGATCTTTTAAAAACATTTGAATTTTTCCCGGATCGTCTGACATCGTCTGTTATCGTGTAAAAAGATCGCCTCGATTCCTGATAGTCGAGGGGTGGTCGAGTGGCGAGGAAATGGTCGGCGGTGATCGGCCAAAAAAATAGTGGCTGCACTAATTTCTGGCCGATAGTCGGCAGAAAAAAACGTTAAATTTTATTGTGTGACTATCATGTAGATATCGTGCAACGATTCTGTGGGAATCCTGTGGAAATCGTCATTATCGTCCTATGATCGGTCAACTTGTTCGACGAGGATTTTGTGTACGACCGACACGTCAATAGCACGACCACAGTTCGATCGATACACGATAGTTTCACAAACACCACAGAATAAGCCGTGTGTCACATATGATATTATCAAGTACCACACAATAATAGTCAGATCAATACTCAACAACAATCAGATTCACTCGACCGACCATACATCGGTGTGGAGAGAAAATTAAGGAATTACGTATTTGATTGTTTAAGGGGAGATGGATCGTTTTTCTGGTCCCCCCCCCCCCCCACCTTCTTTATCATGTTTAGTCCCATTACTTTTCAGATTTTATGACGTTCGCCCGATTAGTTTGTTGATTTTAAAACCTTTCGCCCCATTTACTGTACAATTTTGGTCCCAAATCCAAATGTAGTAACACAAAGAATTATAGATATTTTCTTGAAAATCGTCGGTTACAAAACATTGGAAATCTATTAACATAAACAGGAAAGGCAAGTTATAAAGAGTCGTATATATAGGGCGGTTCATTTGCCATGTTAATATCGTGTGCGTCGTACCACGGTCGTATTAATTGTTCCACATACGTGCGTATGTTGGGCTGTTTTTGTATGGTTATCGACCAAAAGCGGCATTATCGTGGTGTTACCGAGCTGTAACCGTATGACGAACGTGTGATAGCCGAGTGAGCATCGTGACCAGTTAGCGATTTATTCTACAATGGTCGTGTTACCGGCGTGTGTGTCTTGTGTGTGTCGAGTGACTGTCAAGGGCTTGTTGTACGGCAATCGTGTGGCGGTGAGAATAGTGGGGTGATCTAGTTATTCGTTTTGAGTCGGCGAAAAAGTGCAAGTCATCCTCTATCGACGGCTGTCGAGCAGCGGACGTACTGTGTGTGACGCGGGCTTTAGGGAAGAAAACGAGTGGAAGTTGCCTGTACTGCTGTTTGCTGACGATACAGTTCTGATGAGCGATAGTGAATGTGAGTTGTAAATATGTTTGGAACAGTGTGTGTAAGACGGAATCTGAAGGTAAATGCGGGGAAGAGCAAGGTTATGGTCTTCGAAAGGGGTGCAGTCAGAGAGTGTGAGGTGAGGTTGAACGGTCAGGATATGGAGAATGTCAGCTCATTTAAGTATTTGGGCAGTGTGTTGAGTAAAGATGGGAGTATGGATGAAGAAGTGCGGGAGAGAGTGCAACAGGGGAAGAGGGTTGTAGGAATGCTGAAAGCAGTGACAAGAAATAGGGTGGTCAGCATGGAAGTAAAGAAGTCCTTGCATGATAGTGTGGTAATCCCGTCATTGACATACAAGAGTGAAGCATGGACGTTGTTGGAGAGACACAAACCAAGAGTGAGAGGGGTAGAAATGAGCTACTTGAGAAGCACGTGCGGAGTTACCTGGAGGGATAGACAGACAAATGAGGAAGTACGAGAGCGGTGTGGTGTGGATGTAGATGTGCTGCAAAGTGTGAAAAGGAACACCTTGAGATGATTCGGCCATGTGGAACGTATGGGAAGCGAGAGAATGAGGAGAGTTTACGAGAGTAAGGTGGAAGGACAAAGAGGGAGAGGTAAACCGAGAAAGAAGTTTAGGGAATAAATTCGCCCCCCCTCCCCCCTCTTAAATCAATAAACATTCAGTTGAGGAAGGGGAGGGGATCCACTTCCCAGAATTAACACTTTTTGTCACCTTCCTCTCCCTTAATCTTCTACAATATCCGATGACGCAATTTTCATTATATTCTGGCTAACATTAGACGATTCTATACTCGGAAAGAACGGTAGGAATCAAAGAAGTACAAATGGTCAGGATTAACCCTTGGATTCCCATACATACTTCCTAATTTGTATGAAATCGTCTAATGATGGTGATGATACAGTAAATAAAGGCATCATCGTGTTGAGACGGCTAACCTTCCGTTCATCTTCCACACTTTTCACTTCTAATTTCACTCATCTCTCTTCAATTCTTCACTCCATCCTTCTAATCGAGTCGTAGCCTTTAAAACAATCTCTCTCTCTCAATCTTGGTGTGAATGTGAAAGGACTTAAAGAGGTTGCACAACAAAGGAAGGATCTTAACAGATTGGATGAATGGTCTGAGACATGGCACCTTGCACTTGGAAAAGTGCAAGGTGATGCATACCGGCCAAGCAAACCTAAAGTCAGGCTACTCACTACTGAGAAAGACTCTGGAAGTAGCCTATAATTATGTGGAAACTGTTTCACACATAAGATATGTTCTACCTGGAACAAGCTTCCCTCAGAAGGTTTAAACAGTTATTCAGTAGAACAGTTCCAGAAGAGAGTATATAGTATTTTGTACACTCTGCAATGAGTGTAATACACTACATTAATCGCTCTCTTTCCACTTCTAATATCTCCCCGAATGGATGCTTTGATCGAGATACTAACTACTCTTTCTAAATCCCTCTTCTCCCCCCCCCCCCTTCTCTCTCTCTCTCTCTCTCTGGTAATAGCCCCATACCAGATAATAATGGGCCCACTGACCCTGAATATGGGCTCCTTTGCTAATGGCTTTAGGGAGAGAGAGAGTTACAAGGAGTTACAAGGAATAGTTAGTATCTCAGAGACCTTGCGGTCCATTCCGAGGAGATACTGGAAGTGGAAGGAGAGAGACTGTTTAGTGCACTACACTCTTTACAGAGTGTGCAAAATACTATCTACTCTCTTCTTGAACTGCTCTACTGAAGAACTGTTTACAACTTCGGAGGGAAGTTTGTTCCAGGTAGAACAGATATTTTAATGTGAAAAAGTTTCGACAAATACTAGTGCTGAACCTTTTCAATTATAATTTCCAGCCATGGTTGCTTGTTGTATTCATATTGAGGCTAAACATGTTGCTATAATCCACATTGTCAAACCCATTAAGTATTTTAAAAACTTCAATGAGCTGACCTCGTAGTCTGCGTGTCTCCAACGGAAAGAGATCAAGAGCTCTCAATCGGTCCTAATAGCTCATTCTTCTAAGCGATGGAATAAGCTTTGTAGCTCTAGCTTGTACTCTTTCTAGTCACTCTATATCTTTCCTGAGTGCTGGAGACCAGATTTGAACAGCATACCCTAGGAGAGGCCGTATCAGAGCATTGTAAAGTGTAAGGACTATTTCCTATTTCTATATTTAAATAGCCTCTTACTAAAGCCCAGTAAATTCTGAGCTTTCTTCTCTACTTCAATGCACTGCTTGGAAATCTTTAGGTCACTGCTAATCAGAACACCCAAATCCTTTTCCAAGTCAGTCACTTCCAGAGACATTCCCAATAGTGAATAGCCTAACTTGGGGTTTGCTTGGCCGATATGCATCACCTTGCACTTTTCCTAGTTTAGAGGCATCTGCCATGTCTCCGACCATTCACCCAGTCTGTTGAGGTCCATCCTGAGCTGTTCAACCCCTGTGGGGTCTTTCAAATTCATTCCAAGTTTTATGTCATCTGCAAACTTGGAGATCACACTCAACAGACCAATATCTATGTCATTGACATATATGATAAACAAAAGTGAGCCAAGGACAGATCCCTGTGGAACTCCAGAAGTGACTGCAGTCCACTCAGAAGAAACACCATTGCTTACCACTCGTTGTTGTCTACCTGTTAGACAACTTTCTATCCAATTTGTGACCTCTGTATTGATACCTAGCGCTCTCACTTTTGACATTAGCCTGCAATGAGGCACTTTGTCAAAAGCTTTTTGAAAATCTAAGTAAAGGATGTCTATGGCTCTACTTTCGTCATACTCACTCAGCATTTCATGGAAAAATTCCAGCAAATTGGTAAGACATGATCGGTGTTGCCTGAATCCATGTTGGGAATCTGTAATTAGATTGTGGATTTCTAAGTAGTTAACTATTTTGTTTACTAGTATCCCTTCTAAGAGTTTTACTATGATATAAGTCAAGCTAATTGGACGATAATTCTTGGGACACTCGTGATTCCCTTTTCTTGAAGAGTGGGGTCACATTGGCCAGTTTCCAGTCTTCAGGGACCTCTCCATTTTCTAGTGATTTATTGAAGATGTCTGCCAAGAAAGGTGCAATTTCATCTTGCACTTCTCGTACAACTCGGGGTAGAAAGCTATCTGGGCCAGATGACTTAAACCCATTTAACTTATCTATTGTTTTTGCTACCTCCTCTTGGGTACATATAATTACTGCTAAGAACTTCACCCTCATGTACTAGTCCTGGATTTGACATATCACTGGTATTTTCCCTTTTGAATACTGAGGCAAAATAGTCGTTTAGGGATTTAGCTATATCAGTGTCAGAAGTTTGAAGTTGGCCTGTTGGATCCTTTAGAGGTTTAATGCTACTTTTGAATGGCTTCCTACTGTTCACATAGTTGAAGAACTCTTTAGGACTCTCTTTGCAGAGGGCTGTAACCCTTAGATTTAATAGGGCCCCTCCATCATTGACGACTTCGCCTATTAATAATAATAATTAATAATTAATATTTGTCAAAAGCTTTTTGAAAATCTAAGTAAAGGATGTTTATGGCTCTACTTTCGTCATACTCACTCAGTATTTCATGGAAAAATTCCAGAAAATTGGTAAGACATGATCGGTGTTGCCTGAATCCATGTTTCCTTTAATGCACAGAAAACCAAGTACATTCAATTTTCTAACCGACAGAATCTCACTGACTCCCATATATTTTTTAATGATGTAAATATTCCCACTTCCCCTAGTATTAACATTCTCGGTGTAACATTAACAACTAACTTGAGCTGGACACATTATGTTAGATGCATTGCTAAGAATGCCTCTAAAAAACTGGAACTCCTGTACAGAGTTCGAGAATTCTTCACTGACGAGCAGTTGGCCGTAATATATAAAAGTCATGTGCGTTCTCAGATGGAATACTGTTCACCTCTGTGGAGTGGAAGTGGAGTGGTTGCATTGAGGCAGTTGGACAAAATTCAAAATAAAGCTATGAGATTAATCAATAACCCTGCAATCACACAGGACCTTCCTACATTATCCATACGAAGAAACGGTGCATCCCTTGCATTATTCTACAGATATTTTCACAGCAATTGTTCCGAGGAACTTGCTTCAATTGTGCCGCCTCTCCACATCTTTCCCCGTAGAACTAGGGCAGCTGAGAGCGCCCATGAATTTACACTTTCTCCTCCACAATGCAGAACTTCTGCTTATCAAAATTAATTTATCCCTAGAACTACTACTCTTTGGAATTCACTTCCCTCGAGTTGCTTTCCACAAACTTACAATCTACAAAAGTTTAAATCCAGTTGCTACTAACATTTTATGAATGGAGGATGCCTTTAGGCACATGGACCTTTTTGTATTATCTGTGTTTTTCCTTCCTCCCTTCATTGTCTCTTAACCCGTGGAGCCTCGGCTAGTTTTGTAATGTTTGTTCACCAGAACCCGGCCGGTTTTCAAAAAATTGTTTTATTCCAGAAACAATAGCGAATGGGTTAAGAATGAAGGAAAACCCACGAAAAACCGCTCAAAAAGTTTAAAGAATGGTCCTACAGAGCCCCCGAAAACGTATTTTACAAGAGTAAAAAATTTAAGGCAATTACCCCAAAAACCAGGTTATTGCACGCTCACGCGCACGCACGTGGACTTTGAAAGAAGAAATAATTTAATATCTGTTATCTTATGACTTGCCATATTCGTGGATTTCTCATGCTTTGTTTCCCCAACACCAGGCCCCCTAGTGGCCATCTTCGTCCTTCCTTCTTCCGTGTCCCTACCGACAACAGGGCTCGCGCCGTGTCCGCTTCATTCGACGTTCGCAGAGCTTCTAGTGAGTCCTTGCTCATCTGTATACATCTGTGATGTAGTAACAGGGTTTAGATTGGCTAGCACGGCTGCCAGAATGGTAGGTCCGCAGGAAGAGGGTGTTAAAATAGGGTACCATTGTCACAGGCGTCTACGAGTCCCGGATGGGTGTACCGCGTGTGTTGATTTTGTGATACGCCTTAGCCGTTGTGTTTACTTAGCTAGGAGGCGACCACTCTACGAGGCATGATACAGACTGTCAATATTGAGGAGAGTACATGCCATTGTCTTCAATATCAGCAAAAGCTCTGGTTTAAGGGTGTCTGCACGTGGTGCTCCGCCTTCCAGGGTTCGTGTTTTGCTTAGGCCCCTTGGGAGGGCCTCCTTCTGCATGGTGCGGCTGCTGGGTGCCGGAGCATCGTCTGCTGGGATGTTTTTCGGACCACGTGGTCGGCCGATTTAGGGGTCTCCGACGTAGGCTTCAGGTAATTTAGGTTTCTAAATTTCTGTTGTTATTGTTACCTATGTATGCCCCCTGTTTTGGTTCTTGCTTGCGGGCTTGCACCGTTGGGGGGTAAGGGAGACGTCCCTATATGTCATTATGCATTTTATATATATGTGTGGGACTGCAGGAAAGAGGTTGTGCCAACCCCGATTCCCGGCAGTTTTTGTCTGTTCCGGCGGCCCCGTGCAGTGGGTCCAGGTTATCCGTCTCTAACGGGTAGGAACGTTCAAAAGATCCCGGCGTGGTTTGGCTGAACCACACTCTCCCGGCGGAATTGCATTCCTAGAAGGGCTACCAACTCGGCCCGCCGAGTTAACGCGCCCTGACTGGCCTAGTGACACGTTAAGACTTTATCGCCTGCGGCGCCACCAGTCAAGTGTACACGAAGTGATAAGATTAGTTTTGCAAACTCGTTCAGTATAATCACAACTTAAAAGGTCATGGGACCTGTGGCTCTTGTCACAGGTAAGTTATTAAAAAAGTCAGCCAGACAGATCCGGCGGAAGGTTAGCAAGGTGGGGCACTCTCGCTAATTTTCCGGCAGATTTGGGTTAGGATGTTTAATACCTCGCAGGTTATCCATATGAGCATTGATTCCTGGAAATTTTCTTTACAGGCCCCAGACTACTTCTCCGGCGGAGTTGGACATCTAATCCCGGCGGAAGGGGGGACCCTCTCAATTACGGCACCATGCCTAGGTTTGAACTTTGCGCTACGCCCACTTGTTCCCTTTTACCCGTTTTTGCTCATACTTTTTGCATTAAATGTGTGAAGTATTTAGATCGCTCACGAGGCGTGTGGTTGTCTAAAAAGTGCGCCATCTGCTCTGAATTAAAATCCGCCTTGCTGGCGAAGAAAGACCTGTCATGTTTAGCAGCCTTACATGAGATTAAAGCAGCATTCAATTCTTATGCTAAGGACACAGCCCATAAGGCACCCCAATGTGACGACCAAGTCCTGTGGGAAAAGCTAATTATCAAGTCACCTTTAGTAAAACCCGGATCCTCCAAATCGGTCAGACCCAAGGTCAAAGCTAAAGCCATCAGCAAGGAGGTTATCAGTAGCAGTAGTGAGAGCGACATCTCTGAGGTCCCCTCCTCTGACCGTGCCACGCGGCGGAAGTCAAGGTCCAGGTCGAAGTCTCCCCGGAAACACTCTCACCACTCCACCTCGGACTCTTCCCTGTCTTACAAGCGCTGGAGAGAAGAGTATGACACATCGAGCAGCCGGCGAGAGACTCCTCAGCCACCTCCTCCCACGCCTCCCTCTGACACCCATACACGTGATTCAGGGGAGTCGGAAATAGGATCTGAGTTATTAGCATCTACACCTAGTCAGGAACATTCTGTGCATGTACCTCCTAATGTGACTTTTGCCATACCAAAATTAACTGTAGTTCCACGGGGTGTGAGGTCGACCGGCCCGAGTAGGGTGCTAGCCGACCAATTTAGGGGTTATCCGGCGGGGGCCCAATTCAGCTCACAGGTGACTCATGACTCCCAGCTCATAGCGGCAGGGGGGTACTGGCGCCATTCAAATCCACCTCTTAATGTCATTCCAGAACGGCCTGAGGACGGCAACATCAACGTGTTGCCATCGTCAGTGCCAGATTTGTCTTGGCTCCCGGTGGATAATGAGATAGACTCACAAGAGATAGCATCAAAAGAGATCTTTGAGCAGAATGAGGAGCCGGCAGATGGAATGTTCTCCCCGGCTCCTCAGTCTCTCCCTAGTAATTATTCTGAGGCTAGTTCGCATTCATCCAAAGACCCCTCTAGGAAATGGATGACTTCTGATCAGGTAAATGAATTATTACATAAAGTAATACAGCATTATCAAATCCCTGCCTCGTCGGAGTCCCCGGTTACTTTCTCAGCTGCACCCCCTAGCACTTCTGTGATTAGACCTTTAGAACTCCCGACAGTCACTACTTCTTGCCCAACCCCGTTGGTGGCAGCTACCTCAGGCCCTACAGTGCCCGCGGCGCTAGCAATGTCCAACCTCAGAATTATTACTGATGTCCAACCTCCTCCTTTAGATAAAGCGCCTCTGAAGAAGGGCCCCATGCCCCTCCTCTATGGTACTGATTGCTCTTGGGTACCTGTGGTACCAGAGAATCCCCTTATAGCTCAACCTTCAGTATCAGGGGACCCACCAGTTCCCGGCGAGTGGTCCATCGAGATCAATAAAAACCTTAAATTTCGGGCCAAAGACGAGACAGGGAGGGTATTAGATGTACTGATTAAGGGTGTACCAAGTTCACTTAACCCGGCATATTTTGTGTATTCAGCCGCGCCGGCCGTTCCTTCCGCCGCATCTGCACGACTATTTGCTGACTGGTCGAAGACTGATGGCATCAATGATGTCAAAGCCTTAAATGCTATTACGCCGGAGTTGGCTACAACTCCGGCTCTGGACCAAGCTCAGACTCCGGTACTGCAGATGCGGCAGCTGGGAGTACGCCCTTGGGTAGATTGGGAGATAGAAGCCCAAGTATTTGCCACTACTATCACCTCCAAATCTTCACATCAAATTCCTCCAGAGAATCATGCTTACTTTTCCCTACCAGTATCCAAAGCAGAAGGGGTGTCCCCAGCCTTACTAACATTTCTGGCGGCCCCCAAAGTGTCATTACATGCCCTGGATGAACCTTTCTCTCCCTCCCCGGCTGCTCACTTGGAGCGAGATTTTAAGTTACGCAGTAAAGCCTACCGGATGTTCTCTCAGTACTTAGTGAGTCATCAGGTAGCCGCCTCTCTTGCACGCACGATCTCGGCCATCACTGACCCCCAAATTAGAAAAGCTATTGAGCTGTCTCGTAGACTTTTGCTACAAAATGCCATTCAGTCCCTAGGAGACATTAGAATTGCAATCTTGGAGGTGGTTCGAGCCCGCCAAGATCTGAGAGTCCATCTGGTGAAGAAGTTGCCGGCGGACATAGGTCGCCGGGTACTCTCTCCCCGGTTCTTACTGCCACCCTGCTTAACTCTGAAACTTGGAGTTTAATTTTTAATATGGTAAGTGGGTGGAAGCAAGTTACCTCCCTAGTTACCTAGCTAGGAAGGACCCACCTAAGAAACCCTTTCATAAATCAAAGGGCGGTAACAAACCATCCCAACCCCAATCTAAACAGGCACCACGAGACCCCAGACCACCTCCTCAGCAGGGAGGTAATCAGTACAAAACCAAAACAAGGTAAACAGCACGGGTATAAGGGTAAGGGCCCATATAAAGGTCATCAGGGCAATGCACCAGCCAAAACTAGTCAAGCGTCCGATGCCAACCTACCCCCACCTCCAAAAAAACTAGCCACTCACACTCTCCACATCCCAAGGCCGAGCTCAAAGGCCCAAGATTGGGGAGTTGCCTTGAAGGACGAACCCCGGCTGCACCTGGGTTCGTTCCGTGCATTCCGCTCAGCCTGGCCCAGAAAGATAGTGAGCAAAGGAATCACCTGGCGGTGGCGCCGGCGGCCTCGACTGCGTCAGCCGCAAGAATATACCCCAGTGTCTCAGGAGGAGGAGGTCATGTTACAGGAAATGATTGCCAAACAGGTACTTATACAGGTCAATGTCTTCCAGCCAGTGTTTACGTTAAGACTCTTCTTAGTGCCAAAAAGGGACAGTGTGCAGATGCGCCCAGTTCTAGATCTCTCGCACCTGAACACCTTTATAGAGAATTCACCCTTCAGGATGCTGACTGTACAGCAACTCAGACTCGCACTCCCGCCGCAAGGTTGGATGTGTTCGATCGATCTCAAAGATGCCTATTGGCATGTCCCTATCAACAAGAGGTTCCAAAAGTTTCTCGCTCTGAGAATCCGGCACGAGACTTATGTCTTTCAAGGATGCCGTTCGGGTTGAACCTAGCACTGAGAGTATTTACCAAACTCGTCCGGCAAGCTCTTTTACCCGTGTTAGTCCGAGGCATACAGGTGTTTTGGTATCTGGACGATTGGCTAGTAGTGGCGAACTCTGTAGAATTATGTCAAGACCATGTCAACCAAGTGTTAGCTCATGTACAAGCCCTAGGGTTCAAGGTGAACTTGGCAGTCACACCTTGTCCCCTCAAGAACGATTCAGTGGATGGGGCTGGTCTGGGATACCGCCGCTCTGACTCTTACTCAGAGTGCGGACAACCGCAGCAGATTTCGAAGGAAACTGTTCCGGTTCCTCCACAGTCTGGATACGACCAGGAAAACGTGGGATTCCCTGATCGGTTCTCTCAACTGGGTACAATTAACTGTCAAGTTGGGCCGATTGAAAGCCAAGCGATTAATCCTGGAAGGCAACAAAGTGTTCCCTCTCTTGCCGGAGAAGAAATTATGGCCAATTCCTCCATTAATCCACACCTTACTATCGGCCTGGACCAAGCACGAAGTCCTCTACTCAGTCATGTCATGGGTTTCTCCCCCACCTACGGTATGGGTAGACACGGACGCCTCGGGGACCCTGGGTTGGGGGTACCAGTCAAGCCTAGGCCACCAGGGACAGGGCATTTGGGGGACAGACAACCAAGCCCATATCAACAAGCAAGAGCTTTTAGTTCCCCTGTTCTTTCTCCGAACTCACGGCAGGACATTGAAGAACAAATCAATAGCATTCAGAATGGAAAATCAAACCGCAGTTTTTTGCATTCAGAAGCAAGGCTCAGTGAGGTCACGAGAGTTGTTGAACGTTTCAGAACAAATTTTTACCCTAGCCGACTCGCTAGGGATTTCCCTGCATGCCACCTATCTCCCCGGCATGGCGAACGTCTGGGAAGACGCTCTCTCTCGCTAGCGGAGCACTCTAGTAGAATGGACTATCAAACAGGCGATCTTCAACAAGATAATTGCAAAGCCGGCCCGTCCACAGGTGGACTTGTTTGCGTCAACAACGAACCACATAATTCCACCCTATCTTACCCGGCACGGGGTAACCCCGGCGGGGGACCCGATGCGTTGCTGGTGGACTGGAACAGGTGGACCTCAATCTATCTGTTTCTGCCACCAGACTCTGTGTTAATGTGCAAGGTCATTCACAAACTGAGGGATTACCGGGGCCGGGTAGCCTTGATTGCGCCGCTTTGGCCGGCCCAGGTATGGTACCACCAATTGCAACAGTGGTGCAACAGTGGTCCAGTGGTGGACCTCACTCAGTTTTGCCTTATGGATATTTACTCTGCCAAATGGTTAAATCAATTTGGGCCAAGTGTCACTCAGAAACTAATGAATCAGTACACACCGTCTACCAGGAGACAATATCAATCACATTGGAAAACCTTTACAACCTGGATTATTGAGTCAGGGCAAATGACTGCCTCGGGAGCCTTAATTTTCAAGTACTTAGATTATCTATTTGAGCAGAAGGGTTTTTTGGTCATAACATTAAAAAATCACCTGTCTGCCATTAGGACCCCCTTCCTTGATCTCACCGGTCTTTCCATACCACAAGCGGAGGAGAAAGGTTCTATGAGGGTGTGTTTCAAGCTTCGTCCACCTCCCCGCCAGCTCATGCCCACCTGGTCCCTTGATAAAGCCTTAGAATTGCTTCAATCGCGCAAGTATAATAATGCGCCGGACTTTGACTCACTGTTAAAGAAGGCTGTCTTTCTCATGGCACTTGCCACCGGAAACCGAGTATCTGAGCTGGCGGCGATGAGCAACGAACCAAACTGTCTCAGGTTTGGGAGACTGCACGACCATGTTCAAATCGTGCCGTCTCCCTCCTTTATTGCTAAGAACGAACATTCGGACCATGTTTTTTCTGAATTTTCCGTCCCGGCCTTAAAGAGAGGCCTTATTCATCACATTTTATGTCCTGTGCAAGCAATCACAAAGTTTATGAGGGCTGCGCAACCTCGCCAACCAGGTGCTTTATGGGTTAACCGGACAGGTAAGCGTGTTACAAAACGGAAGTTAGCTTCCTTGCTTGTCGACGTTATCAGGGAAAGCAATCAATTGATGATATTGCTAAAACCCAACTTTGGGTTTCCAATCATACCTTCCTTACACACTACCTGTCTGTTGCTCTAGATAAACCAGAGCGTACCTGTGTAGCTTTACGGCAACGGGTACAGTAGATAATGTTATATTATAAGTTGTGTGTTAAAAAGGGGGGGGGGAGAAATAGTCCATATCCTCCCTGTACCCTTGGAGACTGTGATATATCACGAGCTGTGATAGGACGGGTTCTACAGTCCAGTATTAGTTACTTATTTTAGATTCTAAGAAATTTATCGCATAGTTACAACTATGTCTGTTTTACCAAAGTGTTAAAAAATATTACTGTACAATTAGTTTAAGGACAGAACGCATAACTTCTACTGAGTTCTAGTTCTACGGGACACATGCATGTCACCTTTTTTGTTGCATACGATCGATTGCAACGGTTTGACCATGAGCAAGCAGTTTCTTAATGCCACGCACTGCTAGCAAATCTTTTATACCTTTTTATATTTTTGTATTGCATACAATAAATCTTGAGAAAATGTTATCTGGATTCTTCTTCCCTAAGGTTAGGATATTTTCCGAATGTCCCGCCTCCAGTCTTGATATTCAGGCGAAGTCGTCAATGATGGAGGGGCCCTATTAAATTATAGGTTTGATTCCCAAAGGGAAGTAGAGAAAACCTAATATTTAGTAGTAATCATTGACGACTCGGGCCCTCCCAACCATCCCACTTTCCATTCGCTGATTTCTATAGTTTATTCTTGGTATATCAGTAAAGGACGAAGATGGCCGCTAGGGGGCCTGGTGTTGGGGAAACAAAGCATGAGAAATCCACGAATATGGCAAGTCATAAGATAACAGATATTAAATTATTTCTTCTTTTTTATTTTTTACAGAGTTTTTTTCTGTAGGGTACCCGATCAAAATGACGATCCCATAAGGGAATTAAGCGTGCACTTATGACGAGTACTCCATGATGCTTCCGTACGGGCTATTCAAAATGCTGGCGCAGGATGTTGAATGGAGACTATTATTATTAATAGGCGAAGTCGTCAATGATTACGGGGCCCTACTAAATATTAGGTTTTCTCTACTTCCCTTTGGGAATCAACCCTATATTATTCATTCTGCTTTCTTCCTTTATAAGAAATTACACTCTTCTACACATATTATTGAAGGAATCTAAATATCTTTGGTCTTGACTTCTTTTGGCCTTTCTGTATGCAACCTTTCTCTTTCTAATTGCTGAAGCTATGTCACTTGTGAACCATTTTGGTTGGGTTGAGCCTGATTTGGTAAGTATAGTAGGAACGAATGCAGCTTGTCGATCCATAAACTGCTGTTTGAATGCGCACCAAATCGCATTAACAATTTCACCCTCAAGTCTGATTTGGGATAAGCTTCCCCGACGGCCTTCAAAATTTGCACGACGGAAATCTAATTTTGCACTCTAAGGATTGGTGGGTCTGCTGCTAAAGGTGTGAAGAGAGAACCTAACTAGATTGTGGTATCTACCTCTAAGTGATTCCCCAACAGATAAGCTGGTCACACTTTCATCTTCAGTGGTGAACACAAGATCTAGTATATAGTTCCCTCTAGTTGGCTCGTTCACCCACTGGGTCAAAAAGTTATCGTTAGTAAAGTCCACACGACGCCTACCTTCAGCATCGGCAGTTCTTGCTTCCCAGTTTACTAGGCAATTGAAGTCACCTAAGATCACACTGGTATTACCCTCGATAACAGAAGTTCATCCTTTTCAACATTTTGATGTGGAGGCCTGTATACCAGAACAATCCTATAGATAGAATTACCTAGATTGAGGACTACTCCAAGCAGTTCATGTTCTGACCTGATCTTGCAGTCAATTGGGTTTAAAAAATCTCAGATGTAAAAAAAAAATCCACCCACTTCCTGCATGGTTCGGTCTTTGTGAAACATTTTATATCCAGGTATTTCAAATTCCCCAACATAATCTCTGGTATCACTGTGAATCCAGGATTCAGTGATAGGCACTACATCGAAGCATTATGTAGACAACAATGCCCGGAGTTCGGAGAATTTATTTCTAATTGACCTGGCATTAAATAATACTACCCTAAGGGATTTAAGGTTTTACTTAAGAGAAAGAGAGAGAGAGAGAGAGAGAGAGAGAGAGAGAGAGAGAGAGAGAGAGAGAGTACAAAGGAAGTACAAAGGAAATCAAGCAACAACAGATCTAGTGACCCTTCTAGGCTGCTTGTCCTCCAAAACACTGAGGATCAAGTGTACAAACAGTGGTTTAGAGTGGGTAAGGGAACATTGGAAAGGGAAATACTGCCCTGGAACTAATGTCCGTGGCAGGATAAGGAAGTTAGTAGGGGACAGATGGGTTAGTAACTGATGGGGGGATAAAATAAAATAATTAATTTACAAACGCAGTCAGTCGCGGGTTTGATGCGAGATATTTGTCTAAGCTGAGTTTAAATGAATCAACGGTGCTGCAGTCTATAACGTCTCGGGAAGCCCATTTCTCAAGTTGACAACTCGATTGAAGAAGATATTCTTAGATTCGTGTGAGTTAAAACATTTACCAATAATTTTGCAACCGTTTCCCCGCGTGTAATTAGATTGGTCGATTGTGAAGTACTTACTACAGTTCATATTGTCAATGCCTTTGATGATTTTGAACACTTGAATTAAGTCACCTCTTAATTTGCGCTGGGTTAAAGGAAATAGATTTAATTCTCTAAGACGCTCTTCGTATGGTTTGTTCTTTAGGCTAGGTATCATTTTGGTAACTCTACGTTGAACTCGTTCTAGCTTGTTTATATCTTTTTGTAATAAGGGCACCAGGATTGAACGCAGTATTCCAGAAGAGGGCGGACTAAGGAATTGTAAAGGGTTAGGATAACTTCTTTGGATTTATGCTCAAATGACCTGCCTATAAAGCCAATTATTTTGTTTGCCTTCTTAACAACTTCTGAACATTGTTGACTCGGTTTTAGGTTACCGTACTCGATATTGTTACTCCCAGATCGGTTTCTCTGTTTACATTTTTAAGCTGAGTGCCATTCATCGAATAGTTTTCTTTCTCATTTAGGTATCCGATATGTAGTACTTTACATTTATCCGCATTGAAACTCATTTGCCAAATTTGGGCCCAACATGACAATTTATCTAGATTGTGTTGCATATCGTCAACTTGTTCTTTTGAGAGTACGCTATTTGCAATTTTTGTATCGTCAGCAAATTTTTAGATTGTACAGGTGAGCCCCTCATCTATGTCGTTGATGTAAATTAGAAAGAGAATTGGTCCTAGTACCGATCCCTGGGGTACCCCGCTACTTACATTGGTCCATTTAGATGCCTTACCGTTTATGACAACTCTTTGCTTTCTGTCGCTGAGCCAATTTTCTATCCATTTCAAAACACCGTCTTGTATTCCATGCGCTTTTAGTTTTAGCAGTAAACGTTTGTGGGGAACTTTGTCAAAGGCCTTTTGAAAATCAAGGTATATAATATCTACAGCTTTACTCTCATCGTAGAGGTTGAGGATATCGTGGAAGAAGTCTAAGAGGTTTGTTAAACAGGAACGTTTTTTACGAAAGCCGTATTGAGTATCTTTAAGTAAGTTATTTGCCTCTAAGTGATTTACGAGTCTGTCTCTTATGACCGTTTCTAGCATTTTACATACAATTGAGGTTAAGCTAATTGGACGATAGTTACTGGGTAGGGATTTGCTGCCTTTTTTGAATATCGGTGTTATGTTGGCTAGCTTCCACTGATCAGGCATAGTCCCAGACTGCAAGGATTCATTGAATAGCAATGTCAGTGGTTTGGAGAGCTCATCCTTAGCTTCCTTTAGAACTCTAGGTGAGATTGTATCAGGTCCAGGCGTTTTATTTACCTTGAGTTTATCTAAACAATTCAATACTTCTCTCTCTGTAACGGTGATATTGCTTAGAACATCTGAATTATCAATCTGAATCGGCGATGGTGTAGGGATATCACTGAGGTCTTCGGTTGTAAAAACTGATGCAAAGAAGGTATTGAGGGCATTACTCATTTGTACTTCGTCTTTGGTGTATTCTCCATTTTCATCGACTAACGGTCCAACAGTTGAAGTAACTACTTTTTCTTTCTGATATAACTATAGAATTTTTTCGGGTTTGTTTTACTTGGATTCGCAACATGTAACTCCAGGGTCTTTTTACTTTGCTTAATTAACTTTTTGGCTTTGCGTCGTAGCTCTACAAATTTCACCCGTTCTTCGTCATTTTGTGAGGATTTTAATCTATCATTAGCAAATTTTTTAGCAAGCAGACAGTCTGAAATATCTTTATTCCACCATTTGGGCTTATCATTATGGCCTGGACGACGTATTTTCGATAGTATGCAGTCTTGCACTGCCTTAAGGTAGGTGGTTGTGAAACACTCCCAAGATGTATATATGTCGTTATTGTTAGTCAGAAAGCTCCAGTCAGTTTCTTTAAGCTTTGATTTAAGTTTATGAAAATTTGCCTTCTTGAAATTAGGGACTTTCTCAATGCTGCTATTTGATTTGTTACTAGTAAACTTTAAAGTGAAAGTTATCGTACGATGATCGCTGTTACTGAATTCATCACCAACATTCAAATTCTCTATTAATTATTCTTTTGTTGCGAGTACAAGGTCAAACACATTATTACCACGGGTCAGAGATTGTACAAATTGAAAAAGTGAACTCTCTTGCAAGTTAGCATAGAGGTCGTGTCCAGAATGTGAAGTAAGAATATCGCCCCATTTAGTCATGGGTAAGTTGAAATCGCCAAGAATTACGGTATCTTGTATGTTAGTTATTTCTGCAATTTGTTCATAAATTTCACTGTCAGTTTGCAGTGATTGAGCTGGGGGTCTGTATAATAAAGCTAGTGTTATTGAGAGAGAGAGAGAGAGAGAGAGAGTACAAAGGAGTACAAAGGAAATCAAGCAACAACAGATCTAGTGACCCTTCTAGGCTGCTTGTCCTCCAATACACTGAGGATCAAGTGTCCAAACAGTGGTTTAGAGTGGGTAAGGGAACATTGGAAAGGGAACTACTGCCCTAGAACTAATGTCCGTGGCAGGATTAGGAAGTTAGTAGGGGACATATGGGTTAGTAACTGAGGGGAGGATAAAATAAAGGTATTCATTTACAAACGCAGTCAGTCGCGGGTTTGATGCGAGATATTTGTCTAAGCGAAGTTTAAATGAATCAACGGTGCTGCAGTCTATGACATCACAGGGAAGCCCATTCCACAAGTTGACAACTCGGTTGAAGAAGAAATTCTTAGCTTCGTGTGAGTTAAAAGATTTACCAATAATTTTGCAACCGTTTCCCCACGTGTAATTAGATTGGTCGATAGTGAAGTACTTACTACTGTTCATATTGTCAATGCCTTTGATGATTTTGAACACTTGAATTAAGTCACCTCTTAATCTGCGCTGGGTTAAAGGAAATAGATTTAATTCTCTAAGACGCTCCTCGTATGGTTTGTTCTTTAGGTTAGGTATCATTTTGGTAACTCTACGTTGAACTCGTTCTAGCTTGTCTATATCTTTTTGGTAACAATGGCACCAGGATTGAACGCAGTATTCAAGAAGATGGCGGACTAAGGAATTGTAAAGGGTTAGGATAACGTCTTTGGATTTATGCTCAAATGACCTGCCTATAAAGCCAATTATTTTGTTTGCCTTCTTAACAATTTCTGAACATTGTTGACTCGGTTTTACGTTACTTGATATTGTTACTCCCAGATCGGTTTCTCTGTTTACATTCTTAAGCTGAGTGCCATTCATCAAATAGTTTGCTTTCTCATTTTCGTATCCGATATGTAGTACTTTACATTTATCAGCATTGAAACTCATTTGCCAAATTTGGGCCCAACATGACAACTCTAGATTGTGTTCCATATCGTCAACTTGTTCTTTTGAGAGTACGCTATTTGCAATTTTTGTATCGTCAGCAAATTTTGAGATTGTACAGGTGACACCCTCATCTATGTCGTTGATGTAAATTAGAAAGAGAATTGGTCCTAGTACCGATCCCTGGGGTACCCCGCTACTTACATTGGTCCATTTAGATGCCTAACCGTTTATGACTACTCTTTGCTTTCTGTCGCTGAGCCAATTTTCTATCCATTTCAACACACCATCTTGTATTCCATGCGCTTTTAGTTTTAGCAGTAAACGTTTGTGGGGAACTTTGTCAAAGGCCTTTTGAAAATCAAGGTATATAATATCTACAGCTTTACTCTCATCGTAGAGGTTGAGGATATCGTGGAAGAAGTCTAAGAGGTTTGTTAAACAGGAACGTTTTTTACGAAAGCCGTGTTGAGTATCTTTAAGTATGTTATTTTCCTCTAAGTGATTTACGAGTCTGTCTCTTATGAGTGTTTCTAACATTTTACATACAACTGAGGTTAAGCTAATTGGACGATAGTTACTGGGTAGGGATTTGCTGCCTTTTTTGAATATCGGTGTTACGTTGGCTAGCTTCCACTGGTCAGGCATATTTCCAGACTGCAAGGATTTATTAAATAGCAATGTCAATGGTTTGGAGAGCTCATCCTTAGCTTCCTTTAGGACTCTAGGTGAGATTTTATCAGGTCCACCTTGAGTTTATCTAAACAATTCAATACTTCTCTCTCTGTAACGGTGATATTGCTTAGAACATCTGAATTATCAATCTGAATCGGCGATGGTGTAGGGATATCACTGAGGTCATCCGTTGTAAAAACTGATGCAAAGAAGGTATTGAGGGCATTACTCATTTGTACTTCGTCTTTGGTGTATTCTCCATTTTCATCGACTAACGGTCCAACAGTTGAAGTAACTACTTTTTTCTTTCTGATATAACTATAGAATTCTTTCGGGTTTGTTTTACTTTGATTCGCAACATGTAACTCCAGGGTCTTTTTACTTTGCTTAATTAACTTTTTGGCTTTGCGTCGTAGCTCTACAAATTTCACCCGTTCTTCGTCATTTTGTGAGGATTTTAATCTATCATTAGCAAACTTTTTAGCAAGCAGACAGTTTGAAATATCTTTATTCCACCATTTGGGCTTATTATTGAGAGAGAGAGAGAGAGAGAGAGAGAGAGAGAGAGAGAGAGAGAGAGAGAGAGAGAGAGAGAGAGAGAGAGAGAGAGAGAGAGAGAGCCTGTCCATGACTTGTATGCGTCACCAAGTGGAGTAAAAAATACTTCTAAGTGAAGTTAAGTGGTTGTAAGCTTAGTACATTGTTTTCACATGGAATATATGGAATTCAATAGCCTAGTGATGTTAGATACATGTAAGTGAAGTCATTTGGTCCCAAATGGAGTTAAGCAAAGTTAAGTGGCTCATAGTGGTGCTTAGTATGGTTAAGAGTTTCCAAATGGAGTTAAGTGGTGTAAGTGGATTAAGAAATTAAAATTAAGAGTAGATGAGAGATGCTAAGTGTAGTCAAATAGTTCCAAGTGGGGTCGTCAAACCAATTTAAGTGGAATTCAGCAGAGTTAAGCACTTCAAAGTGGAGTTGTTGAAGTTACGTAGGTCCAAGTGGACTTAAGTGGAGTTAAGCAGTTTAATGTAAATAGTGCTATTAAGTGTAGTGAAGTGGTGTTAAGTGTAGTGAAGTAGAGTTAAGTGTAGTGAAGTGGTGTTAAGTGTAGTGAAGTGGAGTTAAGTGTAGTTAAGTAGAGTTAGGTGGAGTGGAGTTAAGTGAAGTGGAGTTAGCTGTAGTGGAGTTAAGTGTAGTTAGGTGGAGTTAGCTGTAGTGGAGTTAAGTGTAGTAAAGTGGAGTTAAGTGTAGTTAAGTGGAATTAGGTGTAGTGAAGTGTAGTTAAGTGGAGTGAAGTGGAGTTAAGTGGAGTGAAGTAGAGTTAAGTGTAGTGAAGTGGAGTTAAGTGTAGTGAAGTGGAGTTAAGTGTAGTGAAGTGGAGTTAAGTGTAGTGAAGTGGAGTTAAGTGTAGTTAAGTAGAGTTAGGTGGAGTGGAGTTAAGTGAAGTGAAGTGGAGTTAGGTAGAGCTAGCTGTAGTGGAGTTAGTGTAGTGAAGGGGAGTTAAGTGTAGTTATGTGTAGTTAAGTGTAGCTAAGTGTAGTTAAGTGTAGTGAAGTGGAGTTAAGTGTAGTGAAGTGGAGTTAAGTGAAGTGGAGTTACTGTAAGTGTAGTTAAGTGGAGTTAAGTGAGGTTAAGTGGAGTTAAGTGTAGTGAAGTGGAGTTAAGTGTAGTGAAGTACAGTTAAGTGTAGTGAAGTGAAGTTAAGTGTAGTGAAGTGGAGTTAAGTATAGTTAAGTGGAGTTAAGTGTAGTGAAGTGGAGTTAAGTGTAGTAAAGTGGAGTTATGTGTAGTAAAGTGGAGTTAAGTGGAGTTAAGTGCAGTAAAGTGGAGTTAAGTGTAGTGAAGTGGAGTTAGGTGGCTTTAAGTGGAGTTGAGTGGAGTTTATTGTAGTTTAGTGGAGTTAGGTGGCTTTAAGTGGAATTAAGTGTAGTTAAGTGTTGTTAAGTGTTGTTAAGTGTAGTTAAGTGTAGTTAAGTGTAGTTAAGTATAATTGTGTGGTATGCGGCAACAACACCAGGTGGCTACAAAGTTAATTGGGACCAGGTAGGCAGAGAGGGGAGGATTAAAGTGGAGTTACCTGTATTACTGTGTGTGTATTGTGTGTGTGAGTGTGTGTTGTGCGTGTGTTGTGTGTGTGAGTGTGTGTTGTGTATGTGTGTGTGTGTGTATATGTGTTGTATTGTGTGTGCTTGTGTGTTGTGTGTGTAAGTAAACATAACATATTCTATCGTAATATAATCTTACGTATCATAATGGAATTTAATGTATCATGCCCCATTCCCCTCTCACACAATTATATGCCCCATACCCTGCGATAACCTAACCTGGCGGGTGCCCAACCCCGAAAAGGGTTGAAATAGGGGAGCTATCCCCCCGCCAAAGGCGGCTTTCTAGGGCCTTTCCTAGCTGATGCTGAGAGGATTGGGTTCTAGTCATGTGGTGATGGGCTGGTCTATCAGAGTGAGAACTGAGCAATCTCTGCCATACCCATAGCTTACTCTGACTGTTCCTTTTACTTATATATTTTCTAGATCTCAAGTGACGGCGTCTCTAACGTGGATTAACCACCCAATCTACCAAGATTGGAAGCCAAAGCGTCACATATTTCCCTTGCCCCTCAACTTTCTCTTCATAATTGCTGAGGGGCACAGGGCCCTGGGTGGGGCTTTGGTTTCCCGGGCATTTCCGCACCCTCCTCAAGCTCCCCGCCATGGAGTGGCTTCGGTCACCCAGGCTTTATTGTAGTCGGCGGGGAGGGTTCTGTGGGGGCGTTCGGTTATGGCCTTGGCCTTGCTCGGGGCCTTGGGGCTGTTCGGCCAGGCAGCTTGGGGAACAACAACAACAACAACAACAACCTAACCTGAATATTTTTTGGTCGATTATTTCATATATATATATATATATATATATATATATATATATATATATATACTGTATATATATATATATATATATATATATATTTTGTTTTAGTTTCCTCCCAAGACCTCCATCAAACTTTAAAAAAAAAAAATCCCCTTCTAGATTAACATGTACATTTTTTGGTAGACAAATGTCCCGGCCAAAGGCCAGATCTTTCAAAATTACAGGCTCACTATCGTTCGCGAAGAAAAAAAATCGACACCTAAATAGCACGAAAGGTCTTAATATCGGCACAGAAATGGGGTAAAAGGTCTTAAAATCATCAGACTAATAGGTCAAACGTCTTAAAATGTGAAAACTAATGGGGTTAAACATGATGGAGAAGGGGGTCTATAAAAACGACCCATCTCCCCTTAACATATGGTCTTATCCTGCCCTAACCTCTATCGTAAAAGACGTTGGCAAGCCCCTTCACGATATTTTGGCATAACTCTTACTTGATACAAGATCGTCTACTTCGGCTATCTTTATCGTTCTCGGTATACACTTAGGGCCGTTCCTTTAAACATCGTAAAAGCTTTCCCTGCAACCTTTCCCGACCCAGATTGACCCTTATACAGATAAACGATAGGGGTCAATCTGGGTCGGGTAAGGTCGTAGGGAAAGCCTTTAATTATGCTCGGTTCACACATGCACAAATTAACGTCCCATCCGTCCCCATCCCCTTAATTCGCCGTGCCTAGGCGGCGTCCTTTTTGTGTATGCATAAAATGGTCCGAGTGGGGTCGGGGCAACTGCCAGAAAATGTGTTATGTCGGGACACCCACGGACACACATGGGAGCAGTCGTCATCTAGACGCAGCCTGGCGGCGTCTAGATGACGACTGGCGGCGTCTAGACGCCGACTAACGGGATGAGAACTGCGACAAAAAAACGTTGGAACGGCCATTGTGGCCACATGGGGCCTCCAGATTGATGCCGTCCTGCCTATTTTCTCGGTTGGGGACGGACGGGACGTTAATTCGTGCATGTGTGAACCGAGCTTAAGATGTTTATAGGAACAGGCCTTAACCCTCTCGGTACTCGTGGACGCCTTTTCACCTTAATTGGCTAACATTAAACGATATTATTCAGGATAGGAAGGCCTTCTTGGAATCAAATGGGTAAAATATATCTCAATTATCCCTCTAACTCCCACAATTTCTTCCTAAACTGAATAAAATCGTCTGCTAATAGCCAGAACAAAAGGAAGAAATGCGTCCTGGCGTCTTAAGCTCGGTTCACACATGCACGAATTAACGTCACGTCCGTCCCCGCCCAAGAAAATAGGCAGGACGGCATCAATCTGGAGGCCCTATGTGGCCACGATGGCCACTAGAGCCGTTCCAAAGTTTTTTTTGCCGCCGTTCTCATCCCGTTAGTCGGCGTCTAGACGACGACTGCTCCCGTGTGTGTCCCGTGGGTGTCCCGACATAACACGTTTTCTGGGAGTTGCCCCGACCCACACGGACCATTTTATGCATGCACAAAATGGACGCCGCCTAGGCACGGCGAATTAAGGGGTCGGGGACGGACGGGACGTTAATTCGAGCATGTGTGAACCGAGCTTACACCCCTTCTGTACCACTGCGTCCTTTTAACTTTATTCTGGCTACTATTAGACTAGTTTATTCAGTTTTAATAGGTCCTCCAGCAATTAACATGCTTCGAACTATCTTACTAAAACCTTTTTACTACCACAGATTATTCATAAACTGCAAAAAATCGTCTAAATATAGATAGAATAAAATTGAAAAGACATCGCCGGTACAGAAGGTCGGTCTTGGTGTCATAAACGTTACCACCCAGACCATACTTACCTTACCCATTTACCACCGCACTACCATGTCATAAATTCTCTATTCGTCAACAACTGGATTGATTAAGATCCTATACCCTGTTCCAGATAAGTAGACCACAATTCCTTAACATTAAACTCACAAACAACTCGAGTAATCGAGCTAATATTTCTATCATTTGGGAAGGGCCAGCCAGGGAATAGGTGTGGAAATGTACAGCCCATTTGCTCTGGCCCTTTTTTAGTTAATGGTAAGGGTTCACGATATCTGGCTCACCTAATTGGAACGGGGTATAGTAAATGCATAGTATTTTGTGGATGATAATTGGTGCATATAAACTTTACCAGCGGTTCTATACTCGGTTTCATTTCATCCGACGGTAAATTGAATCCCTTAGCAGATTATTTCTCGATACTTAATGGAAAAATATGAAACCACTATGTCTCTACATCATATTAAGACCAAGTTTATATAATTAGCACCATATTTCACTACAAAGAACTTTGCAATTTACCGCCAGTTAAAGGGCATAGCTCATGAGGTAAGCTATCCTCATTATCATAATTGTTAGTGTACAACATACCTCATATGTGCAATAATAGTAGTCCGCGTTTCTTATAAATGTAAATATAAATAAATTAGTGTTTTGGATGGTGGTCGCGAAAGGCATTTCCCAGCTTTAGTGACGTTTACAAGGGCATTGGGGTACGGTACAGGTACCCATAGAATAACACAATCGGTGAAAGAGTTTCAGGAGTCTGGTCAATGGCCACCGTTTTGATTCTCAGGATATCTGTTAAGTACTCCATGCTGTGAAAGCAGTTACAAGATGGACATATATTAAATAGATGGGTATACTAAATTGTATGAGCAGCATAAGCTTACTAATGAAATGTAGAAATAATGGCAAGCTATCGAATAATGCACTGTGAAAGTGAAAATCAAGGTGGAATATTTTTATAGTTGGACGAACACTGTGGTGATAGAATACCTGTGCACCGTTAGGGCCGATACCATTAAGGGGTGTGAGTGTTGCCATATGGATAGAGCTGCCAATACATATTTATTTATGATTAACGAAACCAAACTATGAATAATTGTATTGATAGATACCGGTACTTAAGGATAGACAAACTTTACACCCATGTGATATAAATATCAAATACTGCCTTCACATTACTTCATCAGATATGAAATATAGCAGAGTAAGCTAGATCAAGGCAATATCAAACATATTCGAATTTCGCGGTCTATCACGACCACGGGAGAGAGGCAACAGGGGCTGCCATCAACTTTCTAAGCCTTGTCTTACATGGCTTTGTTTACTATTTTAGATCAAACTTTATAGTAAACCAAGACAACTGTGCAGTATCAATCATTCTTTAACATGTTTTAGACAGTGATAAAATGGAATGAGATATTGCATGAGCTATGGCCTTTAAAAATAAACAGGGTCTAGTAGTAAATATGCTGATAACTCCGGCCCAAGTCATTAGTCTGGCATTCACTACTGTTACCAATATCTCTCAATCAAACGATGGCTTTTTAGATATATCGTTATATCTATTGCCAGACGACTCAATTCCCGAGGGGGTGGACATGCATGAATCGCCTCCATGTTCCTCGTCGGCTACCGCCCCTCCTCCCACCCAACATCTTTTTCACTCTTGTTCCTCTCAATTCCACCCTTCCATCATATTCTTGGTCTTCCTCTCCCTCTCTTCCCTTCCACCTCACTCTCATACACAATTATTTTCCAAGTATGAAAGTAAAATTAGTATGAATGAATTACGAATGTATATTTTGATTATCAGTTGACTTGTCAGATGAGTTAACCACTGCATAAGATACTACACTCGTAATTCAATCACGCGTATTACATGTCCATGTATAAAATCACAGAGAGGAACAGAACTTATGTGGGCAAGTTGGGCAACTGTAAATACACACGATAATCCCTATAATCTGGCTACCTTCAAACAGCTTGCTTCATACCTCTAACATCTTCCCTATATTGTGAACAACCAACATATTTAACTTAACTGAAAAGCTTCTAACATTACTTCAACATATAATCTCTTTACAGTCATTCTTCCTCATTATATCCTGAGTCATTACTTCTGCCACATATTTTACACTCCGTTTAACTCTCTCTCTCTCTCTCTCTCTTACATAATATATATCCCTCATTTAAGGGGAGATGGGTAGTTTTTCTAGACCCCCTTCTCCCTCATGCTTAGCCCCATTAGTTTCCAGATTTTAAGATGTTTGCCCCATTTCTTTGTCAATATTAAGACCTTTTGTGCTATTTAGGTGTCGATTTTTTTCCAGGCGAACGATAGTGAGCCTGTAGCTTTGGAAGAGCCGTCCTTTGGCCCAAACATTTTTCTACCGAAAAATGTACAAATTAATCTAGAAAGAGGATCTAATGGACGTTTTTCTGTTTGATGGAGGTCTAGGGAGGAAACTAAAAAAAATAAAAATAAAAGATATATACATGATGACAAAAATACGCCCATCTCCCCTAAACTTTTTTCTCTCTCTCTCTCTCTTTTCTCTTATATATATATTTTTTTTTTCTTTAAGGCAGGCGAGGTTGAAGGAAATACAAGTACTGTATCAGCATTAATTATTTTATTATTAAGGCTTTCAATAGAACGAACAGCAATTCTCAGGTGTTCTGGGAGATTGTGCAAAAGGTGAGCAAAATTCATGATGATCCGACGCGTTTCGATAGACAACTATCATCTTCAGGGAATGGAAGGTATAAGTGAATAGGTACATTGATATTAATCAATGTACCTATTGACGGAACGGAACAGAAGTATATAGGAAAGGTGAGGCAAGTAATCAAATTTACCCTAGTGATACGACCTACGCCAAGGCCGATTTTACACTCCAGGTACCCAGTTTAACGTATGGGTGGGACGAGGCGAACACTAGAGAAGGCCTGCCCAATGACCACTGAGCAATCCTGGTGGCTTAACCAAGTTCTCAGTCTCGTGTGTTGATTGGTTGTAGGAAGCCACCAATCAGGCCCCTGAATTCATTTTAGCCACCATGAATCCAGGTACTCATTTTCGTCTGAGTGAGACGGAACGGACAGGGAATGGAGCTTGTTCAACACTCCTGGGCTACTTGAACCCTGGTGGCAAGCCAGGGAAATTTCACCCACCCCTAGGGCAACATCTGGTCAATGTTGGTACAGGGTGCAATCACCCAACCAGCTACTGCCTTTGCTGGAGCAGGACAACATGCCAAACCCACCCAGCAACTGCTGTGCTGGTACTAGGTGCGGTCACCCACCCAACTACCTATTAGTGCATAGTGCATAGGGGGGGGGGGGGGGGATAGAATAGGGGGGATGAAAATAGAGTTTATCAGTGGATAAAGAAGAAAAAGATTCGAAATATGAAGTAAAGTTGGAGATTAAAAGATAGTGGGCCGTCCACTTTGCTATTCTTGGTTAAGACTTAAATTATATTTCATATATATTCCGTGAGCAGAACATACCACCAGCTTCATGTTTATATTCCCTTTTTTATTTCCTGCCTCCATGTTTGCACTTTGTTTTTAATTTTGCATTTGTTTGTTTTCATATGCATTGTAGCATCGTTCCGGTGTTATATTTTTTTTTTTTTTGTGTTGTTATTACTCTTTGGTGTTTTCATAAGTTGTCTTAAAAACTACAAAAAAAAAATTATATTTCTTTTCTTTTATTGATTTACTTTTTTTTTTTTTTTTTTTTTTTTTTTACAGGGACGAATTCATTGTAATTAGCATGATTTGTCATAGAGAGTGAGAGTACCTATTTATATAACATAACAGCTTATTTATACATATTAGGTAGATCACAGTAAGGTTTATTGGGTGTTGGCTAGCATATGATTGGCTAGTTGGCGACCAATGAGGCGCGCGCTTTTCCTGCCTCCTGGTTGGCTGGGCGGGTTCGTAGATGCTAGATGTTGTCGTAGGGGGTCTGCTGGGCGAGGGGGTGGCGGGGCCCTTGTGAGGGGCGGCGGGCCAGTTGTATCTCGGGTTTCTGGTCCACTTTGAAGCGTAGGGTTGAGGGGTGGCGCGCGTTGGTAAATGAAGTAGTGGGGAGGATGGTGAGGGGGTAAGGGCAGAGTCGGGGTGGTAAGGGGAGTAATGTTAGGGGGTGTTTGAGAGTAACGTTTAGCTGATGGGAGTATTTGGAGGTCGAGAGTTCCAACTCTCGACCTCCAAATACTACCTCATCATAACTATCCCACAGTACCACTCTGAGGCAGTCAATGGTGATGCTCCCGAGCTGGTGCACTGCTAGGGCCCGTGACTGCCTATCCTCCTATCCCTTGCTGGAGAAAAATGTATTTTTGGTGGAGCTCTTGTCTGGGGCCCACCCTGGTGGACCTCAGGCAGGAGAACCATTAGGACTGCATGTCGTATGGGGAGCATTGCCGAGAGCACTTAATCTGGTAGATGGATCTCTTGCCTGGAGCCCACTTCGGTGGACCCCAGACAGGGGACCCATCGAAGCAGCCGGAACAGCAGGACGGCAGGAAATGAAACATAGTGAAACATATTGGAATAAAATTACCAAAGAGTCGACATACTTTTTCACTGGCCTTGGGTCAACATTTTTAAAACTTTTTTAACATAGATAATTTTTATTATTTTTAAACATGATGTACAAGATACAGTATAAATAAACAACAGCAAGGTGGTCAGCCCACCATCTTTATACATCTCTCCCTATTTTCAATTTTCTCGAACTGTACTTGCTCTAACTTCTTCAATCTCTTCCCCCCACTGAGAAGCACTCTAGCTTCTACGTAACCCGTAACCCTATTCACTTACCTTCCATTCCCTGAAGATGATAGTTGTCTATCGAAACGCGTCGGATCAATATGAATTTTGCTCACCATTTGCACAATCTCCCAGAACACCTGAGAATTGCTGTTCGTTCTATTGAAAGCCTTAATAATAAAATAATTAATGCTGATACATGTATTTCCTTCAACCTCGCCTGCCTTAAAGAAAATGTATTACCTGGCTACACCAACATATATATATATATATATATATATTTAACCCTATGAGTACCAGCGACGTGTGTTATAATACATTATAGCTGTATTTAGACGACATTATGCAGCTTAGGAAGGATCTGTGGTAGTTAAAAGGGTTGGTTGGCATAGTTTGAAGTCTTATTATTGCTACAGGTCCTTCCTAAACTGAATTTAATCGTCTATAAGTTATCAGAATATGATGAAAAGGACGTCCCTGGTATTGAATGGGATATATATATATATATATATATATATATATATATATATATATATATAGCGGTATATATACATATAAAATAAAGTTTATAATGCATTTTATGTATTCTTTACCCTAGCCTATCTGTATTTAATTACATTTTTCTTCCAGTTTCAAACTCGCTCCCGTTCTCATTCATGCTGTCCATCCCAAATGTCTCTATCCTTCATTACGGTACACTTTTTCATATCTGCCATAATGTTCTCCCATTACACGTTCTTCCACTCCAATACCAGCTTCGACTGTTTTCATTGCTGTCATCATTTTCTTCCTTTGCTTCATTTCCTCAGTCATTACATTTCCTTTCCACTCCATTTCTCACTTTATTTTCTTTCTGTGTCCATTTCGATTTACTTTCTCCGTAAACTTTCTTGGTGTTTTTTAAATATTTCTACAACTATATAGTGTTCTTCATTCCGTTAACTTATATCATTGTGCTATCACTCATGCTTATATTTCTACAACTATATAGTGTTCTTCATTCCGTTAACTTATATCATTGTGCTATCACTCATGCTTATATTTCTACAACTATATAGTGTTCTTCATTCCGTTAACTTATATCATTGTGCTATCACTCATGCTTATATTTCTACAACTATATAGTGTTCTTCATTCCGTTAACTTATATCATTGTGCTATCACTCATGCTTATATTTCTACAACTATATAGTGTTCTTCATTCCGTTAACTTATATCATTGTGCTATCACTCATGCTTATATTTCTACAACTATATAGTGTTCTTCATTCCGTTAACTTATATCATTGTGCTATCACTCATGCTAATATTTCTACAACTATATAGTGTTCTTCATTCCGTTAACTTATATCATTGTGCTATCACTCATGCTTATATTTCTACAACTATATAGTGTTTCTTCATTCCGTTAACTTATATCATTGTGCTATCACTCATGCTTATATTTCTACAACTATATAGTGTTCTTCATTCCGTTAACTTATATCATTGTGCTATCACTCATGCTTATATTTCTACAACTATATAGTGTTCTTCATTCCGTTAACTTATATCATTGTGCTATCACTCATGCTTATATTTTCTAACAATAATTTGGTTACATTGTGTTTTCTTGATATAACATTTACCAATTAATACAAAAAACTACAATATAATTTTACTCTCTGCTAGCTATGCATACTGTTGTATTCACAACCATTAGTTTATCTTATATATATATATATATATATATATATATATATATATATATATATATATATATAATACAGTATATATATATATATAATACAGTATATATATATATATATATATATATATATATATATATATAATTATATACTACCGGGTTATATAGGCCTAATAATAATAATCTGGTTACTTATATAGCGCCCGTATCTCTTCTTTCGAGGATTCTCAAGCGCTTGACACTTCTTTAATTAACCAGACACCATTACCCAACTCCCTTGTTCATGGAGAGACGGTAACCGCCGGCTATATATCAGAAACACTTTTCAATCTGAGCGGAGATTGAACTCAAGACCTGCAAGATGGGAAGCAGGCACTCTATCAACTGAGCCAGCCGGACGGCTATATATATATAGTAAATTCCCTATCAATGAGTGGCATTTGGGCGTCACAGACAACCTATTTACTGGGTTCAGAGCAGTATTCTATGGATACAATAGACGCGGAACATTGGGCCTATTTCCGTGGGAATAGAATAGTTAGGAATAGACTGGGGATATAGAAAACGGAGGTGACAGTTACATAACAGTTATATGGGTATACAGAATACACAAACCTTGTGGTCCCTACTAGGTGGTCCGTACTTAAATATAGTGGAAGATAAGAACAGTAAAGTAGAATGCTCTCTCCCTACTCACCCCTCTCACCATCTTTGGGTTATCAGGAAACATAGCCAAGTTGGAAAAAAAGTCCCTGTGAAAATTACTACTAAAAATCCATAGTAATGAAAATAAAAAAAAATATATTATATACAAAATAAAATGAAAATCTGGGATAACTAAACAAAAGTACTGTACTACAACCAATTAAGTCCCTTCCCCCCCATAACACTCCAGCCTCCTCGAGATAACTGTCTAGCCTCCTTTTTAATACGTCAGTGGGGAACTTCCAAAACTTTTAAAACCACAAGATGTCACCACCATGCTGATAGCGAGCCTGTACATTTAGGAGGAACCGGCCTTCGGCTGGGACATTTGTCTACCGAAAAATGTACACATTTAGCTTGACAGGGGGTCTAGGGGTGCATTTTTAGGTTTGATGGAGGTCTAGCGAGGAAACTCAAAAATAATTAAATAACTATAGATACCGTATACTGTAGACCAAAAAAACAAAAAAAAACAAGCACTACCCCCTTAAGTTGAAAAAGTCACACCCATTGTATTGCTCTTTATCAATTTGGTCCACTAGTTCACTGCAAGGTAGCTGATGAATTTGTAACATCGAGAGAGAGAGAGAGAGAGAGAGAGAGAGAGAGAGAGAGAGAGAGAGAGAGAGAGAGAGAGAGAGAGAGAGAGAGAGAGAGAGTAAACAACGAGGGCAGACTGAAGAGAAACAAATGAAGAACGTAAATAAAAGGGTCAGAGAGACAATAGACGGGCAAGGGGCCACATAAACCATTTGGTCAACACTTCACTCACTCACTCTCTCTCTCTCACACACACACACACACACATAAATCAGGTCCTCCCTTAATATCATTTTTACAACCACTCTCCTGGAATTAAAGCTTCATTCTTCCCCAGATTTTCCTTATTGTTATCTTTATTCCCCAGACTCTTCGCTAATGCCCCATACACCAACTCTTCGCTAATGCCCCATACACCAACTCTTCGCTAATGCCCCATACACCAACTCTTCGCTAATGCCCCATACACCAACTCTTCGCTAATGCCCCATACACCAACTCTTCGCTAATGCCCCATACACCAACTCTTCGCTAATGCCCCATACACCAACTCTTCGCTAATGCCCCATACACCAACTCTTCGCTAATGCCCCATACACCAACTCTTCGCTAATGCCCCATACACCAACTCTTCGCTAATGCCCCATACACCAACTCTTCGCTAATGCCCCATACACCAACTCTTCGCTAATGCCCCATACACCAACTCTTCGCTAATGCCCCATACACCAACTCTTCGCTAATGCCCCATACACCAACTCTTCGCTAATGTCCCATACACCAACCCTTCGCTAATGCCCCATACACCAACCCTTCGCTAATGCCCCATACACCAACTCTTCGCTAATGCCCCATACACCAACTCTTCGCTAATGCCCCATACACCAACTCTTCGCTAATGCCCCATACACCAACTCTTCGCTAATGCCCCATACACCAACTCTTCGCTAATGCCCCATACACCCAACTCTTCGCTAATGCCCCATACACCAACTCTTCGCTAATGCCCCATACACCAACTCTTCGCTAATGCCCCATACACCAACTCTTCGCTAATGCCCCATACACCAACTCTTCGCTAATGCCCCATACACCAACTCTTCGCTAATGCCCCATACACCAACTCTTCGCTAATGCCCCATACACCAACTCTTCGCTAATGCCCCATACACCAACTCTTCGCTAATGCCCCATACACCAACTCTTCTCTAATGCCCCATACACCAACTCTTCGCTAATGCCCCATACACCAACTCACTCATCCCCTCGCTCACACCGTCAATGTATCTATCTATCTAATATATATATATATATCTATCCATCCATCACTGTTGAAGTTAGCCATTTATATCAATTTAGGATTATAGGTAGTTCGTGTATCTCCCAAGATCTATTTTACTGTACAGTATACGCAATGTGGGGTATACAGTATCTCGTGTGCTTCTGTAATGTAACTTTGGTGAGTAATACACATACTATCATATTATTAAGTCCTTAGTCTCTTTCTGTCTGTCTGTCTGTCTGTCTGTCTGTCTGTCTGTCTGTCTGTCTTTCTTTATTTCTCTTTCTTTCTTTCTTTCTTTCTTCCTCTCTCTCTCTCTCTCTCTCTCTCTCTCTCTCTCTCTCTCTCTCTCTCTCTCAGTAGAAAGCCTCTTATTCCCCAAGAGAGGGAAGCCAAGAGGGCACCAATCGCTTACCGTTCCTCTTATTGTCTCTCTCTCTCTCTCTCTCTCTCTCTCTCTCTCTCTCTCTCTCTCTCTCTCTCTCTCTCAGGAATTGTTAACACCTCTACCTATTTATTTAAGTGTACATAGATAGGTGTATGTCTATATGCTTCAACGTTCGGACAAGGCAATCAGTAGCCTATAAATCCTTCGAGACCAGGAGGTTTATTGGCTTCCCAAAAGATTGCACTAAACACCATATACATGACAATATTATGAATATCATATATGCGATAATGAAAAAAAAAAAATCTTAGTATAAATATTGTATTTTGGAGATTACCAATACAGGCAAGTCAATTGAGAACAATATGGATGTTTTATATAATGCTGATTGAAGTATAGTAAACTGCTGAAGTCTGAAACTAACTGCAGCACAAATTGAATTTCCATAACGTTAGACTTTTCTCAAATTTAGTAACGAAATATGACGAAACTTGACAGGTACCTAAAGTAGTGCCCTCAGTATATAATGGATCCCGATGAGCATAATTATTATGTAGTGTGTGGATGGTTGAATACCTTCGGTGTCCTATTTAATTATCGTTGCAACTGAATACACAATTAGGTATGATGTTGACTTATTGGTAGTGTGTATGTGTATATAATGTAACTATGGTCCTTGATGAACATACAGAATCAGTATATTGTTTACTCACCGTTCCTCTTATTCTTCTTGGGACTGTCGCTGCCAAGGGTGCTCCTTCCACATCCCATGGCGGAGGACCAACCATCGTTCTGTCACCTGCCTTCTCACCGACTCCACGTACTCTATGGTAGGGTTTATTAGGTCTTGTTTTCGTTGGTCTTCCTTTGGGGTTGAACACCTTTGCTTTCACTTTCCTTCAGGGCATCACCGGGACATGTTAGACCTTCTGGTGCACCGACATAAGTACTGGTTTACTGTTTTGCAATACAATATTTTTCCGAGTCAAGATTTCCTTCATTTAGACTTTCCGGAGCAGCGACATAAGGATCGTTTTACTGTTTTCACAATACGAGATTTCCTTCCTAAAGCATCTATATTCATTAGGGTGCTGTTAAACTTCTTGACACACGACTCGAGTACTGTTCGAAAGTTTTGCCAAGACAGTATTTCCTTCCTGCAGCCTCTATATTGATCAGTGTGTTTTCAAATTGCACATAAGAGTCGTAAGAATGGTTTTCTATTATATGATCTATTTTCCTTTTCTATATATCAGTATAAACATTATTTAACATACCCAAGCTACATATCTACGGTCATTATTCTTTACAGCACTAATATAGACCTTTTGGAGCAGGGCATAAGGTAAGTATTTCTGCTACAATATCTTTACATATCTATATGTCAATATAAGCACTTGCGACTATACAGAATATCAGTAGGACATATTATATTATCTGAAAAAGGAATGTAAAATCGATATTATAGCAGGCCTATATATCTGAATATATTGTTTCTAAAGGCGAATAAAATATTTTTCTCGGTTTCCTTAAGAGGCATGATTCACTTTTAGGTTGATTTTTGTGTTCATGTATTCATTATGTTTCTAGATTCCTCCCTAAACCTCCATAAAACTTTAAAAAAAAACATCCATTAGAACTCCTTTCTAGATTAATGTGTACATTTTTCGATATAAAAATGTCCCGGCCAAAGGCCGGCTCTTCCAAAATAACACTCACTATCGTTCGCCAGGAAAAAACCCCACACCAATATAGCACGAAAGGTCTTAATATTGACAAAGAAATGGGGCGATACCTCTTAAAATTGACAAACTAATAGGCCAACATCTTAAAATCTGAAAGCTAATGGGGCTAAACATGAGGGAGAAGGGGGTCCTATATATAAGTTGTATATCTTCTAATGGTATGCAGAATATTATCGAAATGACACCCCATACATTTCACTATATATTGACAATTGTTTGGTAGCAATCATAATTATATACAAAGTAGTCGTAATTGTTTGGTAGCAATCATAATTATATACAAAGTGGTCGTAATTGTTTGGTAGCAATCATAATTATATACAAAGTAGTCGTAATTGTTTGGTAGCAATCATAATTATATACAAAGTAGTCGTAATTGTTTGGTAGCAATCATAATTATATACAAAGTAGTCGTAATTGTTTGGTAGCAATCATAATTATATACAAAGTAGTCGTAATTGTTTTGGTAGCAATCATAATTATATACAAAGTAGTCGTAATTGTTTGGTAGCAATCATAATTATATACAAAGTAGTCGTAATTGTTTGGTAGCAATCATAATTATATACAAAGTAGTCGTAATTGTTTGGTAGCAATCATAATTATATACAAAGTAGTTGTAATTGTTTGGTAGCAATCATAATTATATACAAAGTAGTCGTAATTGTTTGGTAGCAATCATAATTATATACAAAGTAGTCGTAATTTAGATTGCAAATGGTCGTTCGTAACCAGAATAAAATTGTCTAAAGTATGTCAAAATGACAAAAATAAATACATAAATAAATATACTACTACCAAACCTACTGTAATGCCCTCCCGCAACCCCAGTACCGTATTACCTGAGTTGACGTCTGGGATGGTGTAAAATAGTCGTTGATGGCGAAGTCTAATAAACCCATCACGTGAATCACCAAGAGACTATCACCTGGTTCTTTCATGGAGAATTAAGGTTGTTATCCTATTGAACGTCCGTGGTAGTACAGTGGGTTAGCGCGCGGACCTGGTTAACCTACTAAGGTCGGTAACCAGGGTTCGAACCCGGCGCCAGGCATCTCAAAATCTGGGGAGTTTTCGGGAGGGTTACATTCCTTTCGCACCCAGCATTTCATTGGTGGCAGCGGTGGGATTGGAATAAAAGGATGAGGTGGGGTGGATAGGTAAGTGGGAGTAGATGGGGTAAAAAGGAGAATTTCTGAATTGGCTGAGGAAGAGGGTTGGGATAAGGATTGAGGAGAGGGTATGGTAGGTTTGGTGGGTGGTGGAGTTTTGTGGATAGGAGTTGGTTGGATAGGTAAAGGGGGAAGAGGTGAGGATAGAGGTTGGGTGGTAGGAATAGTGGCGAACCCAGGTGGGGCTGATAAAGCTCGAGTAGGTGGAGGAAGGGTGATAGGAGAGCTGGGAAAGTTAGGGATATGAGTGGGAATAGGTCTGGGGATAGGTAGAGGGCATTTTGGTTTGGTGATAGGAATTTGGTTTAATGAGGGTAAGCTAGGGGTAGGGGGGGCAGGTAAGGTCTCTGTTTGGGGTGGTAAAAGGTTTGGATTATTGGCAGTAGAGCATGCATCATCATCGTCTGGGTTAGCTAACATAGATAAGTTATCATCCAGTGAACGTCCGTGGTAGTACAGTGGGTTAGCGCGCGGACCTGGTTGACCTACTGAGGTCGTTAACCAGGGTTCGAACCCCATGCCAGGCATCTCAAAACCTGGGGAGCTTTCGGGAGGGTTAAATTCCCTTCGCACCCAGCATTTCATTGGTGGCAGTCACGAAACGTGATCTGGTAGCTAGATAGAGCACCCATCACGCGAACCTGCGCCAGGCATCTCAAAGCCTCGGTATATTGAGATTGCTGAGGTGATCTGGCTACGATACCTTACGACCTTAAAGAGGCTAGGGACTAGCCTTGTTAAAGAAAGATGTAGTGTAATGCCCTCCGAAAAAAATCCCGCAACCCCAGTACCGTACTACCCGAGTTGACGTCTGGGATAACGTAAAATAGTCGTTGATGGCGAAGTCTAATAAACCCATCACGTGAATCACCATGAAACTATCCCCTGGTTCTTTCAAGGAGAACTAAGGTTGTTATCCTATTGAACGTCCGTGGTAGTATAGTGGGTTAGCGCGCGGGGCTGGTTGACCTACTGAGGTCGCTAACCAGGGTTCGAACCCGGCACCAGGCATCTCAAAACCTGGGGAGTTTTCGGGAGGGTTAAATTCCCTTCGCACCCAGCATTTCAACTACTACTACTACTAATAATAATAATACTAAAAACATAAAATAAAATAATAATAATAATAATAATAATAAAAATAACAATAATTATAATAATCATACTTATTGTACAATGTACATACAGTTGGTCAAAGTTCCAGCTGACCCACCCTCGCTCTGGGGCTCGCAGAATTATCTGGCAATACTGGTGTAGGAATGAGGTGTCTTACAAAGATTGGGATTGGTAGATCTGATTTCGGCTATATCATTGTTAGAACATATACTAAACAAGGGAAAGTAAGCCTATCTCAAATAAAAATGCATACATCGCTATGTATGATCCCGAACATTCACCCAAAGTTCGTAGATTTGCTTAAATATTCAAGTTATTATATCCACTGATTGGCAACGCATATAAAGCCTGCTGGCTGCCACAACACACTTTACTCGATTTTATAAGAATACATATTTCTGTTTTATTGGTGGCTGATAATGAAGGAGCATTTAGGCTTCACAACGTGAACATTACATAGTCTAATTTGCAGTAATATACAGGACAGACACAGGTAACACATTAATGGCAAGTGGCATCCCTGCCCCACTACACCAGTATTGCCAGCTAATTCTGCGAGCCCCAGAGCGAGGATGGGTCAGCTGGAACTTTGACCAACTGTACATACCGGTAAATAAATAAGTAAAAATAATCTTGGTCCCAATAGTAGTGGCTATATCGTACCATATTGTTTTTCTTTGGTCTATCTATCTATCTATTGCCTGACGCCGCGATCCCCGAAGGGGTGGCCACGAACGAACCGCCCCCATGCACCTCTGTCCCCAGTCAGTCAACACCCCTCCCCCCAACCAGCACCGCCTTCGTTCATATACTTCCTCACTCCATCCTTCCACCTCTCATTCGGTCTACCTCTCCCTCTCTGTCCCTCCACCTCGCTCTCGTACACCCTCTTAGTCATTCTCTCGCTTTCCATACGTTCCATATGGCCGAACCATCTCAAGTTGTTCCTTTTCACACTTTCCAGCACATCTACCTCTACACCACACCTCCTAGTTCTTACTTCCTCATTAGTCTGTCTATCCCTCCATGTAACTCCGCACGCACTTCTTAAGTAATTCATTTCCACTGCTCTCACTTTTGGTCTGAGTCTCTCAACCAACGTCCATGCTTCGCTTCCGTAAGTTAGTGTCGGGATTACCACACTGTCATGCAAGGACTTCTTCATTTCCATACTGACCACCCTATTTCTTGTCACTGCTTTCAGCGTTCCTACAACCCTCTTCCCCTGTTGTACCCTCTCCCGCACTTCTTCATCCATAGTCCTATCTTTATTCAACACACTGCCCAGATACTTAAAAGAGTTGACTATCTCCATAGCCTGACCGTTCAGCTTCACCTCACACTCTGTGACTTCACCCCTTTTGAAGACCATAACCTTGCTCTTCCCCGCATTTACCTTCAAATACCGTTTTTCGCACACTGTTCCAAACTCATTTACCAGACCCTGCAACTCCCATTCATTATCACTCATCAGAACTGTATCATCCGCAAACAGCAGTATAGGTAGCTTCCACTCAATTCCCTCCCTTTAAAGCGATACACCAACATCCACTGCTCTTGATAGTATTTCTTTCATTACTCCATCCATATATACAGTAAACAACCACGGGGACATCACACACCCCTGTTTGAACTGTATCATCCGCAAACAGCAGTATAGGTAGCTTCCACTCAATTCCCTCCCTTTAAAGCGATACACCAACATCCACTGCTCTTGATAGTATTTCTTTCATTACTCCATCCACATATACAGTAAACAACCACGGGGACATCACACACCCCTGTTTCAAACCAACATTCAGGTCAAAGAACTCGCTCTGCTCACTCTCCACACGTACTGCCGCCTTTGCACCCTCTTACATGCTCTTCACTGCTTTCAGCAACTTGCCATCTACTCCGTATATTCTAAGTACTTTCCACAAACCTTCTCTATCCACTCTGTCATAGGCCTTCTCCAAGTCCATTAAGGCAACATACACCTTTTGTTGCTTCTCCAGATATTTCTCCACAACACAATTCAGGGTAAAAATCTGATCTACACATCCTCTTCCCTTCCTAAAACCTCCCTGCTCGTCGCCTATCCATTTCTCCATTCTCACTCTCACTCTCTCAATCACTACCCTACTGTATACCTTCCCTACTACGCTTAGAAGACATATTCCTCGGTGGTTACCACACACTCCTCTTTCCCCTTTGCCCTTATATAGGGGGACTATTATGCCAGTCTTCCAGTCATCGGGTGCACTCCCCTTCTCCCATGCTAGTTTGCACATTTTCCATACCCATTCGATAACTATCTCACCACCATACCTCAACATTTCCCCACACACTCCATCTGTTCCTGGTGCTTTCCCCAACTTCACTCTTTTCATGGCTTCCCACACTTCTGACCTCCTGATCCCCACCTCCTCATCTACTACTTTTCCTCTTCTCCCTCCCATACCATATCCAGCTATGTTTGCTGGCTCTTCATTCCTTACATTTAGCAACTCATTGAAGGACTCCCTCCATCTTTCGACTCTCTCTTGCTTCTCGGCTAGCATTCTCCCATTCTTATCTTTCACACCCTTACTATTTCCCTTGCTACCTTCCCTAACTTTCTTGACTTCTTTCCAGAACAGTTTCTTACTCTCCCTCCATTTTACACTCAGATTCCTTCTAAATTCCTCATCTACTCTTCTCTTACTTTCCTTCACTACTCTCTTCACCACCCTCTTACTCTCCACATACCTCGCTCATTTCTGTCTCTCGAAATCTTCATTCCCTCTACTACCCAACCACTCTCTATATGCTTTCTTCTTTTCTTCCACAGCTATTCTTACCTCTTCTGTCCACCATGCTGTACCTTTCACTCCCCTCCCTTTTCTCCTCACTCCACACACCTCCTCACATGCTGCACAGAACTCATCCTTAAACACCTTGCTCATCTCCTCCACTTCCTCCATAACTTCCAGGTCGAACCCACCTAGTCGTCTTTCCACTGCTCTCCTGTACTCCTCCCTGACTTCCTCCTCCTGCAACCTTTCCACCCTCCTCACCATTCCACCCTCCTCTCGCCTCCCTCCAGCTCTCCTCACCCACTTCTTTTGTATCCTAACCTTAGCTACAACTACATAATGATCAGACAGACCCCCTCCAATACCATTTTCTTTGGTAACATTTGCAAATATATATGTCTTATATCAAATTCACACTGGCCAAGGGAAAAACACACTGCCATTCCCTTCAGTATTTCTGAATGGAAGAGCACATTAAGGGGAGACTGACCGTTTGTGTGGTCTATTAATTTATTTATTCATATATTATTTTAGTTTTCTCCCTAGACCTCCATCAAGCTTAGAAAAACACCCCCTAGACCCCCCTTCAAGATAAATGTGTACATTTTTCAGTAGAAAAATGTCCCGGGAGAAGGCCGATTCCTCTTAAAATTGCAGGGTCGCTTTCGCTCGCCAGGAAATAATCGACACCTATATGGCACGAAAGGTCTTAAAATTGACAATGAAATGGGGCCAAAGGTGTTAAAATCGCCAAACTAGGGAGAAGGGGGTCCAGAAAAACTGTCTGCCTCCCCTTAATGGGTAATGTTCAACCTTTTGTAAAGGGTTGTTAAGGGGAGATGGACAGTTTTTCTGGCCACCTTCTCCCTCATGTTTAGCCCCATTAGTTTTAGAGACATTTCAGACATTCGGCCCTTTAGTTTGGCGATTTGAACACCTTTCACCCCATTTCGTTTTCAATGTTCAGACCTTTCGTGCCATTCAGGTGTCGACTGTTTCCTGGTCAGCGATAGCGAGCCTATAATTTTAGGAGGAACCGGCTTTCGGCCGGGATAATTTTCTACCAAAAAATTTACAAATTTATCTTGAAGGGGGCTCTAGGTTTTTTTTTTTTTTTTTTTTTTTAAAGCTTGATGGAGGTCTAGTGAGGGAACTAATAACATAAATCAATAAATAACCCGGCCAAAAAAATTCCCCTGTTCCCTGTTCACCTTTAGTCGGTTTTAACTTAATGTTGTATGTGCCAACTTGACTTTTTGACTATGACTTTTCTGGCCGACCTTTTACCCCTTAAGGGGAGACTGACCGTTTGTTTGGTCTATTGATTAATTTATTCATATATTTTTTTAGTTTCCTCCCTAGACCTCTATCAAGCTTAGAAAAACACCCCCCTAGACCTCCCTTCAAGATAAATTTGTACATTTCTCGGTAGAAAAATTTCCCGGCCAAAGGCCGGTTTCTCTTAAAATTGCAGGCTCGCTATCGCTCGCCAGGAAATAATCAAAACCTAAATGGCACGAAAGGTCTTAAAATTGACAACGAAATGGGGCGAAAGGTGTTAAAATCGCCAAACTAATGGGCCGAACGTCTTCTAATCTCAATACTAGTGGGGCTAAACATTAGGGAGAAGGGGGTCCAGAAAAACGGTCTGCCTCCCCTTAATTAATTGGAAGCATCAAAGAGCATCTGAGGCGCTAGATTAATTAAGTCCTTCCTTCGCACGGGATTTAAAAAGGGGGGATGGGCCGTTTTTCTGGTCCCTCTTCGCTCTCATGTTTAGCCCCATTAGTTTTCAGATTTTTAGACGTTCGGCCCATTAGTTTGGCGATTTTAAGACCTTTCGCCTAATTTCTTTGTCAATTATAAAGACCTTTCGTGTCATTAAGGCGAGCGATAGCGAGCCTGTAGTTTTAGAAGGGAACCGGTACAAATTTATCTTGAAAGGGGGTCTAGGGGGTGTATTTTAAAGTTTGATGGATGTCTAGCGAGAAAAATAAAACAATAATAAAATGGTAAACAATGAGGAAATAAATACGCCCATCGGCCCTTAAGACTTGACTCCATATTAATAGGTGAATTTTAGTTTTCAAATGACCAAATTAAATATATGTCATGAGTAATTAACCCCTTTAGTACCGAGTAATCCTTGTCATTATAATCTGGATAATATTAGACGATTTTGTTCAGCTTAGGGAGGACGTGTAGCAATTATAAAGCTTAAAACCATCTCGATTATCCATTTAAAATACCACGGTTTCCTTCTAAGCCGCATAACTCGTCTAAATATAGCTGGAATAACACGGAATACCCCCTCTGACAGGAAGGGGTTAATAACATTGACCTTTCAGTACATTTGATTACAATGGATAGTTAATTTCTTCAAAGCAAAACTTGCCAAATTTTCTATTTTGATAATTCTAGGACAAAGGATTACGAGTCTTTAGCTTTCGAATGCACAATTATATAGACTATTATCTCATTAGAAATATCTACAGTATTAAATTTTGTATACACAATTATACACTATTTTTCCTTTACACGCATGTTAACACATATTTGTACTGTAATATAGCCAAGTATTTAAGAGGAGATGGGTAGTATTATAGACCCCCTTCTTCCTTGTGTTTAGACCCATTAGTTTTCAGATTTTAATATGTTTGCCCTATTAGTTTGTCGATTTTAAGACATTTCGCCCCATTTCTTTGTCAATATTAAAACGTTTCGTGCTATTTAGGTGTCGATTTCTTCTTTCCTAGCGAACGATAGTGAGCCTGTAATTTTGGAAGAACCGGCCTTTGGCCGGTAAATTTTTTTACCGAAAAATGTACAAATTAATCTAGAAGGGGGATCTATAGGATGTGTTTTTAAAGTTTGATGGAGGTCTAGGGAGGAAACTAGAAAAATTATAAAAAGTTACATAAATGAGCAAATAAGCCCACACCCCCATTAAAAGAGTGCATTTTATAATAAGCCCACACCCCCATTAAAAGAGTGCATTTTATAATAAGCCCACACCCCCATTAAAATAGTGCATTTTATAATAAGCCCACACCCCCATTAAAATAGTGCATTTTATAATAAGCCCACACCCCCATTAAAATAGTGCATTTTATAATAAGCCCACACCCCCATTAAAAGAGTGCATTTTATAATAAGCCCACACCCCCATTAAAAGAGTGCATTTTATAATAAGCCCACACCCCCATTAAAATAGTGCATTTTATAATAAGCCCACACCCCCATTAAAATAGTGTATTTTATAATAAGCCCACACCCCCATTAAAAGAGTGCATTTTATAATAAGCCCACACCCCCATTAAAATAGTGCATTTTATAATAAGCCCACACCCCCATTAAAATAGTGTATTTTATAATAAGCCCACACCCCCATTAAAAGAGTGCATTTTATAATAAGCCCACATTCCCACTAACATACTGCATTTTATAATAAGCCCACACCCCCATTAAAATAGTGTATTTTATAATAAGCCCACACCCCCATTAAAAGAGTGCATTTTATAATAAGCCCACACCCCCATTAAAATAGTGCATTTTATAATAAGCCCACACCCCCATTAAAATAGTGTATTTTATAATAAGCCCACACCCCCATTAAAAGAGTGCATTTTATAATAAGCCCACACCCCCATTAAAATAGTGCATTTTATAATAAGCCCACACCCCCATTAAAATAGTGTATTTTATAATAAGCCCACACCCCCATTAAAAGAGTGCATTTTATAATAAGCCCACACCCCCATTAAAATAGTGCATTTTATAATAAGCCCACACCCCCATTAAAAGAGTGCATTTTATAATAAGCCCACACCCCCATTAAAATAGTGCATTTTATAATAAGCCCACACCCCCATTAAAAGAGTGCATTTTATAATAAGCCCACACCCCATTAAAATAGTGCATTTTATAATAAGCCCACACCCCCATTAAAAGAGTGCATTTTATAATAAGCCCACACCCCCATTAAAAGAGTGCATTTTAAGGAGTACATTTATAATTTTGTGCAAATGCTTCACAATTTGATTGAAATGTACATTTCGAAGATTATAAACATCTATATTATAATTTATTTATTTCCTTAGTATATACTTTTGGTGTTTAATATATCTTCACCCGGTGTTACATACAAATATTGTCCAGTTCCTTGCAAAGTAATGTTTAGTTATAGTACGGTACATTGTTTAGTTATAGTACGGTACATTGTTTAGTTATAGTACGGTACATTGTTTAGTTATAGTACGGTACATTGTTTAGTTATAGTACGGTACATTGTTTAGTTATAGTACGGTACATTGTTTAGTTATAGTACGGTACATTGTTTAGTTATAGTACGGTACATTGTTTAGTTATAGTACGGTACATTGTTTAGTTATAGTACGGTACATTGTTTAGTTATAGTACGGTACATTGTTTAGTTATAGTACGGTACATTGTTTAGTTATAGTACGGTACATTGTTTAGTTATAGTACGGTACATTGTTTAGTTATAGTACGGTACATTGTTTAGTTATAGTACGGTACATTGTTTAGTTATAGTACGGTACATTGTTTAGTTATAGTACGGTACATTGTTTTCCAGCTGATGGTAAATTGAATAACTTAACAACTGATTTATCGCTACTTAATGGAAAAATATAAAACTGCTGTCTATCTGCATCATATAAAGACCAAGTTTTCATAATTAGCAACATAATTCGCTTCAAAATCGTCATAATAGCGGAGAAAACAAGATAGGAACATTGCAATTTAACATCAGCCGGAACAAACTAGACTATAGTATGTTCGCTCATTAAAGTTTATGTTTATATTTATCTTGTGTTTACTTCACCAATTTATCCGTACCGGTACTGCTAACTGTCTACCTTCTTTAAAGTCCCGGACACATTAAGGTTTATAGGGCTATTTTTCTTCACAACCCTTTAACCGCTGCAGAGACTAAGCCTCCCTTCTAATATACTCTTGTAATCGGGTTTGGAATTAATTAAATACTTTATATTTGCTATTTTGTTTTACTTTAAAATCGATACTAAAAATCATGATTGTTTTCGATTTTTCTACATTTACCTGTTTATTCAATCCAAACCTTTAACAAATTTGGCATAGGCTATCATGTGTATAATTTAAATTTGAAATTATAAGTAAATCAATACCTAATATAAACAAAGATTGGTCAACATTTCCTATTTTCTAGTTAAAATGTTGCTATAATATAGCATCATCGATGCATTGATTGAATACATTGAAACAATACAAATAAATATAATAAAATATTTCTTTTGTTTTAAAGATCATCGAGTCTAATCGTGTTCGTTCTCAACACCTTCATCAATAATGCTCTAGTTCCTTCTGTCTATACTAAATATCTACCGCACTTCTTTAACACCATTTGTTGATTTGGTTCATCTTGTTCCCTATCTGGTGTTGCTCCTCCTGCATCATTAAGAGGCGACAGTCTTCCCCACCAAGTCTTATACACGAATTCGCTCTACTAAGCTATATAATTCAGTGTAGTTTTCCATTTTCTAATCTCAGAAATAATCTACAGTATAGAATGGTTTATAAGGATACTGCGGTAATGCCTTCAGAGCCCTTTAACTACAGGACAAGATTCTAAATGTCCTATTATAAACAATACATACTAAACCTTCAACAATAATGTTCCTTATTGGTTACAAATATCTACTGCACTATACTTCTTCAGCACCAATTATCGATTTGGTTCATCTTATTCCGTGTCTGGTGTTGCTGCTCCTGCATCTTCATCTTTAGAAGGTGGCAGGCTTCACCACCACGCCTTATAATCGGCTTTTCTCTACTTTAAGCTTTTCACTTTTCTCCTTCCCTGTCCAGTCCCTGTACGTATTCAATTTTCTTCTTACATATATATATATATATATATATATACCGGTATATATATATATATATATTACATATGAGTGCTGCGTGTGTGCGTGTGTGCGTGTGTGTGTGTGTTCCACTCTTCACATACTCTCACTTTTTGTCTTATTGTTTGTCATGTCTCGATAGCTAACCTCTAAATTTTGTACTGATTTTGAGTTTTACCAGTCCATGTTCCCCCTGAATTCCCACATCGTATAAATATTTTTATTTGTTTGATGTTCTGTTTCTAAGGCAATCGCCTTTATATTAGTTAATCTTCTTGTTTTTTTTTTTTTTTTTTTTAGCTACTCAACTTTCTAAATCATTAGTCTGTCCTTACATTTTGGCTTATTCGTATTGTCAATATGATGGTTTTATTGAATTTAGTAACTTTAATATTGCGTTGTATGTGTGTCTGATTCACTCCCATTCTGAATCGATTCCCTTCCCCTATTCGCTGTAATATCCTGCTACTTTATTCGCTGTAATATCCTGCTACTTTATTCGCTGTAATATCCTGCTACTTTATTCGCTGTAATATCCTGCTACTTTATTCGCTGTAATATCCTGCTACTTTCTTCGCTGTAATATCCTGCTTTATTCGCTGTAATATCCTGCTACTTTATTCGCTGTAATATCCTGCTACTTTATTCGCTGTAATATCCTGCTACTTTATTCGCTGTAATATCCTACTTTATTCGCTGTATATCCTGCTACTTTATTCGCTGTAATATCTTGCTACTTTATTCGCTGTAATATCCTGCTACTTTTTTATAAAATATTTTCCTAATTTAGTGTTTTTGTATCAACCTTCTTGTGTTTCTGGTTTCGTTTCGTTCACTCTCCTTCTCTTTTGATCTATTTGTATTCTATCAAGTGGGTTCCCGGACAGCTCAACCAGTAGACCATGTCAACCAGTAAACCATGTCAACCAGTAGATCTCAACCAGTGCCAAGTCATCCAAGTCAACCATTTCTAAATTAAGATACTAACATAGCTTAACCTAAAGTAAATTAATCTAACAGTATTGGTTAAGTTGGCACCGGTTGAGAGCTACTGGTTGATATGGTCTACTGATTGAGATGTCCGGTCACCTATCTACTGTAGTCAGTTTTTCTATAAGATGGCGAGTAATGTACTTTTCCACATCTTAAAACTCAGCTATTCCAAGGCGATATAGCCAATTATGTTGTTAATTGTGAAACTTGGCATTAATATAAATCGAAGACATAGCAGTTTTCTATATATCATTACATTACTTATCGATAAAGTAGCTGCTAAAGGAATACACTTTTGGCCACGATACTGCCCTTCTACCAACTGACTCATCGCTCGTGTGAAACCGCCTAAAGCTCACCAAATTATGTTACCAGGGTAAAGATGCCGCAAAAACCCTTCGTGTGACTCTGACTTCACAATGTACTATATTGCCTTATCAATCCTTCACACGTTCTTCAGTACATACTGCCTTGGTACATCCTCATTGGTTGCTATCGGGAGGCTTCTCGGAGGGGATCAAGCTTGTAATCATTCGGCCCCATTCAGCCTACTGTTTTAAGACGTTTATCCTCATCCAGGTGTCGATTTTTTCTTGGCGAGCGAGAGCGAGCCAGCATATTTGTTTATAATATTTTTGACAGCAGGCTAAATTTGTAAAACAAAACATAGACAAATTTCTCCGGCGAAGCCGGATTTCTCCATACAATGATGGTTCGCTATCGCTCGCCAGGTATAAATCGACACCTGGATGGGGATAAACGCCTTAAAACAATCGGCTGAATGGGACCGAATGGATACAAGCCAGAGGAAAAATCCCTCGTGTAACTCTGACATCACATTGTACCATACTATCTTGCCTTTATCTGCCCACACCAACCCTTCAGTACTTTCTGTCTTGGTATATCCTCATTGGTTGGTATCGGGAGGCTTCTCGGAGCGGATCACGGTCCTGTTGAACAGAAGAAAAGATCAAAATTAGTTCATAATATCAAAGAAGAACACATATAATTATAGATTGACTATAAACACTATTTGAGGGGGAATACTTTATTGATAAAGTTTCGTTTTGAACTTCATCCTGACCTAACCTAATTAATCTATAAGCAAAACATTGTCAATGAAGTGCTCCTCTTCAAATGGTTATATATTCAATCTGTCAACATTTCTTTGAGTTTATTTATCATAATCATAGACGACACAAATCCACTGTTATGCAATACTGTTACCTGACAGTCAACCCGAAATCCAACCTATCACGAGATGTACAGTTCCCTGCAAAAGTACAGTACCTATTACACTTTACCAAATCTTAAAACTAACCCAAAACCAATAGGTAAGCCTTTATAGACATGCTACAGAACACAGTAAGGTAAGTTAACTCATTCATGATGCGTAACATTCAACGCTAGCTCAAGTAAAGTCATTCATATTAACATTTGTGTTTAATGTTTCACCTCTTACTCAGGACACAAGCTTTCTATAGCATGTATGTTCCATTGATCAGCAGGATGAAGTCTGGAGGTCTTATTCAGTTGGCGAGTGAGATGACAAGTCAGACGAGTTTTTATAACTGTCTCGACATAGTAATGACTTTCAAGAGCGAAGGCGGCGCTTGGCTGTCTCCCCCTGACTCTGTAGGCTACGGTTCCACTTCTCCAAGCTAAATATATGTTGTCTCATCTCGTAATCTCCTCCAATTTAAAAAGAGGTAAGAATTTCAATATGTAATGTGTCAAAAGAGGGGCATGTATTCCAATTCCAGAGACAATCATTTCAGATTAAAGATGTAAGTTCTCCAATCTTAAAAAAGTACTATTCCAAATATGAGAGTAGTCGTCTACATATTTCAATTATAAGATAATCGTTCCCATGTGTAATAATTCCAGTTCACAATGAATTAAAAAGAAGGCTTAGTATTCCTGTTTTAAGAGGTATATACATTCCAATTATAAAAGAGGTAGTATTTTAAACAAACACAAAAGAAAAAGGTAAATATTCCAAATTTATAATGAATTGAGGAAGGAGGTTAAGTAATATAATTTCAAGAGGCGAGTATTGCAATTTATGTTCGCAATTAATCCCATAGGCCTATACAATAATGTGTCAAGTAGAGAGATAAGTACCGATTATTCGAATATCAAGAGGTAATCATTCCAAGTTTTAAAAATAAATATTGCAATATATTATAACGTGTTAGGAAGAGGATCAAGTATTCCAATTCCAATTTCGGGGTTCCTTCTCCCAATTTCCGGATCCCTTCTCCCAATTTCCGATCTCCTCTCAATTTCCGGGTTCCTTCTCTCAATTTCCGGGTTCCTTCTCCCAATTTCCGGGTTCCTTCTCTCAATTTCCGGGTTCCTTCTCCCAATTTCCGAGTTCCTTCTCTCAATTTCGGGGTTTCCTTCTCCCAATTTCCGGGTTCCTTCTCCCAATTTACGAGTTCCTTCTCTCAGTTTCCGGGTTCCTTCTCCCAATTTCCGGGTTCCTTCTCCCAATTTCCGAGTTCCTTCTCCTAATTTCTGGGTTCTTTTTCCCAATTTCCGCGTTCCTTCACAAAAAAATTCCGGGTTCCTTCTACCAATTTCCGGGTTCTTTCTCCCAATTTCCGGGTTCCTTCTCTCAATTTCCGGGTTCCTTCTCTCAATTTCCGGGTTCCTTCTCCCAATTTCCGGGTTTCCTTCTCTCAATTTCCGGATTCTTTCTCTCAATTTCCGGGTTCCTTCTCTCAATTTCCGGGTTCCTTCTCTCAATTTTCGGGTTCCATCGCCCAATTTCTGGGTTCCTTCTCCCAATTTCCGGGTTCCTTCTTCCAATGTCCGTGTTCCTTCTCCCAATTTCCGAGTTCCTTCTCCCAATTTCCGAGTTCCTTCTCCCAATTTCCGAGTTCCTTCTCCCAATTTCCAGGTTCTTTCTCCCAATTTCCGGGTTCCTTCTCTCAATTTCCGGGTTCCATCGCCCAATGTCCGGGTTCCTTCTCCCAATTTCCGGGTTCCTTCTCCCAATTTCCGGGTTCCTTCTCCCAATTTCCGGGTTCGTTCTCTCATCTCCTCCCGCGGCTGGCCTCATTAGAGCCTCCTTTGATCCGTATACTGGCTCACTCTCCAGCCCCTGCCTCTCACTTCTATATCTCAGGTCAACATTAGTCCAATGAACTTTTGGCCTCTAAACCGCTTCTCCCCTCCCCCCCCCCCTCTCTCTCTCTCTCTCTCTCTCTCAGTCAATAGTGTATGCGTAGATAATGAGCTATGAGGACCGGTTGAGCGCTCTCAGTCTATGTATTCATTGGAAACGCGTAGGCTTCGAGGGCAACTTATGAAGGCTTTAAGGGGAGATGATTAACTTTTTGGGCGATTTTTGCACGTTTTCGTAATTTTTCTAGTTTCCCCCCTAGACCTCCATCAAATTAAAAAAAAAAGAACATCCATTAGATCTCCCTTCTAGATTAATTTGTACATTTTTCGGTAGAAACATTTCACGGCCGAAGGCCGGTTCTTCCAACACAGGCTCACTATTGTTCGCCAGGGAAAAAAATCGACACCTATATAGGACGACAGGTCTAAATATTGACGAAGATATGGGGCGAAAGGTCTTAAAATCGACTAACTAATGGGGCAAACATCTTAACATCTGAAGACTAAGGGGGCTAAACATGAGGGAGAAAGGGGTCCAGAAACCGGTCCATGCCCCCTTAAATCACCAAATGGGATCGACAACTTGGAGTATAAAAGGATGCATATTCTAAATATGAATACAACGCGCAACCATGAATGTAACTAAAGATATTTACCATTGGTATATGTTAAATGTTTCATATATAAGACTTGCTCTATCTATGAATAAACCTATCTTATATGTGGAATCTTGTTCATATATAAGACCTGCTCTATCTATGAATAAACTTCTCTTATATGTGGAATCTTGTTCATATATAAGACCTGCTCTATCTATGAATAAACTTCTCTTATATGTGGAATCTTGTTCATATATTAGACCTGCTCTATCTATGAATAAACCTCTCTTATATGTGGAATCTTGTTCATATATAAGACCTGCTCTATCTATGAATAAACTTCTCTTATATGTGGAATCTTGTTCATATATTAGACCTGCTCTATCTATGAATAAACCTCTCTTATATGTGGAATCTTGTTCATATATAAGACCTGCTCTATCTAGCATAAACTTCTCTTTAGGGGGAGGTAGTCGCTTTTTCTGGACCTCCTTCTCCCTCATGTTTAGCAAATTTGTTTTGAGATTTTAAGACGTTCGTTCTATTAGTTTGTCGATTTTAAGAAATTTCGCACCATTTCTTTATCAATATTAAGATCTTTCGTGTCATTTAGGTGTCGATTTTTTCCTGGCGAGCGATAACAAGCCTGTGATTTTTGAAGGAACATTTTCTACCGAAAAATGTACAAATTTATCTTGAAAGGGGGTCTAGGGGGTGTTATATAAAGCTTGATGGAGGTCTAGCGAGGAAACTCAAAAATAAATACCGGGTATATAAATGAATACATAGTAAAAAAAAAAAAAAAAAAAAAAACGTACCCCCTTAAAATCTGTAACTAGTTCTTCAGTAAACCAGAGCAATACAATAATAGATATAGTCTATTCGCTGTAAGTAGGCGAGAAATAATTACCTCTAACCTCTGTAACTCAAAAACGACAAGGGTAAACGATATAATATTTCTACCATTTGGGAAGAGTCAGTCAAGAAATATATATGGAAATTTACAGCCACTTTGCTGTAGCCCTTTTTGAGTTACAGAGGATAGAGGTCGTGATTTTTCGCCTACTTAGAGCGAATAGACTATAGCATGTCACCACACTGTGCCATGAGAGTATTACAATAATACAGTTATGGCTTCCATCAGCAACACCTCTCCCTGGATAGAGATGCTGGCTATTCCTTGCAACTCTCTCTATCTGTATCTAAACCTCTTTTTGTACCGGTGCCGTCTTTTTTGTTTGATTTCAGGTACATTTGGACGATTCTATTAAGCTTAGAAAGGATGTACGGTAACTTAAAGGATGTACGGTAACTAAAAGGATGTACGGTAACTAAAAGGAATAATTGAGATAGTCTGTAGCCTTTTAATGGAAAGATGTCCTTCCTCACCTGAATAAAATTGTCTAATGTGTTGCCAAAATAGTGTTAAAAGGACGTCGCTGGTACAGAATGGGTTAAGCAATCCGCAGTCAACCGGTCACCCCCCCCCCTCACGCAGTCTCTCTCTTTTGATTGTTTAAGGGGGGTGCCCTGCTTTTGATTGTTTAAGGGGGGTGCCCTGCTTTTGATTGTTTAAGGGGGGTGCCCTGCTTTTGATTGTTTAAGGGGGGTGCCCTGCTTTTGATTGTTTAAGGGGGGTGCCCTGCTTTTGATTGTTTAAGGGGGGTGCCCTGCTTTTTGTATTTCCTTGTCTCTCTTTTTCTGGCTTGTACTACAGCCTACTGTTTCAAGACGTTTATCCCAATCTAGGTGTCGATTTCTTCCTGGCGAGCGATAGCAAGCCAGCATTGTATGGAGAAATTCGGCTTCGATGGAGACATTGTTCTATCGAAAAATGTACAAATTTAGCCTGCTGTCAAAAAAAAAAAAAAAAAAAAGCTGTCTCGCTGCCGCTTGATAGGAAAGAATCGACACCTGGATGGGGATAAACGTCTTAAAACAGAATGGGGCCAATTTCGTACAAAGCAGAGAGAGAGAGAGAGAGAAAACAAATAAACGAGGTGGGCCCCTTAACGTCTTCGTTAGCGCTAAAATGGCCAAATATAATAAATGTCATGCTCTTATTATTGCATTCCTTTTAACAAGCATTTTAATTATAAACTAACTGTTCTGGTTTGACACCCTGATAAATAGATTCCTTGACTACATCATTAATTATAGATAGAGCTACAACTTTATTCCTTGACTACATCATTAATTATAGATAGAGCTACAACTTTATTCCTTGACTACATCATTAATTATAGATAGAGCTACAACTTTATTCCTTGACTACATCATTAATTATAGATAGAGCTACAACTTTATTCCTTGACTACATCATTAATTATAGATAGAGCTACAACTTTATTCCTTGACTACATCATTAATTATAGATAGAGCTACAACTTTATTCCTTGACTACATCATTAATTATAGATAGAGCTACAACTTTATTCCTTGACTACATCATTAATTATAGATAGAGCTACAACTTTATTCCTTGACTACATCATTAATTATAGATAGAGCTACAACTTTATTCCTTGACTACATCATTATTATAGATAGAGCTACAACTTTATTCCTTGACTACATCATTTATAGATAGAGCACTTGACTACATCATTAATTATAGATAGAGCTACAACTTTATTGAATACCTGCCTGTGACACATATTAGTTTAAGGGGGGATCGCCCGTTTGTATGGTCCCCTTCTCTCTCATGCTTAGCCCCATTAGTTTTCAGATTTTCAAATGTTTGCCCAATTAGTTTGTCAATTGTAAGACCTTTCGCACCATTTCTTTGTCAATATTAAGATCTTTCGTGCTATTTAGGTGTCAATTTTTTTCCTGGCGAACGATAGTGAGCCTGTCATTTTGGAAGAACCGGCCTTTGGCCGGAAAATTTTTCTACAAAAAATGTTTACAAATTAATCTAGAAGGGGGATCTAATAGATATGTTTTTTAAGTTTGATCTAGGTCTACGAAGGAAACTAGAAAAATAATTAATAAATTATAAAAATGGACCAAAAAGTGAACCATTCCCCCCTAAGCAAATCAGTGTTATTGCACAAGCATGTCTTATGTCTCAATCATTGTATGCAAAAAAAAAAAAAAAAAAAAAAAAAAAAAAAAAAAAAAATCTCTCTCTCTCTCTCTCTCTCTCTCTTCCAGTGAACGAGGTTATCTTGTCATTTTATCCCAAGAAACAGTACTGATCCTACGATGAATAAAACAGGCCCATGTTGCACGCGGCATAGACATTGGTTTGTTGTGCCCAATTGTAACAGAATTATTGTTTCACAAAGTTATTGTATGAAATTGTATTACTGTCAGCCCACGTCTAGGCCTACTCTTTAAGGCGGTAAATAAAGGTTATTAAGGGGCTAGTGGATGGGTTTTTGGTCTATTCAATTTTTTTAATATTTTCCTCGCTGGACCTCCATCAAGCTTAACAAAACACTCCCTAAACCTCCCTTCAAAATAAATTTGTAAATTTTTCGGTAGAAAAATTTCCCGGCCGAAGGCCGGTTGCTCATAAAATTACAGGCCAGCTATCGCTCGTCAGGAAAAAATCAACACCTAAATGGCACGAAAGGTCTTAAAATCGCCAACGAAATGGGACGAAAGGTGTTAAAATCGTCAAACTAATGGACCGAACGTCTTAAAATATCAAAACTAATGGAGCTAAGCATGAGGTCCCCCAAAATCGACAACCTCCCCCTTAACTGAAGCCGTGTGTGTGTGTGTGTGTGTGGGTGTGTGTGTGTGTGTGTGGGTGGGTGGTTGGGTATGTGGGTGGGTGGGTGCGTGTGTATTCACTTGCTTGTTCGTCAAGGGGAATCCACGCAATGCGAGCTAAGCTCATTATTATCGCGCTTCCTTAACTGGGAATGTATTGCGTGAAATGCATGTTAAGTGTGTATGTATCGTTGGAATGGCTGTGGATGTGTGTGTAGTCTGTTTTTAGCCAATTGGCGACATCTGGAAACGAAGGCTTAGGGTTAATCTGTACGATACCATTCTCACTACGGTACCAGTCTCACCCGAAGGCTTAGGTTGACCAGTAGCTTAGGTTAATTGACCAGTACGATACCCATCTCACCTTGTAACCAATCACCAACCCCAGATGGGACGTCACAACTTCGTCCACTTATACCAGGTTCCTATTTATACTGCTAGGTGAACAGAGGCTACACCGTTAGGAGACTTGCCCAAATGTCTCTTCCCCGCCCGGGTCTCGAACCCGGGACCTTCTGGTTGTGAACCAGACGCGCTATCAGTTACGCCACGGGGAGGTGTGGTTGGGTGTGTGTGTGTGTGGGTGTGTTTGTGTGGGTGTGGGTGGGGGGGGGGGTGCGTGTGTGTGTGTGTGGGTGGGTGGGTGCGTGTGTGTGTGTGTGTGGGTGGGTGGTTGGGTGGGTGGGTGCGTGTGTATTCACTTGCTTGTTCGTCAAGGGGAATCCACGCAATGCGAGCTAAGCTCATTATTATCGCGCTTCCTTAACTGGGAATGTATTGCGTGAAATGCATGTTAAGTGTGTATGTATCGTTGGAATGGCTGTGGATGTGTGTGTAGTCTGTTTTTTAGCCAATTGGCGACATCTGGAAACGAAGGCTTAGGGTTAATCTGTACGATACCATTCTCACTACGGTACCAGTCTCACCCGAAGGCTTAGGTTGACCAGTAGCTTAGGTTAATTGACCAGTACGATACCCATCTCACCTTGTAACCAATCACCAACCCCAGATGGGACGTCACAACTTCGTCCACTTATACCAGGTTCCTATTTATACTGCTAGGTGAACAGAGGCTACACCGTTAGGAGACTTGCCCAAATGTCTCTTCCCCGCCCGGGTCTCGAACCCGGGACCTTCTGGTTGTGAGCCAGACGCGCTATCAGTTACGCCACGGGGAGGTGTGGTTGGGTGTGTGGGTGTGTGGGTGTGGGTGTGTGTGGGTGGGTGTGGGTGGGTGGGTGGGTGTGGGTGGGTGCGTGTGGGTGTGTGTGGGTGGGTGCGTGTGTGTGGGTGTGTGTGTGTGTGTGGGTGTGTGTGTGTGTGTGTGTGTGTGTCCCTGGTGGCCACGGGAGAGACCCACCTATAACCAGCCAGCCAGCCAGGCAGTGTGGGACACTTAAGGGGGTACTGCTTAGTTTTGGATCTATATATTTACTGTATGTATTGATTTATTTCAAAGTTTCGTCGCTAGACCTCCTTCAAGCTTAAAAAAAAAAAAAACACCCCCTAGACCCCTTCTTTCGAGATAAGTTTGTACATTTTTCGGTAGAGGCCGGTTCCTTCTAGAATTAAAGGCTCGATATCGCTCGACAGGAAAAATCGACGCCTAAATGGCACGAAAGGCTTATATATTGACAAAGAAATGGGGTACAAGTTCTTAAAATCGCCAAAGTAATGGAACGAATGTCTTCAAATCGAATGAGACTATACACGAGGGAGAAAAAGCAACTACCTCCGCCTTAACACCATAAACCCCCCTTGTCGCCCCCCCCCCCCCCCCCACACTAACCTTTCTCTTTGACACCCTTTTAGGGGGGATGTGCTTATTTATTTGCTCATTTATGTATCTTTATATTATTTTTCTAGTTTCCTCCCTAGACCTCCATCAAACTTAAAATACATCCATTAGATCCCCCTTCAAGATTAATTTGTACATTTTTCGGTAGAAAAATGTCCCGGCCAAAGGCCAGTTCTTCCAAAATTACAGGCTCACTATCGTTCGTCAGGAAAAAAAATCGACACCTAAATAGCACGAAAGGTCTTAATATTGACAACGCAATTAGACAAAAGGTCTTAAAATCGACAAACTAATGGAACAAACATCTTAAAATCTGAAAACGAATAGGGCTAAACATGAGGGAGAAGGGGATCTAGAAAAACGACCAATCTCCCCTTAATAGTTGGACCCCCATGGCCCTTTCACCCTGCTACCCTTTTTAACAGTTTACCCTCTTTGGCGCATTTTCTGTTTGCCATTTTCTGTTTTACTATTATCCCTTAGTCCAGTGGTCAGCAACCCTTACAGCTAGAAGAGCCATTGTTTTTAAGTTTCATAAACTATTTGTATTGTCGGAGCCGCAATACAAAAACATTGTCTCATCAACCGGAATCTACAGTACTTCAGAAATAAGAGAATATACCTTACTGTTGGACTCAATAAATTATAGTGATATTGTTCAATATACTGGTATTCACAAGCTTAGGAAAGACATGTCACATTTCTAGAATCATAACGATTGATGCCTACTGTATACATCTTTTCAAAGTTGAATACAACAAATCTAATGTTGCCTTGAATGTGTTATATGATGCCTTCACTTTGAAGGAAGAATGATTATTTCTGAAGCTTCTGGAGCCACACAAATGTCTTGAAAGAGCCGCATGCGGCTCCTGAGCCGCAGGTTGCCAACCCCTGCCTTAGTCCAATATTCGCATTGATACTAAAATAACGCAAATAAGGAAGACACCCACAAATAGAAAAAGGAAAACCACAGAGGAACCCAATGCAGAACAGACGGGAAGACAAGAACGGAAAGGAGAAACTAAAGCAAGGAGAATAATGATAGACAACAAGGAAAGTGGAGAAAGAACAAGCACCAGGCATTACATTCCAGACCCCCAGACCACCACCAGAGGAGAGTAGAGAGAAGAAGAAGTTAGACGAAACGACAACAGTAAACAACAAGGAATTAACAGCAAACCAAGAAGACAAGATGGTTACCACCAAGGAGAACGATTCCCGGGACAAATGGAAGGAGTAACTAAACCGAACCGAGAGACAATCACAGGATAGCAGAAAGAAACAAATAACGAGAAATGACCCGCATCCCGAAACTACCCCCTATCATCAAGAAAAGAACGAGAAAGAGAGACAACAAGGCAAGATAGAAGAGGAGGAAAGAATAACATTAACAACAACAAAAGATGCCCGCGGAGTGATACCACGTGTGCAGAACAATTTCCGGAACTACACGACAAATGCACATCACTACTTCCATGATAATAATACTTCCACGCTCCCTACGGACATCAGACGAGATGCCTGGATTGCCGCCATTATCACAGAACTTCCTTCAACACCCGGAAAGAATATAAGTAGACCATCAGTCCCACAAGAAACTATTAAAAGGAAAATCATATTCAACCAGGGAAAGAACGATCACCAGCACCATCATAGCAACAAGCACTTACGCCCTGCTTCCACCCAAAGGTCAAATCACCTGGCTACCAGCTTCTAAGGAGACCCTCCTAATCCCTTTAGATCCGCCCCGACTGACTTGTGACCTTTTGACTCTAGAACATCTACCCCGGGACATCTCAGCTAAAGGCGTCACTATCCCGACGAAAGCTGAACAGGGCAAGCAATTCTAGGGCTTTTACAACACTGACATGTTAGTGGTGATAGCTCTAGAATTACCCTCCCATTCAGTAGATTGAAAGCATGCCTAATATCTCAATAGGTCTGAGGAGTTATATTCCCTATTAAGGAATCTTTGTTATTTACATGTCATGATACAATAATAACATCGAAGTCACTAATAGGCTGCACTTTTAATAATAGAAGTCTAAACTCGTGGACATGTCCCCACCTGACTTCTATAATTAAATCCGCAAGTTTACTACCGAAGGATAGTTGGCATGCCAAGGTCACTCGAATAGTAATAGGGTTTTGCGAGACACCTTAACCGGCACTCTGCATACAAAAGTCCTTAGTACTTTTGCTATACTGACATGTTAGTATACAATTGCCAATTAAAAGGTTTAAACACCGGCCCGAGTTCTTTGAACCTCTTACAAAGGTCAGCGGTAGTCAAGGAATATAATATTGGTTATGATCATATTATCTCCTTGCATTAACCCGATATCTTGTCACTGTGTCATGACATAGGCATTATATTAAAGACCCCATACCAAGAGTACCTGAACAGAACTTCATCACCGGTTAATATAACGGTCAGGATAGTTGAGTATCCCTAGCTCCCCTGCTAAAAATATACTCGTGCTGCTTGTCCGATGAGGCCCAGTATCATGATACTTAAGGACTAAGGAGCCTCATTCAAGACCCTATACCCATTAACCCATCTGTAACTTAAACAACTAATCCACACAACACCTGGACGGCCCAATAGAGACTCAGACGACTACAAGCTGTTACCTCAACCTTTTACTCCAAGTGTTATTTCTGGAGTTATGATATAAAACCTGCATCAAGTCGATACCAGTGACGAGGTATCAATGTTAGAGTCCTAATATATCGACTCTGCCTAACTTCCACCAGTGTGTAAGGTGTGCTACAGAGTTAGAGTCCTAATATATCGATTCTGCCTAACTTCCACCAGTGCGTAAAGTGTGCTACAAAGTTAGAGTCCTAAGATATCGACTCTGCCTAATTTCCACCAGTGTGTAAAGTGTACGCTATGAAGTTAGTCCCAAGATGTTGATTCTGCCTAATTTCTACCAGTGCGTAAAGTGCTATATATATAATTAGAGTCCATTATATTTTGACTCAGTGTAAACCCTCGTCCATTTCTGTGCTTAAAGTTATATATATATAAATATTAAGATAGCACACAGTTATCCGACTCAGCAGTGTTAATAATATTTCATATTGTTATATTGTACAAGAGATAAACTAAACCTATATTGATATACCTGAGCTCCTTCTAGATCCTCGATCGTGCTAGGATAGTAAATTCTGTTCTATACCATTATCATTTAATTCAGATGTAAGTATCTATACAAGTAGGCCTATAAGTAAGAGTTAAGCTAAATAAAACTGTTCTTTACAATTATACTCGGTGTTATAGATATCCTCTATGTTGACTTCTATGCATGTATTGTGTAACCTCTGAATTCCCCAGTCATTAGAACTCACTATAAACCAATATACAAACCTGGTAAAAACCCTGGTATAACAGACACATTCTATCCATTTTAGGGGAAGGTGATTGCCTTTTCTGGACTGCCTTCTCCCTCGTGTTGAACCCCATTAGTTTTGACATTTTAAGACGTTCGTTCCATTAGTTAGGAGATTTTAGACGTTTTGCCTCATTTATTTGTCAATATTAGGACATTTGTGCCATGTAATTGTCGATATTTTCCTGGCGAGCGATAGCGAGCCTGTAATATATTAGATTTTTTTTACAAATTTTTACAAATTTGACCTTTTTACAAAGGTCAAACGAGGACACTAAAAATAAGTTAATACATAACAAAATAAACCAGAATACAAGCACTTACCCCTTAATTATTTTATTATTATTTTTTTCCATACCTCGATTTTCCTGCCGGCGCCTTCTGTCTCCATGTGAACCTGTTGTTACCTTTTCCTTATTGCCTTTGACATTTTTTGTTATCTTTTGCCTTAATTTCCCTCTTACATTTTATCCTCTTAACTTCCATTTCTCGTACCGGTATTTCATTTTTTCTTAGACATAATTTTCCCTTTCACCCTTTTAAGGAGAGATGGGTCGTTTTTCTGGACCCCTTTCTCCCTCGTGTTTAGCCCCACTAGTGTTGACATTTTAAGCCGTTCGGCCCATTAGTTTGGCGAATTTAACACCTTTAGCTCCATTTCGTTATCAATTTTAAGACCTATCGTGCCATTTAGGTGTCGATGTTTTCTTGCCAAGTGATAGCGAGCCTGTAATTTATCTTGAGGGGGGTCTAGGGGGTGTTTTTTTAAAGTTTGAGGGAGATCTAGCGAGGAAACTAAAACAATATATTATGAAAACATGAATTAATAGGCCCCAAAACAGCCACTAGCCCTTGAATGTGTAACCTTTTCCCTTAACCATCTTTTCTAATGTTCTATTAGACACCTAATTTTGACATAGCCTTTATCCCCCTATAAGCCATTTTCCATTTGATCAAATTTCCATTTGCAATTTTCCCTTTTATTCTAATTTGTCATTTGATTCATGTAACCCTTTTAGCCCCCCCCCCCCCCCTCCCCCTTTTTGCCTCTTGTACCTGTAACCCATTTGACTCATGTAACCTTTTTACCCCCCCCCTCCTCCTCCTCCTTTTTGCCACTTGTACCTGTAACCCATTTGACTCATGTAACCCTTTTAACCCCCCCCCCCCCCCCCCTTTTTCCCCTTTTACCTCTAACCCACTTTACTCATGTAACCCTTTTAACCCCCCCCTCCCCCTTTTTGCCTCTTGTACCTGTAACCCATTTGACTCATGTAACCCTTTTAGCCCCCGCCCCCTCCTTTTTGCCTCTTGTACCTGTAACTCATTTGACTCATGTAACCCTTTTAGCCTCTTGTACCTGTAACCCATTTCCTTATCCTCACACTTCCTATCGATCTTTCTTTAATTTTACCCCTTTTTGCTTTTGGCATCTTGTTTTATATTATTATTTGTTTTTATTTCTGTAGTAGTAACCACATTTTTGTATTCCTATGTTGACATATTATGTTCATAGTTGAGTTTGTACAATATTCTGCAGATTTCTGCTACATTCATGAGGGGGGTTTTAGTGTGTGTTTTCCTTCACGGAGAAGGGAGATGCACGCTTGGGGTTTTGTGCATTATTACACACGTGGAGGCTGACCAGTGAGGGTGATCACCTTGGTTTTGGGCAGGCAGGATTGGGGCTTTCCTATATTGGAGGGCCAAATACCATCCTATGAGCTTTTAAGTCCCTAGGGTGATTACCAGGTAAGATATTCAGTGTGTAACCAGTTAGGAGGGTTATACTGTACACATGTAGGTCAGTGATTTAGTTTAGGCTACAGTGTCGGGCAAGAAGGTTAGATTACCATATATTTTGCATTACTGGTACTGGTCATAGACTGCTGATCACTGAGCCTTGTGTCCTAGTATTCTACAGTACAGTATTTAAAGTTAGGCTAGGCTAGACTTTTGTGTTAAGTTAGGTTAAATCAGTAGGCTTTGAGATAGGCTAGGCTAGGAGTAAACAGACTATAGGCTGTGTGAATCCTTGAGTGCTTGCCTTATCATATTTCTGCACATATCATTAATACATTTAATTTCCTGTTACATGTGTATTTATTTTCAAGAGTGCCTTTAATACCTATGATAATATTTATACCTTTATATGCTAGGTTATAGGCTTTACACATGTTATTAGGCTAATTATCAAGCCAGTTGTCCCCATATCAGGTAACCTCTATAATAAATATATAATTCTACTGCATACAGTAGTTGTGTATCGCTCACTGAGGCTTTACATAAAATTCATAAGATCAGGGGAAGGGTTATATAAACAAAGATAATTTCCACCCCGTGACAACTTCCATTTTCCTCTTGCTCTCTTTGATGTGGGTTTTTTTTATAGTACATTTTCCTTTTGAAACTTAATTTGACTTTTTCTTTCCTTTGACAGCCCTCTTTCCCCCTCCGACCTCTTTCTGTGTGTGGCCTAAGCTTATGTTCTTGCCCACCATCGGTATATCCTCTTCTCACGAGTCATTCCTGCATTGTTCGTGTTCTCATTTCCCCCCCCCCCCCTTTCTCTCTCTCTCTCTCTCTCTCTCTCTCTCTCTCTCTCTCTCTCTCTCTCTCTCTCTCTCTCTCTCTCTCTCTCTCTCTCTCTCTCTCTGTATCTCTCCATCACTCTATAAATCTATCTCACTCTCTCTACCCCCCCCCCTTTCTCTCTCTCTCCCTATATATCTATATATATATATATATACAATGATGGATATGAAAGGTATGAGTGTGTATAATAAAATACCCATTATAGAGTAATATGCTCATCTACAACAACATAAAACTATAAAGGTAAATAACTCCGTATACTGTAGCCAGTGATCATATACACGTTGTTCATAACTCCGTATACTGTAGCCAGTGATCATATACACGTTGTTCATAACTCCGTATACTGTAGCCAGTGATCATATACACGTTGTTCATAACTCCGTATACTGTAGCCAGTGATCATATACACGTTGTTCATAACTCCGTATACTGTAAGCCAGTGATCATATACACGTTGTTCATAACTCCGTATACTGTAGCCAGTGATCATATACACGTTGTTTCATAACTCCGTATACTGTAGCCAGTGATCATATACACGTTGTTCATAACTCCGTATACTGTAGCCAGTGATCATATACACGTTGTTCATAACTCCGTATACTGTAGCCAGTGATCATATACACGTTGTTCATAACTCCGTATACTGTAGCCAGTGATCATATACACGTTGTTCATAACTTTGTAATACCTCTTAAGCCGGTATCACACGACAGCTTTTTTAGTCAACATTCGATAATCAACATTTTGATGGCAACATTTCTGGAGTATTTTGCACTGGTATCGGAAACTAGACTGATGGTAGATAAATTAAAGTTACTAAAATACTTAAAATGTTGACCTCCTAAGGTGCCAGACCAGTGTTGAGCATAAATATTGAGGATAAAAGCACTCGTGTCATACCGGTTTTACTTCGTTTACACGCTACGATTCTTTCAACGCCATTAAAAGGGGGTTTCTGGACCACCTTATCCCTCATGTTCAGCCCCATTAGTATTGAGATTTAAAGACATTCGCCCCATTAGCTTGGCGATTGTAATAGTCCATGAGCCAGGCCAGATATCGGTACACCTGGGGTGACTAAACACGAATGGTACTAAAATGTTTATAGAGTGACTGTAAGTACATTAAGATATGATAGCCTTCTCGCACTGGTAGCTTAGTCTAATTTTTTTGATGCAATAGGGGCGCTACCCAAAAATAAAGATTTTTAGCGTGACGCTCGGCGTTTTCCTCATTTTCTTTAAAATCCATCACACAATCATCGCGAAACTTTGAACACCTATGTAGAATTATATTCTCTACCAGAGTTGTTCCTAGGTATTTTTCAAATTTCCTCATATTTCGGAATATACTCTATATTTTGGGTATTTTCCTCTAAATCTAGAATAAATCCTTAAATATGGGGAACATTGAAAAATATATTCTAACAGCTCTTGTAGCTTATTTGATTCTCTACAAGAATTATTCCGATGTGTATTTCAAGTTTCTCCATATTTAGGGGTTTATTTCATATTTGGGGATTTTTTGTTATATTTTGGGGATAATTTATTATTGGAAGGAGCAAACATATGTAGAGTGGTTTCCATGTAATGTGTTTGTTTGTTCATGGTTTAATGGTGATATTTTTTGCAGGTGTGTGTCGACTGTTTGACGGCAGGATGGAACCATCTGCGAGGAAGAGAGCACGGATCGACTGTATCATCCACTGCTCTGATGATGACAGCGATGCTCTGGTGTCACCACAGGATTTGGACTCCTGGAACACATTGCTCAGGGCTGCAGAAATCAGGCAGCATGATCCAGTCCTGGAAGCAGCCAAGGGCCTTGAAGAAGGAGAATACCACACATACATTATCACCGTAAATGTCGTAGTCTCTTTACAATGAAGAAGTCACTGGATTCTATCCTTGCCAAGGGTGTCAAGATAGAATCAGCAAGCGTCGACCCCAGGAGGAGGGCATCAAGGGATGCCCCTAGTACTAGCAGGGTGTATGCCAAAGTATGTATCTTCTGCGAGAAGTCAAGCAAGTACATAAAAACAACAAAGACAAGGGAGCCACTCATACAGTGTGTTGAGCTACGAGCAGATGAGAAGATTCGCAGAGCAGCAATAAGGAAACTCAACCAGAGAATCCTTGGTTTAGTTAGCAGAGACCTTGTTGCTGCAGAGGGTCACTACCACAAGTCGTGCTACAAACTCTTCACAAAAGATGATTTCCCAGCGGCCGCCAGGTCGGGTGCAGGTGAAAATCAGGAAGAAAGCGAGGAAGCACGCTACGAAGAGGTTGAGACAGAAGCCCTCGAGGAACTCTGCTTGTATATAAGGACCAAATTATTCCCCAACCCAGAGGTACTGCCTATGACAAACCTCACATCTAGGCTTGAGAGATCCATGATGTCCCGTGGTTATATCCAACTGAAACCAGCGACAAAGAAACATGTTCGCCGAAAGATTGAAACCGAGTTTGGAGAATCACTACGCTTTGTCCCAGATGAGAAAGGAAAGCTTCTAATCTATCCACGCAGCCTCTCAATGGACGACCTTGCCCGGCAAGCACACAAAATGGCAAAAGACCTGCAAGAAGCAAGAGCAGCTAACTCTGAAGATGTCTTAACCAAAGCAGGAATGCAGCTGAGGAATGAGATCAATAAACAAGATGTGAGTCAGCCCTGGCCCCCCGATACAGATCAGAATGTCATTCCTGCAGCAGTCACTCAATTCCTGCACACCCTGCTGACAGGAGAGTGTGAGTGTGAAACTCCCTCTGAAAGAGCTCAACGTCTTGCCACTTCCTTTGGCAGTGACTTGGTCTTTGCTGTTACCAGTGGCAAGACAAAACCACCCAAGCACGTACTGCTGACCAATGCTGTAAAGTCTTTGACAGGAAACACAGAACTGATCCGAACTCTGAATCGTCTTGGTCACTGTGTGTCTTACTCAATGTTTGAGGAGATCGATACAGCCCTTTGTATCCAGAAGCTGGAATGCTCAAAGGATGACATTCCACTGCCAGCAAACATCTACCCTGGTGTGTTCACAACCCTGGCCTGGGATAACATTGACCGACTTGAAGAGACCCTAAGTGGAGCAGGTACTTCTCATAGAGTCAATGGCATTGCTGTCCAGTCCAAGGTTGCAGGCTCTGTGCCAGAGAAAGTCCTGCCAGAGATTACCAAGTCCAAGATAAGAAGCATCACTCAGACATCATCAATGCTGCCAATATACAATGTTGGGCGGCGGGCAGGGCCACCTAGGATTGAGACTGCGTATGTCGACACTACCAAGGAAGTCCAGGATTCAAAGACAAAGAACCATATCTGGCTTCTTACTCGAATGTCAGACCATGAGGACCAGTCCATCAGCAGTTGGACTGGGTTCAACATCAAAATGCGCAGAGACATTGCAGTGGTTCAGGACACTGTAAGCTACCTGCCCACTATCAATGCTCCCGCAACAGAAATGTCCACCGTTAATGAAATCTTGGAACAAACGCATGCTATCATGCAGTCCTTACAGCTTAACAAGATTGTGTGCGTGTTTGATCAAGCACTCTATGCCAAAGCTGCCGAAGTTATCTGGAAACAAGAGAAGTTCAAAAACATTATCATCAGGATGGGCGTCTTCCACACAATCTGTAATCTCATCTCCACCATAGGAAAGAGGTTTCAAGATGCAGGTCTTAGAGATCTGTGTGTGGAATCAGGTATCATCGCAGAAGGATCAGTGTCAGGAGTGATGAACGGCAAGAGGTACAACAGAGCAGTGAGACTACACAAGCTCGTGTATGAAGCACTGATGAGGCTTGCATGGAAAGGCTTCCTTTCATGGCTAGAAGAAAACCATTCAAGGGACATACACCATCTAGATGAAACACTGAAGGACATCAACAGCTTTCACAGCAATGTGTCTCAGGGACTCTTTCAAGAGCTGATGGAGAGTGAATCATGCACACATATCATGAAGCTTTTCCAAGTTTATCTTGAGACCCTCAGAGATGAACACAACCTCTCAGCATTCTGGATGTCATACCTGGACATGGTTGAGATCATGCTGGACTTAATTCGAGCCTCCAGAGAAGGCAACTGGATGCTCCACCTAGGAGCAATCCGACAGATGATACCGTGGTGTTTTGCCTATGACAAAGTGAAGCTACAGGAAATCACCTGCCACATGTACCTACCATCTACCCACACAACTAAGGTAAACAAGCTTCGGTATGAGCTGTTCTGTGCAAGACGTGGAGAGGTAGAGTCAAGTCAACTCCCTCCTTGTGAGGACTGCCTCTTCATGCATGCACTGCGTGCAAACTACCAGGCTGCGATCTGGAGGAGAAGTCTTCAGAGCCAGCCATTTGTTGCGAACCCAACAGACTGCGGTTGGATGACAGATGAGGACGGTAAGCTTGCCGTCAACTGGATGCGAGGCTCACCAGCACCAGATGCTGTTATGTAGCTACTGTCTTGCAAGTGTGTGCGGTCATGCGAACTCCCTAAGTGTATTTGCCTCAGCAATGGTCTAAAATGCACGGACATGTGCAGGTTACAGACATGTCAGAACAAGGCTATTGAAGAAGAGCCGGTGGCACAACAGTCAGATTCCGAGTCTGACGTAGATGATATTTAGGAGTAGTAATTTGCCATAATAGTATGTACAAGCCCATGGCATGCTTAGTGTGTATTTACAGGACTTGTATTAAATGTGACAATTACTATATGCATTTTGTTGACATTTAGGCATTCCTGTCCCCAAATTTGACATTTTAAAAAATTTCGGAATTTTCGGTAGGGTATGTCTATTCAAGAAGTGATAACGACCATTAAGCTACCAATGTGCAAGGGCTATCATATCAAAACATAAACTAGAGACATGTAGCAAGCTAAAAACACCTAAGAGAATTAGTCACCCCGGGTGGTACCGATATCCCAAAATTCGGGTCTTGGCTCATGGACTATAAGAGGAACTGGCCTTTGACCGGGTAATCATTCTAGCGAAAAATTCATAAATTGATCTCGAAGCTTTTTATTTATCTTTTAAGCTTGATGAAGGTCTAGGGAGGAAACTAAAATTATACATATAAATACATAAAAAACAATACATGAAAATCTGCCCTTCAATCTATGAACCCTCTTTATATAAGCTCCTTGTCCGTTATACTTACGCTTGTTGTCATCCAGTAATGTTTATATGCTGCTTAATGCTGTTGTCATCCAGTAATGTTTATATGCTGCTTATTGCTGTTGTCATCCAGTAATGTTTATATGCTGCTTATTGCTGTTGTCATCCAGTAATGTTTATATGCTGCTTATTGCTGTTGTCATCCAGTAATGTTTATATGCTGCTTATTGCTGTTGTCATCCAGTAATGTTTATATGCTGCTTATTGCTGTTGTCATCCAGTAATGTTTATATGCTGCTTATTGCTGTTGTCATCCAGTAATGTTTATATGCTGCTTATTGCTGTTGTCATCCAGTAATGTTTATATGCTGCTTATTGCTGTTGTCATCCAGTAATGTTTATATGCTGCTTATTGCTGTTGTCATCCAGTAATGTATTTATGCTGCTTATTGCTGTTGTCATCCAGTAATGTTTATATGCTGCTTATTGCTGTTGTCATCCAGTAATGTTTATATGCTGCTTATTGCTGTTTACTTTTATGCATATTTCAGTTTACTTGTATGATTATTTGTTTACTTGTATGCATATTTCTGTGTACTGTCTATGTTGACGTCTCTCCCCCATATACCGACCAGATCTACTGAGCGACCCCATCTCCTGTTTATACTTAAGGGGAGACGGGCCGTTTGTTTGGTCTATTAATTCATTTATTCATATTTTTTAGTTTCCTCCCTAGACCTCCATCAATCTTAGAAAAACACCCCCTAGATTCCCCTTCAAGATTATATATGTGGATTCCAATTGATAATCTAATTATTATTATTATTATAACTTAAGTTACTACAAATTACAAATATATAATTTTGTTCACCTGACATCATATATTATGTATAGTAATGTATCAATGAGGACACATATGCCTGATGGCATCAGATCCTCATTGACACAAAGAGTATGAATAACTGTTATGTATCACCTGTATTTATGTACATTACTTTGTGTCAATACAGTCTTTTGAATTGAATTGAAATTGAAAATCGCCAAACTAGTGGGCCGAACGTCATATCATCTCAAAACTAGTGGGGCTAAACATTAGGGAGAAGGGGATCCAGAAAAACGGTCTGCCTCCCCTTAATATACCCTAACACTATCTGATGCGACGTCTTGGGGGATATTATCATATATTGTTTATTATCGAGGGTTATGATTGTGTTTACTATTATCGGGCAAAATATTTTTACTTTGCCCCCTAGAGTAGAGAAAACACCTCCCCAGACACCCCCCCCCCCATCAAGCTAAATGTGTACGTTTTTCTAGAAGAACAATGTCATCACCAAAGGCCAGTTCCTCATAAATTGTAGGCTCGCTATTGCTCTCCCAGTGGAAGTCGACACCTGCATGGAGTGTCTTATAATCGCCAGAGGTGAAACATCTTAAAATGTTCAAACTAATGGGGTGAACGAGGAAGGGTCCTAAAAGATCCGTCTCGCACCAGATAGGGTTGATTCCCAATATTATCCTACTCAGAATCTGTCATTTTCACATCCCCTTTAATTCTTCAGCATAAGTTTGATATAATTATTCCTTATTGTTCCTATGCCCTCTTTCCCCCGGAGCTTCCCAATGTTATTTAATCTGTAACCATAAGTATAATGCTTGTATTCTTAAGGGGGCCCCCTTCGTTATTTTTGTTTTCTCTCTCTCCCTCTCTCTCTCAGGGTTGTATCCATTTGGCCCCATTCAGCCTACTGTTTTAAGACGTTTATCCCCATCCAGGGGTCGATTTTTATCCTGGCATGTTAAAAAAAAAAAAAAAAAAAAAATAGCCAGCAGACTAAATTTGTACATATTTCGATATAAAAAAATATCCAGCGAAGCCGGATTTCTCCATACAATGCAGGTTCGCTATCGCTCGCCAGGAAGAAATCGATACCTGGATGGGGATAAACGTCTTATAACAGTAGGCTGAATGGGGCTGAATGTATACAAGCCAGAGAAAGAAAGAAAAAAAGAGAAGAAAAAGCAGGTCACCCCCCCTTAAATATTTCTTTCCTATCGCAACGCCGTTAATGGATGAAATGACTTGAACAATGACGTTAACTACAAATATGGTGATGCTAATTAGTGTACTCTGTGTCAACAACACTCATTCCCAAAGCGTTCGTTCGGTATCAGGTGCTGGGAAGGGAAAGAATAGTTTAACCCTTCATGTACCGGTGACGTCTTATCTATTTGATTTCAATTACATTTAGACAATGCTATGAATCTTGGGAAGAATATATGGTAGCTAAAAGGATTAATTAAGATAGTATGTAGCCTTTTCATTGGTAGACGTCCTTCCTAAGCTGACTAAAATTGTAAAATAGTTGCTAGAATATGATGAAAAGGATGAACACATTTTCCCTTCTGTCCATTTTCTATTGAACCCATTTTACCTTCTTCCCATTTTCTACTGAACAAATTTTCCCTTCTGTCCATTTTCTATTGAACCCATTTTACCTTCTTCCCATTTTCTACCAAACAAATTTTCCCTTCTGCCCATTTTCCCCTGAGCCCAATTCCTTACATTTTCCCTTCTGCTCAGTCTTTGTCTTTGTGCCTTTTATTTTTCAATGGTTTTCATTCTTGTTATAGTATTTTGTCACAACACGTCAAAGCCCAACGCTCAAATACGCCCTCACATACAGTACATACACATTTACACTCACAAATACGCCCTCACATACATACACACACATTTACACCCACAAATACGCCCTCACATACATACACACACATTTACACTCACTAATACGCCCTCACATACATACACACTCATTTACACTCACAAATATGCCCTCACATACATACACACACATTTACACTCACTAATACGCCCTCACATACATACACACACATTTACACTCACTAATACGCCCTCACATACATACACACACATTTACACTCACTAATACGCCCTCACATACATACACACACATTTACACTCACAAATACGCCCTCACATACATACACACACATTTACACTCACAAATACGCCCTCACATACATACACACACACACATTTACACTCACAAATACGCCCTCACATACCACACACATTTACACTCACAAATACGCCCTCACATACAGTACATACACACACATTTACACTCACAAATACGCCCTCACATACATACACACACATTTACACTCACAAATACGCCCTCACATACATACACACACATTTACACTCACTAATACGCCCTCACATACATACACACACATTTACACTCACAAATACGCCCTCACATACATACACACATACACATTTACACTCACAAATACGCCCTCACATACATACATACACATTTACACTCACTAATACGCCCTCACATACATACACACACATTTACACTCACAAATACGCCCTCACATACATACATACACATTTACACTCACTAATACGCCCTCACATACATACACACACATTTACACTCACTAATACGCCCTCACATACATACATACACACACATTTACACTCACTAATACGCCCTCACATACATACACACACATTTACACTCACAAATACGCCCTCACATACATACACACACATTTACACTCACTAATACGCCCTCACATACACACACATTTACACTCACAAATACACCCTCACATACATACACACACATTTACACTCACAAATACACCCTCACATACATACACACACATTTACACTCACAAATACGCCCTCACATACATACACACACATGTACACTCGCTAATACGCCCTCACATACATACACACACATTTACACTCACAAATACGCCATCACATACATACACACACATTTACACTCACAAATACGCCCTCACATACATATACACACGTTTACACTCACAAATACGCCATCACATACATACACACACATTTACAACTCACTTTTTAGCGACAACGTTCTCCAGAGGGTGGGGATTGTGCTGAAGGGTGAATACAAAATATAAACAGTATAATAAAGGAAATTCACGTATATTGTAAAAGACTCCATTAGCCCTCCCTCCCTCACCCCCCCCCCCCCCCTCTCTCTCTCTCTCTCTCTCCCACTTAATTTCACGCTATCTCGGTCTTAAAAAAACATCATTACTCACTCTTAATTAGCATCACCACAGAAAAAAAAAAAAAAAAAAAAAAAAAAAAAAGATCCTGAAACTGCTACATTTCACACTCGTATTTCAGCCTCTCGTCACTGTCCTATTTATGGTACCCTGATAAATAATACCAATACTTTACTTTAAGGGAGGGACGGGCGTATATATTTGATAATTTATGTATCTTTTTATTATTTTATTAGTTTCCTCCCTAGACCTCCATCAAGCTTAAAAAAACATCAATTAGATCCCCCTTCTAGATTACTTTGTACATTTTTCGGTAGAAAAATGTCCGGGCCAAAGGCCGGTTCTTCCAAAATTACAGGGTCACTATCGTTCGCCAGGAAACAAATCGACACCTAAATAGCACGAAAGGTCTTAATATTGACAAAGAAATGGGGCGAAAGGTCTTAAAATCGATAAACTAATGGACCGAACTTCTTAAAATCTGAAAACCAATGGGGCTAAACATGAGGAAGAAAGGGGACCAGAAAAGCGGCCCATCTCCCCTTAACAGATCAAAGAATCCGTTCTGTACAAAATACAATATTATGTTGGATATTACAACATTAAAGGTAAGCTCCATTTTTAGCTGGAGAGAGAGTGAGTGAGTGAGTGAGTGAGTGAGATAGAGTGAGAGAGAGAGAGTGAGAGTGAGAAAGAGAGAGAGAGAGAGCTGGTGTATGTGTGTGTGTGTGTGGCCAAGCGGTGTTGTGCATAAAGGTACAACATAGACTAAATATGTAGGTTTGCAGGTACACTACATGTGGTTTGCAGGTACACTACATGTGGTTTGCAGGTACACTACATGTGGTTTGGGGCGACAGTTTAAGTGTACACAAATCTTTGAAATACTTTGAAACAGTGATTTAGTTTAGGTTAGGTCAGGTTGGGTTAGGTAGGTTAGGTTAGGTCAGGTTGGGTTAGGTAGGTTAGGTTAGTTTAAGTTTGATCTAAATAGTTGTATTTGTAATAGTTGTACGAGAAATGTACTCGTAAGCATTCAAAATTACCGTTTGTACCGATAAACACACCGTCACTTGTGTGTGTGTGTGTGTGTGTACTGCACATTACTTTTGTATTTGTTTCCAGTTAAGAAACACAGTCCCTTTTTTCAACAACACAATATTTTTGTTTTCCAATACCATTTTCCATCTGTCATGTACCGGTATTGCACTACAGAAGGTTTGCTCTCTCTCTCTCTCTCTCTCTCTGCACATTCATACAGTTGAGATATTGCAACTAGTTGCCTTTGTACCATTTGTTTTTGTCTCAATAAAATGATCAAATCAAATCTCTCTCTCTCTCTCCAATGTCCAATCGTTTTCGTTTTGCTCGGATATTGACCAATCCTACCTTCAAAAGATTTTCCTGATGGCCTCCCCTCACAAACACTGTGTATCTAGTATAGCTATCTCTGCGTCTGTCTGTCTAATTGTTGGCTATTTTTACCTTTCAACTCTTGCAGTGGGGTGACGTGATTATTCGTTTTAATCTGTTTGTTATTGTTTGTATGCAACTTAGGAAAGACATGTGGCTTTCAAAAAGTTTAAGGTAGATTTTAGCCCTTTGGTGACAGGTATTCCTATGCTCAATAAAATTGTCTAATAAAAGCCTGAACTGAATAAAGATTAAGTTACGTCACAGCGTGTGAAGTGAGGTTGATAGGTCAGGTAATGGAAAATGTTAGCTCATTTAATTATTTGGGCAGTGTGATCAGTAAGGATGGAAGTTTGGATGATGAATTGTGAGAGAGGGTTCAACAAGGGAGGAGAGTTGTAGGTATGACAAGGAATAGGAAGGTGAACATTGTTATGCCACTATTGTTAGATACATACACTTAGTTGATAGGTCTCTCAACAGGGGTAATACATAAATAGAGCAAGGAAATACACAACAATGAGAATACAATTTACAGACTTTATTGACTTATTCTGTATGTACACCTAGGAGCGACTAGCGGCAGCGGCCACGTGTATATACGTGGGTAGACTTTGACACAATTGAATGAGGACTAAGTTGTAACTCCTCTATCTGGCTCGCTTACTCTCTCCCCTTTGATGCGGCACACTTAGGAACATACACATATCATAAGAGGCGACTAAATGCACTGTGATCACGGGGGTTTCATCTGTTAATTTTACTTCGGGTTAATTCGAGGATACAAGATCTTCTAGAAATATAACATACAATTGGATATTAGAATATTCCTATAGTCTGGGCAGAATATATTTATAGCATCAAACTAAATGGGTATTGGGGTGCTAGGGCAACGGATGTTCGAAATAAATGCGAATGTTGTGGAGGGTTCAACTATCATGTGTCGACTTCTGCTGGTGCCACATGTTGTACTTCTTCAGGATCTGCACTGCTTCACATTCCGTTATTTTACACATATTCATTGATACTCTCGACCTCGTTCCTCTCTCACTCTCTCCAGTTGTATAGAGCCATTGCGTCATTGCCAGGGTTTCTGTCCACTTCTCCTCTAAGTCATCGAAGCAGAAATGTTCGCAAAGGTTAACCAACCTCACCAATTCTACTAATTCTTCCTCCAATTCCGGATTGAGAATGTAGGCGGGAACAGATACTTCGGAGTTCTCATGTTCGCCTCCTTCTGCCTCAGGCTCGAGATACGGAGCAACTGATTACTCAGGAACGCTGTATATAGCTCTGGGTCTCGAGGTGAACCTGGTGCCTGGAGCGGAGGCGTGGGAGGTGGGAGGAGGAGAGGGAGAGGGCTGCTGCTGGAACTGGACCTGGCAGGGTAATGACCGATTTTCAGCATTTGCGGTTCCTCCTTGGACGTTTCACAAATGCTCGCTAGGGGGCTCGCCTTGGCCAATCATCAATGAGCTAATCTTCTTTATTTGATCTAGGTCAATCATCGGTCTTGGCCTTCTGTGGTGTCTTCTACGATGTTCTTTCGTTTGTCTCATAGGCTTGATGGCTATCTGGTTTATAAGCTCTGTGGCTAGTCAAGGAGGTGGAAAGCACAATGACATCAATGGTGGCGAGTTCTCCAGGATGGGCATTGCACGTGCTAACATCAGGTAGGTTGCCCACGATGTTATGTTCTCGTCCATTGGGTGAAGGTGCATAGTTTGAGTCAATGGGGTGTCGGGTGGAGGACAATTGCACTACCCTTACTTCTGCTAAGCCTATGAAAGGAGGGGGGGGGGGGGGGACGGTGCGTTTCTTTTGTATACCCAACAAACATCATCGTGTGGTGATCTTGATTTGACGTACAGAAGTGAAGCATGGACGTTATTGGAGAGACATACATCAACAGTAAAAGGAGTAGAAATGAGTTAGTGGATCTAGTGGATCTGTTTGTCCCCACTTGGGTTTACTCGGTCTGGTTTGAGTTTCTTCGTCCCTACCTACTTTCAACTCTGGGGGAGGCACTTGTCACAGGCAGCTCTACCTTGTGTCTCCCTCATCCACATATATTAAACAAATACACACACACCACATTGAGATAGACGAATGAGGAAGTACAAGCGATATGTAATGTGGATGTGAATGTGCTGGAAAGCGTGAAGAGAAACACCTTGTGATAATTTTGTCATGTGGCTCGTTTAAAGAATGAGATAATTACTAAAAGTGTATGGGAGTGAGGTAGAAGGACAGAGAGGGAGAGCAGACTGAGAATGTGAGGGAAAAATGGATGGAAAAGTAGCCTACATGTTGAAAGTGATGTTGGGCATGGAACGTGGGGCATGAAAAGGTTGTACTCGCGGTGTACACTGTGATTGTGTGTGTGTTCCTATGATATCTTAGACTTAACTTCTGATTGAGAGAAACATTGAGGATAAAATACAGACCAAGACAAGGAATGAATACCAATTGACTCTGGATTTGTTGTATCTGAACGAACATGGAACAGCCACCTTTTCAGTTCCATGAACCATATTACTTTTATGGTAATACAACTATCAGGATTGATTGATGGATGCATTTTTATTTACATTAAATAACAAACAGGAGTGTTATAATCAATCCATATAAAATTACTGTGATGAATCAGTTAAAGTAAATATTTTGTTCATAACCAATAATACGAACGGTCCACGAATTGTTAAAAGTGACTACTATTTTTTGGATTAATAATAAATATTTACATACCCTAAAAATAAAGCCTGTAATACTTCTGGTTAGCAATACAAAAATACATAAAATTCGTACGAAGCATTCTGTACATAATATAGTATCAATGAAATATAAAGTATTTGATGGTTAGTTTATTTGGGTTTTAATTGCCAGAATTCAGTTTATATCTAAAATTCTTAACCCATTCAGTACCAAGGACGTCCTTTTCACCCTATTTTGGCAACTATAAGACGATATTATTCAGCTTAGGAAGAACCTCTAGCAATAATAAGGCTTCAAACTATTTCAACCAACCCTTCTAACCTCCACAGATCCTTCCTAAGCTGCATAATATCGTTTAAATATAGCTAGAATAAAACCAAATACACGTCGCTGGTACTCAAAGGGTTAACATCGGACCCATTTCTATTATGGAATATAAAGGGACCCATTGTAGTACAGTTATATATGTTATTCATCATCTACCTTGGTTATCATATTATTTTATGCCACCATTCATTGCTTACTTAAGGGGAGATGGGCCGCTTTTCTGGTCCACCTTCTTCCTCATGTTTAGCCCCATTAGTTTTCAGACGTTTAGCCCATTAGTTTGGCGATTTTAAAAACTTTCTTCCCATTTATATATCAATATCATGTCTTTTCGTACCACTTAGGTGTCGCATTATTCCTGGCGAGCGATATTTTTCTATTGAAAAATGTACACATTTATCTTGAAAGAGGGTCTAGGGAGTGTTTTTAACCTTGTATTAAGCTTGATGAAGGTCTAGCGAGGAAACTAAAAGATAAATGAGCATTATATTATAAATAATTAGACCTAAAAATATAACCATTGTCCCCTTAAACTCCTATCGTACACACACCAACATTCACTCTCTCTCTCTCTCTGGTTGTGACAGCTTCTCAGTGATATATGCATCCCTCACAGTTTCCCAACACACACACATGCACGCACGTACACACGCACACACATTCTCTTTCACTCACAGTTTATTATCTTTTCCCCTTTAATTTGTCAAGACTATAGTTAAGACCATTCGAAGGTTATATTTTCTACCAAACAAGATTATGTGCCATAGCCTTGAAGATTTATATATGGTAAACTGTCCGCTACCTAGTATTATTAATAATAGAGGAAGGGAATGGCTAGCATCTTCTCACATACAACACTATCTGCTGAGACGTCTAGAGGTTAATAATAATAATAATAATAATAATAATAATAATAATAATAATAATAATCTGGTTACTTATATAGAGCCCGACCTCCTCCTTCGGGGATTCATAAGCGCTTGGCACAACGCCAGTCTACCAGAAACTATATCCCATCATCCTTGCTCAAGGGAGATGGTAACTGCCAGCTATGTTTCAGAAAAACTTTCCCCAGCCTGAGCTAGCGGTGAACCCAAGTCTGTTGTGTATCACGGCGGGGCCGTTATTCCCTCAAAGCTAAATACGTATTTTGTTTTATTTCTACTAAATTCCAGGCTCACTTTCCCTTGCCCCCGCCCCCCCCCCCCACCCCCCCCCCTCCCTCCCCCCCAAAAAAACAAAAAACAAAAAACAAACTTATATATATGTATATACTTTGATAAGACTCCAGCCACCAATAATAATCTTCCTTCAGTCTAATTTATTGTCAAACAAATTTGGGGTTTTAAATTCTATTCTAGCTATAATTAGACGATTGTGTGCAGTTTCAGAAGGATCTGTGGTGGTAAAAAGGTTTAAGCGAGCTAGTTCGAAGCCTGTTACCTGATAGGGGCCCTTTATAAACTGAATAACATCGTCTAAACATAGCTGGACTATAATTAATAGACGTCGCCGGTACAGAAGGGGTTAACAATGAATGTACATGATAATTAAAGTGTCTATAATAATGTAGATTTTAAGGGGAGATGGGCTGGTTTTTCTGACCTCCTTTCTCCCTCATGTTTAGCATTTTAGTTTTGAGATTTTAAGACGTTCGCTCCATCAGTTTGGCGATTTTGAGACCTTTCGCCCCATTTTTTGCCATTATTAAGACCTTTCATGCAATTTAGGTGTCGATTTTTTGCTGGCGAGCGATAGCAAACCTGTAGTTTAGTTCGGCCTGGAAATTTTTCTATCGAAAAATGTACACATATATTTCGAAGAGGGACCCCGTTTTTATTTGTTTTTAAAGTTTGATGGAGTTCTAGGGAGAAAACTAGAAAAATAATAAATAAATGAAGAAATCGACCAAAAAGGTGAACCATACACGCTACAGTATATCGGTAGTGACAAGCCAATCAAATATACGGATAGGAAGGCATAGTAAATTATCAAAGGTAAATCCCCATCAACACACCTAACTTGATTGTATTCATATCCGATAAGATTGTGTTTCTATGGTGCAGTAGTCCCAGAGTTTGTGTTTCTATGGGGCAGTAGTCCCAGAGTTTGTGTTTCTATAGTGCAGTATGTCCCAGAGTTTGTGTTTCTATGGTGCAGTAGTCCCAGAGTTTGTGTTTCTATGGTGCAGTAGTCCCAGAGTTTGTGTTTCTATGGTGCAGTATGTCCCAGAGTTTGTGTTTCTATGGTGCAGTAGTCCCAGAGTTTGTGTTTCTATGGTGCAGTATGTCCCAGAGTTTGTGTTTCTATGGTGCAGTATGTCCCAGAGTTTGTGTTTCTATGGTGCAGTAGTCCCAGAGTTTGTGTTTCTATGGTGCAGTAGCCCCAGAGTTTGTGTTTCTATGGTGCAGTAGTCCCAGAGTTTGTGTTTCTATGGTGCAGTAGTCCCAGAGTTTGTGTTTCTATGGTGCAGTATGTCCCAGAGTTTGTGTTTCTATGGTGCAGTATGTCCCAGAGTTTGTGTTTCTATGGTGCAGTATGTCCCAGAGTTTGTGTTTCTATGGTGCAGTATGTCCCAGAGTTTGTGTTTCTATGGTGCAGTATGTCCCAGAGTTTGTGTTTCTATGGTGCAGTAGTCCCAGAGTTTGTGTTTCTATGGTGCAGTAGTCCCAGAGTTTGTGTTTCTATGGTGCAGTATGTCCCAGAGTTTGTGTTTCTATGGTGCAGTAGTCCCAGAGATTGTGTTTCTGTGGTGCAGTAGTCCCAGAGTTTGTGTTTCTATGGTGCAGTAGTCCCAGAGTTTGTGTTTCTATGGTGCAGTATGTCCCAGAGTTTGTGTTTCTATGGTGCAGTATGTCCCAGAGTTTGTGTTTCTATGGTGCAGTAGTCCCAGAGTTTGTGTTTCTATGGTGCAGTATGTCCCAGAGTTTGTGTTTCTATGGTGCAGTATGTCCCAGAGTTTGTGTTTCTATGGTGCAGTAGTCCCAGAGTTTGTGTTTCTATGGTGCAGTAGTCCCAGAGTTTGTGTTTCTATGGTGCAGTAGTCCCAGAGTTTGTGTTTCTATGGTGCAGTAGTCCCAGAGTTTCTATGGTGCAGTAGTCCCAGAGTTTGTGTTTCTATGGTGCAGTAGTCCCAGAGTTTGTGTTTCTATGGTGCAGTATGTCCCAGAGTTTGTGTTTCTATGGTGCAGTAGTCCCAGAGTTTGTGTTTCTATGGTGCAGTAGTCCCAGAGTTTGTGTTTCTATGGTGCAGTATGTCCCAGAGTTTGTGTTTCTATGGTGCAGTATGTCCCAGAGTTTGTGTTTCTATGGTGCAGTAGTCCCAGAGTTTGTGTTTCTATGGTGCAGTATGTCCCAGAGTTTGTGTTTCTATGGTGCAGTATGTCCCAGAGTTTGTGTTTCTATGGTGCAGTAGTCCCAGAGTTTGTGTTTCTATGGTGCAGTATGTCCCAGAGTTTGTGTTTCTATGGTGCAGTATGTCCCAGAGTTTGTGTTTCTATGGTGCAGTAGTCCCAGAGTTTGTGTTTCTATGGTGCAGTATGTCCCAGAGTTTGTGTTTCTATGGTGCAGTATGTCCCAGAGTTTGTGTTTCTATGGTGCAGTATGTCCCAGAGTTTGTGTTTCTATGGTGCAGTATGTCCCAGAGTTTGTGTTTCTATGGTGCAGTATGTCCCAGAGTTTGTGTTTGTTTCTATGGTGCAGTATGTCCCAGAGTTTGTGTTTCTATGGTGCAGTAGTCCCAGAGTTTGTGTTTCTCTGGTGCAGTATGTCCCAGAGTTTGTGTTTCTATGGTGCAGTATGTCCCAGAGTTTGTGTTTCTATGGTGCAGTATGTCCCAGAGTTTACATACATACATTGTGCAGCTTTTTTCGTAATGGTGCAGATGGAAAATAGCCGTAAAAATTGGTGTGTGAGACCGCCCGTCGTCTTTGTGTTCACCGGACATTAAGAGGAGATGGGTGCTTTTTATGGACCCCCTTCTCCCTCATGTTTTGCCCCATTAGTTTTTGAAATTTAAAAAAGTTCGCCCCATTACTTTGGCGATTTTAAGACCTTTCGTCTCATTTCATTATCAATATTAAGACTTTTCGTGTCATTTATGTGTCGTCAGTTTATATAATTAGCACCATATTTCACTACAAAATCTTCAAAATAAATAAGAAACCTTGATGGGAACTTTGCAATCTACCGCCAGTTGAAGATGAACAGTTAAGGTGAGATATCCACTTGAGGGACTTTTTTGTTGACCCCTTTCTCTCTCATGTCTAGCCCCATTGCTTTTGAGATTTTAAGATGTTTGCCCCGTTAATTTGGCGATTTTAAGAACTTTCACCCCATTTTAAGACCTTTCGTGCCATTCAGGTGTCTATTTTATCCTGGCGAGCGATAGCGAGCCTGTAACTTAAGAGGAAAAGGCCTTTGGCCGGGACATTTTTCTACCGAAAAATGTACAAATTAATCTTGAAAGGGACTCGAGGGGGTGTAATTTTAAGCTTGATGGAGGTCTAGGGAACAAACTAAATACCTCCCCTTAAGGGAACCCGCCTCGCTTTTTTTCTCTTTCACTTCCTCTCTCTTTGGCTTGTATCCACTCGGTCCCATTCAGCCTACTGTTTTAAGACGTTTACCCCCATTCAGGTGTCAACATTTTCCTGGCGAGCGGTAACGAGCCAGCATATATATATTTTTGTTTTGACAGCAAGCTAAATTTGTAAATTTTTCGATAGAAAAATGTCTCCGGCGAAGCCGGATTTCTCCATACAATGCTGGCTCGCTATCGATCGCCAGAAAGAAAACGACACCTAGATGGGGATAAACGTCTTAAAGCAGTTGGCTGAATGGGGCCGAATGGATACAAGCCAGGGAAAGAGAGAACAGGAGAGAAAGATACAAATAGCCGGTGACCCCCCTTAAGAGTTGCCATGAGACTGGAAGCGTCGTTATCCCCATCACAATAGTTCACGAACAACCTATAACAATTGAACACATGGCCGTTGTCAGGAGAGTGGCATTGTTCGGTTTACGTTCGTATATATTGTATATACAGTGTAGGTGTGCTTGTAATTGTGTGTGTGGGAGTGTGTCAATAATGGTGTGTGGGTGTACGCGTCTGTGAGTGTGTCAATGATTGTGTGTGTGTGTATGTGGGGGGGGGGCTGGAAGTCTGTCAATTAGTGTGTGTGTGTGTGTGTGTGTGTGTGTGATTGCTTGAGCGCACACATGTTCGTGTATGCGCTGCATGCGTATGCTCGTATATTATGAAAGACACATATGTATGCATGTACTGTATAATTATGTGTGCATGTATGTTTGTGCGAGTGTCTGGATATTTGTGAGTGTGAGGATGTGAATGATTGAGTGTGTGTCTGTGAATGAATGATTGAGTGTGTGTCTGTGAATGAATGATTGAGTGTGTGTCTATGTTTGTGAATGATTGATTGAGTGTTTGACAATGTTTGTGAATGAATATGTATGAATGAATGAATGTGTGCAGCGTAGGTGAATGAATGCATATGTTAAAAGGGTTGAGTGTGTCAAAGCATGAGAGTAAGTGTGAATGAATTAATGTATATGAATGAATGAGTGTCTTTGAATTAATAGGTATGCGTAAATGAATGAAAATTGTTTGCATGAATGAGACTTTGTACGAATTAATGTGCATATGAATGTATGCATTTGCATTGTGAATGATTGCGCATGTGTGTATGATTGCATGAGGATTTTCTCGGATCAATGAGTGTATTCGTGAATAAATGGATGAGTGTGTGAATGATTGAGAAGTGTGTCTGTGGTTGTGTGGTGTGTGAGTGTGAGGGAGGGGGGGGGGCTCGCTCATCGGCGTCAGTAGGGCAGACATAAACTACACTAAGAAACCTTAACTAAGTAGGCCTATTTGTGTGCAAATGTATTTTTTGTCATGTGTATGAAGGAGGCAAAAGGCAAAGCTGCCTGTAACAAGTGTGATATTCCGTGTGTAGAAGTATACTTTACAAATGTGTGTGTGTGTGTGTGTGTGTGTGCATATGTGTGTGTTTGTGTGTGTGGTAGTCCGAGCGTATCCCTTTAACGGCGTCAATATTAATTATGTTATCATACAGACGACTCTCACGGTAATTATTGGGGAGGAGTGGTCTTCTTCTCCTCCTCCTCCTCTTCTTCTTCTTCTTCATCTTCTTTCCTTATGTCTTAGTCTGCTCTCTTCCACGGTAATTATTGAAGAGGAGTGGTCTGCTCTTCTTCTTCTTCTTTCCTTATGTCTTAGTCTGCTCTCTTCCACGGTAATTATTGAAGAGGAGTGGTCTGCTTCTTCTTTCCTTATGTCTTAGTCTGCTCTCTTCCACGGAAATTATTGAAGAGGAGTGGTCTGCTTCTTCTTTCCTTGTGTCTTAGTCTGCTCTCTTCCACGGTAATTATTGGAGATGTGGGGTCTTCTGCTCTCTCTGTTCTTAGTTTTGTCTGCTCTCTTTTCATATATTTTCTTTTCTCATATAATTATATGTTTATGTTCTTTTCTCCTCTTCTAATTTCTTCTCAACTCGGTTTATGTCTTCCCTTCTTTCATTTCTTCTCTTTGTATTTCCTTTAACATGTTATATTCTTTACTCAACTCCTGGTCTTTTCTTCTTCTGTTGTGTTTAATTTGTTTCGCCTCGCCCTGTTTCTTCTGTTCTGTTCGTTCCAATCGTCATATATATTTTCTTCTCTCGTTCTTCTCCTCTCCTCTTATATTCCCCTTTTAATCTCTTCTCCTTTCCTCTCCTACCTTCTTTATTCTCTCTCCCACCAGCTTCTCTTTTCCTGTCTTCTCCACTGCTATTCCCTGGCCCTGTCCTCACTACCACCACCTTCTCTTCACATATCTTTATCACCTTCCCTCATTGTTACATGAGGACTGTCGTCTCTCCTTCTTTACTATAATCTAAGGCAGGGAGTCAAACCAAAACCAAGTCCCTTCTATTAAGTCTTTATTATTGTAGTTGTAAAGTTAACATTACAGTTTAAAGTTCTTATTATGTCTCTGGAAGTGATACAAAAGCCAACACAATACAATTTTATGTTAATTTTGATATATGCTTTCTCATATTCATTCCAGTCTTAAAACCAAATTGCCCTGGTTTTACATTCTGATCTAAGGTATATCATTCGAAAACGACTTTAAAAAATCGAGCTGATATTATTTTAACATTGGAAAAGGTCAATAAGTAAATAGGTGTGCATATTTTACAGCCAGTTTGATCCAGCCCTCGATAGTTAAAAAGAGGCAATAGGTGAACATTTGTAAACTGTGTGGCGGAGTGGTCTTGCTACTGGACTGGTAATCCAATGGACTCGGGTTCGAATCCCAATATGTCAATGGGAAGATATTATTGGGATGGAATTTGTGCTGTACCTAGTATCAGTGCATTACCACAGCACACCGAAATGCCAAAAAAATACCCTCATTGTTCCCTGATTAAATAGCATTGTATGAATATTCCCATATTCAAAAATATGCTACAGGGGGGCAATGCCTAGTGAGTTAATTGCTCAATAGGTGGCGTTCTGAGAGTCGGGGTCCGAGTGTGGGGGATGAGACTGTGAAGCGCAGAGGCGAGGCGGCTTCAGAAATGGAGTTGCTTCGAGCCGTGAAGCTTCGCATGTCTCACTCCCTAGACTGGAACACGACCTCACGGGCCTCACCGTGTTCAGCGGTAGAGTGTAAAGGCTATCAGCCTATGCCCGAGAGGGAGTAGTTGGAAAAAAACCCCCAAAAAAAAACCACTATTAATAACGAACAGACTAAAGGAATACTCCCAGCCCATAATTATACCCTAATTTGAGTCTATCGGACCCGAACGAGATAATACAGTTTCATATATTATATTCCAAAGTGTTTTAGGGTTTGGCCTTAAAGGTTCAGAAATTCTAATGGGAGTACCTTTAACAACCCTTTAGCGAACAAGGACGCGATTTGCGCCCTTTCTGGGATACTTAATAGCATTGTAACCATCAGGATTGTATAGACACCTTTAGCTTAGTTAGCTCAACCTCTGCAGTTGTCTTTGAGCGAGCTGTGGCCAGAAAACTAATTTTAGAGATTAAGATAATTCTATTACTGAATACTAAACGGCAACCCCTGTGCATAAAAGGAAGGATTAATAGTGCACAATATTTTCTCTGTCATCGCCTCTTCTAAATCATATTCTTCTCCAAATAATGTCCTTCTATAAATCACTGTTATTCGCCGACCGTCTCCTCAACACCGCAATATTTGGGAACATTTATCATTTTTATATCATCCATACCTCACCATACATCTCTCTCTCTCTCTCTCTCTCTCTCTCTCTCTCTCTCTCTCTCTCTCTCTCTCTCTCTCTCTCTCTCTCTCTCTCTCTCTCTCTTTCTCTCCGGTCCTTTTTATTTTTTTTTATTTTTTTAATGCAATCGTCTAATTCACCAATCAACTTTCCTCCAGTCCCAATCATTTCTCCCCAATACCCGGTCCTAGAACATCAATGATCAGTATTCCATTTCATATAGTTAACTTATTTGTGTTTATTCTTCTCCGTGTACGTACAGTCGCGCAAATAAGTCATGTCTCGGCACCAAGTATGTTTTGATTAATAATTGGTATCAGCAATATCTAAGCTTCATTTCTTCATATCGAGTGAAATATACAAACATGTTCCTACACTTACCCATCACATTCAACATCTGACAGACATTAATACAGCACAGAGCGAACCAAACCTAATAACACCTGGAACATGACTTATTAGCGCGACCATACTATCTATCTATCTATCTATATGCTCAGGCCCAATCCCCATTTTGGGGGTAGCCGACTCAAGACAGAGCAAGAACAGGGAAAACTTAAAAACAACATAAAACAACAAATAAACACAGATAAAAAACACAAACTCACACACATCCAGGTCACCCAGGAGAAGACCCAGAGACCAGGGTCACCAAGGTCGCTCCAGCACTCCCCCGGCCCCCGACCACCCGGAGAGGTTCCGATCTCGGCAGGCAGACATGCAGTGGAGCCAAAGCCACAAGCCCTCCCACCACACTTCCAGGCGCACCCTTCATATTAATCGTCTCCCCGGGCCAGGCGCCTGATGGACTATTATCTAGTCCAACTTGCGCCTGACCCCTTACTCCAAATGACCACTGTTCACTCAACTATTCACAAGCATTCTCCATTCACTCCTGTCCACCACCACTTCCCCTGCCTGATCTATAGTCATTCCTCTATCATCCAAAGCCTTTCTTACACAGTCTCTCCATCTCAATGGGGGTCTTCCTGCCCTTCTATCTCCCCTTGTACCTGACTCACATATTCTCTTTGTAAGCCTTTCATCTCCCATTCGTTCAACATGACCATACCAGCTCAGCACCCTTCTGTCCACTCTGGCTGACAAATGTTCCTGCTGCCCCACTCTCCTACGTATCTCTTCATTCCTCAATCTGTCTCTACGAGTAACTCCACACATACTCCTCAAGCAGCTCATCTCCATCACATCCAGCCCTCTTTTCTCCTTTTTCTTCAGAGCCCATGTCTCAGCCCCATACATCACTGTTGGCACAACAATTCCTTGATACAGTGCACTTTTTACTTTCACTCCGAGATTTCTCGTCTTCCACATACTTCCAATTGCTCCGAAAACCTTCCTTCCTTCACACACTCTCTGTTTTACCTCCACTTCCATACCTCCACTCCTGCTTATCGTTCCTCCTAGATATTTAAAACACTCTACTTGTTCCAATATTTCCCCATCCAGCCTCACATCTAGATTCACCCTATGCTCTCCCCTATTACACACCATTACTTTACTTTTATTGACGTTCACCTTCAGTTTCCTCCTTCCACAAACCACACCAAACTTTTTGACTACCCGCTGCAGTTTTTCATCAGAATCCGCCACCAATGTTGTGTCATCAGCGAACAGCAACTGATTCAACTCCCAATCTCTACCATTCTTTCCTACTAAACCCAATCCTCTTCCCATAGTTCTCCTTTTCACCTCCCTCACCACACCATCCATAAACATATTAAACAGCCATGGTGACATTACACAACCCTGTCGCAAACCTACCTTTACCTCAAACCATTCACTCAACTCACCATTCCCTACTCTCACACATGCTCTGCTCCCTTCATAAAAACTCTTAACTGCTTCTAACAAAGCAGTTACTCTTTATCTATTCGTATTTTGATATTATTCTTGACTTCACTTCCTATTACCTTCATATTCGACCCAGCATCTCTCCTTGTAACAGTTTCAATCAGATGACTTATAATATACGGTATTTATCTTATGTGTCTGGAATATAGAATTATTATTATCATTCTTGATTTTTTTTTTTTTTTTTTTAAATATAGCACCTCCTGAGTCCTGACCATTTGTTTTCAACTTAGGAAGGACTAGTCGGAGTTAGAGGGTATACTGAGATATTCGTTAATCCTTTCATATCTACACCAATAGTCGTTGGGAATTTGCGCTTGATTGCTGTATTTCAGATAACTCTACTTTGAGCTGATTGGCTAATGGTAGTATGTAATATATGTCTTGTGTTAGTTTTTGTAAGTGAAAGATGTTATCCAGAGACAGTACCACCAGCCAATCAGGAAGTGTAGTCATCTAGCTAAAAAGGAGCAAGTGCAATAATCGCCAGGTTAAATAAAAGGACTATAACATTCCTTGTTAATCCCCTTAGTACACAGTATATTGGTGACATTCGCCTGGCTAGTAACAGACACATTTATGGAGTTTGGGAGTTCTGATAATCTACAATAGGAGCTAAAAATGGTTTCCGCTTAACCACTAAAATTCCATAGGCTCTTCCAAAACTAATATATATCGATCATTATAGCCAGGATGAAATGAACAAAATATATCGTTGTATACTGGAAGGGTTACGCTGTAGAAGATGTGCAGGCTGCTAAATTAAAACAATATTGGCGTCATCTGATTAATTGGGATAACTAATCATCTCTTCTTTTCTCTCATTATCTTAATCTCTTTCATTATTCACCTTTGCTATCTTTATATACTGTACAGTTAATTGCATTATCTATTATTAATTGCTTTCCAGATATTATAATTTGTAAGTTTCCACCTTTGCTTTCTATATTATATACTTCGACGCTTCTTTGCTTTTAATCTTTCCGTTCCCATTTATTTATGTATCTCATTGTTTAAGATGTATGGCAGGGTGTTGATCGAGAGGATAATACAGGGTACAGAAGGTGCAATAGGAAAAGAGCAGTGCGGTTTTAGGAGGGGAAGAGGGTGTGTGGATCAGATTTGTGCAGTAAGACAGCCATGCAGGAAGTATTTAGAGAAGCAAAAGGAGATATTTTGGGTTTTTATGAATTTGGAAAAAGCGTATGATCTTGTGGATCGAGAAGCGATGTTGAAGGTGCTAAGGATCTATGGAAGGAGGTGAAAATAAGAACTATGGGTAGAGGATTGGGTTTAGTAGGAAAGAATTATAGAGATTGGGAGTTGAACCAGTTGCTGTTTGCTAATGACACAGCGTTGGTGGCGGATTCTGAGGAGAAACTGCAGCGAGTAGTTGGTGTGGTATGTAGTAGGAGGAAGCTGAGGGTGAACGTAAAGTGATGGTGTGTAATAGAGGTGCTCATAGGGTGAATCTAGATGTGCGGTTGGATGGGGAAATACTGGAACAAGTGGAGTGTTTTGAATACCGGTATCTAGGAGTGATAAGCAAGGACGCAGGTATGGAAATGTAGGTAAAACACAGAGTATGTGAAGGAAAGAAAGTTTTCGGAGCAATGGGAAGTATTATGGAAGGTGAGAAATCTCGGATGAAAGCTAAAAATGCAATGTATCAAGGGATAGTTGTACCAACAGTGATGTATGGGGCTGTGACATGGGCTCTGAAGGCAAAAGAGAGAAGAAAATTGGATGTGATGGAGACGAACTGCTTGAGGAGTACCTATATGTAGAGTTATGCTTAAAGACAGATTGAGGAATGAAGAGGTACATAGAAGAGTCGGACAGCAAGAACCCTTCTTGGCCAGTATGGACAGAAGGGTGCTGTGCTGGTATGGACATGTTGAGCGAATGGGAGATGAAAGGCTTACAAAGAGATTATTATGAGTCAGATACAAAGGGAGGTAGAGGGGTAGGAAGACCTCCTTTGAAATGGAAAGATTGTATAGTACAAGAGTTGGAAGATAGAGAGATGACTGTAGAACAGGCAAGTTAAGTGGTAATAAATAGGAATGAATGGAGAATGCTTGTGAATAGATGAGTGATAATGTAGTCGTTGGGAGAGGGGGTTAGGTGCCAGTTGGACTAGATAATAGTCCGTCAGATGCCTGGCGAGATATCAAATCCATCAATTCTACTCTTTAACAAAACAATGCAAAGTGACACTGTATTCAATAAATGGAAATTGGCAAATGCAGCTCCTATCTTATATTAAAAAAAAAAAAAAAAAAAAAATCAAATCACTACCCTGTAACTATTGTGCGATCAGCTTGGGTTCAATCTTATGTAAATTGCTTGAAACAAACATCAAAGACAAACTTGTAATTAATTTAAAGGATAGACAAATAATAGAAGACTGGTTGCACAGCCCTTTAAACAAGCGTTCAAGCCTGACAAATCTTTATTTTGTTGTGTTTCATAATATTTCTTAGTAAGTATGATGAAAGTAAAACCATTTGTACTGTCTACCTCAATTTACAAAATATTTTTTATAAAGTCCCCCACAAGTGTCTCTTGACAATATTAAAAGCTCATGGCATTGGAGGATGCATACTTCGATGGATTAGGAATTGGCTTACTGGGTGTAAGCAACAATTAATTATATATAGTAGAGTCTCAGACTGGAAAAATATCAGATGGAGTGCCTCAGGAACAAGTGCTTGGAGCCTTGGACATGTTTTTTATTTATATCAATGACATTGATGATGGCTTCTTATGTACAAAACATACACGGACGATACTACAATTGCAAACATAGTGGTACCTCCTTTAGCCTATTATGTTCAACTTATCCAAAATGAGTTAGACACATTGAGGAGCTTAGAAGAACAAGGCTGCATAAGCCAATGCCCCCGTATTTTAAAACCACACTTCAGTGCTGCCCTAAACTTTCATGAATGAAATAAAAAGGAACAAAATATAGTGATCTTTCTGAAACTGAATGATAGTTAGCCCTCTATCACAAATTAGCACTCATCCCTGTATTCTAGAACCGCACTTAAGTGCTTCCCTAACCCTATATCGAACAAAGATAATACAACAGAGTCCAAATTTGTGATAAAGGGCTAAATATCATTCGGTTTCAAACAGATAATTATATTTTGTTTCTGTTTATTTCGTTCATGAATGTTTAGTGCAGAACTTAAGTGTGGTTTTAGAGTACCGGTATGGGCTTATGCGGCCTTGTTCCTCTTGATCCTCAATTAGCAAACTGGGCCAAACCTGGCAAATTAGTTTCAATACTGATAAAAGTAAAGTACTACATAAAGGTTACAATGAAAAGTGCAAACTATTCGATGAATGGTAGTCAACTCAAAAACACTGATAAAGAAACTGAACTAGGGGTAACAATAGCAAGCAATACCCACCCAACAATGCAAAGAAGTAGTTAAGAAAGCAAACAAAATGATTGGTTTCATTGGAAGATCATTCAAATACAAATCTGAAAAAGTTATTCTCACTTTGTGGATTTCATTGGTTCGCCCTCATCTGGAATACTGTGTACAATTTTGGTGTCCGTATTATCAAAAGGACATAGAAAACTGGAAAGAATGCAGCGGAGAGCAACACAAATTATTCCTAGATCAAGAAATAAATCAAATGATGAACATCCAAGAGTTACATCTTTTTAGTTTAACAAAGCGCAGGTTAAGAGGGGAATTAATCTAAGCATTTAAAACTAAATTATGAAAAGTCTTGACAATATGGATTCCAACAAATTACACACAAATAACAATTCCAATTACACTAGATGAAATGGTTGTAAAACCATTGGAAAGCCTTTTCATTCACATAAGCCAAAACAATTTTAATTGAGTGGTAAACTTGTGGAATGGATTACCTAGTGTCAACGAATATTACACCGTCCAAACTTTCAAAAGTCGACTAGATAAATATCTCGCTCGCAATCTCCAATTAACTGCATACACAAACGAATAGTTTCCTCCATACTGTGTTATCTAAAGTTTTTACCCTACATAGGCTAGATAGATTGGCTACAAGCAGCCTCGTAAGGATCAATATACATGTTATTGCTTGTTATCCAGCGTACTCATAGCTGACATATGCATGACAACACATAAATAACCATGCATGCATACATTCATACATATCCAGTATATACTATAATATTATACCGGTACACACACACACAAACATACACTCACACCCGCACATACATACACACACACTCACACCACTCTGCCTCTGCATGAACTTATTTTTATCATCTCGTATCCATGTTTCCTTCCCTATATTATATTCCCAGGTATTTAAAGTAAAAGTCAAGTTGAGGGACATAGGGTGAAACAGCCCGTAGCCAAGGCGCTCATCTCCGTCTCAATGACATTCGGAGCCTGCAGGGGCTACTGCATTTTATAGGTTATCACAGTTTACTTCCCTAGATGGGACGTCACAACTGTCCACTAACACTAGGCACCTAATTCGCTGCTTAAGTGAACAGAGGCATTGGGTGTTAGGAGGCTGCCATCCATGGTATAGACAATTAGAAAGGTATGGACAGTAGTTGATTATTGGAACCACGACAGTCACTTGTTCTGCATATAGTGACGTTACCTTCTCCACGATCCTTCACCTTCTCCTCGACTCGCCTAAAACATGGTTCACACATACAAGAGTCGGTGCCCGAGTCCAGCACGAGTGAACGATGGGTGACACTCTTCGTAGATCTTCGTGACTCTGGCAAGAACCAGCCCGAGTAGGTCACTGTTCCCGGTTCACCAAGAGTCCACAAGAGTCGGTATGTGTTCATCCAAGAGTCAGTACAAGTCACAGAGAGTCAGCAAGAGTCACAAAGAGTGTAACACTAACCCAACACGAGTTGAGTAAATTTGAAAAATAACGGTCAAATTCCAGGGTACGAAAACAAAGAGTCGGTACGAGTCAACACGAGTCAACAAGAGTGTAACAAGAGTCAACAAGAGTGTAACAAGAGTCACAAAGAGTGCTCCCAAGAGTGGCCCCCATTGTACAGGTGCCCGATTCACCCGAGAGTGTAACAAGAGTCAACACGAGTCACGAGTCACGAAGAGTTATGCAGAGTTCAACAAGAGTCAACAAGAGTCAACACGAGTCACAAAGAGTCAACAAGAGTCAACACGTGTCTACACGTGTAAGTAACACTGCACGATATTTAGCTGTGTATTGACTGATAAACTTTGTGTTTATCACAAGACTCCTGCTCGGACAGGGCGCCACTAGCGCCATCTATTGTTTTGTTTTGCTTTGTAAACAAACGCTCTCTTATTTCTCTTTTATATAAAATCGTAGCCCCTAATTTTACCCATTACCTACTGTAGTAAGTATCTATTTAACTGCCTTGTATGTAAGTAAAGCTTTGCATATTAATTTGCTAATAAACAATATTGTTTACTAACTAACCTGCCTACAGGGACTAACGCCAACGCCATTTTGTAAACAAACTTTTTTGGGGGATTATACATAATTATTAAATTCCAGCAAATTTTGTACCAAATTTAAGTGCATTCATTTATCTTTTACCCCTAGATGTATTCTTGACTTTTTCTCCTCAGAGTGATTTTACTTTAAGCTAAGGGTGGTATTTGTACAAACTAACCTAGCCTAACCCAACCTGCCAAGCTTTTAACCTAATCCAAACCTAGCCTAGCCTATAGCCAGCCAATCTGTTGTTCTTATTAACTCTAGTAGATATTGTATTTAGTATCCTACTGTAGCTATATATATCTGTAATTTTAGTTGTTGCTTGCATGATCTTGTAGTAACCTTTGACCGATTTTTTTTTTTTATCTAAAAAGAGTAGGCTACTGCTTTACTAGGCTACAGTGACACCAGGGCCATCTGTTGATACAGTATATTAACCCCTTGTGTGCAGTCACACTTTATTTTTATATAATCTCTATTTGGTGAATTGTATATTTAGTTACATATTCTGTTATATACCGGTATATGTTTGTTTAAGGTTAGGTTATCACACCTGGTAGCCTATTTCTGCGTATTTCAATTTTATTATTTTCGGTTAGGCTATTCAACGCTGGTAGCCTATTGTTGCGTATTTCAATTATTAAAAAAACTTTTGGTTAGGCTATCGCCCCTGGAAGCCTAATTCTGCGTATCTCAACATTTTTGTTTTCGGTTAGGCTATCACCCCTGATAACCTATTTCTGCGTATTTCAACATATTTGTTTTCGGTTGAAGTGATTGAAGTGTTTTTAAAGTGAGTGAAGTGTTTTAAAGTGAGTTAAGTGTTTTAAAGTGAGTGAAGTGATCTGAAGAAACTAACTGTTACCATGCCTCGCACTTGTACGAACTGCGCCAGTAGGTTTGGTGAGTCCATGTTTGTTACTGTCAATCTTCAAGTCTGCCGTCTCTGCCAGCAACGAGAGAATTTGACAGTGAAATTAGATGAAGCCTACAACAAGATCAACATCCTCACCATGAAGCTGGAATCACTCCAAGAGTTTGTAACACTCAACGTTGGAGTACCACAAACTTCAATTGTCACCACAACTCCAGCAGCCACCAACGCCCCAACGTCAACTTCCAACAATTCAACGCCTGCAGTAGCCATTTCATCTGATGGTTCCGATACTCAAGAAACAAATAGTAACTCTCTTCCCCCTCAAGACAACTTCCGTGTCGTGAGGAACAACGTTTGCCCCAAGACCAGGAAACCCATACCGATTACAGAGTGTCAAAACCGCTTCCAGATACTCGCAGACTCAGATGACGAAGCGGAAATAGAAGAAGTCCGGCTCGTGGGAGACTCGATGATACGTGGTCAGCTCACAGAGTTTTGCGCCAGAGCACCTAAGACCAGAAAGCGTTTTTGTATCCCTGGTGGTGGTGTGGACGACGTAGTTGCTGCAGTTGACGAAGTATCTAAGCTGGCCCCTGCTAATACAATGTACGTCATCCACGTTGGATCCAACGATGTACAGCGAACCCGGTCTTACATCGAACCCGGTCGGAAGATTTGCTTTTAAAGTACCAGCAGCTGATCAAGTCGTTTAAGGAGAAGTCATCAAGGATCATCGTCTCAGGAATCGTCCCCCGGCTTGGTGTAGAGAGCCGATTTTACAACATAGCCACCAGCACAAATCGTTGTCTAGCAAACCTCTGCAGGAAGGAAAACGTGGGATTCGTCGACACCTGGGACAATTTCTACTACGATGACTATTTGTTTTCGGACGATGGAGTTCATCTGAACCAGGTGGGAGCAGCACGTTTTGGGCGTCTTCTCAACGATGCGGTGAAGGATTTTCGGAGAAGAAATCGACTCGGCACAGGACAACCAGGAAGGAGGACCGAAGACAGCGAGGGCGGAAACCTGCGAAGGAATTAAATGCTAATCTGTCAAGAACCGCGAATTTGGATAAAGCTCCACCAACACGACCCAAATTCAAAACCGCCAGGGATAACGACCGAGGACCGATGTCAGCCATGAATGTAAATGTAGATCCGACCAGAACCAAAAATTTGATTAAAGAACGTTCTGCGAGTTCTAAAACCGCAACTTTAAAGGTTTTCTATGCAAACGCTCGTAGCATACGCAATAAATTTTCAGATTTAGAGGAACTAGTGTTTACTGAAAATTATGATGTGATTGGTATAACAGAATCTTGGCTCAATACAGTAGATAGAGACTTTTTAGCAGAGTATTCACTTCCCGGTTATGTAATGTTTGAGAAAAGCCGAATAAATAAAAATGGAGGTGGCGTTTTATTTTATATCAAAGAAAGTCTTAACCCTACCCTCTTGTCAAAACCTCAAATTGTGAACGTCGACACATCTTTTGTGCTAATAAAGAATAATAAAGGTACAAAAATAATACTTGCATTGATATACAGACCTCCAGCTCAATCAGTGCAAACTGCCCGAGAAATTTATGAACAAATTGCAGATGTAAGTAACTCACAAGATACCGTAATTTTTGGCGACTTTAATTTACCTGTGACCAAGTGGGGCGATACTCTTACTTCACACTCCGGACATGACTTGTATACGAACTTGCAAGAGAGTTCGCTTTATCAATTTGTTCGAACACCAACCCGTGGTAATAACGTTCTTGACATTGTACTTGCAACAAAAGAAGAATTAATAGAGAATTTGAATGTTGGTGATGAATTCAGTAACAGCGACCATCGTACGATAACTTTCACTTTAAACTTTACTAGTAACGAACCAAATAGTAGCATCGAAAAAGTCCCTAATTTCAAGAAAGCAAACATTCATAAACTTAGAGCTATGTTTAAAGAAACTGACTGGAGCTTTTTGATTAACAATAACGACATAAATACATCTTGGAAGTTATTCGAAACCACGTACCTAAAAGCAGTGCAAGACTGCATACCATCGAAAATACGGCGTCCAGGCCATAATAATAAGCCCAAATGGTGGAATAAAGATATTTCAAACTGCCTGCTTGCTAAAAATTTTGCTAATGATAGATTAAAATCCTCACAAAATGACGAAGAACGGGTGAAATTTGTAGAGCTACGACGCAAAGCCAAAACGTTAATTAAGCAAAGTAAAAAGACCTTAGAGTTACATATTGCGAATCAAAGTAAAACAAACCCGAAATAATTCTAGTTATATCAGAAAGAAAAAAGTAGTTACTTCAACTGTTGGACCGTTAGTCGATGAAAATGGAGAATACACCAAACACGAAGTACAAATGAGTAATGCCCTCAATACCTTCTTTGCATCAGTTTTTACAACAGAAGACCTCAGTGATATCCCTACACCATCGCCGATTCAGATTGATAATTCAGATGTTCTAAGCAATATCACCGTTACAGAGAGAGAAGTATTGAATTGTTTAGATAAACTCAAGGTAAATAAAACGCCTGGACCTGATACAATCTCGCCTAGAGTTCTAAAGGAAGCTAAGGATGAGCTCTCCAAACCACTGACATTACTATTCAATAAATCCTTGCAGTCTGGAACTATGCCTGATCAGTGGAAGATAGCCAACGTAACACCGATATTCAAAGAAGGCAGCAAATCCCTACCCAGTAACTATCGTCCAATTAGCTTAACCTCAGTTGTATGTAAAATGCTAGAAACGGTCATAAGAGACAGACTCGTAAATCACTTAGAGGAAAATAACATACTTAAAGATACTCAACACGGCTTTCGTAAAAAACGTTCCTGTTTAACAAACCTCTTAGACTTCTTCCACGATATCCTCAACCTCTACGATGAGAGTAAAGCTGTAGATATTATATACCTTGATTTTCAAAAGGCCTTTGACAAAGTTCCCCACAAACGTTTACTGCTAAAACTAAAAGCGCATGGAATACAAGACGGTGTTGAAATGGATAGAAAATTGGCTCAGCGACAGAAAGCAAAGAGTAGTCATAAACGGTAAGGCATCTAAATGGACCAATGTAAGTAGCGGGGTACCCCAGGGATCGGTACTAGGACCAATTCTCTTTCTAATTTACATCAACGACATAGATGAGGGTCTCGCCTGTACAATCTCAAAATTTTCTGACGATACAAAAATTGCAAATAGCGTACTCTCAAAAGATCAAGTTGACGATATGCAACACAATCTAGATAAATTGCCACATTGGGCCCAAATTTGGCAAATGAGTTTCAATGCGGATAAATGTAAAGTACTACATATCGGATACCTAAATGAGAAAGCAAACTATTCGATGAATGGCACTCAGCTTAAGAATGTAAACAGAGAAACCGATCTGGGAGTAACAATATCGAGTAACCTAAAACCGAGTCAACAATGTTCAGAAGTTGTTAAGAAGGCAAACAAAATAATTGGCTTTATAGGCAGGTCATTTGAGCATAAATACAAAGACGTTATCCTAACCCTTTACAATTCCTTAGTCCGCCCTCTTCTGGAATACTGCGTTCAATGCTGGTGCCCTTATTACCAAAAAGACATAAACAAGCTAGAACGAGTTCAATGTAGAGTTACCAAAATTATACCTAGCCTAAAGAACAAACCATACGAAGAGCGTCTTAGAGAATTAAATCTATTTCCTTTAACCCAGCACAGATTAAGTGGTGACTTAATTCAAGTGTTCAAAATCATCAAAGGCATCGACAATATGAACTGTAGTAAGTACTTCACTATCGACCAATCTAATTACACGCGGGGAAACGGTTGCAAAATTATTGGTAAATCTTATAACTCCCACGAATCTAAGAATTTCTTCTTCAATCGAGTTGTCAACTTGTGGAATGGGCTTCCCCGAGACGTTATAGACTGCAGCACCGTTGATTCATTTAACCCGTCCAGCCCCGGCTAGTTTTGTAATGTTTGTTCACCAGAACCTGGCCGGTTTTCAAATTTTTTTTTTATTCCAGAAACAATAGCGAATGGGTTAGGAATGAAGGAAAAACCACGAAAAACCGCTCAAAAAGCTTAAAGAATGGTCCTACAGAGCCCCCGAAAACGTATTTTACAAGAGTAAAAAATTTAAGGCAATTACCCCAAAAAACCAGGTTATTGCAAGCACGTGGACTTTGAGAGTTTTCAACCATCGGCACGGTTGCGTGGGATACGTACACAGTTCCCATACAAATCTGAGCCCTCTTGAGTGGCTACAGCTGAGGTTACGGTCGGCGCAATTAGGGTGACGCGCCAGGCGCGTCTCTGGGGCTGTGCGTTACATACATCGCCGACGCGCCAGGCGCGTCGCTAGGGCTGTACAGGTTAAACTCCGCCTAGACAAATATCTCACATCAAACCCGCGACTGCTGCGTTTGTAAATGAATAACTTTATTTTATCCTCCCCTCAGTTACTAACCCATATGTCCCCTACTAACTTCCTAGTCCTGCCACGGACATTAGTTCCAGGGCAGTAGTTCCCTTTCCAATGTTCCCTTACCCACTCTAAACCACTGTATGGACACTTGATCCTCAGTGTTTTGGAGGACAAGCAGCCTAGAAGGGTCACTAGACCTGTTGTTGCTTGATTTCCTTTGTACTCCTTTGTACTTAAGTATACAGTATATGCTTCATTAACAAGTTGAGAATAAAAATTGGATGATAATAAGAAATTATAAAGAGAAACATAATAAAGGTTGATCCGCTTACAGTACTTTTGTTTTCAGGAATAAAACAAATTAAAGTGAGGAAATGTATGTATGTTGGCGGCACACAATGGCGGAAGGCGGACGCAAGTTTTGAGGCTCCGGCATATGTTATGGGATGGACAAGTAATTCACGGAATATCGAGTGCATACGGGGCTAGCAAGAAGAGGAAAGATTTAGTGAAGGGGGAGGATATATTGGTGTGGTGGAGGGGTGATATATAGTGTAATAAGAGTGTGTAGTGACGGGACAGCGGTAGGGTTGTGAGTTGTTGAGTTTGTAAACAAACATGGCAGAGGGAATTTCGGGTATGACGGAGTCGGAAGGAAGGTTACAACGTTTTCGGGGATTTAAGAGCACAGATAAGAAGTTAGAAGAGGTTAGTATTGTTGTGAAGGATTTGGAAAAGTGGATGAGTGATACGGAGAAATGGAAGGGGGATATTGGTGAGAAAGTTAAGGCACTGTGTGTAATGTGTGGTGTGATAGGTGGGGAAGGGAATAGGCCTAGCGAAGGAAGTGAATGCAGGCCTTTTTTGGCAGTTAATGAGAGCCTAGAGATGTTATTGAAAAGGGTAGATGAACTGGGAGCAGAGAATATGGCATTGAAGGAGCAGCTGAAGGAATACGAAGGACGTTTCACGGAAGTAAAGGAGTCGACTGCATGGACGGTGGTAGGTAAACAAAAAGTCAAGGATTTGGAGGATATTATGAAAGAGCAAAAGGAAGAAATGAATATGACCAAACAAAGTTTTGAGAGTGCAGTTGTAGGGGTCATGAAGAACAAGGAGAGTGTCGTGAGGGAGGCCATGGACAGGGATAGGGGTGTAATCTTGTATGGAGATATAGAGACTCATATGAATGATAATGGAGTGAGAAAAGTGAGGGATATGGAGACAGTGAAGGAGGTCTTGAAAGGTGTGGATGAGGACGAATATGGATGGGAAGGGCAGGTGGAGGAGATCAGTAGGATAGGTAGATATAAAAGGGGAGAGATGAGACCTATAAGGGTACAGTTTAAAACTAGGGTAGTGGCGGAGACTGTGACAAATTTTAGTTGGAGGCTAAATACAAATGATAAACTGAAACACATAAGACTAAAGAAGGATTTGAGTATAGAACAAAGGAAAAAAATTAAGGAATTACAAGAAAAGGCTGATGAAAATAATGGAAAGTTGGATGAGGAGGAAAAGAGAAATTTTTACTGGAGAGTGAGGGACGGAAAAGTGAGGAAGTGGTTTATAAGAGTAGAAAGGAGGGGGAGATCAGGGAGGGGAGAGAATGTGATGAGAGTTGTGACGGAGGAGGAGAACGGGGTGGAGGTGTCACAGGGAGAGACAGGAGACAAAGAGTCAGACCCAGTAGTGCTAACAGGGGAGTAGGGTACGGACTGGAGGAGCGGGATGGTGTAATTGCTGGAGGAATGGTAGATGGATTAAGGATTATGTTTAGTAATGTGGATGTGTTTACTCAGGACAAGAAAAGAGAACTGATATGTAGGTTGCAGGATGAAGAGGAAAAACCTGATATCATAGCCCTACAGGAAGTAAGACCAAAAAATGTTAGAATTGAGAGGGAACTGGTGGAATATAGTTTGGAGGGTTTTGAGTTATATGAGAGAAATGCTATTAGAGCAGAGGTTGGAAGAGGACTGTTTATTTATGTAAGAAAAGAGCTCAAGGTTAATGAGGTGGATATGAGACAGCAGTATTGTGAGTATTTGTGTATTGAAGTAAAATGTGTAAGAGGATCAATTCTAATTGCCTCTATATATAGAAGCCCAAATAATAGCAGGGGAGAGGATGATAACCTACTGAAAACAATGGAGGAGATAGATAATAGAGAGAACAAATATAAAATTTTGATTGGAGATTTCAATTTGCCAAGGATCAACTGGGCAAATTGTACTACTCCAGCGGGACAGGGTAGCCTGGAAAATAAGTTTATAGAGAAAGTGAGAGATTGTTTTTTAACGCAACATATTGTAGAGATGACAAGATATAGAGATGGGACGCAGGGGAGTGTACTTGATTTGATTTTTAGCAATGAAGAGGATATAGTGGAACATGTTAATGTGGATAGCCCTATAGGTCGTAGTGACCATGCCTGTATAAGCTTTAGTTGTAACATTAAATCGGAGAGGGATAATAAAAGCAATAGAAAAATATACATGTATGATAGAGCAGATTATGAGCTGCTGAGACGGTGTTTGGACATTGACTGGGGGGAATATTTGAACGGTGAAGACGCTGAAGGAATGTGGAGGAAAATTAGAGTCAAACTGGAGAATGCTGTATCCAAAAGTGTACCAGTAAGGGAATATAAGGATAAAACAAAATTGAGGAAAAGAACTAACCCAGAATTGCCAATGAAAAGAAAGCTTTGGATATTGATTAGAAGAAAGAAACGATTGTGGGAAAGATTAAAATTGTTAAAAAAGAACAGGGGGTCTAGTATAGAGGCTAAGGAAGTGGATCTGGAACGCAGACAAATAAACAATAAAATAAGGTGGGAAACAAGGAGGGGGGTGAAGGAGAGGGAGAGAGAGATAGCTAGAAATGTGAAGGATAATCCAAAAATATTCTGGAAGTACATTCAGGAAAAATTAACAAGAAGAGTAGGGATCCCAGAGCTGGTGGGGGGGTTGAATGATAGGAGTAGAGCGGAGACTGATAAGGAGAAAGCAGAGGTGCTGGGGAAATACTTTGGGGGGGTACTAACAGTGGAGTCGGAGGATGCAGTGCCTACTATTCCCATCAAACAGGCACCGGCACTGGAACTAGTAGAGTTTTCCCATGCTAGAATAAGAAGGGCTATAGAAAAAATGAATAGAAGTAAGTCACCGGGACCGGATGGGATACACCCAAGAATCATAAAGGAAGGAGGGGAGATGTTAGTAGAGCCATTGAAAATGTTATTTGAGGTATCGTTTAATACAGGACAAATCCCGATGGACTGGAGAGAGGCGAACATAACAGCTATATTTAAGAAGGGAAAGAGAAATGACCCAGGGAATTATAGACCAGTCAGTTTGACAAGTGTTGTGTGTAAACTAATGGAAACGGTAATTAGAGAAGGAATAATGGATCATATGAAGTCAAACCAACTTTTCAGTGGGAGACAGTTCGGATTCTTGCCGGGGAGGTCGACGGTACTACAGCTAATTAAGGTGGTAGATGATTGGATGCAAATTTTAGAAGATGGTGATGTAATAGACGTGGTATATTGCGATTTTATGAAGGCCTTCGATAAGGTCCCACATAAAAGGTTAATAGAGAAAGTTAGAAGCTATAATATAGGGGAGAAATGTGTGAAATGGATAGAAGCCTTCCTGAAAGATCGGAGACAGAGGGTATTGGTGAATGGAATAGGCTCGGGGTGGAGGGAAATTACAAGTGGGGTACCTCAGGGATCTGTGTTGGGACCATTGCTGTTCGTTATATTTATCAACGACTTGCCTGAAGTTATAACTAATGGAAGTGAGGTATACCTGTATGCGGATGACACTAAACTGTATAGAAGAGTGAGGAGTAAGGAAGATATGGGTTTGCTTCAAGGAGATGTGGAGGGCATGAAGGGATGGTCTGAGCATTGGTTAATGCCTTTTCATCCAAAAAAATGCAAGTACATGCGGATTGGGACCAGCAAGATAGACAAGGTAGGATACAGTATGTATGAAGCGATGGAGGAAGTGAGTGCAGAAAAGGATATAGGAGTAGTGATAGATAATAAGTTAAATTTCTCAGAACATTTAGCGGAAAAGATAAACAAAGCCAATAGAATTGTAGGGCTGATAAGGAGGACATTTGTGTCACTTGACGAAGAAATCTTCAGGAATCTATATACAGCGCTGGTTAGGCCACACCTGGAATATGCAAACCAGGTGTGGGCTCCATATATGGTAAAGGATATAGAAGCAGTGGAGAAAGTGCAGAGAAGAGCTAGCAAGCTGGTACCAACGTTGAAGAACGCGGGCTATGAGCAGAGGTTGAGGACACTGGGACTTCCGACACTGGCATATAGGAGAAAGAGAGGGGATATGATAGAGACTTTTAAGATAGTGTCAGGAAAGTACGATGAGGATGTGTGGAAGGTATCTTCTTGATGCGGGAGGGAACAAGAACGAGAGGACACTCTAAGAAAATTTACAAAGAAAGAAATAGGCTTGAGAAGGCGAAGAACTCATTTTGTGATAGAGTGGTAAATGAGTGGAACGCACTGCCCCAGTATGTAGTCGATTCCGAATCAATAAGGGAGTTTGAAAGTAATCTTGATAAAGCATGGGGAAGACAAGATTTGAAGTTTGATTATAAAACAAAAATACAGAATAGTAAAAATGTTGCGTCTGCTACCGCCGCCGCCAACACCGTGAACGACCGCAGCAGTGCAAGCACTGGTACTGAGCTGGATACACAGGCATAGTTTGCCTTTTTCCAGAGGATCTACTGTAAGAAAACTGTAAGTATGTATGTATATACTCTGGCACTTGCCCCAGTTTTCCTTTTTATTTTATGGGGGTGGCTGACTCGAGACATAGCCCGAATAGGGACATCACAACATATCAGAAAAACAACACAAAACAAAACACAAAATCACACACATCTAGGTCATCCAGGAGAAATATCCAGAGGCCCAGGCCTATTTGGGGTCCCCAGCAAAAGATACTGTAACAATTTTGGCAAGAATGTTAAGTGCGGGCGTACCGCCAGCCATATTTACACTACGCGTAGTGGCGTCGGACCTTTCCCATCATGTTCCCGTCTATTTTGACTGCCTTTGGATATAAAAATACATTAGCCTAACCAAACAACCTAACCTAACCTAACCTAGTATTCATGTAGTAATGACGGGGCAAATAGCAGAAAATATATCGTCGAAATAGACGGGAACGTAACTGCGAGCGCACAACATGACAACCGTACGCCCGATCACTACATCCATCCCACAATTTTCATGTTAATGTACCTGTGTGAAGTTAGGTGGCCCAGCAGAACTTGTGACTGGGGCTCGTTCCCCTGGTGTGGTGGTGGTGGTTGTGGTGGTGGTGGTGGTGGTGGTGGTGGTGGTGGTGGTGGTAGTGGGTGGCTGGGGGGCTCGTTCCCTTGGTGTGGTGGTGGTAGTGGTGGTAATGATGGTGATGGTGATGATGGTGGTGGTGGTGGTGGTGGTGGGTGGCAGGGAGGCACCAGGGGGGTCAGCTCTGTACTGGATACCTTTGGAGGGGCTGTCATCTTGCTCCATTACAGTCGTCACCTGAAATTACAACAACTTTTAACAACACTTCATAATAAAGTCAAAGGAGAAACTACAATCAATTCTAGTTAACCCCTTCTGTACCGATGACGTATTTTGTATTTTATTCTAGCTATATTTAGACAATTTTGTGTAGTTTAAGAAGGAACTGTGGTAGTAAAAAGGGTTAAGTGAGATAGTTTGAAGCCTATTAATTGCTGCAGGCCCTTTTGAAACTGATTAAATTTGTCTAATAGTAGCCAGATTAAAGTTAAAAAGATGTTGCCGGTATAGAAGGGGTTAATCGTCTGACATGCTGTCTTGATAGCGTAATGGCTAGTGCGCAGAATTTTGGTGTGAGTTTCCAAGGTTCGAATCCATCGAGTACCACATACAGGTCTCCCTCACTATCCGATGCCTTGATTTATGATATAATTATATGTTTTTAGGTCTTTGTGTTTGGGTTTTAGCTGGTCCCACAATGCATCCCCATGTACCCCATTCATTTTAGGGTTTGCTATATGATTTTTCTATTTAAGATCTGGTTTCCAGGAACGTAACCCAATCGTAAATCGAGGGAGATCTATTTACAGGTATTCATTAGTCTCATTGATTGCATTAATTAGGTTTATTTGTAAGTTAATTGGTGGGTTGGTCATAATATGAATGCATTCAGATTATTTTATTTAGCCTGTGGATTACAATAGTTTTTATGTTCTATTGTATATACTCAGGCCCAATCCACACTTTTCCTATTTTTTTTTCTTTTCTTTTTCCCTTTTCCTTTGGGGGGGGAGCCAGAATAGGGACAACACAACAGAAAACAATGGACACACAAGAAAAAAAACATATCTGGCTGAGCCTTATGAGAGTAACTCTCCTTAACCCTTCCCGACCGGGCAGCATTTTAAAGGGACACCGCGGCAGATGGGCAGGAGCCCGGGTGTCCCCTTGTAATCCGTATGCTTGAAAGCCTATTAGGCTTGTTTTGAAAGCCGCGCGTCCGACATATGTAAACACAGCTGGTCGGAGGCGACGCGCGCAACTCTGAAAGCAAGCAGACGTCAGAGCTTTGTTGTTGTGTGGTCTGGTAAGACAGATTTAGTGTTGAAAATTGTGTCATATTGCTAACCTTGCCTCGTAACTCTCTCCACGGAAATCGTCATCACAACTGAACCAGTTGACTTAAGAGAGCTCTACTCCACGCCAGTCTACAGATTGGAAACCGCAGTACGTTTAGAGATGCGTGGGAATTTTCAAGCAGTTAAAATACAAAAAATGAGGTAGCCTAGGCGTAGATATTTTTCGGCCAAATCGCCCGGATCTCAACAACATCCTTAGAAGGGCGAGCCCGGGCCAGTAGGGTTAAGGCACCTAATATTACTCGAACTACAGTACACACAAATCAAGTCAAATGTTGAACATAAATTGAATCACAGGTAATTATATTGTTTTCTATTGTCTCTACTCTGGCTCTGTCTTGAGTCACCCCATATACTGTACATCCAATAAATACATATTATTAGAGGAGAATACTTATAAATACATATTATTAGAGAATACTTATAAATACATATTATTAGAGAATACTTCTATCTAACTATCTATTGCCTGACGCCGTGATCCCCGAAGGGGTGGCCACGAACGAACCACCCCCATGCACCTCTGTCCCCAGTCAGTCGACGCCCCTCCCCCCAACCAGCACCGCCTTCGTTCATGTAGTTCCTCACTCCATCCTTCCACCTCATATTCGGTCTACCTCTCCCCCTCTGTCCCTCCACCTCGCTCTCGTACACCCTCTTAGTCATTCTCTCGCTTTCCATACGTTCCATATGGCCGAACCATCTCAAGTTGTTCCTTTTCACACTTTCCAGCACATCTACCTCCACACCTCACCTCCTTCTTACTTCCTCATTAGTCTGTCTATCCCTCCATGTAACTCCGCACGCACTCCTTAAGTAATTCATTTCCACTGCTCTCACTCTTGGTCTGAGTCTCTCAACCAACGTCCATGCTTCGCTTCCGTAAGTCAGTGTCGGGATTACCACACTGTCATGCAAGGACTTCTTCACTTCCATACTGACCACCCTATTTCTTGTTACTGCTTTTAGCGTTCCTACAACCCTCTTCCCCTGTTGTACCCTCTCCCGCACCTCTTCATCCATAGTCCCATCTTTACTCAACACACTGCCCAGATACTTAAAAGAGTTGACGATCTCCATAGCCTGACCGTAAGAGAATACTTATAAATACATATTATTAGAGAATACTTATAAATACATATTATGAGATTACTTACCACAGAGACTTTATTTGAAATCAGTCATATATAGCCTAGCCTCACGGCATAATTTCGCCGCTGCTGGGCGTGATGAGGTATTTCCCGGAACTCATGATTGGTCCGGGATGGTAGCCAGAAACTTGTCCAGTTCCCTCTTGAAGACCCCTGATGTCATACCTGTAATGTTTAAGATGTTTATTAATACCAGGGTAATACAGTAGTAGCACTAATAATCCCCACCTCCTATAAAAAGCGCTTACACAATATTGAAATAGTAACCCATCCTACTTAAAGTACGGTACGTACGGTAAATTTGTGGGTGCGTTTCGAAATTGTATTAGTTATTAACAAGATTTACTATTTCAAGACGTCCAGCGATGCTATCGCCGACGAATTTACCTTCGGACATCTGTTTTCTGTTGACCCATTTTCGTACGATGGCGGCGGTTTCGGGTGCATTTTATGTTCTCCTGCAGTATTTTGATATCTACACAATTTTTAAGAGAAGTGGGGGGTCTGAGGGTGGCAGCCCCAAGGTTAGGTAAGGTTGTCATTAAAAATGCTGGCGTCATGTGACACACGTCCGCCGCAAGGGCAGCCTCACCGGCTGGCGGTGGACGGGTTTCACATGATGCCAGCACTTTCGACGACAATATTGTCATTAACCTAACCAAACAGCATTACCTAACCTGAGGGCTGCCACCCCCATACCCCCGCTACCCGCACGTCAGTAGTAGGGCTTCTTAAAATTACGAACCGTACACCGTCAAAATGTCCGTTATTTAACAAATCTTACATGGTAGCGTTGTCGTCGGAGTGACGGTCGGACGGCTGGGATATACTGTATTTTTATAATACGGTAGTGTTAAAATAGTAAATCTTGTTAAAAACTAATAAAACTTCAAAACGCATGGGAAGGATGTATATTCGGGCGTACGGTCGTTATGTTTACGTAGGTCGCTCGCTCGCGGAGTTCCCGTCTATTTTGACGGCTATTTTTTCTGTTATTTGACCCCTGCTGGCAATATATATGATGCTGATAATACGTCATGGGGGGGTAAGGGGGGCCCTCAACCTATTATTGTATCCCTGGGCAGTCAAAATAGACGGGAACATGAACGCGAGCGTCCGCCGTATTTTACATCCTTGCCAAACGCGCCCACAAATTTACCGTACTTTAAGTAGGATGGGTCAATATGGCGGCGACACGGCAGCAACTTGCAAAAGTGACGCCCGGAATCTGGATGTCGAATTCACGCAGATTTGGCCTCCAAGCAGCAAACACCTTGACAATGACAGATTCCTGGAGTTCAGTTCACTGTTTTTTTGGCATTTTCTAGTTTAATATTGAGTCTTTCATAATTTTTGCTCTCTTTTCGGGTTTCGGCTGCGATTTTTGCACCAAGATAGAATATTTTTGCACGAACCTGAAATTTTGAAATATTTGGGGTATGGCGTAATGTTTAATTTCGCCAACTTAGACGGCGCCAAATTCAGTGCTCCACTGTAAGTGAAATATGAAACCCTTTAAAAACTGTACCTCTAGGCCCCTTACTATACTGTACTGGCAACATATACGATGATTTCAATGCATCATGGATCCCACGGCAATCCTGATTAGCCATACCGTACCTGTTTTCCAAAACTCTCCCTAAAGATAATTACATTTTTACAGTAGTCGCGGCGGATCCCCCAGATCGACCGTGGTGATTGTCACCTAAACATCTACAAAAAGTACAAAGTACAAAAAAAAAGTAGGCCTAGGCCTAATTATTCCAAAATTCTCCCCATAAAAGTTCATTTTGGTTTAATTCTAGTTTCGCTTTCACAGCATACTCATAAATTTCTATGGCTACTTTAGAGTTGTCATATACCATACTTAATTCCTATATATGTCCAAAGCGGCGGAAATGCATTATAAGGAATTATACCTACTGTAAAAAAAAAAAAAAAATCTCCCCATATGCGGCACCATAGCTATTACATAATACTAGGTTAGGTTAGGTAAGGTTGTTAGGTTAGGCTAATGTCGTTAATGTAGTTTATTATCATTATATTACGTCTTTTACCCAGCAATTTCCCTGATCTTCATAGTTGGTCGGGAAGCTATGCCTTTACAACGGCGCCTCCCTTTTGTCGCTGTGTACGTGAAACTAGAATTTTACCGTAATTTTGTCTAGGCTAGCCTACATTTGGACAATGCTTTTTCATAGAAAATCCCTATAGCCTAGGCCTGGAGGGCAGTTTTCCTTATTTTATTACGTTTTTCATCGTAATTTGTGTAATTTAACCCCACATTTTCCCTGAACTGTATAGGCTAGCCCTCCCCACTGCCCACCCACATGGCCTAGGCTAGAGGGAGGCATTTTGAGATTGTTGGATAGACCTCATGGACAAATACTAATTTCCACGGGTCCTTGGGGATGGAAAAAAAACACCGTAGGCCTAGGCTATATCGAAGAAAAAACGGACAAAATAAGATATATATACTAAAAAGGCTTCAATTTTACCGAAACAACCTTACCCAAATCAAGGTGACGCCACTGCTAGAATCCTCATTAGCCTATCTCATATATGGAAATATAAGGAAAATCTGGGCCTCCTACTCTCTGAAAAGAAAGATATATATACATAGAAACCTCTGAGCATAATATTTACCTGTTCTACTTCCTATAGAGGCCGACTTTTTCATATTTTCGATGAGTTTTTTTCGACTCGCCGGTGACTGTGACAATGTGCCACAATAATGGAGGTCGCTTTTGTTATGGTGACAAACTTGTCACTATATGTATTAGTTTATTAGTAGAGTATATTTTATATATATACAGGATATATTGATGTTAATTTATTTGATTATAATTTATACAGAAGGTATTATATGTATTGTGACATGTTCGCTGGCCTGTGCGCATCATGTACTTTTGTTGTTCTTTGCCGCAACGTCACTTGGCGCTGACAATACAAGCATCCCAGCAGCTCGGCATTTCTTTTATCCTCACACACGTGCCCACACAGCTCACATCTAGCCAACAAGATGACATCAGCTCTAACAGGTTATGGGCCCAGACACAGACTAGTGTTTGATGGAGATAGAGATAAATATGAAGTGTGGGAAGCAAAATTCCGAGGTTACCTGACCACCAAGAAGCTCGACGGCGTCCTGACGGAAACCTCGCCGGATTTAAGTAAGAATAAAGAAGTGTATGCCGAGTTGATTCAATTGCTGGATGGCAGAAGTATAGCCCTGATTCTTCGAGATGCAGTAGACAAGGGCAAGGAAGCTTTGGAGATTTTAAGAAGTTATTATCTGGGCGCAAGCAAACCAAGAGTGATTTCCCTATACCAGAGGTTAAAAACACTCAAGTTAGGTGGTGACGAAGAATTCATACGGGCAGAAGCGGCGGTAGCAGCATTGAAGAAAGTAGTAGAAGTAAGTAAGAGCATGATTATAGCAATGGTGCTCAGTGGACTTCCTTCAACATACAATACGTTTAGCACCGTGGTGGAACAACGGGAGAAGGAAATGACCTTTCAAGAGTTTAAGAAAGCCCTGATGAACTATGAAGAATCGGGAAAGTTGAGAAGCTCACGTGAGGAAGAAAATGTGATGAATACAAGCAGTGATAGAAGCAGATACATAGTAAAATGTTACGAGTGTGGGAAGCCAGGCCACAAGTTTTACCAGTGTCCCAAGAGAGCAAACAATTATCACGAGAAAAGAACCAAGTGGTGCAGCCAGTGCAAGTCCAATACCCACAACACACATCTGTGTAGAAGGAGAAATGCAGCCACAGCACACACAGTACACAATGAGGGAAATACAGCAGTGGGAGGAGGCAGTAGTGACGAAGGTGACGGCACCCACAACTTCGTATTCCAATTCAGCACACAACCAGCTAGAGCTTACAAGGCAGGTACCAATGCTTTGTTAATAGACAGTGGTGCATCAGTGCACATTATAACAGATAAATCTAAATTTGTTAGATTTAACAGACTTTGAACCAGACAAACAAATAATGCAACTAGCAGACGGGAGTAGGCAAACTGGAACTGTATTAAGGGGGTATCACACTGGGCCAATTCTCGTAATTCTTCAGTAATAAAATGGAGCTACCGCCAGTCTCCAGCACAAATCTCACCATTTGATGGAGCTAGGATGCTTCCCGCACTGGGTGGGAAGCTCCATTTTTTGATGGAGGTAGATTGTCAGCCTCTTTACAGTTCGCATTTAATCTCATTGATATCTCAAGTATATGACGTCGAAATATATATTTTGCTACATAATTGTGTGTTTTGATTGTGAGAAGGGCTGCGGATAGACATAAACTAAGTTAATTAATGCTAAAATAGCTACACCACTTGCAGCTAAATAACCACTTCCTATACCTACGCCACGGCGATTGGTATGAAACGAAAACATTCGGTTGTGTAGCAGGAGGAACTGTTTTTCAGATGCCTATTTGCTAAGAATCATTGAACAATATATTTAACCTAGCCTAACCTAACCTAGTATATTAGTGGACTATTTATGAATGTAAAATGTAAAAATATATTGTAACATTACCCGCATACACAGGATTATAGCCTACCAAGCTTCTACAACCTCCGAAAAGTTCAAAATATTTCCTCATATATGCTCCAAATATACACATAATCACGCAAACTTGTAGATTGAGTCATATTGAAATATAATTGTCGATATAAATCCATATTACTCTAAATTATTGGTGAAACAGCACAATTTAAACGATCGTTTAGTGCAGAGGTAACGACAGGGGGAGGCTCCGTCAGGCTATAGCCTATATTTTGCGAAAAACTTCCTCATAGCTACTTATATAAGCTTCACACGCAAAACATAGCAACATTAACGTATAGATTGGGTCCTATTACACAAAGTTTGTCAATATCAATCTATATTATTCTACAGTTTAAGTGAAACCACTGTTCTATAGCCTACGCCACGGCGATTGGTATGAATTGAAAAAGTTCAAAATATAAATTTCCTCATATAAGCTTCAAATTTAAAAAAAAATACACTAACGTGTAGATTGAGTCATATTGCATTATAATTGTAGATGTAAATTCATATTACTATACATTACAGTATAGGTGAAACGGACCAATATAGGCTAAGGAGTAAGGTCGGACGTTGTTATTGTTGTGTCGGAGACTCACGCAGCCAGCTTTAGGCAGAGGTGATGCTAGTGTGATGCTGCATGATATAAATGGTGAGCCAAAGGAAATGGTAATGAGAGACGCTTTATAATTATATTCCATCATATACGTTTGATATTCTCTCTGTTCCAGCTGCCACAAGAAAAGGTGTTTGTGTAAACTTTGAACCAGATCATGCAGAGCTAGTGACCTCAGACGGCTCGGTATTCAATGTGGAACGGCAAGGTAATGTGTATTTCATCAATAATGTTAGAAACACTCAGGTAAAAAGGACCCGCACAACAGAGGAGTGGCATAAGGTTCTGGGTCACCGTACCGTAATATTAAGAATGTTATGAAACTTGAGAAGACAGTAGAAGGTATGCACATTTCTGATGACAGAGAAAATGTTAATTGTGAAACCTGTATTTTTGGGCAAAATGAGTAAATTTAGAAATAAGGAACCAGATGCAAGAGCTACAAAGAATTTAGAATTAGTACATAGTGACTTAGCTGGTCCAGTGAATGTAGTTGGTAGGGGAGGATTTAAATATGCAGTTTCATTTGTAGATGATTATTCAGGAATCTTTATGGTTTACCTACTGAAAAAGAAGAGTGATACTGTGTCGGCCACAGAGAGGTTCTTGGCTGATAGTGCCCCTTTTGGCTCTAAAACGTATGCGGACTGACAATGGTGGTGAATATGTGTCCAAAGAATTTAGGTCTCTTATGGTGAAACACAAGATTAAGCAGGAGTACTCGGCCCCCCCATTCCCCACATCAAAGTGGCACCGCAGAACGTTCTTGGAGAACTCTATGTGAAATGGCAAGGTGTTTGTTGCTGGAAGCTAATTTACCCAAGATGATGTGGCCATATGCCATGAAAGCTTCCCCATACATAAGGAATCGCTGTTTTAACCCAAGAACAGGCAAGACCCCTGTAGAAATGTTGACTGGGAGGAAACCAAACTTAAGTAATATGTATATATTTGGCACAGTATGTTATGCATACACCCAAAATTGTAAGAAGTTAGATGCCCGTTGTGAAAAGGGAGTATTCGTGGGCTATGATGGGCAGAGCCCAGCTTATCTTGTGTATTACCCAGACAAAAAGGAAGTTAGGAGAGTGAGATGTGTGAGATTTACAGACAAGTATGATGTAGAAATGCCAAAGCCTGTAACCTATGAGAGTGATAGTGATAATGATATGGTATGTCCTCCCAAATCACAAGACCATCAGCCAACCAAGAAGTATTTAGATGAGACAAAGAATAAGAGTGAGACTAGTAGAACAAACATCAACGAGGGTAATCAAAGGAAAAACCCTCCGAGAATGAGAAATCCACCCAGCCATTTAAAAGATTATGTTGTGGAGAGAGATGATGGTGATGATGAATTGGCAGGATATACTACTGATTATTGTTATAAGGTATGTGAGGCCCCAAGTACTTATTTAGAAGCTATGCATTCCCCAGAGTCACATTTATGGCAAAAAGCTATGGAGGAAGAGATTGATGTTCTAACAGAGAATGACACTTTTGAATTAATAACATTACCTGAAGGTAGATCAGTTGAAGGAGGCAAGTGGGTTTTTACAGTGAAAAATTACCCAAGTAATGGAGAGAGATACAAAGCAAGATTTGTAGCCAAGGGTTTTTCCCAAGTTCAAGGCATAGACTACCATGAAACTTTTTCCCCAACAACCAGACTCATATCACTGAGAATGTTACTACAAATAGCTGTACAGAATAATTTTGTAATTGATCAGATGGATGTAAAGACAGCATATCTGAATGCAAATATTGAGTGTGATATCTACCTTGAGCAACCGGAAGGGTTTGCGAAGGCTCATGAACATGGAAATAAGCTAGTCTGTAAATTAAAGAAATCTCTATATGGTCTAAAACAAAGTGGCAGAAATTGGTATAACTTGTTGCATGGTAGTCTAGTTGAGGAAAGGTTTGAACAATCCCAAACAGACCATTGTGTATATCAAAGGATAGATGAAAACTCTACTGTATTAATTTTATTCTGGGTTGATGATATAATCGTAGTTGCTAGTAATAATGAGGTACTAAATTCTATCAAGGTGAGTCTGAGTAAGAAATTCAAAATTAAAGATCTGGGTAGACTGTCATGGTTTCTTGGCATTGAATTTGTATTTGATTATCATTGTATATTAATGAACCAGAAAAAGTACTGTGAGATAATTCTAGAACGTTTCAGCATGTCAGACTGCAAACCTAAGTGTATTCCATGTGATCCTAGTATTAGTAAGATAACAGATAGTGAATCCAGTACACTAGACAATCCCAAACTCTATAGGGAAATAGTAGGGAGTCTAATTTACATTATGACTGCAACCAGACCCGACCTAAGTTTTGTGGTTACCAAGTTGTCTCAATGTATGTCAAAACCAACTGTAGCTCATCTTGGTTTAGCTAGACATGTAGTGAGGTATATCAAAGGGACACTTGATTATGGTTTGACATTTTGTAAATCAGAGACAGGATTGGAATTGACTGGTTACTGTGAATCTGACTGGGGATCTTCGGAGGACAGACGTAGTATTACGGGTTATTGTTTTAAGCTGAATAGTCATGGTCCTCTTATATCTTGGAAATGTAAGAAACAAAGAGTAGTTGCTTTATCCACTTGTGAGGCAGAATATATAGCCATAAGTCATGCAGTGCAGGAATGTAATTTCTTATCTCAACTCTATGCAGATGTAACTGGATCCCAGAGATACTGTGATATTATTTGTGGACAACCAAGGTGCAATTGCATTAGCTAAAAACCCAGTGTACCACCAAAAATTAAAGCACATAGATATTAAATATCATTTTGTTAGAAGTCAAGTAGAAAATGGAATTGTTAAACTTGTGTATGTACCATCAGATGAAAATGTAGCAGACATGTTTACAAAACCTCTCCCCAAGAGTAAACTCCTTAAGTTCAATGTAATAAGAGGGTGACTTCAGTTTGTGGGGGGCTGTTAAGGTGACAAACTTATGTCACTATATGTATTAGTTTATTAGTAGAGTATATTTTATATATATACAGGATATATTGATGTCAATTTATTTGATTATATACAGAAGGTATTATATGTATTGTGACATGTTCGCTGGCCTGTGTGCATCATGTACTTTTGTTGTTCTTTGCCGCAACGTCACTTTGACACTTGGCGCTGACAATACAAGCATCCCAGCAGCTCGGCGTTTCTTTTATCCTCACACACGTGCCCACACAGCTCTAACAGCTTTGTCTTGTAAACCGATTCGTAAGGCAGTCAGTTTTCATTAGTTTCATAGGTTTATATACTTTTATTACTGGTATTTTGTATGAAAAAGATCATATATATAATTTAGCATTGTCTTGAACCGTAGAAGTGTACTAATTAATACAATAACCTAATTAACGATCACTAATGGCCTGTTCCTAAGCCAATTCACAGAAAACGCGCAATTCACAGAAAACATAACATAATATTAATACATTTCTAGCACCAGGCAACAAAGGCCATATGGCACTAAAGCAGGAAACGGATAATTCACAGAAAAAGTATCACCGTAAACTAATATAAATTGATTCTACTATAAGGAAGTTGGAGCTGTAGTTATCGATATTCGCTAGATTTACCTGCTAAAATACGGTTGTAGTAAATTTGTCAATAAATAAAACCCAATTCAACATACTTAGCAGCCATCAGAAACTTACATAATTATTGCAATTCTAATTACTATCGATGTCTACACCTCCAACTTCCTTATAGCCTGAAACTCGTAAGTCAAATTTCGCAAAACACATACATAATTTCCCAGTATGAATAGAGATAAAACATTAATTGACCACTTACGAGTTTCAGGCTATAAGGAAGTGGGAGTTTTAGCCATCGATATTTAGCAAATTACCAGCGAAAATTTGGTTGTAGTGCATTAAGGGGAGGTATTTAGTTTGTTCCCTAGACCTCCATCAAGCTTAAAATTACACCCCCTGGAGTCCTTTTCAAGATAAACTTGTACATTTTTCGATCGAAAATGTCTCGGCCGAAGGCCGGTTCCCCTTGAATTACAGGCTTGCTATCGCTCGCCAGGATAAAATTGACACCTGAATGGCACGAAAGGTCTTAATATGGGGTGAAAGTTCTTAAAATCGCTAAACTAATGGGGAAAACGTTTTATAATATCAAACGCAATGGGGCTAAACATGAGGGAGAAATGGGTCAAGAAAAAAATCCCTCGAGTGGAATCTCCCCTTAACCTGCACAACATCGTTTACATTTAGCTAGCATAAAATAAAAAGACGTCGCCGGTACAGAAGGGGTTAATACGACGCAGCTTCAAGTACTGTACACTATAACCTGTTCCAATTAGGTAAGCCAGAACTCGTGAACTATAGCCTCTGTAACTCAAAAAGGGCTAGAGCAAATGGGCTGTAAATTTTCACACCTGGCTTAATTATTATTATACTAATAATTGTACTTTATCCCAAGTTAACTGATAGGTTTATGTACATACTACTAACGGTATACCATTTTCCTATGCAATATTCAGTGATAATAACATTAAAATGTTGAAATATTTTAAAAATACCTTTAATAGTCAATTGTGAAGAGAAAATATATATCATTAGCAGAATTGGGTATGCAGTTTTTCTTTCCAAAATGTGAAAACGGCACTTCTACTTTATTATTGTCATGAACATTTCAGCTTCACTAGCAACCTTTATTCTTTACATGCTAATATCTTACCAACCATAGACCATACATTTAGGGAAAGTGTGTGCGTGTGTGTGTGTGGGTGTGTGTAATAAAGAGAGCAGTAATAGTGTTGTAATAATGCTCACACCCTCACCTCAGTACGTGCCAGAGATGTGTATGACTATATGTGCATGTGTGTTACTGTATATATATATATATATATATATATATATATATATATATATATATATATATATATATATATATATATATATATATATATATGTGTGTGTATGTGTGTGTGAGAGAGAGAGAGTGTGTATGTGTGTGTGTAATAAAGATAGCAGTAATAGTGTTGTAGTAATCCTCACCACTCAATATGTGCCAGAGATCCTTCTCTTGGTCACCACGTATTACTAATATCAGGGAGTTTTGGGATGCTTTTATTCTGTACTTTCATAAACTATGTGTGTGTTTGTGTGTGTGTGTGTGTGTGTGTCACCAATGATGTGTCAAAGTATATTAGCTATGATGTTGAGGTATGGTTAGGGGTGGCGGTGGCGGGGAGGTAAGAAGGGAAGGGGTTCGTGATTTTTTGGCAAATCAAGAAGGTGAATCTGGAAGTAAACCCAATAAATGAGGAACAGTGTGATCCTCCCAATACTCTGGTATGTTTGTAATGAGGTACAGTCTGCCTAATAAGTCATGACTCGGCACCAAGTATAATTATTTTGTTCTATAATTTGTATCAGAAATATCTAAACGGGATTTCTTAATTTCAAGTGAGATATACCAACATGTTCCTACACCTATACCCAGTTACCCACCCTATTCAACATATGACAGACATTACTACATCCATAGCAAGCCAAACGTAATGGTAGTGCGACCGTACGTACGGTCGCGCTAATAAGTCATGTCCCAGCTTTCATTATGTTTGGCTTGCTCTGTGCTGTATTAATGTCTGTCAGATGTTGAATAGGGTGGGTAAGTGTAGGAACATGTTTTTATATTTCACTCGATAAAAAGAAATGAAGCTTAGATATTGCTGATACCAATTATTGATCAAAACATACTTGGTGCCGAGACATGACTTATTAGCGCTACCGTACGTACACTAAGTATTGAGACCCTCTCCAAACTAAGAGGTACAGTACGTAAGCAGGCTCAATGGAGTACTGTATTTGTGGGCCCGTCTCGTATTTTTTTTCTCTCTCCCTCTCTCTCTGATTTGTATCCATTCGGCCCCATTCAGACTACTGTTTTAAGACGTTTATCCCCATCCAGGTGTCGATTTTTTTCCTGGCGAGAGGTAACGAGCCAGCATAATTTTTAGAATGTTTTTGACAGCAGGCGAAATTTGTACAATATTCGAGTGAAAAATGTCTCCGGCGAAGCCGGATTTCTCCATACAGTATAATGCTAGTACGCTATCGCTGGCCAGGAAGAAATCGACACCTGCATGGAGATAAACGTCTTAAAATAGTATACTGAATGGGGCCGAATGGATAAAAGCTAGAAAAAGAGAGAAAAGGAGATAAATAAAGCAGGTCACCCCCTTTAAGTAAATGAAAAGAGCTCGGTGCATTGAATGTGTATATATAGAAGTGTTTTGTAGCGATATATACGACTATGTGTAAAGAAGGGTCCATTGTAAGGAACGGAATGCTAACTAAGAGATGTGTGGAAGTTAAGGGGAGATGGGCTGGTTTTTGTGGCCCCCTTTCTTCCTCATTAGTTTTGAAATTTTAAGACGTTTGCCCCATTAATTTGTCGATTTTAAGACTTAACGCCCCATTTATTTGTCAGTATTCATACCTTTCTTGCCCTTTAGGTGTCGATTATTTTAGTGGCGAGCGATAGCGAGCCTGTATATTTGGAGGAACCGGCCTTCGGCCATGACATTTTTCTACCGAAAAATTTATACATTAATCTCGAAGGGGGATCTATTTTTTTTTTAAAGTTTGATGGAGTTCTAGCGAGAAAACTAAAAAATATTGAATATATATAAATAGACCCCCCCCCAAAAAAAAAAAAAAAAAAATAATAATAATAATATCCATTGTCCCCTTAAACGAGAGAGACAACTGGTCGTAGAGCCTGTCGATGGTTCGGGAGAAAACATAAAATATTGAATATAAACTCCAATGTAATGGAAGGAGCATTGTGACATGGAACTAAATGTAGATCTGGAAGTGTGTGTGTGGTTTTTTTTTTTTTTTTTTTTTTTTCTATGGCCATTCTTTGGTGGACGTTTCTCAGGAGGAAGCAAAAGATTGGCGTTGATGATGATAATGATGATGATGCAGAAGTGATTAGAAGAAAAACGTTAGTTAAGGGAGCATGGGTATTTATTTAATTTATATATATTTATATACCGTATATATATATACAGTATATACTGTAGGTAGGCCTATATATTTTGTTTTAGTTTCCTCCCTAGACCTCAATCAAGCTTTAAAAAGACACCCTCCAAGATAGATTTGTAAATTTTTCGATAGAAAAATATCCCGACCGAAGGCTGGGTCCTTAATTTACAGGCTTGCTATCGGTCGCCAGGAACAAATCGACACCTAAATGACACGTAAAGTCTTAATATTGACAAAGAAATGGAGCAAAAGGTCTTAAAACCGACAAACTAATGGGCCGAACGTCTTAAAATCTGAAAACTAATGGGGCTAAACTTGAGGAAGAAGCGGGACCAGAAAAACGACCCATCTCCCCTTAAGCACATTTCTACGAGGAAGCGTAAATTTAAGTAAATTGCGATAATAGTAATATATAGAAATATCCACACTAATCCATCTTTATGTACAATTATTATGCAACCTACAATATCATATTCTGATTGCAGTTTATTATGCAACCTACAATATCATATTCTGATTGCAGTTTATTCTGCAACCTACAATATCATATTCTGATTGCAGTTTATTTTTACCGTAGTACTTACAGAAACAAATAAAATAGGAAAAGTTGGGAATGGGCCTTAGTAAATACAAAAATTACAATACTTACAAACAGTCGTATTCGTTGATTTATATTTACATTATTCCAATATCCAATAATCAAAATACATAATTATGTGGTTAAGTACCGGTATTATTTTATGATTTGGAATATATAATTATGATATTTTTCATTGAGAATACGGCAGTTATTATGTTCCCTCCACCAACCGACTTTACTCCTAAACTCAATTAATGAAATCAACAAATACATGTGGCAGTCCAGGGATTCGAACCTAGGATGCTCACACCGAAATTGAGTGCATTTTAATAGTAGATATTAATATTATTCTTCATATCAGTCACGTATTGGTAGGACTACAAATCTACTAAGCTTTGTGTGAATATTAGTATCCTTTTAAGGGGGGTAGTGTTTGATGTTTGGTCTATACTGTATATTTGTTTATATATATATTTCTTAGTTTCCTCCATCAAACTTAAAACAAAAAAAAACACCCCTTAGACCCCCGTTCAAGATAATTTTGTAATGTTTTCGGTTCCTTCTAAAATTAGAGGCTTGCTATGGCTTCCCAGGAAAAAATCAACACTTAAATGGCACGAATGGTCTTAATATTGACAAATAAATTGGGCAAAAGGCCTCAAACTAATCAAACTAATGGAAAGAACATCTTAAAATCTCAAAACTAACATGCTTAACATGAGGGAGAAGGGGGTCCAGAAAATCGAACCATGCCCTCTTAAATCCTTGATTAACTATCATGTTTCCCGAATGGTATGGTCGTGAGATGTTTGTTCTTCCAATGGCATCGTATCCAGCCGCTATAATCCAAAATATAGATATTATTTTGTTCAGGAAAGGCCGATCTAAGGTGTTTAAACTCCCCGCCATGGTTGTCTCCACCCACTCTTGACGTCATATAGTGGGCGCCAACGTAACCACGCCCCCTTCCTTGACGTCACAGAATGGGCGCCTTCATGTTGCACAAACCAGCCAATGATCAGCCTTTCCTCGCCGTCCTCGCCCCTGATTGGTCATCAGGAGTTTCATTGAGAAGTGTTGAGGCGGGAGTGAGGGTAGAGGTAGGTTGCAGGGTGTACAGGCGGGAGGGTGCGCGCCGTGTCCTGCTGTTGTTGACCTGCTCCTGTGTCACCTGCCCGGGCCTCAGAGTGTGACCTGCTCTCAGAGAAGTAACAGCTCGGCCAGACTGCTTCTTGCTCCCTCGATCCGTTGCAACCACAGCTCCCGATTCTTGCTAGGTGAGTTGCAAAGATACTTACCCAGATATAGCACGTTTTTATATATTCTTAGGTGAGTTTTACGCATTTCTTTGCTCCTACAAGAGATACTTACCACGCTTAAATCTTACTAGGTAACTGATATATAAGTTGCACACATACACAGATCTGTCACGCTTTATTTATTCTTAGGAGAGTTTTACACAATTCTTTACTCCTACAAGTGTGTTAGAGATACTTACCACGCTTAAATCTTGTTAATTAAGTTAAGAGATATACTGCTAGGTAAGTTGCACAAATACTTACCCAGATCTATCACGATTTTTTGTATATTCTTAGGTGAGTTTTACGTTTTTTTTTTTTTTACTCCTACAAGTGTTATAAGAGATATTTACCACAGTTAAATCTTTCTAGGTAAGTTAGAGAATATAGGCTACTGCTAGGTAAGTTGCACACCTACAAAGCTCTATCACGCTTTTCTTTCATTCATACTTACGTGAGTTTTACAAATACTTACAAGATTACTACGACTCTATTGCTACAAGTGTTTTAACCCCTTCAGCACGATGACACCTTTTTACCTTATATCCTGGGTACAGTTAGACGATATTATGCAGTTCAAGAAGAACCTATGATATTCAGAGATCGTATTTACCCCCCTTTGAGGTCCTAGAGGTAGATTATAAGCTGAAGCAAAATCGTTCTAATGGGTAACCAGCATAAGATGAAAATTACACTTAAATCTTGCTAGGTTAGTTGGAACAAATACTGATATCATCACACTTTACTTTCTGACAGGACTTGAGGGGAGATGGGCCGGTTTTCTGGTCCCCTTTCTCCCTCGTTTTTAGCCCCATTATTTTGAGATTTTAAGACGTTCGACCCATTAGTTTGATGATTTTAACACCTTTCGCCCAATTTCGTTGTAAATTTTATGACCTTTCCTGCCATTTAGGTGTCGATTTTTTTACTGGCGAACGATAATGAGCCTGTAATTTTGGAAAACCCGACCTTCGACCGGGACATTTTTCGACCGAAAAATGTAGAAATTAAGCTAGGAGGGGGTTCTAATGGATGTTTTTTTAAGTTTGATGGAGGTCTAATCGACCAATATTTATTTTTATTTTTCTGCCAGCTGTTTTTTTTTTTTTTTTTTTTTTTGGTAAAGATTGGATACGCATTTAACTTAAGTTTTCTGGCTATTTATTGGACGAGTTTATTCAGATTAGGAAGGGTCTATGCGGAGGTCGGAGGGTTAATCGAGATAGTCTTTCCCCATTAAACTCCCGCAGATCCTTCGTAAGCTGTATACAATCGTCTAATGGTAGCCAGAATATACTGTCAAAACGCGTCAGAATCCTCAAAGCGTTAACCCCTTGAGGATTATGGCGTATTTTGACAGTGTGTGCAAGCTATCATTAGACGATTTTATACAGTTTAGGAAGGACCTCTAGGAATCTAAGGGGTAAAAAACCAACTCGGTTATAGACCTCTGACAACCACAGATCTTTCCTAAGCTGAAGAAAATAGTCAGGAGGTTAATAGATTACCACACTATTTCTGCTTAGTGTGATTAGATACTGTACATTAAGGAGAGAGGGGTCGTTTTTATGGACCCCTTTCTCCCTTGTGTTTAGCCCCATTAGTTTTCAGATTTTAGGATGTTTGCCCCATTAGATTGTCGACTTTAAGACCTTTTGCCCCATTTCTTTGTCAGTATTAAAACCATTCGAGCTATTTTTTTAGGTGTCGATTTTTGTGTTTCCTGGCGAACGACAGTGAGCCTGTAATTTTGGAAGAAAATGTACAAATTAATCTAGAAGGGGGATCTAAAGTATGTTTTTTTTTTTTTTTTTTTAGTTTGATGGAGGCCTAGGAGGAAACTAAAAACACAATAAATAAATAAAAAAAAAATCGACCAAAAAGTGAAGCATCCCCCTTAACCCCTTTTCTATCGGTGACGTAAATGCTATTTGATTTCAGCTACATTTAGTCGATTCTATGAAGTTTAGGAAGGAGATATGGAAGCTAAAAGGGATGAATTGTAATTATCTGTAGCCTTTCAATAGGTGTATATACGTCCATCGCAAGCTGAATATAATCGTCTAATATTAGCCAGAATAAAGGTAAAAGGACGTCGCCGGTACAGAAGGTGTTAAGGGGAGGCTTTTAGTGTGTTTCCTAGACTTCCATCAAGCTTGAAATTACACCCCCATGACTCCCTTTCAAGATAAATTTGTACATTTTTTGGTAGAAAAATGTCTCGGCCGAAGGCCGGTTCCTCTTAAATTAAAGGCTCGCTATCGCTCGCCAGGAAAAAATCGACACCTAAATGGGACGAAAGGTCTTAAAAGTGACATAAATGGGGTGAAAGTTCTTAAAATCGTCAAAATAATGGGGCGAACGTCTTAAAATCTCAAAAGCAATGGGGCTAAACATGAGGGAGAAAGAAAAAAATCCCCCAAGTGGAAATCTCCCCTTAATAGATGACCACACTTGAGATACATTACATTGATTTTTTTTTTTTTTTCGATTACTACACATCTTCTGTTCAGTTTGTTTTAGATATAGTTAAGGGGAGATGGGCGTATTTATTGGTTTATTTATGGATATTTTGATTACTAGTTTTGTTTAGTTTCCTCTCTAGACCTCAACCAAGCTTACTCCCAACCAAGATGGATAAACGGTATGTTGATTTGGGTTGTATGTATTTATATATGTACTACGACCATATTTTAGCTGTAAATTATGTTGAATATCGATGTTTACAGCTCCAACTTCCTTATAGAACGAAACTCGCAAGTCGGCAATTAACACTCTTCAACTCCCACAGATCCTCCCTAAGCTTGGTTCAACTCCCACAGATCCTCCCTAAGCTTGGTTCAACTCCCGCAGATCCTCCCTAAGCTTGGTTCAACTCCCTCAGATCCTCCCTAAGCTTGGTTCAACTCCCTCAGATCCTCCCTAAGCTTGGTTCAATTCCCTCAGATCCTCCCTAAGCTTGGTTCAACTCCCACAGATCCTCCCTAAGCTTGGTTAAATCGTATACTGTTAGTCAGAATATATTGAAGAACCTCGTGATAATGCTGGAGGAGTTAAGGGGAGGTTTTTAGTGTGTTCCATCAAGTTTGAAATTACACTCCCTTGACCCCCTTTCAAGATAAATTTGTACATTTTTCGAGAGAAAAATGTCCCGGCCGAAGGCCGATTCCTCTTAAATTACAGGCTCGCTATCGCTCGCCAGGAAAAAATCGACATCTAAATGGCACGAAAAGTCTTAAAAGTGACATAAATGGGGCGAAAGTTCTTAAAATCGACAAACTAGTGGTGCGAACGTCTTAACATTTCAAAAGCAATGGGGCTAAACATGAGGGAGAAAGGGGTAAACAAAATAATCCCTCAAGTGGAAATCTCCCCTTAAGGGGGTAGTCGCTGTTTTTTTGGTCTATTAAATTCAATTACTCAACTATTTTTTGGTCTATTAAATTCAATTACTCAACTATTTTTTGGTCTATTAAATTCAATTACTCAACTATTTTTTGGTCTATTAAATTCAATTACTCAACTATTTCTTAGTTTCTTCGCTAGACCTCCATCAAGATTTAAAAAACACCCCATAGAACCCTCTTCAAGATAAATTTGTAAATATTTTGGTATAAAATGTTTTCCCGGCCGAGGGCCGGTTCTTCTAAAAATTACAGGCTCGCTATTGCTCGCCAGGGTAAAATTGACACCTGAATGGTACGATAGGTCTTAACATTGACAACGAAATGGAGCTAAAGGTGTTAAAATCGCCAAACTAATGGGCCGAACGTCTTAAAACGTCAAAACTAATGGGGTTGAACACGAGAGAGAGAGAAACTGTGTGTGATATATATATATATATATATATATATACTGTGATATATATATATATATATATATATATATACCGGTATATATATAGAGAGAGAGAGATAGATAGATATATAGATAGAGCGGGCGATTACCTGCGCCGCGAATTCTGAAAGATGTTGAATGTAATGTGTGAGGGTGGGTGGTAGTCTATATACATTGATGTTACCTGTGTGTGTTTATATGTGTGTGTGTGTGTTTGTTTATGTGTGTGTGTGTATGTGTTTATGTGTCTGTGTGTGTGTGTGTTTATGTGGGTTGATTGTAGGGAGGTACTGGTACAATAAGATAAACTATAATGTAACTAGAATAAGATAGATTGTACACCACTTTGTAACTGTCACCTTAATAAAAAAAAAAAAAAAAAAATTTGTTTATGTGTGTGTGTGTGTGTGTGTGTGTGTGTGTGTGTGTGTGTGTGTGTGTGTGTGTGTGTGTGTGTGTGTGTGTGTGTGTGTGTGTGTGTGTAATATACTGATTATACATATTATGTTAGCCTTGTGTCCCGTGTGGCTCAATGAAGGGGACAGTGGTTATTTGTATGGTTCCTTTTCTCACTCGTGCTTTTTTCGTGGGGGTTTTGAGATTTTTAGACGTTTGACCCATTACTTTGGCAGATTTAACACCTTTCGCCCCATTTCGTTGTCCATTTTAAGACCTTTCGTGCCCTTTAGGTGTCGATTTTGTTTCCTGGCGAGCAAAAGCGAGCCTGTAATTGTGGAGGAACCGGCCTTCGGCCGTGCCATTTTCCTACCGAAAAATGTACAAATTAATCTCGTAGAGGGATCTATTGGATGTTTTTTTAAAGTTTGATGGAGGTCTAGGGAGGAAACTAAAACAATAAATGAATAATCTCGTAGGAGGATCTAATGGATGTTTTTTGTTTTTTGTTTAAGTTTGATGGAGGTCCAGGGAGGAAACTAAAACAAATGAATATATAAATTGCTGGATCCCCTAAAATATCTACTGTCCCTTTGACGTTTTCCTTTTGTGCCTTCGTGGAGCAGTATTTGTTAGGTGAAGGGTTTCCAAATCCATTTGTAATTGACTTTCACTACCGGACACAAAGGGTGCACGAAGGTAATAAATAATTCTGTCTCGTCTCTCCCCAAACACTGGCTGATTGTACACTCGCATGGAAACGAATTTATGAAGGTATTTTTTGTACATCAACTACAAAACTATACAGTATATGCTATTTATTGAGAAGCAAGTTAAATCCAAAAAATCAATCCAGATAGTTATAATTGCATAAAGAAAAACATAGGGGTCCACGAATTCTTACGAGTGGGCCACAGACTATGGTATCAGAGTGTACCTGCACCCATGTCAGACAATGTTCTCCTCAGTTCCTTATGGCAATGTATAAAATATACCTTTTGAAATGTTCCGTGAATGCGGTACGTATCGTAAATGACCTCTATCTCTCTCTCATCCATCTCCTCCACTCTCTCTTACTCACTCACTTCATTCATTCCTCTCTCCCCCCCCCCCCCCACTCTCTCTCTCTCTCTCGTCACTCTCTCCCCCCCTCCCTTCGGCTAACACGGCCTCACCAGTATACAGAGGACCTATAACAAGCTATATTCAACAAGTAATTATAAATCCCGAGTGCCACCATCTGATCCGCGTGCTCGTAACTTGAACCACCATTGTTAAGCCCCGTGATCTGCGTACATTTCATAATCTACACGAGACCTGATTTCCTGTTACAGGGTGGATGGGTAGGACATATAAACAATATATTAATGTATACATACATATTTAAAGTGGTAACTATATTACATTACACAGACAGCCACAGGGGCGAAAGCAAGAACACACATTTTTTTTTTTTTAACCTCGGGTACCTATAAACTCACACGTACGTTAAGCAACACACATAAAACCGAGTACCTATAAACTCACACGCATGATGCGGTAAAGCCAAGACACACATACCGGTACCGATAAAGCTGTCCCACCACGTATGTAAAGCAACGACACCATACCGGTACCTATAAACATCACACGTACGTAAAGCAACACACATAACCGGTACCTATAAACTCAACGTACGTAAAGCAAACACACATACCGGTAACCTATAAAACTCACACGTACGTAAAGCAACACACATATCCGGTAACCTATAAACTCACCCCCCACCGTTATTGGGCTAAAGCCAACACCACCATACCGGTACATTATAAACTCACACGTACGTAAAGCAAACACACATAACCGGTACCTATAAACTCACACGTACGTAAAGCAACACACATACCGGTACCTATAAACTCACACGTACGTAAAGCAACACACATACCGGTACCTATACAACTCACACGTATGTAAAGGCAACACACTATAGCCGGGTAACCTATAAACTCACAAGTACGTAAAGCAAAACCACATACGGTACCTATAAACTTCACACGTACGTAAAGGCAACACACATACCGTAACCTATAAACTCACACTGTACGTAAAAGCAACACACATACCGGTACCTATCTTAAACCTCACACGTACGTAAAGGCACACACATACCGGTACCTATCAACTACACACGTACGTAAACACGCACCATAACCGGGTACTATAAACTCCGACGTACGTATAAGCAAACACACATACCGGTACTATATAACTCACCACCGTGATGGCGTAATAGCAACACGTACAACCTACCTGGGTACCTATAAACTCCCCAAACGTACGGTGGTTAAAATCTGCACAACACATACCGTTACCTATAAACGCTCACACTATCGTAAGCACACACATACCGTACCCTATAGCAACTCACACGTACGTAATAGCACACACCATTAACCAGGGTATCCTAGTGTACAACTCAACACGTACGTAAAGCCCCAACACAATGTTATACCGGTACGAGCACTATAGTAACGTCAAACGTTACTGTCAAAAAACACGCAATGAGTTGCATACATGTCGGGTACCTGTGTTATAAACCTCACACGTATTGGTCGTAGCAGTGTAAAGCAAGGCTGTCCCTACACAGCGATTGACCACGGGGTACCTATGAAACTCACACGTACGTAAAGCTAAACACTACATTGTACCGTTACCTATATAGACCACACGTACGTAAAGCAATAACACATAAGGTACCGGTACTATAAACTCACACGCCTACTGTCAAGCAACACACGCGATTTGTACCGGTACCCGATAAAACTCACCACGTACGTAAAAGCATCGGACACACATACCACGGTACCTAGTAAACTCACCGACGTACGTAAACAACGCACATACCGCTGTATACACCATATAACTCATCACGTACGTAAAAACACGCACATTACCGTACCTATAAAACTTGCACACGTAACGTAACACGCACATTTTAGGAGCAGATACATATATAATCTGATAGACCTATTGTGTGATAGATCATCCATCACACACACACACCTACGACCCACACAGCACACATCCTAAAAGCCAACACCTACACTTCCCATATTAAATTCTCCCTCCCTCCTACACGTGACTCTATAATACACTATATACAACTTTACAAGCAGCACACAGTACAGTATATATTATATATACAGGGTATATGAATACTGTATATATAAACAACACACACCACACACACACACACAATAAACTCAATATGAAACCTCTTACCCCTCCTACACATATTAACAAAACCACACTCACACCAAAAGGCAATTACCAAATGTACTTCTCCCTTGCTCCCTCCTACCCAACTGTATACACCCACACAACATCTCAATGATTAACTTACACTCACTGCCTCTACTTCCGTCTACATCTCTACACACACACACACACAACAACACACACACCCACACACCACACACACACGACACCAATAATAAGATTAACTAATTCACACCCTCTCTCTCCTACATCTATATATACCCCCCTCCCCTCTCTCCTCTCTCATACTTAATAGCTCGCACCACTTCATGGGACAAAAGCAGTTCAAAATCATTTTCTATATTAGGCTGCATATGGACGAGATGGATGCTCTCTCTCTCCTCCTCCTCTCTCCTCTCTCCTCCTATTAACCACCACCTTTGGACACTGCTCTCTCTCCTCTCTCTCATCGTCTCTCTCTCTCCTCCTCCTCTCTCCATCTCCAGTCCCTATGAACACCATCTTTGACTCTCTCTCTTCACTCTCCTCATCCTGTCCTCCTCCTATCTCCTCCTATAATCAAACCTTTGAGCTCTCGCTCTCTCTCACTGCTCCTCCTCTCTCCACTCTCCTCCTATAACCACCACCTTTTGACTCTCTCTCCTCTCTCTCACTCTCCTCCTCTCTGTGCCCACCTACCTGGTATAACACCATGTCTTGTGAACTCTCTCTCTCTCTCGCTCACTCTCCTCATTACTCCTCCCTTGTCTCTCAGCCTGATAAACACCATCCTTTTGACACATCTCTCTCTCTCTCTCACTCTCCTCCTCCTCATCGTCTCCCTCCTCTCTCCTCCAGTCTATAACACCACCATTTTTTGACGTGCTCTCTCATCTCTCTTCCTCTCACATCTCCGTCCTCCTACCGTCTCTCTCCGTCCCATAACACCACGCTTTGACTCTCTCCTCTCTCTCTCTCTCAACTCATCCTCCTGCCTCCTACGTCCTCTACTCCTACAGATATACCACCACCTTTATATAATCGGACTCTCTCCTCTCTCACTCATCTCGCCTCTCTCCTCTCCCTCAAATACCACCCAATCCTCCATAATCACACTGCAGGCACCACTTTGACTCTCATCTCTCCGTCGTAGGAATGCTCTCTCCTCCTCCTCTCTCCACTCTTCTCCTATAACACCACACGCCGTTTGGACTCATCTCTCTCCTCCTCTCCTCCTCTCTCCTCCTATAACACCACCTTTGACTCTCTCACTCTCCTCCTCCTACTCTCTCTCCTAACACACTTTGACTCTCTCTCTCATCCGCCCTCCTCTCTCTCTCTCCTCCTCCTCCTCTCTCCTCCTATAACACCACCTTTG
>CM064498.1:51577997-51682997 GCA_032716605.1 Paralithodes platypus
CAGGATTTCCGAAGAGTTCCATTGATGTACTTGATTTTTGCTATTTGATATTACGGTACATAAAGTTGTGCCATATTATTTTCCTACCCTCTCCCACATCTTTCAGATTTAATGGATTGCTTAATTGACAGTTAGGCAAGGAAATATGGATAGACATAATAAGGTCGACGAAGACAAATAGGGTATATATATTCTGTTCTTGGATGTGGTCTATTTTTTCACCATAGCCTTCCTCCTGCCCTCCTCCTATCACTATCCTTTGAATTAAAAACACCATATGAGGAGAAGCACTTTTGTGACAACGTTTGGCATAAAGTTTTAACAGACCCAACCCAAACACTATCCTTTCTTCGCTCTTTTGTGACAAACGTTTGGCATAAAGTGTTAACAGACCCAACCCAAACACTATCCTTTCTTCGCTCTTTTGTGACAACGTTTGGCATAAAGCTTTAACAGACCCAACCCAAACACTATCCTTTCTTCGCTCTTTTGTGACAACGTTTCGCATAAAGCTTTAACAGACCCAACCCAAACACTATCCTTTCTTCGCTCTTTTGTGACAACGTTTCGCATAAAGTTTTAACAGACCCAACCCAAACACTATCCTTTCTTCGCTCTTTTGTGACAACGTTTCGCATAAAGTTTTAACAGACCCAACCCAAACACTATCCTTTCTTCGCTCTTTTGTGACAAACGTTTGGCATAAAGTGTTAACAGACCCAACCCAAACACTATCCTTTCTTCGCTCTTTTGTGACAACGTTTGGCATAAAGCTTTAACAGACCCAACCCAAACACTATCCTTTCTTCGCTCTTTTGTGACAACGTTTCGCATAAAGCTTTAACAGACCCAACCCAAACACTATCCTTTCTTTGCTCTTTCCCCTAACCATATCTGGTACGAGGTGGGTCTTTCCCTATTTCACTCGATTAGTTTGGAGATAAGTTTGGCGATTGTAAGACACCCCACACCATTCAGTGTCGATATTTTCAGGGCGAGCGTTAGCGAGTGTTGAATTTAGGAGAAACCGGCCTTCGACCAGGACATGTAGACAAATTTCCTGGCCGAAGGCCGATTCCTCATAAATTGCAGGCTTGCTATCGCTCGCCAGGAAAAAAAAATCACCTAAATGGCACGAAAGGTCTTAAACTTGACAAAGAAGTAGGGCAAAAGGTCGTAAAAATATACATAGGAAAAAACTCCACCAAACTAATAAGGCAAACGTTTTAAAATGTCAAAATTAATGAGGCTAAACATGAGGGAGATGGGGGACCAGAAAAATCAGGTCCTACTCTTCTTCACTTCCACAAACATTATTATCTCTTCTCTCCATCAATCGTTTATTCTCTTCTCTTCTTGTCTCGTCTTTCCTCTCTTCTATCTATCTATCTATTGCCTGACGCCGCGATCCCCGAAGGGGTGGCCACGAACGAACCGCCCCCATGCACCTCTGTCCCCAGTCAGTCGACGCCCATCCCCCCAACCAGCACCGCCTTCGTTCATGTAGTTCCTCACTCCATCCTTCCACCTCATATTCGGTCTACCTCTCCCCCTCTGTCCCTCCACCTCGCTCTCATACACCCTCTTAGTCATTCTCTCGCTTTCCATACGTTCCATATGGCCGAACCATCTCAAGTTGTTCCTTTTCACACTTTCCAGCACATCTACCTCCACACCACACCTCCTTCTTACTTCCTCATTAGGCTGTCTATCCCTCCATGTAACTCCGCACGCACTCCTTAAGTAATTCAATTTCCACTGCTCTCACTCTTGGTCTGAGTCTCTCAACCAACGTCCATGCTTCGCTTCCGTAAGTCAGTGTCGGGATTACCACACTGTCATGCAAGGACTTCTTCACTTCCATACTGACCACCCTATTTCTTGTTACTGCTTTTAGCGTTCCTACAACCCTCTTCCCCTGTTGTACCCTCTCCCGCACCTCTTCATCCATAGTCCCATCTTTACTCAACACACTGCCCAGATACTTAAAAGAGTTGACGATCTCCATAGCCTGACCGTTCAGCTTCACCTCACACTCTGTGACTTCACCCCTTTCGAAGACCATAACCTTGCTCTTCCCCGTATTTACCTTCAAATTCCGTTTTTCTCACACTGTTCCAAACTCATTTACCAGGGACCCTGCAACTCCCATTCATTATCACTCATCAGAACTGTATCATCCGCAAACAGCAGTATAGGTAGCTTCCAATCAATTTCCCTCCCTTTTCAGCGATACACCAACATCCACTGCTCTTGATAGTATTTCTTTTCATGACTCCATCCATATATACAGTAAACAACCACGGGGACATCACACCCCCTGTTTCAAACCAACATTCAGGTCAAAGAACTCGCTCTGCTCACTCTCCACACGTACTGCCGCCTTTGCACCCTCATACATGCTCTTCACTGCTTTCAGCAACTTGCCCTCTACTCCGTATATTCTAAGTGCTTTCCACAAACCTTCTCTATCCACTCTGTCATAGGCCTTCTCCAAGTCCATAAAGGCAACATACACCTTTTGTTTCTTCTCCAGATACTTCTCCACAACACAATTCAGGGTAAAAATCTGATCTACACATCCTCTTCCCTTCCTAAAACCTCCCTGCTCGTCGCCTATCCATTTCTCCGTTCTCACTCTCACTCTCTCAATCACTACCCTACTACCCTATCCATTAACTCTTTCTTCTCTTCTTGTCTCTCTCATTTATCTTCTCTCCATCAATCGTTTATTGTATTTTTCTTCTCTTCTTATCTAGTCTATCCTCTCTTCTCTCCATTAACTCTTTCTTCTCTTCTTGTCTCTCTCATTTATCTTCTCTCCATCAATCGTTTATTGTATTTCTCTTCTCTTCTTATCTAGTCTATCCTCTCTTCTCTCCGTTAACTATTTCTTATCTTCTTATCTCTCCTCTCCTTTAATCATGTGTTTTTTCTTTCCCCAATCCTGTTATAGTCCCCCCTGTCATACGTTGCCCCTGTCATATTTTCTCCTTGTCATATCTCCCCCCTGACATATATTCTACTGTCATATTGTTCCCCTGTCGTATGACCCCACCCCTGTGTTTTACCTGTTAAATCCCCCCTCCCCCCCCCCCCCCCCCCCCCCCCCCCCACCCCCCCCCCCCCCCCCTGTCATATTTCCCTCCTCCCATACCCCCCCCCCCAGTATTATTTTCCTCCTCTCATATTCTCCCCCTGTCATATTCTCCCCATCATATATTCCGCCCCGTCATATTTTCTCCCCGATATATTTTCTCCCTAATATATTTTCTCCCTGATATATTTTCTCCCTGATATATTTTCTCCCTAATATATTTTCTCCCTGATATATTTTCTCCCTGATATATTTTCTCCCTGATATATTTTCTCCCTGATATATGTTCTCCCTGATATATTTTCTTCCTCTCATAGTTTCCTCCTGTCATATTTCCCCCTGTCATATTTTTCCCCGTCATATTTCCCCTGTCATATTTCCCCCTGTCATATTTTTCCCCGTCATATTTCCCTTGTCATATTGTCCCCTGTCATATTTTCCCCTTGTCATATTTTCCCCTTGTCATATTTTCCACGTCATATTTTCCCCTTGTCATATTTTCCCCCTGTCATATTTTCCCCTGTCATATTTTCCCCTTGTCATATTTTCCCCTTGTCATATTTTCCCCTTGTCATATTTTCCCCTTGTCATATTTTCCCCTTGTCATATTTTTTCCCTGTCATATTTTCCCCCTGTCATATTTTCCCCCTGTCATATTTTCCCCCGGTCATATTTCCCCCCCCCCTGTCATATTTTCCCTCTATCATATGTTCCCCTTGTCATATTTTCCTCTTGTCATATTTTCATCCTCTCATATTTTCTCCCTGTCATATTCTCGCCATGTCATATTATCCCCCTGTCATATTATCTCCCTGTCATACTTTTCCCTGTCATATTTCTGCCTTCTTATATTTTCCTCCTCATATCCCCCCCCCCCCCTGTCATATTCTCCCCCTGGCATATGCTCTTCTCCATCCACTAACCTTCCCTCACATCTTTCCACCATCCCTCCTTCCCTTCCTCTCTCTCTCATCCTTCATCCCTCTCTTCCTATTCCATCCTCCTTCTCTCCCTCTCCCTCTCTCATCCTTCATCCCTCTCTTCCTATTCCATCATCCTTCCCTCCCTCTCTCTCTCATCCTTCATCCCTCTCTTCCTATTCCATCCTCCTTCCTATCCTCCTTCCCTCTCTCTCATCATATCCTCTCTTTACCATCCCTCTTCCCTATTCATCCTCTCTTCCTATCCATTCTATCTCCTCCTCTCATCCTTCATCCCTCTCTTCCTATTCCATCATCCTTCCCTCTCTCTCACTCTCACTCCCTCTCTCCTATTCCATCATCCTTCCTCCTCTCTCTCTATCCTTCATCCCCTTTCCTTTCCATCCTTCCCTCTGTCTATCCTTCATCCCTCTCTCCTATTCCATCCTCCTTCCTATCCTCTCCCTTCTCTACATCCTTCATCCTCTCTCTATCCTCCTTCCCTCTGTCTCTCATCCTTCATCCCTCTCTTCCTATTCCATCCTCCTTCCTATCCTCCTTCCCTCTCTCTCTCATCCTTCATCCCTCTCTTCCTATTCCATCCTCCTTCCCTCTGTCTCTCATCCTTCATCCCTCTCTTCCTATTCCATCCTCCTATCCTCCTTCCTCTCTCTCTCATTCTTCATCCCTCTCTTCCTATTCCATCCTCCTTCCTATCCTCCTTCCCTCTCTCTCTCATCCTTCATCCCTCTCTTCCTATTCCATCCTCCTTCCCTCTGTCTCTCATCCTTCATCCCTCTCTTCCTATTCCATCCTCCTTCCTATCCTCCTTCCGTCTCTCTCTCATTCTTCATCCCTCTCTTCCTATTCCATCCTCCTTCCTATCCTCCTTCCCTCTCTCTCTCATCCTTCATCCCTCTCTTCCTATTCCATCCTCCTTCCCTCTGTCTCTCATCCTTCATCCCTCTCTTCCTATTCCATCCTCCTTCCTATCCTCCTTCCCTCTCTCTCTCATCCTTCATCCCTCTCTTCCTATTCCATCCTCCTTCCTATCCTCCTTCCCTCTCTCTCTCATCCTTCATCCCTCTCTTCCTATTCCATCCTCCTTCCCTCCCTCTCTCATCCTTCATCCCTCTCTTCCTATTCCATCCTCCTTCCCTCTGTCTCTCATCCTTCATCCCTCTCTTCCTATTCCATCCTCCTTCATCCCTCTCTTCCTATTCCATCCTCCTTCCTATCCTCCTTTTCTCGCTCTCTCTCTCTCTCACCCTTCATCCCTCTCTTCCTATTCCATCCTCCTTCTCTCCCTCTACGATGAGAGTAAAGCTGTAGATATTATATACCTTGATTTTCAAAAGGCCTTTGACAAAGTTCCCCACAAACGTTTACTTCTAAAACTAAAAGCGCATGGAATACAAGACGGTGTGTTGAAATGGATAGAAAATTGGCTCAGCGACAGAAAGCAAAGAGTAGTCATAAACGGCAAGGCATCTAAATGGACCAATGTAAGTAGCGGGGTACCCCAGGGATCGGTACTAGGTCCAATTCTCTTTCTAATTTACATCAACGACATAGATGAGGGTCTCACCTGTACAATCTCAAAATTTGCTGACGTTACAAAAATTGCAAATAGCGTACTCTCAAAAGAACAAGTTGACGATATGCAACACAATCTAGATACATTGTCATGTTGGGCCCAAATTCGGCAAATGAGTTTCAATGCGATAAATGTAAAGTACTACATATCGGATACCTAAATGAGAAAGCAAACTATTCGATGAATGACACTCAGCTTAAGAATGTAAACAGAGAAACCGATCTGGGAGTAACAATATCGAGTAACCTAAAACCGAGTCAACAATGTTCAGAAGTTGTTAAGAAGGCAAACAAAATAATTGGCTTTATAGGCAGGTCATTTGAGTATAAATCCAAAGAAGTTATCCTAACCCTTTACAATTCCTTAGTCCGCCCTCTTCTGGAATACTGCGTTCAATCCTGGTGCCCTTATTACCAAAAAGATATAAACAAGCTAGAACGAGTTCAACGTAGAGTTACCAAAATGATACCTAGCCTAAAGAACAAACCATACGAAGAGCGTCTTAGAGAAATAAATCTCTTTCCTTTAACCCAGCGCAGATTAAGAGGTGACTTAATTCAAGTGTTCAAAATCATCAAAGGCATCGACAATATGGACTGTAGTAAGTACTTCACTATTGACCAATCTAATTACACGCGGGGAAACGGTTGCAAAATTATTGGTAAATCTTTTAACTCACACGAATCTAAGAATTTCTTCTTCAATCGAGTTGTCAAACTTGTGGAATGGGCTTCCCCGAAACGTTATAGACTGCATCACCGTTGATTCATTTAAACTCCGCCTAGACAAATATCTCGCATCAAACCCGCGACTGACTGCGTTTGTAAATGAATAACTTTATTTTATCCCTCCCTCAGTTACTAACCCATCTGTCCCCTACTAACTTCCTAATCCTGCCACGGACATTAGTTCCAGGGCAGTAATTCCCTTTCCAATGTTCCCTTACCCACTCTAAACCACTGTTTGGACACTTGATCGTCAGTGTTTTGGAGGACAAGCAACCTAGAAGGGTCACTAGATCTGTTGTTGCTTGATTTCCTTTGTACTCCTTTGTACTCTCATCCTTTATCCCTCTCTTCTTCCCCACCTACCACTATTTCCCCCCCTCCCCATCTCTCCCCCTCCCCCGTGTTTTACGAGCAGTCTTCCGCTATTCACCGAGCAACAATTTATTCCAAACTTCTCAGATTAACTTTTTTGTCCGTGCTTTCACATTTTGTTGTTTATTAATCCCGCACCAAGTGAGACTCGTTACCGTGCTGGAATATCCCCCCAGGCCCAGTTTATTTCCGTGTTATTCATGCCCTCCCGTCCTCCCCTTCCCTGGAGCCGGGGGGGGGGGGGGGGGGGGTGATGGGCTGGTTGTTCTGGCCCCCTTCTCCCTCGTGTTTAGCACCATAGGTTTTTAGATTTTAAGACGTTCGGCCCATTAGTTTGGAGATTTTAAGACTTAACGCCCCATTTCTTTGTCAATTTTAAGACCTTTCGTACAATTTAGGTGTCGATTTTTTTCCAGGCAAGTGATAGCGAGCCTTTAATTTTAAGAGTACTCAGCCTTCGGCCGGGACATTTTTCTACCGAAAAATGTACCCATTTATCTTGAAGGGGGGTCTAGGGGGTGTTTTTACAGGTTGATGGAGGTCTAGGGAGGAAACTAAAAAAATGTTAAAGAGATCAAACACTAAGCAAATAAATACGCCTCTCTCCCCTTACAGTGGGATATAGGCTATGTGTGGGAGAAAGCAAGTGGGGTCTGGGAGAATACAAAGGTAAGCAAACAACAACAGATATATTGATCCACACTAACATGTCTGTACAAAGATAATGCTTGGTAAGGAAGGAGTGACACAGCCAGTATATATAATAAAGGCGGTGTCACACGAGCTATAATTCCGTCTTTTACGAGCAATTGACCACTTGCGAGTTTCGTTCTATAAGGAAGTTGGAACTGTAGATATTGATATTCAAGATAATTAACTGTTAAAATGCGGTTGTAGTACATTTATAAATACATAAAACCCAATTCAACATCCTATTTAGCCATTAGAAATCTACATAATTATTGTGTTTCACAGCTCCAACTTCCTTATAGCCTGAAACTCGGAACTGGTCAATTGTTGTCTTGCAGCTTCAAAATATAAGTTTCACAAACATTAAACTACCTAACACCATCTACCCTCGATCTAGTTTCTGATTCCAATGTAAAACGGCCACAAAATATTACCAGAACAAATTTGCTCATCGATAATTGCCGGAATAATCGGTCGTGGTTAACTGGCTGGATCACACCTAAAGCTTAAGGGGAGGTAGTTGGTTTTTCGAGTCCTCCTCCTCCCTCATGTTTAGCCCTATTAGTTATGAGATTTCAAGACATTCGCCCCATTAGTTTGGCGATATTCAGACCTTTTGCTCCATTTATTTGCCAATATTAAGACCTTTCGTGCCATTTAGGGGTAGATTTCTTTCCTGGCGAGCGATAGCGAGCCTGTATTTGAAGAGGAATCGGCCTTCGGCCGGGAAATGTTTCTACCGAAAAATGTACAAATACATATCGAAGGGGGGTCTTGTGGGTGTTTTTTTAAAGTTTTATGGAGGCTTAGAGAGCAAACTAAACCCCTTCCTTAAACCATTGAGCCGAACCAGTAAATTATGCTGCACAATACCGTCTGAGCTCCCTTAATATAAGGTGTCGTGCAGCCTCAGCTCAGACCCAACCTATCACACCACCACTCTCGCTCTATTGGGACCCTTTCTCCCTCATGTTTAGCCTCATCGGGTTTTTTTTAGATTTTAAAATGTTCGGCCCATTAGTTTGGCGATTTTGAGACCTTTCGCCTCATTTCTTTGTCAACCTTTCGTGCCATTTAGGTGTCGATTTATTTTCATGGCGAGCGATAGCGAGCATGTAATTTAGAAGGAATCAGCCTTCGGACGGGGCATTTATCTTGAAAGGGGGTCTAGGGCGTGTTTTTTTAAAGCTTAATGGAGGTCTAGGAAACTCAAAAATACATTAATATACAAATACATAGACCAAAATACATAGACCAAAATACATAGACCAAAATACATAGACCAAAATACATAGACCAAAATACATAGACCAAAATACATAGACCAAACAACAAGCACTACCCCCTTAACTCTTTCAGTATTTGAGCACGATTTTTCTTCCACTTTTTACTGGCTATGACAATTCTATGCCGTTTCAGAACTTGTGGGACTCTATGAGGTAAATACTACGTTAACCCCATCTGTACCGGTCATGTACTTTTCATTACATTCTGGCAACTATTAGACGATTTTGTTCAGCTTAGGAAGGACGTCTACCCATCATAAGGCTACAGACTCTCTCAATTAATCCTTTAAGCTACCATATATCTTTCTTAAGCTTCACACAATCGTCTAAATGTAGCTGAAATCCAATATAAAAGACGTCGCCGGTACAGAAGGGGTTAATTACCTCTCTGACTTCTATACATCCCTCCTAAACTGAATACCAAACTTAACAATAGTATAATAACAAAGTGTCGTCAAATCCGTGATGGGTTAAGAGAGAAGTTTCCAAACCCGAGATGTTGACAGTTTCCGAGGATCCCAACCCCATAGGTGAGAGTTATCTAGGGTTACACATTTACAACACATCAACTTGGGTGAAGCAACATTATAACTCAGTGGGTACACTCTACACCGGCTACTACCACTTTAGGAGTGTGCATAAACCTTGAACCGTCCTGGTGGTGTGATGGTTAGAGTATTTTTTTTTTTTTTTCTATATGATTGAGGGAGGCAAAAGGCAGAACTGCCTATAGCGAGTGCCTCCCCCATAGTTGAAAGAGTGACAGGGCCAAAATCAAGGGACGTTCGAGCCAAAATGCCTGGACACACGGAGTTTGAAGCAATTTAAGTCATAGGAAGAGGGAAAGACTGGTTCTGGGAAAGAGTTCCAGAGCTCAGATGTTGAGTAGAAGAAAGTTTGAGAGTAACGTTTCACTCTTGGGTTGGAGAGTTGCACAGAGTATGGGTGGGATTGAGTTGCAAGACGGGTACCACGTGCCCTACGTAAAGGAGGTGGTATACACTGGGAAAGCTCTGAGGAACACTGATTATTATAGTAGCGATAGAATAGCGAGAGAGATTCAACATTGCGGCGGAGAGAGAGAGATTGCAGAGAGTTGGTGAGTGGACGGGAGTTAATGATACGAAAGGCCTTCCTTTCAACTTTGTCTAGGAGAGTGGTGTGAGAGGAACCTCCCCACACATATGAACAATACTCAATACAAGGACGCACTATGCCCCTGTACAGAGCAAGAAGCTGTGCAGGGGAAAAGAACCCCCTAAGGCGGTTGAGCACACCCAGCTTCTGGGAGGCTGCCTTAGCAAGACTGGTAATATGGTCCTTCCAACTGAGAGCAGAAGAAAAAGAGACACCAAGAATATTGAGAGAAGATGAGGGATTGATTTTTGTATTGTTGAAGAATAAGGGATAGTCCACTGGGAGTTCCTTACGGGTAGATAGATGGAGAAATTGGGTCTTGGAAGCATTAAAGGTAACAAGGTTTTCTCTGCCCCAATTGGAGATAGTATTTAGATCAGAATTTAAGAGTTCTCTGGCTTCATTACGTTTGTCGTTGAGGGATTGCTGGCTGGGGCATTCTGAAAAACTAATGGAGTAGTGTAAGGTTGAGTCGTCTGTGTATGAATGGATGGGAATTGAGGTACAGTTGAGGAGATCATTTATAAAAAATTAGAAAGAGAATAAGAGATAGGACAGAGCCCTGAGGAACACCGGAGTTTATAGGGTGAGGAAGTGAACATTGGCCGTCCACAACAGCGGCTATGGAACGGCCGGAAAGGAAATTAGAGACAAAGGCACAGATAGAGGGATAGAAACCGAAGGAGGGTAGTTTAGAAATTAAAGATTTGTGCCAGACTCTATCGAAGGCTTTCGATATGTCTAGTGCAATAGAAAAAGTCTCACCGAATTCCCGAAAGGAGGATGACCAAGAGTTAGTAAGATATGAAAGATCACCAGTAGAGCGACCCTTAAGGAAGCCATACTGGCGATCTGTGTGTGATAACCCAGGTTCGAATCCCGGTGGATCACATATATGCTTTTATTAATTTCATTAAAGGTGTTTGGTGTTGTGGTGAAATTAATAAAACATACAGTAGATAACACAGTGGGTAAACTGTACACTGACTACTGCCACTTTAACAAACTCAGTGGGTACACCGTACACTGACCACTACCACTTTAACAAACTCAGTGGGTACACCGTACACTGACCACTACCACTTTAACAAACTCACCATGGTTGCACTTTAGTTGCAACCATGAGGGGTTCAACATTCAGAGGGGTAGGTTCAGGAAATGTTAGTGACGGAGTAGGAATGATATTTGATTGTTATTTGTTTAGTTTCTCTATAATCTTGAGGGTTGGGGATATGCTGCGGGATATTTATATATTTGTCAAGGTTTGGACTATATACCAGTCTACGACATCATTTGGCAATTTGTTTAATAAACTACTCACTTTGTTGACATATGTTTTGCCTCATTGAGAAGCCCTCACTGGAATGCATATTATCAATACCTCTGACTATTTATAGAAACACTGTGATTAGTCCTAGGTCCTTTCTTTGTCTGCACTTCAACTAAACACTTTAGTCCTAGGTCCTTTCTTTGTCTGCACTTCAACTAAACACTGTGATTAGTCCTAGGTCCTTTCTTTGTCTGCACTTCAACTAAACACTTTAGTCCTAGGTCCTTTCTTTGTCTGCACTTCAACTAAACACTGTGATTAGTCCTAGGTCCTTTCTTTGTCTGCACTTCAACTAAACACTGTGATTAGTCCTAGGTCCTTTCTTTGTCTGCACTTCAACTAAACACTGGGATTAGTCCTAGGTCCTTTCTTTGTCTGCACTTCAACTAAACACATTAGTCCTAGGTCCTTTCTTTGTCTGCACTTCAACTAAACACTGGGATTAGTCCTAGGTCCTTTCTTTGTCTGCACTTCAACTAAACACTGGGATTAGTCCTAGGTCCTTTCTTTGTCTGCACTTCAACTAAACACATTAGTCCTAGGTCCTTTCTTTGTCTGCACTTCAACTAAACACATTAGTCCTAGGTCCTTTCTTTGTCTGCACTTCAACTAAACACATTTGTTTAGGAGCTCTTCTTATGGCTTAGTTGTCAGCTTAGGAATCAGCTTAGTTACTATCCGTTGTATTCTTCAATAATTGTTTGAATTCGGGGATATGAAACTGAACGTCTTGTAAATTATCCAATAAATTGCATAAATATCATTATTTAAAAGACAATTATTTTGTTTATTTAATTCAGCACAACAGTGGGTGAAATATAAATTGCTTTATATATATATTTTTTTTTTTTTTTTTTTTTTTTTTCTATATTCCAACTTACTTCCTCTCGGGCATAGGCTGAGAGCCTTAACATTCACCGCTTTACAATGAACAGTGAAGCCCGTGAGGTCTTGTTCCAGTCTAGGGAGTGAGACATGTGAAGCACGTAGAGTACAACGAGCACCTGCCATCTTGCCTTCACATGAGGCACGGTGCTCACTCATGACCCGAAACGACCCCATCTCTGAAGCCACCTCGTTCCCGTGCTTCACTGTCTCACCCCCTACACTCGGACTCTCACACTTACACACACACACAACGCCACCTGTTGAGCAGATAACTCACCAGGCATTGCACCCCTATAGCATATTTTGAATATGGGAATATTCATACAGTGCTATTTAATCAGGGAACAATGAGGGTATTTTATTGACGTTTCGGTGGGCTTGTGGTAATGCACTGATACCAGGTACAGTATGATGCTCTTCAACAGTATCTGGTGCGACGTCTTGGGTGTTATGATATTTGGTTTAATTATTATTGAAGGTTTTGATTGATACAGCCATTTTCGAGCGATGTGTTTTAATTTGCCCCCTAGAATAAAAAACATTTATATAATAATAATAATAATAATAAATACCGTACATAAATAATATAAATAATAATAATATTAAACAGCCTCTCCAGACCCCTTCACCCTTAATAAAACACCCCTCAGACTCTCTCAAAGCTAAATATGAACATTTTTCGATACAATAATGTCCCCGGCGAGGGCCAATTTCACTTAAATTGCAGGCTCGCGCTATCTCTCGACTAGACACCTGAATGAGGTGAAACGTTTTAAAATGTCCAAACTAATAGCCACAAAGACTCCCCCTCGCACGAGAAAGGATTAACAACATAAAAGTCCATTGACCAAAAATATAATACATGATGATAATTATATATAGCTGATCTAGCTAGACCCTGGGTGACTATAATATACTAAGGTATTATAATCTTTGATCTACTAATGAGAGCTAACACAGAATCATATTTATCTCTTCACTCTCCTTTACGTTGGCGTTACATACATTGTCTTCCTTCATACAAATAAGGGGAGATAGGTCGTGTTTCTAGATCCCCTTCTCCCTCATGTTTAGCCCCATTTGTTTTTAGGTTTTAAGACTTTCAGCCCATTAGTTAGGCGATTTTAAGACCTTTAGCCCCATTTCTTTGTCAATATTAAGACCTTTCGTGCTATTTAGGTGTCGACTGTTTTCCTGGCGAACGATAGTGAGCCTGTAATTTTTTGAAGAACCGGCCTTCGGCCGGAATATTTTCTACCGAAAAATGTACAAATTAATCTAGAAGGGGGATCTAATGAATGTGTTTTTTTATTTTTTTTTTGTAAAGTTTGATGGAGGTCTAGGGAGAAAACTAAACAAAATTATACAAATATATACTGTATAATTATATAAATTATTAAATACATACGCCCATCCCTCTATAAAAAGAACCTACTACTAATGTCAATATATACCGTACGTATGTTTAACACTGGCATTATTGGTGTCTCTATTTTTATTATTTTTATTGTGAACTTAATTATATTATGAAATCCATATAAGCATTATAGTAGTTACACCTGAGTAAGGGGAGAAGGGTAATTTTTCTGGTCCCCTTTCTTCCTTATGTTTAGTCCCATCAGTTTTTAGATTTAAAGACGTTCGGCCCATTATTTTGCCGATTTTTAGAACTTTCACCCCATTTCTTTGTCAATATTAAGACTCTTCGTGTCATGTAGGTGTCGATTTATTCCTTGCGAGCAATAGCGAGCCTGTAATTTAAGAGGAACCGGCCTTGGGCCGGGACATTTTTCTATCGAAAAATTTACAAATTTAACTTGAACGAGGGTCTTGGCCGAATGTTTTTTAAGCTTCATGGAGGTCTAGGGGGGAACATAAGAGAATAATATAAAGATATATAAATTAGCAAATAAATACGCCCATCCCCCCCTCCTTAATACAAATAGTTAAAACATACTGTAGGTACAGTTGGCCAAATAAGTCGTGTCTCCGCTGTCATTACGTTTGGCTCGTTGTGTGCTGTATTAATGTCTGTCAGATGTTGAATAGGGTGTGTAAAGATAGCAACATGTTTGTATATCTCACTCGAAACCATGAATTAATGCTTAGATAGTGCTGATATCAATTATTGATCAAAATACACTTGGTGCCGCGACATCACTTATTTGGCCGATTGTACCTCCTTCACTATCATCACCACCATCTCCACAACCATCACCACCATCATCATTATCATTGTCCCCATCACTATCATCACCACATTACATACATCATCATTATTACCATTGTCATCATCACTACCACCTCCACAACCCCCACCATCACCATTAATTACCATTGTCATCACCACTCCCATCATTATCACCAATCATCATCACCACCACCATCATCACCCGTACCACCATCATCATTACTACCAATGTCATCGCCACAATCACTATCATCACCACCTTCACAACCACCACCACCATCACCATAATAATCCCCCTAATCACCACCACCATCACCACTATGATCACCACAACCACCGCCATCACAATATAGCACTATAGTTGTGTATATGGCAGAGGTGCTTTACAATACACGTTACACACAATGGTGGTTTATGTATAATGACTCTTACATAGGTTTTTTTTTATACCAATGTTTACCTTTGTGTTTAGTGAGTGAGGGAGTCATAGATACAAGGCTACGATAGATAGAGGGACAGATACACACACAGATAGATGTAGTGTCGTTGTATTTAGTAAGTGACCAAGTCATAGATATATTGCTCACTTGAAGACTATTTACTAAAAATCCATAGAGTTTCTTAACCTATGTATAGCACAAAACTTAGCTTACCTTAAACCTCTGAAGACTTTGACGGTTTATTTTGGCAATCATTAGACGACTTTATACAATTTAGACAGAATCTGTGGGAATTATAAGGGTCAAGACCATCCCAATTAACCCTCTGAATTCCATATATCCTTCGTAATCTGATTGACATCGTCTAATAATAGCTAGATAATAAATGCGTCATCATAGCTTTTAAGGGTTAACTACTGGATCACATGCAACCCTTGACGACCAAAGAAAGTGCCAGAGTATGCAGAAGCACTGTGTATTAGAGACATGGAATGATGTGTAGGCTAGCACAGACTACAGCTTGGCTAGGGAGGGACCACTCTACAATCCTTCTCCAACTGAGTGGTCAGTCTGTCATCATTTTCCAGATATGGTTTTGGCACGCATATTAAGGGGAGATGGCTTGCTTTTCTAGACCCCCTTCTCCCTCATGTTTAGCCCCATTAGTTTTCAGATTTTAAGATGTTTTCCCCATTAATTTGTCAATTTTAAGACCTTTCGCCCCATTTCTTTGTCAATATTACTAAGAGGGTGTACGAGAGCGAGGTGGAGGGACAGAGAGGGAGAGGTAGACCGATAGAGAGGTGGAAGGATGGAGTGAGGAAGTATATGAAAGAAGGCGGTGCTGGTTGGGGGGAGGGGCGTCGACGGACTGGGGACAGAGGTGCATGGGGGCGGTTCGTTCGTGGCCACCCCTTCGGGGATCACGGCGTCAGGCAATAGATAGATAGATAGAAGACCTTTTGTGCTATTTAGGAGGCGATTTCTTTCCTGGCGAATGATAGTGAGCCTGTAATTTTGGAAGAACCGGCCTTTGGCCGGCTATTTTTCTACCGAAAAATTTACAAATTAATCTAGAAGTGAAATATAATGAATGTTTTTTGTTTTGTTTTAAAGTTTGATGGAGGTCTACGGAGAAAACTAGAACAATAATGAATAAATGAAAAAGTCGAGAAAAAAGTGAACCATCCCCTTTAAAATAGTATCGAACACTAGCCTTTGTGTATCCGCCTTTTGTGGTGCTAACAGCCACCGCCTTAACCACATACTGTACACACACACACACGTTCTCTCTATCTCTCTTCCTCTCACGTGTATGTGTGTGTGTACAGCAGAAAAGCGATGTATGGGAATATATAAATATGAAAGAGAGAGAGAGAGAGAGAACAATGACACCTACACAAAGCTTTTGTTTCTTCTCCCTCCCATTTAACATCGCTTATATTTTTATCAACCCCATTCTAATAACAAAAGACTAAAATGTAAATGAATAATAGGATGATATACGAGTAATGATAACAAAATGATGATAACATAATATGGCATGGAAAATTGGTTAAAATTATTGAGACATGACATTATCGTGTTCGCTCTCACTCTCTCGCTCTCTTTGTCATTTATATATACAGTATATATAATTTTGTTTTCTATGTGTATGGAGGAGACAAAAGACAGGTTGCCTGTAGCGTGTGTCTCTCCCAAAGTAAAAGAGTGACAGAAAAATTCAAGGGAACTTGGAGTCAAAATGCCTGGACACGCAAAGTTTAAAGCAGTCTAAGTCATAGGATAAAGGAAAGATTGATTGAGGGAGAGAGTTCCAGAGTTCACTTGTTGAGTAGAAGAAAGACAGAAAATTTGCCAATTCTTGGGTTGGAGAGCTGGACAGCATAAAAGTGGGATTGTGTTGAAAGGCGGGTGCCTCGCACTCGCCGCAAGGGAGGGGGTATACACTGAGAGAGCTCTGAAGAACACTGGTTGTTGTAATAGCGACACACACACACACGAGTTGTGGACCCATTTTCAAACATACCTTTCATTTTAGGAATTACAAAAGCCAAAGAACCAGAAAGTCCCTGTTTTATTAACCTCTTTAACAGTTAAATTATGTTAGTTATTCACAAAAAGAATAAGTAAAGGTATTTGTTTGTAAATATGTGAAATATCAGCCCTTGTTATAGATGAGGAGGTGTCAGGGCTGCATAACTACACCGTATGTATGTGGGTCTTTAATGATAGGGAGAGGTATTGGAGTGAATAGTCGAATCAGGTTTCACACATTTATTATAGTTTAATTAGATCATAATCATTGGACGGGACAGTCCCAACATTATATGAATAGCATGGGATTAATTATATACACCGGGGTCTACCTTTAAGAGGTTACCTTAAGTAAGCAGAGTACATTGCTACGGTTGTGGATGGTCATCGCTCACTTCCTCACCCTATCAACTCCGGTGTTCCTCAGGGCTCTGTCCTATCTCCTATTCTCTTTCTACTTTTCATAAATGATCTTCTCAACTGTACCTCAAGTCCCATCCATGCATACTCAGACGACTCAACCTTACACTACTCAATTAGTTTTCCAGAACGCCCCAGCCAGCAATCCTTAAAAGACAAACATAATGAAGCCATAGAACACTTATCTTCTGATCTAACTACTATTTCCAATTGGGGCAGAGAAAACCTTGTTACCTTTAATGCTTCCAAAACCCAATTTCTCCATCTATCTACCCATCAGGAACTACCAGTGGACTATCCCTTATTCTTCAACAATACAAAAATCAATCCTTCATCTTCTCTCAATATTCTTGGTGTCTCTTTGTCTTCTGCTCTCAGTTGGAAGGACCATATTACCAGTCTTGCTAAGACAACCTCCCAAAAGCTATGTGTGCTCAATTGCCTCAAGGGGTTCTTTACCCCTGCACAGCTTCTTGCTCTGCACAGGGGCACGGTGCATCCTTGTATTGAATATTGTTTACATGTGTGGGGAGGTTCCTCTCACACCGCTCTCCTAGACAAAGTTGAAAGGAAAGCCTTTCGTATCATTAACTCCCGTCCACTCACCAACTCTCTACAATCGCTCTCTCTCCGCCGCAATGTTGCATCTCTCTCGCTATTCTATCGCTACTATAATAATCAGTGTTCCTCAGAGTTTTCCCAGTGTATACCACCTCCTCTACATAGGGCATGTGGTATCCATCTTGTAACACAATCCCAGCCCTACTCTGTACAACTCTCCAACTTAAGAGTGAAACGTTACTCTCAAACTGTCTTCTACTCAACAGCTGAGCTCTGGAACTCTCTCCCAGAATCAGTATTTCCCTCTTCCTATGACTTAAATTACTTCCAACTCCGTGTGTCCATGCATTTTGGCTCGAATGTCCCTTGATTTTGGCCCTGTCACTCTTTCAATTCTGGGGGAGGCACTCGCTACAGGCAGTTCTGCCTTTTGCCTCCCTCATTTACATAGAAAGAAAAAATATGGCAAGAAATCAGGTATCATCTTTATTTTCATTACCTATATCAAGAACATGGAAACAATAAATAGGACAAATAAATATATACTGTACACGACGTACAAAGAAGGTACAAGGATGATATGTTCAATAATCAAGAACGATGCTCGTGAGTGTGGTTGGAATGTAAGGGGGATAATCTAGCTGGACTCTAGTATGATGTAATGTAAGGCAGAGCTAGTCATCTATGAGTAGGAAGCGGTTAGGCGACTGAGTGGTCGAGCTAATGTGTAACAATCTACTCATAGGATGACGATGTAAGTTACGGATAGCGTGTTGAGGATGTAAGTTACAGATAGCGTGTGGAGAGTTTTAATTGAAACGGCAACTGATTGAATAAGAATTAAGGTAAAAGGGGGACTGATAGACAGGACATGGAAAACTTCTGCAGTGAGGCTGACAGAGGTAACCAGAGATATTAAATACTCTTTTACGTCCAACAACAATGGCTTCTGCAGTGAGGCTGACAGAGGTACCAGAAAATATTTAATACTCCTTATTTTCCTACCATACTGAACTTTGGGCATTTGGAGCACCTAGAGAGGTATTAGAAAACTCAGACTCGGGAGGGAAGGCGAGATACTTTCCCTAACCTGGTCTGAGCACCTATTCACTCTTTAGGTCTTCCCAGGCCCTTGTTGACTACAGGGAAAAAGGGCGACCTTGGACTTTCCTAACGTTGACATAGGTCCTTGTTGCTCCGGCGATGGGGGTATGGGGGATAGCAAAGGTAGGACCTGCAATATTTGTTTTCGTATCCCCTCCCAGGTCCAATCAGCAGGTGTGCGCGGTGGGGACGGCGCCGGGTCGGTCTGGTTGGCTGAGTTGACCTGGCTGCTGGCCACTCCCGGGTCAGCTTGTGGGGGTGACGTCACATCCGGTGGCGGTGGCGAGGGACCGTAGCACCGCTCTCCCATATGTAAAGTAGTTCGCTGGGGTTTGTTTTCTTTGTGTTGGTGGGGGGATGATGCTCCTTTCGTCGGGTGGGGACTTGTCTATACCGAGCCCAACCCGCCTGTGAGAGAACGGATGAAGGGGAGGCTTCGGTATTGTAGAGGCCAAACGGCCGGCGCTGCCTTTGGTTGGTTTGATATGGTGTAGGGGAAGACCTCTGGTGTGTCTGTCGAAGGTGATCCCGGCTGTATGGGTGTGCCTGGTTATGGTGGCGTTGTTGTGGTGGCTGGCCTGGGGCGCCCTGGTATGCTTCGGGAGGAGCAGGTGGCTGGTTACTGTAGGTGGCTTGCCCTATCTTCGGTATAACACCATGTAATAAATATTTTGTGTGAGAAAGAATGGAGGAAGGCAACACAAATTGAATTAAAACAATGTATGTGTGGGTGTGTGTCAGTGATTTAAGGCAAAATAACAGAGAGAGAGAGGGATGGGGGAGAAAAAGGTGAGGAGTTACGGAGGACACGAGGAAATAAAGATAAGGTGTCAGATAATGGGCACGAAAGAGAGAAGGAGAGGAGGAGGAGATACGAGAGAAGAACAAGAAGATAAAAAGGAGAAACAGAGGAGGAGGAGGAGGGAAAAGGATGAAGGGAGAATAGAAGGTTGGAATGAAAGGAGAGGAGTGAAAAGGAAATGAGAAAAGAGAAGATAAGAGAATAGGAGAGGAGAGGAGAGGAGAGAAAAGGAAAGGAAAGGAGAGAAGATGAGAGGAGAGGAGTAAGTGAAGAGGGAGATTGGGAGGGGGATGGAGTATGGTAGGAAAGAAGAAGAAGAGAAAAACGGTGAGATGGAAGAAAAAGTGGAAGGAACAAGGAAGGGAAAGGAGGGAAATACGAGCTATGAGGCGAGGAAGGAGGGATGGAAGGAAGGATGATAGAAGGAGAACTAAGATAGAAGAAAAGACAAAAAGGGATGAAAGGGAGAAGAGGATAAAAATAAAAGAGATAAGAGGGAGGAGGAAAAGATTAGTTATGAAGGAAGGAAGGGAGAGTGGGAGGATGAGAGCAGTGAAGTAAAAGATAAGATGGAGGAATACAGGAATAAATAAATACCGGTAAACTAAAGGCCTAGTCCCCCCCCCCCCCCAACTCCCTCAGTTTTCAACATGGAGAGTCCATACTTCGCATGTATGCTAATGGGGTGCCATCATAGATTTTAAGCGGGGGGGGGGGGGGGGGGGGGGGGGAAGATAGTCAGCCCATACTTTGATTTTCCTCCGGGCTCCGCCGGGTACCTCAGCTAGTAATTTATATAGTTGCTTATTGGTACCATGTCAATTCAACCAGACCATGTCAATCAGTACTGTTTGTCTTATCTATTATCTTATATTAACCCAACCTAGAACATTATTTTTGAGTAGTAGTTTTCTCATGCAGTGCTGCTTCAATCAAGGCAAAACAAACCAGTGCTAGCTTAGACATATTATCCTAACCTAAACCATTTTTACCAGTAGATATCAACCTGGGCAAACTTCACAAGTGCCAACTTAAAAAATAACCTAAACTATTGTAATCTAACCCAACAGTACTGATTGAGGTGGCACTGGTTGAGACGCAGGAGTTCACCATAATATATACAGCAAGTTATTACAACTGCATTAATGGGAAAGCCAAATAGCTTACTTGGTACGCAGATAGGATAACTATTTATACATTTATAAGGGATATTATTACTGAAGGACTTAGCTAATTTCATAGTTACTTGTTTCCCTTAGTCAAGAGGGAAAAGAAGAAGAAAATAATAATAATAATAACTAAATCATACTACTTTATCTCATACTTAATTCAGTTTTATGTGAGTTTTGGAGTAATTGCGTGTTGGGTCGTTGTGGAAAACTAGTTGAATAATGTAAGATAGAGTCATCAGTATATGAGTGGATAGGACTATAGAGGTACAGTTGAGAAGATCATTAATGAATATTTGAAAGAGAACTGGAGACAGGACAGAACCCTGAGGAACACTGGAGTTGATAGGTTGAGGAAGTGAGCAATAGCCATCCACGACCACAAGACTACCAATTACCCTTCAACAATACACAAATCAACCCTTCATTTTCTCTCAGTATTCAGTGTATTGTTGTCGTCTGACCTTTCTTGGAAAGAGCATATTACCACTCTTGCTAAAACAGCTTCCCAGAAGTTAGGTGTGCTCAACCGTCTCTGTGGGTTCCTCATCCCTGCTCAGCTTCTTGGTCTGTATAGAGGCACAATGTGTCCATGTATCAAGACTGTTCGCATGTGTGGGGAGGTTCCACCCATACCGCTCTTCTCGAAAGAGTAGAGTCAAAAGCATTTCGCCTCATTATCTCACTTCCTCATACTAGTTCCTTACAATCTCTTTCTAAACACAGCAATGTTGCATCTCTTTCACTTTTCAATCGCTATTACAACAATCAGTGTTCTTCAGAGATCTCTCAGTGCATACCCCCTCTCTTGCCCACCTTTCAACACAGTCCCATTCCTATTCTGTCCAACTCTACAACCTAAGAATTGCAAATTTCCTCAGCCTTTCTTCTACTCTACTAGCGAACTCTGGAACTCTGTCCCGCAATCAATCTTTCCTTTATCCTATGACTGAAACTGCTTGACACTTCATGACAATTTTGACCACAACGTCCATTGAATTTGGCTCTGTCACTCTTTTGGCTCTGGGGGAGACATTCGTTACAGGCAACTTGCCTTTTGTCTTCTTCATAAACATAGAACAAAAAATATATATATACTGACACTCAGTATTATATAGGCCTAAACTGACACCCTATAATATATACACTGATAACCAGTATTATAACCACTGATATCCAGTATTATATACACTGATAACCAGTATTATATACACTGATAACCAGTATTATATACACTGATAACCAGTATTATATACACTGATAACCAGTATTATATACACTGATAACCAGTATTATATACTGATAACCAGTATTATACACTGATAACCAGTATTATATACACTGATAACCAGTATTATATACACTGATAACCAGTATTATATACACTGATAACCAGTATTATATATACTGATAACCAGTATTATATATACTGATAACCAGTATTATATACACTGATAACCAGTATTATATACACTGATAACCAGTATTATATACACTGATAACCAGTATTATAAACACTGATAACCAGTATTATATACACTGATAACCAGTATTATATACACTGATAACCAGTATTATATACACTGATAACCAGTATTATATATACTGATAACCAGTGTTATATATACTGATAACCAGTATTATATACACTGATAACCAGTATTATATACACTGATAACCAGTATTATATACACTGATAACCAGTATTATATACACTGATATCCAGTATTATATATACTGATAACCAGTATTATATACACTGATAACCAGTATTATATACACTGATAACCAGTATTATATACACTGATAACCAGTATTATATACACTGATAACCAGTATTATATACACTGATAACCAGTATTATATACACTGATAACCAGTATTATATACACTGATAACCAGTATTATATACACTGATAACCAGTATATTATACACTGATAACCAGTATTATATACACTGATAACCAGTATTATATACACTGATAACCAGTATTATATACACTGATAACCAGTATTATATACACTGATAACCAGTATTATATACACTGATAACCAGTATTATATACAATAATAACCAGTATTATACACTGATAACCAGTATTATATACACTGATAACCAGTATTATATACACTGATAACCAGTATTATATACACTGATAACCAGTATTATATACACTGATAACCAGTATTATATACACTGATAACCAGTATTATATACACTGATAACCAGTATTATATACACTGATAACCAGTATTATATACACTGATAACCAGTATTATATACACTGATAACCAGTATTATATACACTGATAACCAGTATTATATACACTGATAACCAGTATTATATACACTGATAACCAGTATTATATACACTGATAACCAGTATTATATACTCTGATATCCAGTATTATATACACTGATAACCAGTATTATATACACTGATAACCAGTATTATATACACTGATAACCAGTATTATATACACTGATAACCAGTATTATATACACTGATAACCAGTATTATATACACTGATAACCAGTATTATATACACTGATAACCAGTATTATATACACTGATAACCAGTATTATATACACTGATAACCAGTATTATATATACTGATAACCAGTATTATATACACTGATAACCAGTATTATATACACTGATAACCAGTATTATATACACTGATAACCAGTATTATATACACTGATAACCAGTATTATATACTGATAACCAGTATTATATACACTGATAACCAGTATTATATACACTGATAACCAGTATTATATACACTGATAACCAGTATTATATACACTGATAACCAGTATTATATACACTGATAACCAGTATTATATACACTGATAACCAGTATTATATACTCTAATAACCAGTATTATATACACTGATAACCAGTATTATATACACTGATAACCAGTATTATATACACTGATAACCAGTATTATATATACTGATAACCAGTATTATATACACTGATAACCAGTATTATATACTGATAACCAGTATTATATACACTGATATCCAGTATTATATACACTGATAACCAGTATTATATACACTGATAACCAGTATTATATACACTGATAACCAGTATTATATACACTGATAACCAGTATTATATATACTGATAACCAGTATTATATACACTGATAACCAGTATTATATACACTGATAACCAGTATTATATACACTGATAACCAGTATTATATACACTGATAACCAGTATTATATACACTGATAACCAGTATTATATATACTGATAACCAGTATTATATACACTGATAACCAGTATTATATACACTGATAACCAGTATTATATACACTGATAACCAGTATTATATACACTGATAACCAGTATTATATACACTGATAACCAGTATTATATACACTGATAACCAGTATTATATACTCTGATATCCAGTATTATATACACTGATAAGCAGTATTATATACACTGATAACCAGTATTATATACACTAATAACCAGTATTATATACACTGATAACCAGTATTATATATACTGATAACCAGTATTATAATCACTGATAACCAGTATTATATACACTGATAACCAGTATTATATATACTGATAACCAGTATTATAATCACTGATAACCAGTATATATACTGACACCCAGTATACAGTATATACAGTGATATCAGGTAGAAGTGGACCTGTCTCCCGGACACAATGTAAGGTAGGGTACATACAGTAGGTGAACAACAGCAGGTTATTGGACTGTTGGGAAGGTCTGCTGGTTGAAGCACAGGCACAACAACCACTTTACTCCACAACTTATAGTCGGAAACTTGTATATATCTAACTAGATTTCGGGATTATATTGTAATGATGTCGATAATTAAATTGAAGGGAGATTATATAAGTACGACGAGATGTTGGATGTAGAAGCCACATAAAGCTGCCAAGGAAATTCATACCATTCTTTGAAAGTTACAAATAAAAGGTGTTGATAAGCTATATATACTGTATGTATATATAATTATATATATATATATATATGTATATAAACACACAGTATACTGTATATATATTCTCTACCACGCTCTCTCTGGAGCTGTCATCGACCAACAATGCTTTGATGATACTACTGCTTTTCCACACATAATTTAATTTAGTACTAAATGCAATACTCTCTCTCTCACACACACACTCTCTCTCTCTCTCTCTCTCTCTCAATATTCGCCGCACAGCAAGCCATAATTCCGACTGTAACCTCTCTCCCCAAATGCTACCTCGTCTTTCTTGGACAACCACTCACCAGAATTATTGACAATTCCAATGCAAAATTTAGTGTTTTGTTCTTGCTACACCCAGACGATTTTACAATAATTTAGGTTTTATATGATCTCGCAAAGTCGTAGGTTAATGTACTGTACTCGTCTATATATTTTTTTGTTTCGTCTATGACATGATGAGGTAATGCTGCGTTAAAATAATTATCTGACATTAGCCTAGCTGGAATATATAAATTATATACTTATTTGACTGAGCCTACCGTCAATGAGGGCTTACCGACTCTCTCTCACTCACTCACCCCCTCACTCACGCTTATTCTTACTTTCACACACACACACACACACACACACACACACACACACACACACACACACACACACACACACACGTGTCAATGGACTGGAATTTTTCGTCGGGATAACTTCATCACGCCAGCAGTAGGAAGGACAAGAGGGCACAGTCGGAAATTGGCAACGATGCGAGGCAAGAAGGATGTCAGAAAATTCAGCTTTCCAACAAGGTCAATTGAGAAGTGGAATGCCTTACCGGAAAAAGTAGTGTGTGCCAAAACTATCCATAGCTTTAAAGTAGTGTGTGCCAAAACTATCCATAGCTTTAAAGTACCGGTAGTGTGTGCCAAAACTATCCATAGCTTTAAAGTAGTGTGTGCCAAAACTATCCATAGCTTTAAAGAGAAATATGATCAAATGAAACAAGCAGACGGGACACCACGAGCTTAGGCTCAATTCCTGTAAACTTACAAATAGGTAAATACTTATTCTCACTCACTCACTCACTCGCTTACTCACTCACTCCTTCCGTGTTTCCTGGACAAGCTTTCAGGAGGATGTTTGAGAATAGCAGGACAGGAATTATGAGGGCCTCAGATGTGTGTTGTATGAGGTGGAGTGCTGTGGAGAAAGTGGAGTGGAGTGGAGAAAGTGAAGTGGAGTGGAGAAAATGAAGTGGAGTACAGTGGAAAAGTGGAGTGGTGTGGAGAAAGTGGAGTGGATTGGAGAAAGTGGAGTGGATTGGATACAGTGGAGTGGTGTGGAGAAAATGTGGAGTGGAGTGGAGATAGTGAGGTGGTGTGGGAAGACTTTTGATTTATTTCTGCCTACTACTAATCGATTTTATTAACTTTAGGAAGGATCTCTAGCAATTATAAGGCTTCGAACTATCTCAATCAACCCTTTTGACTACCACAGATCCTTCTTAAGGTGCACAAAGTCGTCTAAATATAGGTAGAACATAATTCAAAAGATGTCGCCGGTACAGAGGGGGATTGAATTTAATTTAATTTAATTGAAATATGGGTGAATGAGAGGAGTAGGGTGGTATGGTGTATAGGGTGAGTGGGGTTAAGTGGAGTACAGTGGAGGGATGTAGATGGAGAAGTAATCGAGTGGTTTTAGGTGGAGTAGGATGGTGAATTAGTTGGAGTAGAAGTTGATGGAGGGAAGTAGAGGTGGGATGGAGAAATAATCGAGTGGTTTTAGGTGGAGTAGGATGGTGAATTAGGTGGAGTAGAAGTTGGTGGAGGGAAGTAAAGGTGGGATGGAGAAGTAATAAAGTGGTTTTAGGTGGAGTAGGATGGCGAATTAAGTGGAGTGGAATGTGGGTGGAGGGAAGTAAAGGTGGGATGGAGAAGTAATCAAGTGGTTTTAGGTGGAGTAGGATGGCGAATTAAGTGGAGTGGAATGTGGGTGGAGGGAAGTAGAGGTGGGATGGAGAAGTAATCAAGTGGTTTTAGTTGGAATAGGATGGCGAATTAGGTGGAGTAGAAGTTGGTGGAGAGAACTAGAGGTGGAATGGAGAAGTAATCAAGTGGTTTTATGTGGAGTAGGATGGTGAATTAAGTGGAGTGGAATGTAGTGTAGAGATATGGAATGGAAAGGCGAGACACATAATTGTTGAATCCTAGTAAGTAAACACAGCTGGAATAATGGATGAGGTAAGCCAGAGAGCAAGCGGAAGGGTGCAGGAGATGGGTTGTTTTTATAGACCCCCTTCTCCCTCATGTTTAGCCCATTAGTTTTCAGATTATAAGAAGTTTTCCCCATTAGTTTGTCGATGTTAAGACCTTTCACCCCATTTCTTTGTATATATAAAGACCTTTCGTGCTATTTACGTGACGTTTTTTTTTCCTGGCGAACGATAGTGAGCCTGTAATTTTGGAAGAAACGGCATTTTTCTACCGAAAAATGTACAAATTAATCTACAAAGGGAATATAATGGATGTTTTTGTGTTTGTTTTTAGTTTGATGGAGATCTAGGGAGGAAACTGAGAAATACATGAATAAATTAATTAATATACCAAAAAGTGAACAAATAAAGCCCACACATGTAGTCCCCTTTCTCTCCGGTTATGTCTAGCCTGCTGGAAAATGTATGCACAGGAATTATGGAGTCCCTGTTGTGTGCCGGAGTGGAGTATAGTGGAGAGATGTGGAGTAAGGTGAAGTTCAGTACAGTGGAGTAAGGTGAGGTTCAGTACAGTGGAGTAAGGTGAGGTTCAGTACAGTGGAGTAAGGTGAGGTTCAGTACAGTGGAGTAAGGTGAGGTTCAGTACAGTGGAGTAAGGTGAGGTTCAGTACAGTGGAGTAAGGTGAGGTTCAGTACAGTGGAGTAAGGTGAGGTTCAGTACAGTGCAGTAAGGTGACGTTCAGTACAGTGGAGTAAGGTGAGGTTCAGTACAGTGGAGTAAGGTGAGGTTCAGTACAGTGGAGTAAGGTGAGGTTCAGTACAGTGGAGTAAGGTGAGGTTCAGTACAGTGCAGTAAGGTGAGGTTCAGTACAGTGGTGTAAGGTGAGGTTCAGTACAATGGAGTAAGGTGAGGTTCAGTACAGTGGTATAAGGTGACGTTCAGTACAGTGGAGTAAGGTGAGGTTCAGTACAGTGGTGTAAGGTGAGGTTCAGTACAGTGGAGTAAGGTGTGGTTCAGTACAGTGGAGAGATGTGGAGATTGAGTTCAGTTGAGTGGGGTGGATTCTGGGTGAGTGGGGTGGAGTGTGGGTGAGTGGATGAAGTCGGGTGGATAGGTACCGGTAGTTAGGTGATAATTATGTGTAAAACCATGAGCTAGGTGGAGTGGGATGGCTGGATCGGAGCAAACTAAAAATCTCCCTTTAACCCCTTCTGTACTAGCGACGTTTTTAAAATGTTATTAGAACATAAGAACATAAGAAAATGGGAGTCTGCAGAAAGCCGATTGGCCTAAGCAAGGCAGATCCCTGTCCCACACAACCCCAATTACAAAGCCCAATTATAGGCTCAACACTCTAATACCCTGAGGATCATCTTACCAAACCGGTTAGAGATTAACGCAGGATTACGGGGGTCTGCAGAGCGCTGTTATCTTTGGACGCTTTTGTGCCATTTACGAAGGATCTGTGGTAGTCAAAAGGGTTAAGTAAGATAGTTCGAAGCCTGTTCATTGCTGGAGGCCTTTTTTAAACTGAATAAACTCATCTAATAGTAGCCAGAATAAAGTTAAAAGGACGTCACCGTTACCGAATGAGTTAAGTAGAATGGAGTAGTGACTGCCATGGGTTGGTCGTATGAATCGGGTTGGAAAGGAAAGTAAGAGATAAATACTAAGCACAGAAATGGCCCGGTGGTTTGAAGTGGGATAGAAAGGATCGGAGAGAGAATGGAGAGATGGGAAAGAATATAGTGATGGTTGGAATGGGGTGGTGTTATAGAGTGGGACGGGAAGGGTTGGAGGGGGGGATTAAAGGATCGGGCCCACCTCGTTTTTTTTTCTCTCTCCCTCTCTCTCTGGGTTGTATCCATTCGGCCCCATTCAGCCTACTGTTTTAAGACGTTTATCCCCATCCAGGTGTCGATTTTTTCCTGGCGAGAGGGAGCGAGCCAGCATATTTTTAAAAATATTTTTGACATTAGGCTAATTTTGTAAATTTTTCGATAGAAAAATGTCTCCGGTGAAGCCGGATTTCTCCATACAATGCTGGCTTCCTTTTCTCTCGCCATGAAGAAATCAACACCTAGAAGGGGATAAACGTCTTAAAACAGGAGGCTGAATGGGGCCGAATGGATACAAGCCAGAGAAAGAGAGAAAGGGAGAGAGAAAAAGCATGTAACCCCCTTAAGAGATTTGTAAGATAAACAGCGTGGACACAGTGATGGGGTGACATGGAAGGGATTGGATATATATCGTAATATTATCCTTTTCATCCTGGCGACGTATACAGTAATATATTTGATTTATACAACATTGGCGGACAGGGTGTCAAACCGGTGCAATTATGTTTAAAGACTTGAATGAATACGAGAAGGAATACAAGACATTAACAAGAAAGTGCATTGGTTTGGCCATTTTATCACTTCCTAAGACAGAATTTGAACTATAACTAATAATGATGTCTTTATATATAAGGTACAGTCGCGCTAATAAGTCATGTCCCAGCTGTCATTATGTTTGGCTTGCTCTGTGCTGTATTAATGCCTGTCAGATGTTGAATAAAGAAGTGTAGGAACATGTTGGTATATCTCACTGAAAAAGAAGAAATTATGTGTAAATATTTTTGACACCCATTATTGATCAAAACATACATGGTGCCGAGACATCACTTATTAGCGCGACTGTGCATTAATATAGAATAACAAAATAATTTACTCGGCTTTGGTTTGACACCCTGCTGGCCAATAAGTTAATTAGAGTGGAGTATAATGCGAGTAAAATACCATAACTGAGTTGGTGCAGGTGGGTGAAATAAAGTATCTGCCAAATTGAGCCCCATCCTTCCGAGTTATGTCTTGACTGTACGAGAATGTCAACAAATATTGACAAAGAAATGGGACAAAAGGTCTTAAAATCACCAAAATACAGCTCACTATTACTCGCCAGGATAATATTGACACCTAAATGGCACGAAAGGTCTTAATATTGACAAAGAAATGGGACAAAAGATCTTAAAACACAGAGATGAATTATGGAGTCCCAGGTCTGTGCTGCTGTGGAGTGGATAGCTTTGGAGTGGCGTCGAGTAGAGTGGTAAGAGATGGAGTGGTAATTAACACCTTTACGATTATAATTATAATTAAAAGAAATACAATATATATATATATATATATATATATATATATATATATATTTTTTTTTTTTTTTTTTTTTTTTTTTTTCTATATTCCAACTACTCCCTCTCGGGCATAGGCTGAGAGCCTGTACATTCCACCGCTCAACACGGTGAAGCCCGTGAGGTCTTGTTCCAGTCTGGGGAGTGAGACGTGTGAAGCATCCACCATGGCTCGAAGCAGCTCCATCTCTGAAGCGGCCGGCTGCCTCGCCCAAGTGCTTCACCGTCCCACCCTCCAGACTCAGACCCTCACTCTCAGAACGCCACCTATTGAGCAGTGAATATAATAATAATGGAGTATGTGCCAGAGTAGATAGATAGATAGATAGATAGATAGATAGAGATAGATAGATAGGATTAGAATGCGTTTTAACAGCTAATGGAGGCTATTATTAAATGATTTTATTCAGTTTAGGAAGAATTTGTGGGAGCCAGAGATAATTTGTGGGAGCCAGAGATAATTTGTGGGAGCCAGAGATAATTGAGATAGTTTTTACCCCTTTGATTCCTAAATATCCATCCTAAATTGCAACAAATCGTGTAATGATAACCAGAATAAGGTGCAAAATACGACCTCCAATACTGAAAGGGTTAAGGGGAGATGGGCGTATTTATTTCATCATTTATCTTATTATTATTTGCTTAGTTTCCTCCCTAGACCTCCATCAAACTTAACAAAAAACATCCATTAGATCCCCCTTGTAGATTAAACTTGTACATTTTTCGGTAGAAAAATGTCCAGGCCGAAGGCCGATTCTTCCAAAATTACAGTCTCACTATCGCTCGCCAGGAAAATAATCGACAGCTACTATGGGTTTCAGAGGCCGTGTGGCATCGTTTTTCGGGAATAACTTATTAACAAACAGTTGGATCAGTATGATATTTTGACACAGCTTTTTTCACACCGTCCCCTAATTTTTGTCAATATAGTGCATTACCAAAAGTGTGGAAATAAACCACTTGTCCCTGTGTCATGAGGTTAAAGTCGCATATTAATGACTAAGAAACGGACAGGGCTACCGTGGCTTACCTGTGAGAACCACCAAACCATTATTGCTCCTCCATCAAACACGGTAGTTATCAGCCACCACCCAACCCTATTATCGCCTTTAAATTCATGTTATCTGTCAATATAAAGTATAAATATACAAACCGTATGCATGTTACTGGTATTTTTCCTTGTAAATTCTGAGGCAAAATAGTCGTTTTGGCATTTAGCCATTTCAGTATCAGAGGTTTGTAGTTGGCCTGTTGGATCCTTTAAAGGTCCAGTGCTACTTTTGTGGCTACCTACTGTTCACATAGATGAAGAACTCATTAGGAATCATTTTGCAAAGGGATGGAGCCCTGAGTTCTTCATTCCGCTTTTTTCTTTTTATAAGATAATTCACTCTCTTACACATATTTGTCAAGGAATTTAGAGCTTTTTGGTCCCGACTTCTTTTGGCCATTCTGTATGCAAAGAGCAAGAGAGTGAGAGAGCGAGAGCGAGAGATATGCAAAATAAAACATTGGTACATTATCCGTAACATTAATAATGTAAGTTATGACGTGCACAAACCTTATTGAATATTACGGTGCCGTAGCTGTATTACACCTTTAAGTTCCGGTATTAACCCTTTGATTACCAGCGACGTGTTTTATTTTTTATTCTAACTATATTTAGACGATATTATGCAGCTTAGGAAGGATCTGCGGTAGTTAAAATGGTTGGTTGAGATAGTTTGAAGCTTTATTATTGCTAGAGGTCCGTCCTAATCTGAATAAAATCGTCTTATAGTTGTCACAATATCATGAACAGGACGCCACCGGTACTGTAAGGGTTAATGCAGTACAAATCTGGTAATGTTGATGGTTAGGTATGTTTGTCACAGATACAATTACGGTATTAGGTTGGCAATATTGCTACCTCGCTTGTGACCTAATAAACATCCGACATTTATAACACTGTAGCTAAACTTGTCTATAGTCGGTTTTATGTCAGCTGATGGTAAACTGATTCCCTTAGCAACTGAGTTATCGATACTTATTGGAAAAGTTGAAACTACTATGTCTCTGCATCATATAAACTACTATGTCTCTGCATCATATAAACTACTATGTCTCTGCATCATATAAACTACTATGTCTCTGCATCATATAAACTACTATGTCTCTGCATCATATAAACTACTATGTCTCTGCATCATATAAACTACTATGTCTCTGCATCATATAAACTACTATGTCTCTGCATCATATAAACTACTATGTCTCTGCATCATATAAACTACTATGTCTCTGCATCATATAAACTACTATGTCTCTGCATCATATAAACTACTATGTCTCTGCATCATATAAACTACTATGTCTCTGCATCATATAAACTACTATGTCTCTGCATCATATAAACTACTATGTCTCTGCATCATATAAACTACTATGTCTCTGCATCATATAAACTACTATGTCTCTGCATCATATAAACTACTATGTCTCTGCATCATATAAACTACTATGTCTCTGCATCATATAAACTACTATGTCTCTGCATCATATAAACTACTATGTCTCTGCATCATATAAACTACTATGTCTCTGCATCATATAATTACCAAGGTTTCATGGTTAGTAACATATTTAGCTTCAAAATCATGGAAATAGCTGAGCAAACAGGATGAGGACATGACAATTTACCATCAGCTGAATATAGCAGACTATTATAGGATGAGAGTAGAATAGGGGGTGGTATTTACAAACCAAGAACTAACAATACGAACAATAAATGTAAGAATATGAGAGGATGAGTAAGATACCAACAAAAAAGGAAAACAAAAATAGAGGGAAGCAAAAGAAGAGATAATATAAGGTAGTGGAGGAGAGTGGAGCAAAGAACACGAGAGGAAAAGAAGCAAGAGGAGAATACAGAGAAGGAAGAAACATGGCAAGAACAGGGATAGGAATTAAAGGAGAGAGAGAGAGATATGGTAGGGGGTGTAGAGAGGTATACAAAGTGTGTTAACTTTTTGGGCGATTTTTGCATGCATTCATTATTTTTCTAGTTTCCTCCCTAGACCTCCATCAAATTTAAAAACAAAAACATCCATTAGATCCCCCTTCTAGATTAATTTTTAAATTTTTCGGAAGAAAAATTTCCCGGCCGAAGGCCGGTTCTTCCAATATTACAGGCTCACTGTCGTTCGCCAGGGAAAAAATCGACACCTAAATAGCACGAAAGGTCTAAATATTGACGAAGAAATGGGTCGAAAGTTCTTAAAATCGACTAACTAATGGGGGCAAACATCTTAACATCTGAATACTAATGGGGCTAAACATGAGGGAGAAAGTGGTCCAGAATACCGGGCCATCCCCCCTTGACAAGGTACACGGGACTCTTGAAGCAGAACTATGGTAACACAGCCAAACTACACCGATCCATGGCTAGCTTCTATCTATCTATAGTTGTGTGTCTGTATGTATGCATGTATGTATGTATGTATGAATGTATGTATGTATGTATGTATGTTTGTATATTCATGTCTGTGTCTGTTTATATATTCATGTCTCTGTCTGTCTGTATAGTCATCCCTCTGTCTGTCTGTATATTCATGTTTCTGTCTGTATATTCATGTTTCTGTCCGTCTGTATATTCATGTTTCTGTCTGTCTGTATATTCATGTCTCTGTCTGTATAGTCATCCCTCTGTCTGTCTGTATATTCATGTTTCTATCTGTATATTCATGTCTCTGTCTGTCTGTATATTCATGTTTCTGTCTGTATATTAATGTCTCTGTCTGTATGTATATTCATGTCTGTCTGTCTGTATATTCATGTCTGTCTGTCTGTATATTCATGTCTCTGTCTGTCTGTATAGTCATCCCTCTGTCTGTCTGTATATTCATGTTCCTATCTGTATATTCATGTCTCTGTCTGTATGTATATTCATGTCTGTCTGTCTGTATATTCATGTCTCTGTCTGTCTGTATAGTCATCCCTCTGTCTGTCTGTATATTCATGTCTCTGTCTGTATGTCTGTATATTCATGTCTCTGTCTGTCTGTATATTCATGTCTGTCTGTATGTTTGTATATTCATATCTCTGTCTGTCTGTCTGTATAATCATGTATCTGTCTGTTTATTCATGTCTCTGTCTGTATGTTTGTATATTCATGTTTCTGTCTGTCTGTATATTCATGTATCTGTCTGTATATTAATGTTTCTGTCTGTATGTATATTCATGTATGTCTGTCTGTATATTCATGTCTGTCTGTCTGTCTGTATATTCATGTCTCTGTCTGTATGTCTGTATATTCATGTCTCTGTCTGTCTGTATATTCATGTCTCTGTCTGTATGTTTGTATATTCATGTCTCTGTCTGTCTGTATAATCATGTATCTGTCTGTATATTCATGTCTCTGTCTGTATGTTTGTATATTCATGTTTCTGTCTGTCTGTATATTCATGTATCTGTCTGTATATTAATGTCTTTATCTGTATGTATATTCATGTCTGTCTGTCTGTATATTCATGTCTGTCTGTCTGTATATGCATGTCTCTGTCTGTATATTAATGTCTCTGTCTGTCTGTATATTCATGTCTCTGTCTGTATGTTTGTATATTCATGTCTCTGTCTGTCTGTATAATCAAGTATCTGTCTGTATATTCATGTCTCTGTCTGTATGTATATTCATGTCTCTGTCTGTCTGTATAGTCATGTCTCTGTCTGTCTGTATATTCATGTCTCTGTCTGTCTGTATAGTCATGTCTCTGTCTGTCTGTATATTCATGCCTCTGTCTGTATGTATATTCATGCCTCTGTATGTCTGTATATTCATGCCTCTGTCTGTATGTATATTCATGTCTCTGTGTGTCTGTTTATTTATGCCTCTGTCTGTCTGTATATTCAGGTCTCTGTCTGTCTGTATATTCATGTCTCTGTCTGTCTGTATATTCATGTATCTGTCTGTATATTCATGTATCTGTCTGTCTGTATATTCATGTCTCTGTCTGTCTGTATATTCATGTGTTTAATAGTGGCCCCTTCATCATTGACGATGTTGCCTATTAGTATAATAGTCTCCATTCAACACCCGCGGCTAGCCGTTTGAATTAACCGGGCGGGGAAGAAAAAGAGTCATCTTCATAAGTGCAACGCTACTTCTCTTATGGTGTCGTCATAGATCGGATACCCACTACGAAAAAACTTTCGTAAAAAATAAGAGAATAAAAAGTAAAAAATTTAATACCTACAGTAAATACTGTTATCAACAAGCTTCCCACATTCGGTGGATTTTCTTGTGTTGTGGCTTCTTACCGCCTCTCGCCAAGCGCACAATTCGTCCTTCTCTTCCTCGCGGGCCTACTGTCAACACTTGTGCCCCCGAGCTCCGGCTTCATTCGACGTTTGCTCCCCTCTAGTGAGTCTTTTCTCATTTGTATATATCTGGGGGATAATGAGCAAGGTTTAGATTAGCTAGCACGGGTTGTGTTATTGTTGGCCCGCAGGAAGTGTTAAATTAGGGTACTTTCAGGCGCTTACTTGCTGTGTTCATGTTTGTCACCACACGGGTGGTGTTACTTGTTGCTATGCGCCTTAGTTTTTGTTTTTCCTTTAGTTAGGAGGCTTTTCGTTCATCGCTAGCTGTTCCTTATACCAGCTTTGGGTCGTGGGACCCTGTCTTTGTTTTTTCGCAGTCGCACCAGTTTAAGATTGTCACACGTGACTGTGGGATCTTCTGGCGTCCGAGCTTGCTGGGAGGCCCCATTCGGGGGCTATCTCTGCGCCTTTTGCTCTTTTTCATTGCGCTTTAGTTTCTTTTAACGAGTTTTTCTCATGTTAAGCCTTTAGGTTAGCGAGTATGGGGGGTTGGGGGGGTTACTTTATTTTTCTCTATATGTGAATTTATTTGTGTCCCCCTTTTTTGTCTGGGGCTCCCTGTTGGTTAGTGTTGCCACTTTCCGGGAGTCCTAGTAGACGTCCTGACGTCAGGGTTTGTTTGAGAGTTAGGGTTGGTTTTGTTCACTCGTTCTTGTGCTTTTCACCGGGTGTTCTCCCCTCTTGACCCGCCGGCCTCTGTTCTGCGGCCTTTGGTCCGTTCCGCCGTGCCGGCGCGTGGTTGGGTTCCTCTCTCTTTCTCCCCTGTCGTTCTGGTCTCTTAGGTAGTCCGCTACTAGCCCTCCGTCCGGCGGCCTCGCAGGTCCGGCGGAGGGAGATGTTTTTCGTACTACACTAATAATTTTGGCGTGCCGGCCGGCCCATTGTTGCGTTTACCCCGTCGTTTCCGGCGGCTTAGTACGTAAACGTTCTGGCGGCGGGTGGCGATTGTTTTGAATAGCACTCCGATACCCGCCGAGAGCTGGCCTACCCAACTATGACTATGTCATAAGCTGGCACTCCGACATTGTTACGTTTACCCCGTTTTGCCGGCGGCTCAGTGTGTAAACATACCGGCGGCTGCTAGCTATTGTGGTTAATTGCCCTCTGCAGTGGAAACCTCTTCTCATGATTGAAAAGGGGCATGAGAGGATGTTTTCCACGACCTCTTAGGGGTAGGAATAATGGGGGAGGTGGTGGCCTACTGTTTTTCCTGCTCCAGGAGTATAGGATGGTTGAGGCCCTCTCTGTATATCCTTATGAGCATTGATTCCTGGAAATTTTATCTTTCCAGGCCCCCCCTGCTACAGCCTGGACCCCCCTGCTGTAATCATGCCTTTGTTCACAATCAGCTCAACTCCGACATGCCTCCTTATTCCGGTACCAGCGCATAGACTATGTATTCGCTGTGTACGATGCTTAGATAAATCCTCTTTCATGTGGACATCTCGCACATGTCCAGTCTGTTCAGACCTTTTTGAGGAGTGGCTCGCAGGCCAAGATACATCTTGTCTGCTCACTCTCACTGACATTAAATCCAAGTTTACGGCATATGTTTCTAGAGTAGCTAACATAGAACTGTTGTGCGATAATCCAGAATTGCTGAGAGTGGTCAAGTTATATTCATTTGATGACAACATAGCTCCCCAGTCACAGAATCCCCCAAGACCCTTGCTGACCCTTGAGTCTCCCAATTCTTCCTTGACGTCGGCACAGAGCTCCTCTCCCCGATCCAAGAGGAGTCGCTCAGAGTCACCGGCATGTCTTGGACCTGTCCACCCGGATCTTTCAACGAGCCGCCTGCGCAGAACGGCCAGCTCAGAGTTACTACCGGACAAAATCCTCAAACTTTCTAGCCCACTAAGAAGTGTTAGGATAACTAGAGATATCCCTGCTTTCTCACAACCAGATCTTAATGTGGCACAGCCGGTGGCCCCGACGTCCGCCTCGAGAACGCCAGGGTTTTTCCCCGGTCTCCTCGGGGCGGACGCTGGCCACTCCCAAGCGGCCACTAGAGTAAGGAAGTCTGTACAAGTTAGGCTCCAGGGTTCTAAGCTAATATTAACGAACAGACATGTCCCTAGTGACAGGAGGGCTCATAATCCTTCTCAGTCTCTTTGTTCCCCTAAATCAGACGCGGTTACGACCACTAGGTCTTACACGGCAGACCATCTACCATCAAGGGTACAGCCAAGGTTGGCTTCTGTCCCCAGTGACACAGGGATTCAGCCTCAGGAGGTCTCTCATGAGCCAACGCCACACGACCAAGAGTCGCCGGCAAATAGTTCGAACCGACCTTCCCTACCTAGTAGCAGTCAGGCACTAGATCCCAGTCAGAGCGTACATAAGGCAGGCCTAGTGGTAGTAGACCAACGAGCTAGGCCCCTGAAGCATCCTAAAACCCCTTGTTTTACTACTGAACAACTGAATGATTTGTTACAAAAAGTGATCCGCCAATGTGCTATCAAACGCGGCCAAACCTCCACTCCAGCGCCGGGACCACCACCAGGTTTATCTATGCTCCACCCTACTCATGTCATTGAAGGTGTCCCCCATATGTCTACCACCCCCGCCGCGATAGACTGAACGAGTGATCATCCGCCCGTTGACTACGGGACCTACGCCGGTTATTCCGGTGATCCCTCTCACTACAGTAAAGGAAGTTTGGCCTCAGACCTTAGGTGTTACCCCAGGTTCGTTGCCGGAACAAGTAGTTGTCCGCCCCTTGTCCCCGACTAAAGTTCCTGAGTTAATGGAACCGGAGTTCACGACTGTTCCGCCGCTCCCTAACGTAACTCCCCCCTCCGCCGGTCGACCCACACAGGGCTTGCCGGCGGATGAGTTGTTGCTTGCCTCTACCTCCTATAGGTCCCCCTTGGATAAGATGGACACTAGTTTAGTTTCTCTGGCTGGGGGTCGACGACGTGATCATTCTATTCGTTCAGATGACACTCAACCTTATACCCCTTCTACGGCTAGTAACCAGCCTCCCAGTAGTCCGCCGGGTCCTACCTTTCCCCCAACCCATCAGTCCTCTGCTTTGCCCCCGTCATTGTTGTCGCACTTGCTTAAACAATCCCTAGTACCTAAAGCACCAGGACAGCTCTGGCTTCCGGTAACAGCTTTGTCAAAAGGGGAGGGGCATAGGTCGACACAAGGGGAAGTCCCAGTGCCAGTGGAGTGGACAATAGAGGTTAACCGACGTAAAGTCTTTAGGGCAAAGAATGCAGCACAAGGTAGAGAGTTACCTGTCCCTATCCACGCTAGACCTGACCCTGCTAATTATCGGTATTTTGTTTTTAATCCTGGCCAACTGACTCCTTTTCCGCCGGAAGCCCCTGTCCAGGACCCTCCTTACCCAGACACCCCTCTTTGCCCTGATTGTCATGAACGTTGTAGCATTAATGGATGTCATTCCCTTTATCAATGGAGGGAGCTTTCTCGCAAGTTTCACAGATGTGGTCCCCACCAAGACCAACGGGAGTTGAATCTGGTTGAGGTGGGCCATGGCCCATGGGTAACGTGGGATCAGGAACTTCAGCAATTTGCTATAGATAATACATTGAATCCATTGTCGCCAGTTCCCCCTCCCCCCATTACCGAGTTTGACTGGCTGACACAACAACCGGGTGGAGTTCCTCTACCTATTTTCGATTTTCTCATAGCCCCTCAATTAGAAGCAGATGATTTTCCCCTGCCCTTCATTGCCCCAGAGCCCATTGAACTCCAACGGGAATTTCTGGTAAGAGATAATGCCCATCGCAAGTTTATTAGTTTCCTTTTGACTAGGGATACTGCCCTGCCTATTGCTAAACCCATGCCAGACCCCCCTCGGCGGAAGGACGAATTAGTCAAGGCCTTTCAACAATATCTCCTCCCTTCCCCGGCGTGAACAATCACAGAAATCCGAGCAGCCTTATTTGAGGCGGTCAGGTCAAGACAGCTACTCAGACTCGGTATGGCTCAGGGATTACCTAAGAATGTGTACTATAGACTCTTGTTCTCTCCGGTCTTGACCGCGAGGCCCTTCGATGACCAGACACAGAGAGATGTTAGGGTGATGCTTAAGTTTAGTAGAGAGAACCCCCAATAGGCCCCCCCCCCCCCCCCCCCCCCCCTCACAAAGGAGTGTGCACCAATTGAGCAGCTGCCGGCGGCTGTTTTTCAACATCCCAGCCACAAAATGTTAGTGTATTTTTTGCCTTTGCAGTAGCAGTCTTGGTCTATCCCCCCCCCCCCACGCCCTACGTCCTCCTCTCTCCCTCAGCTATGCTTGTGCAATAGGGTTCCGAGGTTGGATTCAGTGTTTTTTCCTAAAGGATTGGCAGCGCCACCTTACCAATCTTCTGCACGAACCGGACTGCGCCGGTACACGCAAGCGCATGCCAGAAACAGGCCACGGGAAGTTAGGCCTCTGCCTCACCCGGCGCTGAGTGAATGAAGGGTGCAACCTTCTGCATGATGGATGAGATAAAAACACTTGTAGACATGTGATCGACATTCCCGAGGGCATGCTACCATCGCTAACCCCGGGTCGGACGCGCACAGACAAGGTTTCTCCCTCACACAGGCAATATCTTCCAGAATTTATAGTAAACAGAAACGTCTGCCGGCAAGCGACTCCCCTTATACCTTTGGTATGACATGTTACTAATGATTCAGAGAATATGTGTATTCTACGTTGGGGGGTGGCTACGGCTCTGGTTTTGTGAAACAGAGCGAGGCTGCCTTCCATTACACTTTTAGATCCCCTAAGGGGTACCAATTGTAGTTCTCCGTTACATGCGACACAACACGAACAGGTGGTTGTTTTTTTCCATTTCAAATGTTTCTGGGCCGGATAAGCTTTGAGCAGATCATACCGTGTCTTGTACTTCACGATCTGGGTGGTTTCCCGGTGTCAGAAAGGATTCTTCATCCCGGCGGGTGAGCTCATCCTCGTAAAGTGTTATAAGGATTTTTCCTTTTCTGTTATCATCCTCTACTCAATTCGAGTTGTGTCCACGTAAAGGAGTCATCTATTAAATAGCCCTATTACCCGAGTCAGGGGCAGCTCAGGAACGGGTCCATTCTTTACTGAAATTAACTTTTGGGGGCCAGAACTTGTATTTACACCTCCCCCCCCTTTTTTATTACATTAGACTTCCCCCTCCCTTCATTTCCCAGATGTTATGTTAAAACAAGGCAGGCGCGGTCGCCCTTTTCTTTTCAAAATTGTCTTTTTTCAAAAATTATGATGTTAGTTCACCATTCCTTTTGTTTTGTCTCTAGTTCTCCTGGAGTAAGTGGAGCACGGAGCCCTGGCTCAACTAGACAGAGTGCCATGGCATTAAGCCAATGAGTTTCATAGTCGATTCCCAGTGGGACTCCAGGCAAGTCAAACTCTGATAGCAGTCCCCATGAGGCTTAGGACTCTCTCTGATCTTTTAAACTATGTTTTGTCAGTAGCCACCAAACTCCTCAGCTCCCTCTCCTCTAATCCCTATAGTTCGGACAAACTCAATGCAAGTAGGAACCGGAGTCACTTTCTGTTCCTTTCCGGTCCCGTTATTTGGGACTGCTTCCTGCCGGCAATTCACCAAGGTGGAATTCACACCTTACTTTTTAGCCGGCCTTGCTGTACCTGAGCTATCTCTGACCTCGAGGTGATAGACACCAGTTTACGTCGTTGTTGCAAGTTACTTTTACGATGTTATAACTCTTACATGTCCAAAACTTGGGCGCCAGGGGGGGACAAGGCTACGGTCATTCAAGGCTACCGCCCAGTGCGTTTCAGGTTTCTTGCATGATCCTCTTAAAACCTAGCACTTTACAGCCCCCCCCCCCCCCCCCTCCGGCGTACGAACTGGTATAGCCAGCTGATGCTCTAAGTGCTATTAAGTTTACTCAATGTACATACATTTTTCCTTACTCCACGCCATTTGGCTAGAATTAAGTTATGGACAGAGAGTGTGCCCTGGTCGCAAGATTAACTATAGATATTTGTCTCTTTTAGAAATTTGGGCTTACGCTTATCTCCAACGTCCTTTTCTTGATATCGGACTTAGGGCACTCTCTCTGTTCAGATGTTTTTGTTACTACTTGTATTCCAGACGTTCATCGTTAGTACTGTGCTAAGTAACGCCCATTTGGGGCTAAGAAAGGGGGGGGGGGGATATGTGGATCCCAGTACATAACAAGAAGTAAAGTAAAGTAAAGTAAAGCAGGAGTAAAAGGTCATACAGGGCAGGCTAGGCGCTGCTTCCGCCGGGCCAAGCCCAAGTATATGTTTACGAGCTAGGAAGCTCGAAAACATTGTTTAGTTATTAATTAAAAGTTATTAAACCATTGGTTTTTTTTGGCAGCTTAAGTAAAAGTTTATTTATTTTACACATAATATACAATTTTACGAGTATAAGATTTCCAATTGTATATGTAAAATTAAGGTTTCTATACTAGTTTCACCATATAGAAAGGGGATGTTATTGGTCGAAGTGACTCAATGGGTTGACCAAAGGAACAAACTGGGATCAGCCCAGGTTCCTGGTCAGGGTGATTATGAGTTTTGAATTAGCTCTATGTATCGCAAATTACAACCAGTACCTCATGTAACAGGATTATGTTGTTCGAGCAGGCTTCTTTGAAGCAACGCACTGCTCACACTCTTTACTATTTTATACTTTTTATATTGTATGCACAAACAATAAAATATCTTTTACTGTTATAAAGTGTCTTGACTTAACCTACGGTTATAGAGGTTACGATATTATTACGAATGTCCCCCTCCAGTCTTGGAATTCAGGCAACATCGTCAATGATGAAGGGGCCACTATTAAATTATAGGTTTGATTCCCGAAAGGAAGTAGAGAAAACCTAATATTTAGTAGGGGCCCCGGAATCATTGACGACGAAGGCCCTCCCAGCCATCCCCTTCCCATTCGCTTGATATTTTGAGTTTTTTATCTTGGTATATCAGTCAAGGACGAATTGTGCGCTTGGCGACAGGCGGTAAGAAGCCACAACACAAGAAAATCCACCGAATGTGGGAAGCTTGTTGATAACAGTATTTAGGTATTAAATTTTTTACTTTTTATTCTCTTATTTTTTACGAAAGTATTTTCGTAGTGGGTACCCGATCTATGACGACACCATAAGAGAAGTAGCGTTGCACTTATGAAGATGACTCTTTTTCTTCCCCGCGCGGTTGATTCAAACGGCGGCTAGCCGCGGGTGTTGAATGGAGACTATTATACTAATAGGCAACATCGTCAATGATTCCTGGGCCCCTACTAAATATTAGGTTTTCTCTACTTCCCTTCGGGAATCAAACCTATAATCTGTCTGTCTGTATATTCATGTATCTGTATGTCTGTAATGTCATGTATCTGAATATACAGACATACAGAAGGGTTAGTCTTCTAACTATCTACATTATACAGTAAACCTATGTCTGGAGGAACAGTTCCAACATAAAACAATATGAACACTAATGTTCAATAGGACTTGTTGCGGGAGGGTCACCAGAGCCTTTGGCCACTGTCCATTTTCACTGTTATAGTATATTGGAACTAATACTGTAGCATGCCATTAGTTTCACTGTTATAGTATATTGGAACTAATACTGTAGCATGCCATTAGTTTCACTGTTATAGTATATTGGAACTAATACTGTAGCATGCCATTAGTTTCACTGTTATAGTATATTGGAACTAATACTGTAGCATGCCATTAGTTTCACTGTTATAGTATATTGGAACTAATACTGTAGCATGCCATTAGTTTCACTGTTATAGTATATTGGAACTAATACTGTAGCATGCCATTAGTTTCACTGTTATAGTATATTGGAACTAATACTGTAGCATGCCATTAGTTTCACTGTTATAGTATATTGGAACTAATACTGTAGCATGCCATTAGTTTCACTGTTATAGTATATTGGAACTAATACTGTAGCATGCCATTAGTTTCACTGTTATAGTATATTGGAACTAATACTGTAGCATGCCATTAGTTTCACTGTTATAGTATATTGGAACTAATACTGTAGCATGCCATTAGTTTCACTGTTATAGTATATTGGAACTAATACTGTAGCATGCCATTAGTTTCACTGTTATAGTATATTGGAACTAATACTGTAGCATGCCATTAGTTTCACTGTTATAGTATATTGGAACTAATACTGTAGCATGCCATTAGTTTCACTGTTATAGTATATTGGAACTAATACTGTAGCATGCCATTAGTTTCACTGTTATAGTATATTGGAACTAATACTGTAGCATGCCATTAGTTTCACTGTTATAGTATATTGGAACTAATACTGTAGCATGCCATTAGTTTCACTGTTATAGTATATTGGGAACTAATACTGTAGCATGCCATTAGTTTCACTGTTATAGTATATTGGAACTAATACTGTAGCATGCCATTAGTTTCACTGTTATAGTATATTGGAACTAATACTGTAGCATGCCATTAGTTTCACTGTTATAGTATATTGGAACTAATACTGTAGCATGCCATTAGTTTCACTGTTATAGTATATTGGAACTAATACTGTAGCATGCCATTAGTTTCACTGTTATAGTATATTGGAACTAATACTGTAGCATGCCATTAGTTTCACTGTTATAGTATATTGGAACTAATACTGTAGCATGCCATTAGTTTCACTGTTATAGTATATTGGAACTAATACTGTAGCATGCCATTAGTTTCACTGTTATAGTATATTGGAACTAATACTGTAGCATGCCATTAGTTTTTAAGGCCGGATCACTTCGCTGAGACCAACTGCACTTTGTGATACCGGTATGTGTGTACAGTGTATACAACTCTGTTAACAAAAACCTGCATCTACAGTATATCTACTTACTGTATATGTGTATCTAACTCATTATAATATTATACAACTAAGTAACTATGATTACAGAGAGAGAGAGAGAGAGAGAGAGAGAGAGAGAGAGTGAGTGTGTGAGTGAGAGTGAGATTAATTATCTGACGGTTGCAAAATAGACACTCACCTTTCTGTCACCCTCCGTCTGACTGTCTGTTTGTGTGTGTGTGTGTGTGTGTGTGTGTGTAATATTGAGTGGCAGTTTAATATAAACACAAGTACAGTTGTCCACATGTCAAACTGTTACTGAGATATAGTTGACAAAAATATGTACAGTGTACAGTATAATTATATATACACACAATCTACTCAGAAATACACTCTCTCTCTCTCTCACTCATTAACACTCACACACAAACACAAACAAAAACATTACTCTTCATGCTCTATAATTAATTCTACTAATAAGCCCACCATTTAAGTCTATCTCTATATCGCATAATAAATAATATGTGTCGAGAATCATAATGGCACACTTGTTCCATTCTATATCCTAAGTGGTATTGCAAAGACCAGCTTTATAGTTCATTAAGTGTCCCAATTGAATGACAACTTCTGTAAATCAAATCAGCTACTGTTAAACTATGTTATTTAGCTTAGGAAGGCTTACCTGAGTTATAAAGTACCGTATATCAGTAACATTATCACTATCTTGAGAGGGTATAAGTAATTTTTTAACTTATCCCCATTCAGTATTAGTAAAGCTATTATCGTTTTTTTGTTTTACTTTCTGGTCATATATATACTGTATATATTACTTCTAAGATTTTTGTTTATATATTATTCTATAACCTAACAATCTATCGTACAGTCGTACTATATTTCACACTACATAGTGTACAATACATCCGACCGAGCACCCCCCCCCCCCACACACACACACACACACAAACCCACCACAGCTAGGACACTATACACTTATAAACAAGGATATCTGTCTCCTCAGTCTTCCCCACCTCATGTTATCACTATAGTCGGGGTTTTCCCAGCTGACGGTATATTTAATTCCTTTGTAACTGATTTATCGATAGTAATTGGAAAAATGTGAGACTATTATATCCTTGCTTCGAATAACTATCAAATGTTCCCAATATAACACCATATTTCGCTACTCAATCATCATAGTAACTAAGCCATCAGAATGAAGTTATGACATTTTACCGTCAGCTGCAAGTTACTTAGACCCAACTATTTATTCATCTATTTATTATTGACGTAGTACGGTACCCAACAAACGTACATACAACCACTTAGCAAACACCAGACAGCCGGAGATATGAATTAATATGAATCATAGCTAAATACATTAACAAATCATTATGTCCCGTGGCGATCTTTTTAACTACAATAATTTAGAAACGCAGTGTAATGTTCTTATATAAATAACACACACATCAGGGACATCTGTATTAATCACACACACACACACACTCTATACACCTGAATACCGTCATACCTGTATGACGTGTTTGTTTACAATACATTTATTTACTTCACCTGCACCTGCACCTCTACCTCTCTCTCTCTACCTCTCTCTCTCTCTCTCTCTCTCTCTCTCTCTCTCTCTCTCTCTCTCTCTCTCTCTCTCTCTCTCTCTCTCTCTCTCTCTCTCTCTCTCTCTCTCTCTCTCTCTCTCTCTCTCTCTCTCTCTCTCTCTCTCTCTCTCTCTCTCTCTCTCTCTCTCTCTGTGTGTGTGTGTGTGTGTGTGTGTGTCTGTGTGTGTGTGTGAAAGACCCCAAAGGGGTTGAACAGGGGTGATGCATATCGGCCAAGTAAACCCCAATTCAGGCTATTGGGAATGCCTCTGGAAGTGACTGACTTGGAAAAGGATTTGGGTCTTCTCATTAGCAGTGACCTAAAGTTTTCCAAGCAGTGCATTGAAGTAGAGAAAAAAAGCTTAGAAATTATTGGGCTATATTAAGAGGCAATTTAAGTATAGAAATAAGGAAATAGTCCTCACTCTTTACAACGCTTTGATTCGGCCTCTCCTGGAGTATGCTGTTCAATTCTGGTCTCCAGCACTCAGGAAAGATATAGAGCTGGGGCTACACAGTTAATTCTGGTCTCCAGCACTCAGGAAAGATATAGAGCTGGGGCTACACAGTTAATTCTGGTCTCCAGCACTCAGGAAAGATATAGAGCTGGGGCTACACAGTTAATTCTGGTCTCCAGCACTCAGGAAAGATATAGAGCTGGGGCTACACAGTTAATTCTGGTCTCCAGCACTCAGGAAAGATATAGAGCTAGGGCTACACAGTTAATTCCATTGCTTAGAAGAATGAGCTATGAGGACCGATTGAGAGCTTTTGATCTCTTCCCGTTGGAGACACGCAGACTACGAGGTCAGCTCATGGAAGTTTTTAAAATACTTAATAGGTTTGACAATGTGGACTATAGCAAAATGTTTAGCCTCAATATGAATACAACACGCAACCATGGCTGGCAAATAGAATTGAAAAGGTTCAGCACTAGTATTTGTGGAAACTTTTTCATATAATGTATGTTCTACCTGGAACAAACTTCCCTCCGAAGTTGTAAATAGTTTTACAGTAGAGCAGTTAAAAAAGTGAGTAGATAGTATTTTGCACACTCTGTAAAGAACGTAGTACATTAAACAGTCTCTCTCCTTCAACTTCGAGTGTCTCCTCGGAATGGTCCGCAACGTCTCTGAGAAACTAACTATTCCTTGTAACTCCAGGTAACTCTCTGTAAACAAACCAGTAACCCGCAGAAAATTGACGCATGCATATTTAGAATACACTTGTTTACACGATCTGCATCTGAACTAGCTTACTTTAACCCCCCTTCTCTCTCTCTCTCTCTCTCTCTCTCTCTCTCTCTCTCTCTCTCTCTCTCTCTCTCTCTCTCACCTACACACATACTATTTTATATCTCTCCCTCACACACGCACACCCAAACACACAACCACAAGCAAACACACCTATTAAAACACACACAGTAATTAGCACCTACCACAAACACAAGCACAGAACCGTAGCCTGTTTGACGTAGCCAACACAGCAACCAGGAATGTGAGGTGGAATGTACACACAAAGTACATTGGTGACAAACGACTATGACGCACACAAACAAGTGCACACACACACACACACACACACACACACACACACACACACACACACACACACACACACATAAACTACACGAGTAACAAAGGGCTATCCATGACTCACACAAACATGTACAGTCACGGCTAAAAGTCGTATTATACTTTGGTTGTTTTTCAAGTAAAGCTAAAAGTAAATCAAACCCTAGTGATGTACATACATGTCTCCACCAGAGCAAGTGTTATATAAAGTTTAATTATGGATGGCTGTGATGGTCCGCGGCCGATTTGGTCATCGCCTGAATTGTTCCGTGGCTGATAGTGGGTTGACCCAAGCAGTGTTTATTAGTGTATTGACTGAGTGACCAGTTTGGACCATGGTCGTTCTGTTATGCAGCAGATTTGGTTCGAGGCCAATATGGGCACAACCAAGCAGTTGAATTAATCTGATCAGTATTGGCTGAACAATTGTATTGATCCCTGACTGTTTTTGGTCCAAGGCCTATATGGGCACAGCTAAACAGTCAAATTATTCCAATCTGTATTACTCAAGTAACAGCTATGGTATGTGGCTGTTTTGGTTTGTGGCCATTTTAATCCCAGGTGGTTTTGGTCAGGTCTGCGGCTGATATGGCTCACAGTTGTTCTAATCAATAACTGGTTTGAGTCATTGGTATCCACTGAATAGACCATCCAAATTGTATTCAAATCCCTTCAATCATATAAGAGATAATGTCATTTTAAATGTTATGGGTTAAGGGGAGGTATTTACTTAGTTCGCTAGACCTCCATCAAGCTTAAAATGATACCCCCTTGAGTACCTTTCAAGATAAATGTGTACATTTTTCGGTAGAAAAATGTCCCGGCCATAGGCCGGTTCCTCTTAAATTACAGGCTCGCTATCGCTCGCCAGGATAAAATCGACACCTGAATGGCACGAAAGGTCTTAATATGGGGTGAAAGTCTTTAAAATCGCTAAATTAATGGGGCGAACGTTTTATAATATCAAAAGCAATGGGGCTAAACATGAGGGAGAAAGGGGTCAAGAAAAAAATCCCTCAAGTGGAGATCTCCCCTTAATCCCCTAATCCCACAGTGGGGGTTATTATGTAATGTCCTGTTGTAAGCAATATCTCACAGTGAGTGTCGTGAAGATCGCCGAAGAAATCTTATGGATATTGTTTTGTGGGGTTTATGTTAGAGAGGGCATGGAGCGAAGGGCGTGCACGGAGTTTAGAGAGGGCATGGAGCGAAGGGCGTGCACGGAGTTTAGAGAGGGCATGGAGCGAAGGGCGTGCACGGATTCTGGTCAAGTTAAGTGGTGTCTATTCTGGTGCCAAACGAAAGTAGTGCCGGAAGTTTCATGTAAATCCGTAAACTACTGTTAACAAATCCTGCTTTCAAAAAAAAAAAAAAAAACAGATAGACAGACTACAAGACAACGACGATCACATAATCTTCACAAACCGCGCGTGGGAGAGATGGACCATTTTATATTAGTTTATTTGCAGATCTACTCTTACAAAACATATTCGGGGGTCATGCATTGTTCTAATTCCATTGAATAGCGTATTACAAATTCAGTAAAAAAAAGTACCTGTTCTTGTTATAGTGTTAAGGGGAGGTATTTAGTTTGTTCCCTACGTTTTCATCAAGCTTAAAATTACACCCCCTAGACCCCCTTTCAATATAAATGTGTACATTTTTCGGTAGAAAAATGTCCAGGCCGGAGGCCGGTTGCTCTTAAATTACAGGCTCGCTATCGCTCGCCAGGAAAAAATCGACACCTAATTGGCACGAAAGGTCTTAAAATTGACAGAAATGGGTCGAAAGTTCTTAAAATCGTCATAATAATGGGGCGAACGTCTTAAAATTAGAAAAGCAATGGGGCTAAACATGAGGGAGAAAGGGGTCAAGAAAAAAGTCCCTCAAGTGGAAATCTCCCCTCAATATACAATTTATATATATTTATCTATAAATAGCCCAAAACAAAGAAATTGTTTTGCTTAATATAAATTATTGTAACGAATAAAACGAAAACATGCTTGAAAAAACTGGTGCAAGTCCTATAAAGCACAACCCTCTCTGACATATGACGCGATTTTGAGCCTATTAGGGATACTTTAAAGCCTTTGTTACCATCAGGGGTATTTAGAAACCTTTAGTTTAGTTACTTCAACCTCTGCAGTTGTCTTTGAGTTAGCTGTGGGCAGAAAACTAATTTTGGAGAGGTATTTATAAGAGTGAGAGAACTCTATTTATTATTGCTAATCTGGCAACCTCTGCGTCATATAAGTCTGAAGGGGTTAATAAAGTCTGTGTACTCATATGGCTTCAGTTTTGGGGAGTAGTATAGTGTTCATGTATCAAGAAAGGATAATAACGTTAAATGTTAAAAATCCTTTAAGTGACGACTGTTAAGCATGCTTTAAGGGGAGGTATTTAGTTTGTTCCCTAGACCTCCATCAACCTTAAAATGACACCCCCTCGAGTCCCTTTCAAGATAAATTTGTACATTTTTCGCTAGAAAAATTTCCCGGCCACAGGCCGGTTCCTGTTAAATTACAGGCTCGCTATCGCTCGCCAGGATAAAATAGACACCTGAATTGCACGAAAGGTCTTAATATGGGGTGAAAGTTCTTAAAATCGCTAAACTAATGGGGCAAACGTTTTATAATATCAAAAGCAATGGGGCTAAACATGAGGGAGAAAGGGGTCAAGAAAACAATCCCTCAAGTGAAGACCTCCCCTTAAGACCTTCATGGGTAGTTCTGTTATGCAGCTCACCTACATAACAAGTACATGAGTATAACACAAAGATGAACATGCAAACACGCACATTATAACAGCCATGGCACCACACACACACACATTGACGCATATACCAGTAAATGTTACGCACATAAACATGCTCACACACATGTACAGACATACTGACAGACATATCTAGGTTACACTTACAACTTCTCACTCTTTCTCTTACGCACTCCTACACTCACTCATTCTCACCTCCTCCCCTCTCTCTCTCTGTCTAACATATTTCTTATTGTATAATGTACCGTATTCACACACACACACACACACACACACACACACACACACACACACACACACACACACACACACACACCATATAGGACGCTCTTGATGTGGTACACCTTTAAAACAAACGCAATCACGAATTCAATTTGGAACGCACGTAACTCAAACGAAAAAATACATTTAATTATACATATACACAAACAAACTCACTGTACACATACACACACACACACACACACACACACACACACACACACACACACACACACACACACACACACACACACACACACACACAACAACAACAACAGCACAAATAACAACAACAAATATTACAACATAAAAAACAACAATTACAACAGCAATAACAACAACGTTAATACATGAGTCTAGCAAACACTTTTTAAAGGGAGGTTTCTAGTTGATTCCCTAGACTTCCATCAAACTTAAAATTACTCCCCCTAGACCCCTCTTTCAAGATAAATTTGTACATTTTTCGGTAGAAAAATGTCCCGGCTGAAAGCCGGTTCCTCTTATATTACAGGCTCGCTATCGCTCGCCAGGATAAAATCGACACCTAATTGGCACGAAAGGTCTTAAAATTGACAGAAATGGGTCGAAAGTTCTTAAAATCATCAAAATAATGGGGCGAACGTCTTAAAATTAGAAAAGCAATGGGGCTAAACATGAGGGAGAAAGGAGTCAAGAAAAAAATCTCTCAAGTGGATATCTCCCCTTAAATTAAATCAATCATACACAATCCTGTGACTATTTCCAGGCAACTTTAGGAAACTCAGACCACTTTCAAACCACCACTCTTTTCTGGCAACTTTCCGGAGTTTTATTGTATCGGTAACTATTGGAATGGGGGTCTTGGGGGGGGTGTTTTAAGGGGAGATGGGTCGTTTTCTAGATCCCCTTCTGCCGCATGTTTAGTCCCATTAGTTTTCAGATTTTAAGATGTTTGTCCCATTAGTTTGTCGATTTTAAGACCTTCCGCTCCATTTCCTTGTTAATATTAAGGACTTTCGTGATATTTAGGTGTCGATTTTTTTCCTGGCGAACGACAGTGAGCCTGTAATTTTGGAAGAACCGGCCTCCGGCCGGAACATTTTGCTACCGATAAATGTACAAATTAATCAACAATGAGGATGTAATGGATGATTTTGCTACCGATAAATGTACAAATTAATCAACAATGAGGATGTAATGGATGACTTTTGTTAAGCTTGATGGAGGTCTAGGGAGGAAACTAGAAAAATAGCTAATATATGAAAAACAAAATGAGCCATCCCTCCTTAACCCCTTCTGTACCAGTGACGTGTTTTTTATTATAGTCTTGCTATAGTTAGACGATTTTGTGCAGCTTAAGAAGGATCTGTAGTATAAAAAAGGGTTAAGTGGGATAGTTCGAAGCCTTTTAATGGCTGGAGGCCCTTTTGAAACTGAATAAATCGTCTAAGAGTGGCCACAATATAGTGGAAAAGACGTCGCCGGTACGGAAGGGGTTAAGCTTGGTGGAGGTCTAGAAAGGAAACTATAAACAACAATGAATACATCTCTCCTTAAGGGGAGGTATTTAGTTTGTTCCCTAGACCTCCATCAACCTTAAAATTACACCCCATTGAGTCCCTTTCAAGATAAATTTGTACATTTTTCGGTAGAAAAATGTCCCGGCCGAAGGCCGGTTTCTCTTAAATTACAGGCTCGCTATCGCTCGCCAGGATAAAATCGACACCTGAATTGCACGAAAGGTCTTAATATGGGGTGAAAGTTCTTAAAATCGCTAAACTAATGGGGCAAACGTTTTATAATATCAAAAGCAATGGGGCTAAACATGAGGGAGAAAGGGGTCAAGAAAAAAATCCCTCACGTGGAGATCTCCCCTTAACCCTTTCAGCCTTTGAGGATGCTTTTTCACTTTACTTTGGCTAACATCAGACGATTGTCATCAGCTTTGGAAGGCCCTCTAGGAATCAAACTGGTAAAGTGTATCTCAATTTACCTTCCGACTCCCACAATTTACCTTCCGACTCCCACAATTTACCTTCCGACTCCCACAATTTACCTTCCGACTCCCACAATTTACCTTCCGACTCCCACAATTTACCTTCCTATCCCAACCCCACAATTTACCTTCCGACTCCCACAATTTACCTTCCGACTCCCACAAGTTACCTTCCGACTCCCACAATTCCATCCTAAACTGAATAAAATCGCCTAGCAATAGCCAGACAAACGGAAGAAACGTGTCTTCGTATCTGGAAAGGGCGGCATGAACTCGTAATAATTTGAAATATTAAGACTTTCGCCCCCATTCCCGTCACGAAGGAGATTGTAGACTAATATATGTGTTGTATGGCATTGGCCTGATGAAGCTATATTAAGACGTTCGCCCCCATTCCCATCACGAAGGAGATTGTAGACTAATATATGTGTTGTATGGCATTGGCCTGATGAAGCTATATTAAGACGTTCGCCCCCATTCCCGTCACGAAGGAGATTGTAGACTTGAAAATCTATGTGTTGTATGGCATTGGCCTGTGAAGCTATATGCAAAACGGTACCGGTAGTCATTAAAGTGCTCCTCCTCATATGGCGTACATACAGTATATTCAATACATTATTATTATTATTATTATGATTACATTCTCCACCAGGTGAAGTACAGCCGGTGTCAATAGTTCACCGTCCACCTTGCTGTATATAACCATATTTAAAGCTCAACCACTTTATATTGAGATTCATTAAGGGGGTCACCGGCTTTTTTTATCTTTCTCTCCTTTTCTCTCTTTCCCTGGTTTGTATCCATGCGGCCCCATTCAGCCAACTGTTTTAAGACGTTTATCCCCATTCAGGTGTCAATTTCTTCCTGGCGAGCGATAGCGAGCCAGCATTATATGGAGAAATCCGGCTTCGCCGGAGAAATTTTTCTAACGAAAAATGTACAGATTTAGCTTGCTGTCAAAACAAAACTATTTATATGCTGGCTCGCTACCGCTCGCCAGGAAGAAATTGACACCTGGATGGGGGTAAACGTCATAAAACAGAAGACTGAATGGGGCCAAATGGATACAAGCCAAAGAGAGAGGGAGAGCCAGAGAAAACAAAGCGAGGTGGGGTCCCTTAACACTATCTCCTACGACGGCTTGGGGGCTATTATGATATTTTGCTTAATTATCAACAAGGGTTTTGATTGATCCAACCTTTATTCGTGCAACGTGTTTTTAAGGAGTCGTTTTTCTGGACCACTTTCTCCCTCGTGTTTAGCCCCATTAGTTTTGAGAGTTTAAGATGTTCGGCCCATTAGTTTGGCGACTTTAACACCTTTTGCCCTATTTCGTTGTCAATTTTAAGACCTTTCGTGCCATTTACCTGTCGATTTTTTTTCCCTGGCCTTTGGGAGGTTCGTTTAATCCGCCTGAGGCGGCCTCTTCCACCCCCCACCCCACCCCCGAGTCACACACACATAGGCTACACACGAACACGAACGTCACCCAATCCTGGAATGTGATCAGTAATGTATGAAATCAATACCACACGGAATGCAACAGATGGCAAGCGCACACATACGCACACATACGCACACACACACACACACACACATATACACATAAAGACAAACATACTGTACTTACACCTTAAATTTTGCGTGTTCTATTTCTATTACAATTATAAATTTATATATAAATAATTATCAGAAATAATTCATGTCAGTAGTTCCATCCCCCCCCCCCCCCTCTCTCTCTCTCAAAATGTAAATGACTAGAAAAATGTCATGCCATCCCCTCCCTTCCTCCCTCACCCAACTCTCCCTCCCTTCCTCCCCCACCCAACTCTCCCTCCCTTCCTCCCACACCCAACTCTCCCTCCCTTCCTCCCCCACCCAACTCTCCCTCCCTCCCTCCCGCTCTCTCTCTTTATATATCACATATTATATATATATATATATATATATATATACTGCATATATACCAAATCAAAAGGAGAAAACTTAATTAATATAGTTGAGTAATGCCAATTAATTATTATGTATATTTTCAATTGCATGATAATCCTAGTTATACAGTATATTAATTGTGTATTAAAGAGGCCTAATACCTGGACCTATTGTGTTGTTGTAGGGTTATATTCGGTGAATAATATACAGTGCATATCAAAGCAATCAATCTCAATCTCTCTATCTATCTATCTATCTATTTCCCTCTGCTTTGCTGGCCATGTTTTCCCTTGCTCAAGTTTTCACTACCTCTACTAGAATAATCTCTTGGCCACCTCGCTGGAATCGTAAGGTGAGTGTAGTCAGTGTGTCTATGTAAATCTACGCAACACCCAGTCATTCAGGAGTGCATTCCCGGTGGTACCAATTCCGTGCATTCCCGACCACATTCCTGGTTTGTGTAGTGCTGCTTGGGAGTGGCTAGTTTATTAAGGGGAGGCAGACCGTTTGTTTGGTCATTCATTCCTTTATTTCTTAGTTTCCTCACTAGACCTCCATCAAGCTTAAAACAAAATAACCCTAGACCCCCCTTCAAGATAAATTTTTACATTTTTCGATAGAAAAATGTCGGGGCCGAAGGCCGGTTTCTCTTAAAATTTCAGGCTCGGTATCGCTCGCCAGGAAAAGATCGATAACTAAATGACACGAAAGGTCATAAAATTGACAAAGAAATGGGGCGAAAGGTGTTAAAATCGCCAAACTAATGGGCCGAACGTCTTAAAGTCTCAAAACTAATGGGGCTAGACATGAGTTAGAAGGGGAGTCCAGAAAAAAGGTCTGCATCCCCTTAAGACTACCAGGTGCTGCTTCTTGAGGAGGAATATATTGTTTATTTATACTCTGGATGTTTGAGGTTGTTTGCCACTGGCTCATTACACCACTAGGATATCCTCACCCGATGTATGCTGGATGTTGTCCTATTTCTAATTTGATAACATGATAACATGACATTGTTTAAATTAGACAAATTATTAAACATTAATGCATGTATTGTATACGAATTGACCAAATAAACTATCTATCTATCTATCTATCTAAGTGTGTGTGTGTTTGTGTGTGTCTGTGCAGTGTGTGTATGTATGTGTACTGTGTGGTATGACAGTATTAAAGTAGATGGTGTGTAGCGGTGCCGGGCCTCACGTGAAGAACCCTCTGGCTCTCTTTAACACTTTCTGTACCAGCGACGTCGGTTTTATTGGATTTCAGCTACAGTGAGATGAGTATATGAAGCTCAGGAAGGATACGCGGTAACTAAAAGGATTAATTGAAATAGTCTGCAGCCTTTCAATGTGAAGACTTCCTTTCTAAGCTGAATAAAATCGTACAAAACGTCACCGGGTTAACACTTTCAAGTTTCAACACCCGACCATTTCGGCCGGGATTTTTTTTCTGTACTAATATATCTTGAAAGGGGATCCTGGAATTATTATTTTAAGTTTAATGGAGGTCTGGTGAGGAAAGTTAAAAAAAAAAAAAAAAAAAGTATATGAAAAAATGACCAAAAAATGAACCATCTCCCCTTAATGCTCTTTACCATAATACGTGTTTCATAATCTGAAGAAAAACGTCAGAATCCAATGAACATACTATCATCCGTACAGCATGGGTAAAAGGCTGGCTATACTCAGTTCACAACAAGTGGGCAGGTCATAGCGTACCTCTCCTCACAGTCCCTCCTTATGTGTTTTAAGGGGAGGTATTTACTTTGTTCCCTAGACCTCCATCAAGCTAAAAATTACACCCCCTTGAGTCCCTTTCAAGATAAATTTGTACATTTTTCGGTAGAAAAATGTCCCGGCCGAAGGCCGGTTCCTCTTAAATTACAGGCTCGCTATCGCTCGCCAGGATAAAATCGACACCTAAATGGCACGAAAGGTCTTAATATGGGGTGAAAGTTCTTTAAATTGCTAAACTACTGGAGCAAACATTTTATATCAAAAGCAATGGGGCTAAACATGAGGGAGAAAGGCGTCAAGAAAAAAATCCCTCAAGTGGAGATCTCCCCTTAAGTGTGTATAATTTTGGATATATTAAATCTCAACCTTTTAAATGTGTTCTGGTTACTATTAAATTATTGTTTTCAGTATAGCAAGGATCTCTAGCAATTAAGAGGCTACAAAGTATCTCTCAATTAACCCTTTTACTTGCCACACCACATATCCTTCCCAAGCTGCATAACATCGTCTAAATACAGCTATCATAAAACCAGGTGGATCCGTCGTACTAAAAGAGTTAAGGGGGATGGTTCATTTGGTGTTGGTCGACTTTTTTGTTTGTCATGTATTTATTATTTTTCTATTTTCCTCCCTAGACCTCCATCAAACTAAAAATAACACTCCCTCCCTTCCCAAGACCCTCTTTCAAGATAAATTGATACATATTTCGATAGAAAAATGTCTCGATCTTCCTCTTATAATACAGGCTCGCTATCGCTCGCCAGGAAAAAATCGACACCTAAATGACACGAAAAGTCATAATATTGACAAAGAAATGGGACGAAAGGTCTTTAAATCGCCAAACTAATGGACCAAACGTCTTAAAATCTCAAAACTATTGGGACTAAAGATGAGGAAGAAAGGGGGCCATAAAACGACTGATCCCCCATTAAATAGTGAAACCCGGTATAGGTGGTGGTGGTGGTTGTCGTGACTCGTGACCGCCAGTAACGCAACAGGTACACAGTTCACACACACCTTGTTAACTATTGTATAGCAGTCGGTTTTTATTTTATTGCCTGTCAATTGTGAGAATCCTCAATACAATAAGAAAACTGAATGACCACATCTTCAACTAGAAGCCTGCAATTTTGGGACATTTTTCTACCGAAAAATGTATATATTGATCTTGAAAGGGGTCCAGGGATTACTAGTTTAATCTTGATGGAGGTCTAGCGAGGAAACTCCAATATATACAGTATATATATGAATAAATACAATATACTACCGCCAAGGTTTCGGGAGACTCAGGGAATAGCCTGAATTCCATTTTCTCTCCCAGGCCTTGTTAGCTGGATACATATCTTTCTGCCTCACACATCAGGGGTATCAGGAAAACCCTCTTTATATAACATACACATCCAACTTCACGACATTGCCCTACATCGCTATCCTCTATCCATAAAATACTACTCTTCCCACTACATATCATACATGTAACACCATACACTTACCTTATAAATATGGCAGTACAATTGTTAAGAGCAAACCTGGTGGTCCCTCGGATATCCACCCCCGGCAGGGTTGGGTTATTGACACAGGGCCCTCCCGGTCGTCATCATGCGACTGTGTCAAGAGCATTGCAACGTCCCAAAGCTGCTTGTCAGTACAGCTATTTCTTTAGTAATATAAGGGGACTTCACTCTAACATCAATTCTGTACACCAATTTCTTCAAGCAGAATCCCCTACTCTCCTTTTTTTGACAGAGACTCAAGTAACATCCACATCTGACACATCTAGATTTAATTTTCCAGGTTATCAACTGCTCCAAAATTTCAGACCTAAAGGTGGTGTATGTTGCTTCGCAAAATCTGAAATTGCCCTGGAGGAGGTTACTAGTTTCAATTGTCCCTATTTTGATTATTCTATATACAAATTAATTTCTGCTGGTAAATTTAAATACATATGTTGCATCTACCGTTCCCCAAATACTCCTCCAGAGCAAAGTCTTTTTGATTCTCTGTCCTCACAACTCAGTGTCCTCAACTTAAATGCTTCTTCTGAAATCACTGTGTTGGGTGATTTTAATGTCCATAATGTTGAATGGCTCACTCATTCAGCCAGGACTGATGATGCTGGTCTTGAATGTGAGCTATTTGCAGACTCATTTAATCTCATTCAACTAGTCAACCAACCCACCCGTGTACCAGATAATCCTAATCATAATTCCCACCTACTGGACTTATTTTTAACAACCAATTCAGAAAATTATGATGTTACAGTGAGGTCCCCACTTGGATCTTCTGATCACTGTCTGATACAGGCCACCTGTCTATCACCTACCACACCTTCCCACTCTGAACCTGTTTTGGTGACTAAATGGCATTACGATAGGGCAGACTGGGAGGGTCTTCAAGGTTTCTTTATTGATATTCCCTGGACCTCTTTCTTTTCTAATGATGCACACTCCACCTTGAGCCACATACAAGATTTTGTAAAAATTGGAATGGAAACTTTTATTCCTCATCAAAAGTACAGTAAAAGATCTAATTCACCTAAATGGTTTGACCATAATTGTGCTAGAGTAACTGAACAAAAAGCAATAGCCTACAATGCATACACAAGATCAAAAACACATGAAGCCTTTAATTACTTTAGAAACATCAGAAATCATGCCAAAACTGTATTAAACATAACTAAATCAAACTTTCTCCATAAGCAGGCAAATAAACTTCTAAATAATCCAAATGATAACAAAATATTTTGGTCTACTCTTAACTCATTTAAATCCAACTTCACTACTGCTTCATCCATTCCACCATTAAAATCTCCGACTGGCAATCTTGTAAATGACCCACGAGGTAAAGCTAACCTTCTTGCAGATATTTTCTCCACCAACTCAACCTTAGATGAAATAAATCAAGATGTCCCTGTACTTAATTTTAATTCACCTGAAATTCCCTCACTTAAGATCCACACCAGACATGTCAAAACTATTTTGCAGAATCTCTCAGTAGATAAGGCTCCTGGTCCAGATGAAATTCCTCCAATAGTACTTAAGAATTGCTCCTTGGTGCTCGCTCCTGTATTGGCAAAATTTTTCCGTCTGTGTACTCATACCTCATGCTTCCCAGTACCCTGGAAAGAAGCAAACATCCATCCAGTTCCTAAAAAAGGTGCCTCTTCAGATCCATCAAACTACAGACCAATAGCTATAACTTCCACTCTTGGCAAAGTTTTTGAAATTATATTAAATAATCACATAATTAAGCATCTGGAGAATAATAAATTAATCAGTGATAGGCAATATGGTTTTAGACGATGTCGATCAACTGCAGACATTCTTTGCCTTCTTACGCATCAAATCAACCAAGCTACAGACCAACATGGTGAAACACATACAATAGCACTGGATATATCAAAGGCATTTGATAGAGTCTGGCATCAATCCTTATTGTCGAAGATGTCACACTACGGCCTTGCATCATTAGTTCCACTAATTTCTTCTTATCTTCATAACAGAAAAATACGTGTAATGTTAGATGGCCTTTATTCTCAATTTCACTCAATAAATGCTGGTGTTCCTCAGGGATCAGTTTTGGCCCCAACTCTGTTCCTCATTCATATCAATGATCTCATATCTACCACTCATAATCCAATACATTCCTACGCAGATGACTCAACACTCCACAGTTCCTTCACATTTACCAATTCTTTCACCCAACCCGATCTTATAAATTCAAAAATAAACACTGCAATTTCTCTGAACCAGGACCTTTCTAGAATTAATGAATGGGGACAAGAGAATCTAGTTTCCTTTAATGCACAGAAAACCAAGTACATTCAATTTTCTAACCGACAGAATCTCACTGACTCCCATATATTTTTTAATGATGTAAATATTCCCACTTCCCCTAGTATTGACATTCTCGGTGTAACATTAACTACTAACTTGAGCTGGACACATTATGTTAGAAGCATTGCTAAGAATGCCTCTAAAAAACTGGGACTCCTGTACAGAGTTCGAGAATTCTTCACTGACGAGCAGTTGGCCGTAATATATATAAGTCATGTGCGCTCTCAGATGGATTACTGTTCACCTCTGTGGGGTGGAAGTGGAGTGGTTGCATTGAGGCAGTTGGACAAAATTCAAAATAAAGCTATTAGATTAATCAATAACCCTGCAATCACACAGGACCTTCCTACATTAGCCATACGAAGAAACGTTGCATCCCTTGCATTATTCTACAGATATTTTCACAGCAATTGTTCCGAGGAACTTGCTTCAATTGTGCCGCCTCTCCACATCTTTCCCCGTAGAACTAGGGCAGCTGAGAGCGCCCATGAATTTACACTTTCTCCTCCACAATGCAGAACTTCTGCTTATCAGAATTCATTTATCCCCAGAGCTACTACTCTTTGGAATTCACTTCCCTCGAATTGCTTTCCACAAACTTACAATCAACAAATGTTTAAATCCAGTTGTTACAAACATTTTATGAATGGAGGATGCCTTTAGGCACATGGACCTTTTTGTTTTATCTGTGTTTTTCCTTCCTCCGTTCATTGTCTCTTTAAAAAAAAAAAAAAAAAAAAATATATATATACATATACCAATAATGAAGCACTTACGCCTGTCAAGTGTGCACATACCGGTAGTGTAATTGGAGACAAGTGTGCACATACCGGTAGTGTGTAATTGGAGACAAGTGTGCACATACCGGTAGTGTGTAATTGTGGGCACTGTAAGATTATGTTAGTGCAATTGACGATAGGTGAATAATAAAGGATAACATAACGTAATTATGGGTATTGAGAGATGAATAACTAGTATAAATAGCTATAATCGATTTGTTATTAATTTCACCACAACACCAAACACCTCCAATGAAATTAATAAAAGCATATATGTGATTCAGACTGGTAAATGTAAAAGTTTAAGGGGACAGTGGCTGTTTTTGGTCTATTAATTCATATATTTATTTATTTCTAAGTTTCCACGCTAGACCTCCCTCAAACTTAGAAAAACACTCCCTAGACCCCCGCTCAAGATAAATTTGTTTTTATTTCGGTAGAAAAATGTCCCGGCCGAAAGCCGGTTCTTCTAAAGTTACAGGCTCACCATCGTTCGCCAGGAAAAAAATCGACACCTAAATAGCACGAAAGTTTTAAGGGGAGGTTTTTAGTTTGTTCTCTAGATATCCATCAAGCTTAAGATTACGCCCCCTTGAGCCCCTTTCAAGATAAATTTGTACATTTTTCGGAAGAAAAATGTCCCGGCTGAAAGCCGGTTCCTCTTAAATTACAGGCTCGCTATCGCTCGCCAGGATAAAATCGACACCTAAATTGCAGGAAAGGTCTTACAATTGACAGAAATGGGTTCAAAGTTCTTAAAATCATCAAAATAATGGGGCGAACGTCTTAAAATTAGAAAAGCAATGGGGCTAAACATGAGGGAGAAAGGAGTCAAGAAAAAACTCCCTCAAGTGGAAATCTCCCCTTAATATTGACAAAGAAATGGGGCGAAGTCTTAAAATCGATAAACTAATGGGGCAATCATCTTAAAATCTGAAAATTAATGGTACTAAACATGAGAGAGAAGGGGGCAAGAAACCCGGCCCATCCCCCTTTAACCTATAAATGAATGCAAGTGGAAACAGGCATAGGCTGTGTGGAAAATACCAAGTGTGTCAATATTATGTGTAACTAAGGATATTGACAGTTGTATTATACGTAGCTATAATATGTGTAACTAAGGATATTGACAGTTGTATTATACGTAGCTATAATATGTGTAACTAAGGATATTGACAGTTGTATTATACGTAGCTATAATATGTGTAACTAAGGATATTGACAGTTGTATTATACGTAGCTATAATATGTGTAACTAAGGATATTGACAGCTGTATTATACGTAGCTATAATATGTGTAACTAAGGATATTGACAGTTGTATTATACGTAGCTATAATATGTGTAACTAAGGATATTGACAGTTGTATTATACGTAGCTATAATATGTGTAATTAAGGATATAGACAGTTGTATTATACGTAGCTATAATATGTGTAACTAAGGATATTGACAGTTGTATTATACGTAGCTATAATATGTGTAACTAAGGATATTGACAGTTGTATTATACGTAGCTATAATATGTGTAACTAAGGATATTGACAGTTGTATTATACGTAGCTATAATATGTGTAACTAAGGATATTGACAGCTGTATTATACGTAGCTATAATATGTGTAACTAAGGATATTGACAGTTGTATTATACGTAGCTATAATATGTGTAACTAAGGATATTGACAGTTGTATTATACGAGCTATAATATGTGTAATTAAGGATATAGACAGTTGTATTATACGTAGCTATAATATGTGTAACTAAGGATATTGACAGTTGTATTATACGTAGCTATAATATGTGTAACTAAGGATATTGACAGTTGTATTATACGTAGCTATAATATGTGTAACTAAGGATATTGACAGTTGTATTATACGTAGCTATAATATGTGTAACTAAGGATATTGACAGTTGTATTATACGTAGCTATAATATGTGTAACTAAGGATATTGACAGTTGTATTATACGTAGCTATAATATGTGTAACTAAGGATATTGACAGTTGTATTATACGTAGCTATAATATGTGTAACTAAGGATATTGACAGTTGTATTATACGTAGCTATAATATGTGTAACTAAGGATATTGACAGTTGTATTATACGTAGCTATAATATGTGTAACTAAGGATATTGACAGTTGTATTATACGTAGCTATAATATGTGTAACTAAGGATATTGACAGTTGTATTATACGTAGCTATAATATGTGTAACTAAGGATATTGACAGTTGTATTATACGTAGCTATAATATGTGTAACTAAGGATATTGACAGTTGTATTATACGTAGCTATAATATGTGTAACTAAGGATATTGACAGTTGTATTATACGTAGCTATAATATGTGTAACTAAGGATATTGACAGTTGTATTATACGTAGCTATAATATGTGTAACTAAGGATATTGACAGTTGTATTATACGTAGCTATAATATGTGTAACTAAGGATATTGACAGTTGTATTATACGTAGCTATAATATGTGTAACTAAGGATATTGACAGTTGTATTATACGTAGCTATAATATGTGTAACTAAGGATATTGACAGTTGTATTATACGTAGCTATAATATGTGTAACTAAGGATATTGACAGTTGTATTATACGTAGCTATAATATGTGTAACTAAGGATATTGACAGTTGTATTATACGTAGCTATAATATGTGTAACTAAGGATATTGACAGTTGTATTATACGTAGCTATAATATGTGTAACTAAGGATATTGACAGTTGTATTATACGTAGCTATAATATGTGTAACTAAGGATATTGACAGTTGTATTATACGTAGCTATAATATGTGTAACTAAGGATATTGACAGTTGTATTATACGTAGCTATAATATGTGTAACTAAGGATATTGACAGTTGTATTATACGTAGCTATAATATGTGTAACTAAGGATATTGACAGTTGTATTATACGTAGCTATAATATGTGTAACTAAGGATATTGACAGTTGTATTATACGTAGCTATAATATGTGTAACTAAGGATATTGACAGTTGTATTATACGTAGCTATAATATGTGTAACTAAGGATATTGACAGTTGTATTATACGTAGCTATAATATGTGTAACTAAGGATATTGACAGTTGTATTATACGTAGCTATAATATGTGTAACTAAGGATATTGACTGTTGTATTATACGTAGCTATAATATGTGTAACTAAGGATATTTACAGTTGTATTATACGTAGCTATAATATGTGTAACTAAGGATATTGACAGTTGTATTATACGTAGCTATAATATGTGTAACTAAGGATATTGACAGTTGTATTATACGTAGCTATAATATGTGTAACTAAGGATATTGACAGTTGTATTATACGTAGCTATAATATGTGTAACTAAGGATATTGACAGTTGTATTATACGTAGCTATAATATGTGTAACTAAGGATATTGACAGTTGTATTATACGTAGCTATAATATGTGTAACTAAGGATATTGACAGTTGTATTATACGTAGCTATAATATGTGTAACTAAGGATATTGACAGTTGTATTATAAGTAGCTATAATATGTGTAACTAAGGATATTGACAGTTGTATTATACGTAGCTATAATATGTGTAACTAAGAATATTGACAGTTGTATTATACGTAGCTATAATATGTGTAACTAAGGATATTGACAGTTGTATTATACGTAGCTATAATATGTGTAACTAAGGATATTGACAGTTGTATTATACGTAGCTATAATATGTGTAACTAAGGATATTGACAGTTGTATTATACGTAGCTATAATATGTGTAACTAAGGATATTGACAGTTGTATTATACGTAGCTATAATATGTGTAACTAAGGATATTGACAGTTGTATTATACGTAGCTATAATATGTGTAACTAAGGATATTGACAGTTGTATTATACGTAGCTATAATATGTGTAACTAAGGATATTGACAGTTGTATTATACGTAGCTATAATATGTGTAACTAAGGATATTGACAGTTGTATTATACGTAGCTATAATATGTGTAACTAAGGATATTGACAGTTGTATTATACGTAGCTATAATATGTGTAACTAAGGATATTGACAGTTGTATTATACGTAGCTATAATATGTGTAACTAAGGATATTGACAGTTGTATACGTAGCTATAATATGTGTAACTAAGGATATTGACAGTTGTATTATACGTAGCTATAATATGTGTAACTAAGGATATTGACAGTTGTATTATACGTAGCTATAATATGTGTAACTAAGGATATTGACAGTTGTATTATACGTAGCTATAATATGTGTAACTAAGGATATTGACAGTTGTATTATACGTAGCTATAATATGTGTAACTAAGGATATTGACAGTTGTATTATACGTAGCTATAATATGTGTAACTAAGGATATTGACAGTTGTATTATACGTAGCTATAATATGTGTAACTAAGGATATTGACAGTTGTATTATACGTAGCTATAATATGTGTAACTAAGGATATTGACAGTTGTATTATACGTAGCTATAATATGTGTAACTAAGGATATTGACAGTTGTATTATACGTAGCTATAATATGTGTAACTAAGGATATTGACAGTTGTATTATAAGTAGCTATAATATGTGTAACTAAGGATATTGACAGTTGTATTATACGTAGCTATAATATGTGTAACTAAGGATATTGACAGTTGTATTATACGTAGCTATAATATGTGTAACTAAGGATATTGACAGTTGTATTATACGTAGCTATAATATGTGTAACTAAGGATTATAATATGTGTAACTAGGATATTGACAGTTGTATTATACGTAGCGATAATATGTGTAACTAAGGTATTTGACAGTTGTATTATACGTAGCTATAATATGTGTAACTAAGGATATTGACAGTTGTATTATACGTAGCTATAATATGTGTAACTAAGGATATTGACAGTTGTATTATACGTAGCTATAATATGTGTAACTAAGGATATTGACAGTTGTATTATACGTAGCTATAATATGTGTAACTAAGGATATTGACAGTTGTATTATACGTAGCTATAATATGTGTAACTAAGGATATTGACAGTTGTATTATATGTAGCTATAATATGTGTAACTAAGGATATTGACAGTTGTATTATACGTAGCTATAATATGTGTAACTGTGTAACTAAGGATATTTACAGTTGTATTATACGTAGCTATAATGTGTACTGTGTAACTAGGAGATGCCAGTTGTATTATTTTGTTTTTAAACTATATATTTTAACAGTTGTAATTATACGTAGCTATAATATTGTAACTAAGGATATTGACAGTTGTATTATACGTAGCTATAATATGTGTAACTAAGGATATTTACAGTTGTATTATACGTAGCTATAATATGTGTAACTAAGGATATTGACAGTTGTATTATACGTAGCTATAATATGTGTAACTAAGGATATTGACAGTTGTATTATACGTAGCTATAATATGTGTAACTAAGGATATTTACAGTTGTATTATACGTAGCTATAATTTAACATGTATTTAGGGGACCGTCCTGCTTGTTTTTCTAGGTAGTAGCCATTCGACCCATTCAGCCTACTGTTTTAAGACGTTTATCGTCATCCACGTGTCGATTTGAGCCTGGCGAGCGATAGCAAACCAGCATATTTTGGATTATGGTTTAGACAGCTGACTTAATTTGTACATTTTTCGGTAGAAACATTTCTCCGGCGAAGCCGGATTTCTCCATACAATGATGGCTCGCTATCGCTCACCAAGACAAAATCGAATCGATACCTGAATGGGGAGAAACATCTTAAAACAGTAGGCTGAATGGGGCTGAATGGATAAAACCCAGAGATAAAAAGCAAGTCAGTCCCCTTAAGTATAATTGGAAACAGGTGTAGACAAACAGGTGTGGTATTGTGCAGACGTAGTAGGCCTATAGTATTTGAAAGATACATTATATACTGTAGGTGTAATTGGCGACAGGTGTGGACATTAGCAGGTGTGCAGGTGTAAGTATGGTGTCTGATAGAAGTAGTATTTAGCTGTAGGCTAATTGGCGACAGGTGTGGACATAAGCAGGTGTACACATGTGTAAATAGTGTGTGAAAGAAGTAGTATGTACGTGTAATTGTCGACAGGTGTGGATATAAGCAGGTGTACAGGTGAGTAAATAGTGTGTGGAAGAAGTAGTATTTAACCCCTTCAGCGCCATGACGTCTTTTTTACCTTTGATTCTGGCTAAAATTAGATGATTTTATGCAGTTTAAGGACCGAGGATCTATGTTACTAAGAGGGTTTATCGAGATCGTGCTTACCCATTTAGTCGCATAGTTAGATTATAAACTAAAGAAAATCGTCTAATGGGAACCAGAATATGATGAAAATTACGTCATGGGGGTGAAGGGGTTAAAGGTGAATTACATAAGCTGCATACCTCTTAAGATGTATATTTTGTATGCATCAACAAATATTAAAGATGCTCAGGTTTGTGTATAATAAAGTACATTTACGTCAGTAAAGAAAACAAATATTAAACAGTTTAATATCTGGCGGCGTCTGATAGTTGACTGTCTTGCAAATTTCCCGCCTTCCAGTATTGTGATGACGTCATAAATCCGATGATGACGTCTTAAATCCCGATAGTTGTCAGGCAACGGAAATTCACCTTTAACTTGACCCTATTTATTTTATATGTTAGGGGCAAATTTAAAGATATTCCTGATAATGGTGTAATACTAGAGCATTTAACGTTCTGCTAGATAACTTATCCCACTTTGTTATCATCTGTGTGTAATTCACCTTTAAGTGTAATTAGGGACAGGTGTGCGGGTGACGATAAATGTAAGTACTGTATAGTGTTTGGCAAGGGTGTTTCTATCCAGGTGTACAGTATTTATAAACAGATGTGAACATAATAAAGTGGAAGTATGTGTACCTATATTGGTTATAAACAAGTGTGATAATAAACAGGTGTGGGATTGAACAGGTGTGGGATTGGGCAGGTGTGGGGTTGAGCAGGTCTGGGGTTGAGCAGGTGTGGAATTGAGCAGGTGTGGGATTGGGCAGGTGTGTGATTGAGCAGGTGGTGTGGGGTTGAGCAGATGTAGGATTGGGCAGGTGTGGGATTGGGCAGGTGTGGGGTTGAGCAGGTGTGGGGTTGAGCAGGTGTGGAATTGAGCAGGTGTGGGATAGGGCAGGTGTGTGATTGAGCAGGTGGTGTGGGGTTGAGCAGATGTGGGATTGGGCAGGTGTGGGGTTGAGCAGGTGTGGAGTTGAGCAGGTGTGGGGTTGAGCAGGTGTGGGATGGGACAGGTGTGTGATTAAGCAGCTGTGGGGTTGAGCAGCTGTGGGGTTGAGCAGGTGTGGGCTTGAGCAGGTGTGGGCTTGAGCAGGAGGTGTGGGGTTGAACAGATGTGGGATTGGGCAGGTGTGGGGTTGAGCAGGTGTGGGTTTGAGCAGGTGTGGGGTTGAGCAGGAGGTGTGGGGTTGAGCAGGTGTGGGATTGGGCAGGTGTGGGATTGGGCAGGTGTGGGGTTGGGCAGGTGTGGGGTTGACAGGTGTGGGTTTGGGCAGGTGTGGGTTTGGGCAGGTGTGGGATTGAGCCGGTGTAGTGACGAGTGTGAGTGTGTGTGTGTGTGATGCTCAGTGACAGCCATTTCTACGAATAATAAAACTGTTGTCCTGGTGAGGTCAGTTAAGCAGACCCTCTCACTATTGCCCCCCCCCCACACACACTCTCTCTCTCTCTCACACACATGGATCTTTAATGTAACTATATGTAGCATTTTGGGGGACAGTTCTTGGTTATTTTTATGCCTTTGTAGTGTATAGTCGGTGCTTAAAAAATGTATCAAATCATATCTTTGACACACAGACAGACACACACACACACACACACACACACACAATCTTGACTTTAACAAGCGTCCCTCAGACGCTATAAATAGTGATATAGCATAGCAATTCATTAAAACTGTAGATATAATATCTTTGAGATATTGCCTCTTCTGAAGCTCCCTTGATGTAGCCATCTTTATGTTATCTATGTATGTACAGTATATAGCTCTCTATCGACCTATCTGTCTCTGTTCAATCAACGAATCTATCTTGTTCTATTTTCTTTCTTTCTTTCTTTCTTTTTTGTATTGTGTTTTACTCATAGACTTATTTCCTTTCCCAACCCATTGTCCCGAGGTGTATATTACAAAATAGTCTACGGGGAATACACACACGATTAAAGACAAAACCCAGTCGAAACAATAAAACCCATTAATACTCGGAAGAATAGGAATAGACAAAACATAATAATGACAAGGAGAAGAGAAAAGTATAGTATTCGCTTTATAAAGATGATAATGAAAAACAGTAACTAGAACAAGGACATACAGAATGAAGGGAGAAGGAACAAAACAAAATTGAAGAAATGTTAGAAGAAACAGGATAAAAGATAATAAGATGGTAATAAAAGGGAGCAGAAAAAGAAGAAAATAAAAAGAAGATACAGATGAAATAAAATAAGAACAGATGAAAGAAGAAGATGGGGAAGGAGGAGAAAGAGAAGAACTCGAAGAAACAATAAATAAACAGAGAAGAAAAGAAGGAGTAGGAGAAAGTGAAGGTAAAAGGGTAAAAGATAAAGAGGAAGACAAGGATGAAGAAGAAGAGGAATAAGATAAACACAATAATAAAACAGTTCTCCCCTCTCTCCCTCTTCGTCCTCTATAAGATAAACACAATAATAAAACAGTTCTCCCCTCTCTCCCTCCTCCTCCTCTATAAGATACACACAATAATAAAACAGTTCTCCCCTCTCTCCCTCTTCCTCCTCTATAAGATAAACACAATAATAAAACAGTTCTCCCCTCTCTCCCTCTTCCTCCTCTATAAGATAAACACAATAATAAAACAGTTCTCCCCTCTCTCCCTCTTCCTCCTCTATAAGATAAACACAATAATAAAACAGTTCTCCCCTCTCTCCCTCTATAAGATAAACACAATAATAAAACAGTTCTCCCCTCTCTCCCTCTTCCTCCTCTATAAGATAAACACAATAATAAAACAGTTCTCCCCTCTCCCTCTTCCTCCTCTATAAGATAAACACAATAATAAAACAGTTCTCCCCTCTCTCCCTCTTCCTCCTCTATAAGATAAACACAATAATAAAACAGTTCTCCCCTCTCTCCCTCTATAAGATAAACACAATAATAAAACAGTTCTCCCCTCTCTCCCTCTTCCTCCTCTATAAGATAAACACAATAATAAAACAGTTCTCCCCTCTCTCTCTCCCTCCTCTATAAGATAAACACAATAATAAAACAGTTCTCCCCTCTCTCCCTCTTCCTCCTCTATAAGATAAACACAATAATAAAACAGTTCTCCCCTCTCTCCCTCCTCTATAATATAAACACAATAATAAAACAGTTCTCCCCTCTCTCCCTCTTCCTCCTCTATAAGATAAACACAATAATAAAACAGTTCTCCCCTCTCTCCCTCTTCCTCCTCTATAAGATAAACACAATAATAAAACAGTTCTCCCCTCTCTCCCTCTTCCTCCTCTATAAGATAAACACAATAATAAAACAGTTCTCCCCTCTCTCCCTCTTCCTCCTCTATAAGATAAACACAATAATAAAACAGTTCTCCCCCTCTCCCTCTTCCTCCTCTATAAGATAAACACAATAATAAAACAGTTCTCCCCTCTCTCCCTCTTCCTCTCTATAAGATAAACACAATAATAAAACAGTTCTCCCCTCTCTCCCTCTTCCTCCTCTATAAGATAAACACAATAATAAAACAGTTCTCCCCTCTCTCCCTCTTCCTCCTCTATAAGATAAACACAATAATAAAAACAGTTCTCCCCTCTCTCCCTCTTCCTCCTCTATAAGATAAACACAATAATAAAACAGTTCTCCCCTCTCTCCCTCTTCCTCCTCTATAAGATAACACAATAATAAAACAGTTCTCCCCTCTCTCCTTCCTCCTCTATAAGATAAACACAATAATAAAACAGTTCTCCCCTCTCTCCCTCTTCCTCCTCTATAAGATAAACACAATAATAAAACAGTTCTCCCCTCTCTCCCTCTTCCTCCTCTATAAGATAAACACAATAATAAAACAGTTCTCCCCTCTCTCCCTCTTCCTCCTATAAGATAAACACAATAATAAAACAGTTCTCCCCTCTCTCCTCTTCCTCCTCCTCTATAAGATAAACACAATAATAAAACAGTTCTCCCCTCTCTCCCTCTTCCTCCTCTATAAGATAAACACAATAATAAAACAGTTCTCCCCTCTCTCCCTCCTCTATAATATAAACACAATAATAAAACAGTTCTCCCCTCTCTCCCTCTTCCTCCTCTATAAGATAAACACAATAATAAAACAGTTCTCCCCTCTCTCCCTCTTCCTCCTCTATAAGATAAACACAATAATAAAACAGTTCTCCCCTCTCTCCCTCTTCCTCCTCTATAAGATAAACACAATAATAAAACAGTTCTCCCCTCTCTCCCTCTTCCTCCTCTATAAGATAAACACAATAATAAAACAGTTCTCCCCTCTCTCCCTCTTCCTCCTCTATAAGATAAACACAATAATAAAACAGTTCTCCCCTCTCTCCCTCTTCCTCCTCTATAAGATAAACACAATAATAAAACAGTTCTCCCCTCTCTCCCTCTTCCTCCTCTATAAGATAAACACAATAATAAACAGTTCTCCCCTCTCTCCCTCTTCCTCCTCTATAAGATAAACACAATAATAAAACAGTTCTCCCCTCTCTCCCTCTTCCTCCTCTATAAGATAAACACAATAATAAAACAGTTCTCCCCTCTCTCCCTCTTCCTCCTCTATAAGATAAACACAATAATAAAACAGTTCTCCCCTCTCTCCCTCTTCCTCCTCTATAAGATAAACACAATAATAACACAGTTCTCCCCTCTCTCCCTCTTCCTCCTCTATAAGATAAACACAATAATAAAACAGTTCTCCCCTCTCTCCCTCTTCCTCCTCTATAAGATAAACACAATAATAAAACAGTTCTCCCCTCTCTCCCTCTTCCTCCTCTATAAGATAAACACAATAATAAAACAGTTCTCCCCTCTCTCCCTCTTCCTCCTCTATAAGAGTAGATAGGTCGTTTTTCTGGTCCCCTTTCTCTCTCGTGTTAAGCATCAATTGTTTTGATATTTATAAGACGTTCGGCGCATTAGTTTGGCGATTTTAACACCTTTCGCCCCAGTTCCTTATCAATTTTAAGACCTATCGTGCCATTTAGGTGTCGATTTTTTCCTGGCGAGCGAAAGCGAGCCTGAAATCACCACATAAATTCAGGTAAAGCAAGTTAATGTGATGTTCATGACAAAGGAAAAGAGAGAAAGAGAGAAAGAAAGAGAGAGAGAGAGAGAGAGAGAGAGGGGGGGGGGGGGACGTGTAAATAATTAGGAAGATTGTAGACACCAATCGTGCAGGTCAATACTCAGGGGAGGCCTCATAGGAATGTGGTAAGGAGTTGCTGGAATCCTTGCTTCATTTATCTGGTCTCTCACACTGTTTGTTTGCGTCTCACCTACACAGAGAGTAATCCAGCTAGCTCTCACAAACACCTCCTCCTCCTATTCATTCCACTACACTAAACAAACACAACACACTTCTTTCCAATAAACTTCTGACCAATACACCAACAACATATTATTTGAATTACCACCAACCGCTCGTAATTTGGCTATGTCACTCTTTCAACTTTGGGGGAGACACTTGTTACAGGCAGTCAGGCAGTTTTTCCTTTTGTGTCCCTCATACACACAGAGAAAACATTGTCTGTAAGTTTGTGTAAATTGCAGACTGCATTCTACGTGATCCCTTGAGCCAACTTGATCATACAATGGGGTCTTATAACATGTGTTTGTAAATTTCATTAATCGATTTTAGGAGTATGGTTGGTTGTTGGAAGGAACATAATAATTGATATTGGTTCAGGAGTAATTTATCGAGAGGACTTCCCTAAGTGGTTAAGGCCCCATTAATTGCTCTTTCCATTCACATATGCATAGCCTACGTGAGTTGCAGTTGGGATGTGTGTACATGCTTAGATTGATATGAAGGATTCGAAGTTGCATACTAAATCGTAGGCAGTGTCCACCATCCTTTAACTGTCTTCGTGGTGCGATGCATAAGGTATCGATTTTCGGTGTGAGCGTCCTGGGTTCGAATCCACGGACTGCCACATGTGTTTGTAAATTTCATTAATCGATTTTAGGAGTATGGTTGGTTGTTGGAAGGAACACAATAATAGTAACTACCTTATATTAATATACAGTGCTATTTTAGGAGTATGGTTGGTTGTTGGAAGGAACACAATAATAGTAACTACCGTATATTAATATACAGTGCTATTTTAGCTAAATTTATTTGTTGGCAACTATTCTTTGTCAATTCGATTAACCTTTCTAACACTAACTTGATCGGTGTCTTAATTTAACTACCATACCTATTTAATTAACTCTCTCTCTCTCTCTCTCTCTCTCTCTCTCCACCACCTCCTATCTCCCCGTCCAGACCTTACTTTCTAATATGTTCTGGGCTCTCCATTTTCCTTTCCATCTCTCTCATTCGCATCATTCACTCCAATACCTCCTTTATATCGTGCTCGCTCTCGCTCTCTGGAATACAGCGAGTATATAACAACAATATATAAAAAGGGTGACAACAAACTACTAAATAATTACTGGCTCATTAGCTTAACTTCCGTAAATGGAAAAATATTATAATCAATCGTAAGGGATGAAATCAATTTTGTTCATAAAGAGCAACAATGTCATAAACAGTTATCAACAAGAATTCAGAGCAAAGAGATCATGCCTAAAAAATTAATCGATAATAGCCTATTCAAATTAAAGGACTTCACCAAAAGCCTCGACATAGCCTTATTTGGACTTTCAGAAAACCTTCGACAAGGTTCCACAAAACAAATTGTTGCAGAAAGTCGAGGGCTTAGGTATACAGGGCAAAACTTAAAATTGGGTTAAAACTGTCTAAATTAAGGAAAGCGAAGAGTACAGTAATCATTAATGGTGTAGAATCAACATGGACTCCAGTGATTAGTGGAGTCCCTCAGGGCACAGTATTGGGACCAGTTTTTTCACATTATACATCAATGATGTGATTATATGATTATCAATCATATAGTTTCCACATCTTCGGATGAAAATGCAATCATTTATAAAAGCGATAGAATCAGTTTGCAAGCAGATCTACTTATAATCACGGAATGGTCAGAGAATATGCCCTTTAATGTTAACAAATGTCAGATATATGCAAATATGTTCCAAAAACAACAAATACGAATATTACATGAACGGAGAGAAACTAAATAGTGTACCACAGGTAAATGACCTACAGGTAGGCGTGCTTGTAAATGAAAACCTAAAAGCAAAGTAACAGAGCACTAGGGTTCATCATCAGAAGTATTATCATAGCAAAGACTACAGATATACCTATATAAAAGCAAAGTAACAGAGCACTAGGGTTCATCATCAGAAGTATTATCATAGCAAAGACTACAGAATATACCATTATATAAAAGCAAAGTAACAGAGCACTAGGGTTCATCATCAGAAGTATTATCATAGCAAAGACTACAGAATATACCATTATAAAAAGCAAGTAATATCATAGCAAAGACTACCAAAGTAACAGAGCACTAGGGTTCATCATCAGAAGTATTATCATAGCAAAGACCACAGAATATACCATTATATAAAAGCAAAGTAACAGAGCACTAGGGTCCATCAGAAGTATTATCATAGCAAAGACTACAGAATATACCATTATATAAAAGCAAAGTAACAGAGCACTAGGGTTCATCATCAGAAGTATTATCATAGCAAAGACTACAGAATATACCATTATATAAAAGCAAAGTAACAGAGCACTAGGGTTCATCATCAGAAGTATTATCATAGCAAAGACTACAGAATATACCATTACCGGTATATAAAAGTAGGCTATAGTGAGACCACATCTGGAGTACACTGTGATCGTAAGGTCTTTGTGACCAGTGTACCTATGACAATATATGTAAATCTCTCTAAAAAGAGAGAGAGAGAGAGAGAGAGAGAGAGAGGTGTCTGAGGGGTAAACTAATCGAGTGCTTCAAGATACTAAAAGGCTTCGACAACTCAACAGAAATGCACGATTCAGATTCACGATTAACAATATTTTTCAACTTCGCGGAAATGGAATGATATGAAAAAAACAAGAAAGCGAACCTTGATGTCACAAAGAGCTTCTTCACCTACAGTGTGGTGAAGGAGTGGAACAAACTGCCAACTAGAGTGGTTGAGAACGGCACAGTTAACGTTTTCAAGGGGAGGCTGGACTCTGGAGGAATATATAACAACAAATATAAATATATATGTAAATTTAAGGCCAGACTGCCTATAGTAAGGACCGCGAGGTCTGTGTATGTGTAACACACACACACATACACACACATACACACTCACTTCTCTCTCTCTCTCTCTCTCTCTCTCTCTTCCACTTCACCAGACCCCCTCATTTCCCCTTCCTCTTCCCTCACATATTGATGGACATAAAAATCTTTCCCCATTTTTCTTCAGTTTCATTTACTACTTTATCCTTAACTCTTCGCTACGATGTGGAGACAGCTAATCAATCTTTTCAATATACCTGGACTCAGTCTTTCATTATACTTTAATTATTATAAAACGATATCGTTAAACTTGTGGAGGATTTGTAGAAATCAAACGGTGTAAAAACTGTTTCATTTACCCCTTTGAGTACCAGCGACGTACCGGTATGCTATATATTATTCTATCTATATTTAGGCGATATCTACCCCATTAAGGGGCTAGTGGCCGGTTTTGGGGTCAATTAATTAATGTATCCATGTATGTTTTAGTTTCCTCGCCACACCTCCATCAAGCTTAGATAAACACCCCCTAGACCCTCTTTCAAGATAAATTTGTAATTTGTCGGTAGAAAAATGTCCCGGCGAAGGGCGGTTCCTCTTAAAATTACAGGCTCGCTATCACTCGCCAGGAAAATAATCGACACCTAAATGGCACGAAAGGTCATAAAATTAACAACGAAATGGGGCGAAAGGCATTAAAATCGCCAAACTAATGGGCTGAACGTCATCAAATCTGAAAAATAATGGGGCTAAACATGAGGAAGAAGGGGGGGGGGGGGGGACCATAAAAAGACCCATCTCCCCTTAATCCTCCGTTCATGCTATATTTGTTCGTTCGGCTGCTGTGCTACCGAGTATATCCTTTGCCACTCACTCACACACACACTCACTCACTCACACACACACACACACACACACGAGTGGGAGCGGACATCGTTGGCTGGCGCTCCTCAAACTACCATCTGACTTGCCTAAAGTGGGGTGTACAGGAAATTATTGTGTATTGTCCCGCTAATAATATTATTACAGGAAAGTGTTCAGTCAAAGCTATTTAAAAATATGAATGTTTAAACGAAACTTAGAGAGTTTGTTTCGAGAAATCAGCTGGTAAGGCTGGTGACGTCACATGACAACAACAATGGCTGACATCGAAGCCACGGATATGAGTGGGGAATGTTTTTATGACGAGGAAGGTAAGGAGGACCAGATCACCTTCCTGAACAGGAATCTGATGGGGCTGATAAAGTGGAGAAAGGAAATGGAGGGGTGGAGGAAGACCATTGGGACTGTAGTGGAAGAGAGCTGTGTCCCGGGGGAGGGTTTAAATGATCTAACTGATAGGGTCAACGAATTGGTATCTGAGAATGTGGCTTTAAAAGAACAGATTAAGGAATACAAAGAACATTTAAATGAGAGAGTGAAAGAGATAGATGATGGGTATAGGGAGAGGGCTGAGAGAGAGATTCGTGAATTGAGGGAGGAGAATGCTAGGCTAAAACAAGGAGTGGAAACAAATCAGGACAGGACACAAAAAATGGAGGAAGAGGTATCTCAAATGAAAAATGTCTGGGGTGATCGAGTGGGTGAAGCAGAGGTACAACTAAAAGCAATTATTGAGGAGCAAAAGGGACAGCAGGAGGAGAACCTGAACAAGAGGGTAGTTAATGCCATCAGACAAAATGAGAAACAGGTCGGTGATATTATTGATAAGAAGAGATGTGTAATTATGTTTGGAGATGTAGAAGGAGAAATATTAGATAGAAATACGAGAAAGGGTGTGGAGATGAAGAAAGTTGAGAAGATGATTGATGTGATAGATAGACAAGATAAGGAGGGATGGAAGAGAGAGGTAGAGGATTGTTGGAGACTAGGGAAATACAAGAAAGGAGAAATGAGGCCAATGAAGATTAGATTTAAGTCAACCAAAGTAGCAGAGGAGGTACTCAGATCCAGCTGGAAGTTAAGTCAGGAGGGGGAATACAGAAATGTTAAACTAAGGAAAGATCTAAATGCGGAAGAGAGGGAAAAATTTAGAGAAATAAATAGAGAAGTCAAAGAAAAGAACGATAATAGATCAGAAGTGGAGAAGGGCTTTTTTTTTCTACAGAACCATGGATGGGAGAGTAAGGAAGTGGTATCTGAAGAAGGGGGAGAGGATAGGGGGGGGGGGCGGAGGGGGGGAGAACAGAAGTGGTGGTACAGGAAGAAGGATTGGAGGGAGAGGTGCAACAGGAAGGGGAAATAGTAGGATAAAGACAGGGAATATCAATCATAATGGTAAAAGCAACAGGTGCAAGATGGTCTATAGCAATGTGGATGGGCTGCTATCAAAGAAATTATAAATAAATGATTACATCAGACAGGAAGAGCCCTTAATATTGTGTCTATGTGAAACTAAACTAAATAAAGGGATAAGTTTGGAGGGAATGGGATGGAACAACTATAATATCTGGAGAAGGGATAGAGAAGACAAGATGGGGGGAGGGGTGCTAATTCTTACACATAATAAATTGAAAACAAGAATGATTGATCTGAATAATAGTAAAGCGGATATATTAGCAGTAGAATTGACAGATGATGACAATCAAAAGGCGGATATTGTAGTGGCCTACATGCCGCCCTACACAGGGGCTTGGGAAGAGGAGGAATACAAATTTATCAAAGATGAGATGATTATTTGTATTGAAAAATTAACTCGTAGAACCAATGAATTAATTATAGTAGGGGACTTCAACTGTAAAGAGGTGGATTGGGAGCAGAGAGAAGCTGGTAGCAACGTGAACTCGTGGGGGTATAGGCTACTGGATATGGTAACAGAAAATTTATTGGTGCAAAATATAAAGGAAAATACAAGAAGAAGGGGAAATGATGAAGCATCCAGATTGGACCTAATGTTTACTAGAGACCCAGATGTAATTTCTGATATAAAATACTTACCTCCTTTAGGCAAGAGTGATCACGTTGTAATGGATATAGAAATCCTATTGGGTTATTCCAATATGGAGGAGAGGGAGGAGCACAAGGAAACTAGGTTTGACTATGCAAAAGGAGACTACCAATCACTGAGACAATACTTTAGAGATGTTGACTGGAGTGAAATACATCAGAGAAATAGTGTAGACGAGAAGTATGGAATATTTAAAACAATATATGAAGAAGGACTTAATAAATATGTCCCTAAACAAGGTAATAGGTCAGCGAAGGAAAAGGATTGGTTTAATGAAAAATGTAGGAAAGCCAAGGAAAAGAGAGACCAAGCGTGGAAGGCAGCTAGAAAAAGGTGTAATAGAGAAACTTGGAACAGATACAAGAGATTAAGAAATGTATATGCTGCAATCAGGAGACAAGAAGCCAGAGAATATGAGAAGAACATTGTGAAAAAATGTAAGAGTGATCCTAAGCTGTTCTATAGGTTTATAAATAGTAAAATGAAGGTAAGGGATAGAATAGTGAGGTTGAAGGTTGAAGGGACCACTTATGATGACGACCTGAATATGTGTGAAATTATGAACAATACACTACACTCAGTATATACTAAAGGTGATAACTTTGAAGAAGTACCGGTAGGTGAAATTGGTGATAAACTGGGAGAGATTAATTTTCTCCCAGAGGAGCTAGTAGAAATAATGAAAGGACTAGATGTGAAAAAAGCAGTGGGACCTGACAATGTAGCGGGATGGATTTTGAAAGAATGTGCTGACGAACTAGTGAAACCCTTATATGAGATAATGAAATACTCTCTGGAAGTGGGAAAATTACCAATGGACTGGAAGAGAGCCAACATTGTACCGATTTATAAAGGTGGGAACAGGGAACACCCATTGAATTATCGACCTGTGTCACTTACTAGTATAGTGTGCAAAATCTGTGAGAAAATAATTAAGAAAAGATGGATGATTTACTTGGAAAAGAATAATCTACTATCTAACAGGCAATTTGGATACAGGGAGGGTACCTCATGTGTTACAAATCTACTCAGTTTTTATGACAGAGTGGTTGACATATTACAAGAGAGAGATGGATGGGTGGACTGCGTATATTGACACGAAGAAAGCTTTTGACAGAGTATCGCATAGCAGGCTGAAGTGGAAATTAAAAGAGTATGGAGGGATTCAGGGTAGTTTGTTAAATTGGATGGAGGACTATCTTTCAGGGAGACAGATGAGGACTACTATCAGAGATAAATTTTCTACGTGGAAAGATGTCACAAGTGGAGTTCCGCAGGGAGCGGTGCTGGCTCCCATAATGTTTCTAATATACATTAACGACATGCCAAAGGATATAAATGCATATATGAATATGTTTGCAGATGATGCCAAGATCATGAAGCGTATAGAAGATGAAAACAGTGGTAGGGAATTACAGGGGGATTTGGATAGGATAGATCAATGGAGCAAGAAGTGGAAAATGGAATTCAACACAAATAAATGTCATGTAGTGGAAATGGGAGTAAGTAAAAGAAGGCCTCATATGGAATATAAGTTAGGAGAAAACACTATTAACCCATCAGGGAAAGAAAAGGACTTAGGGATAACTGTTAGGAGTGATCTTTCACCTGAGAATCATATTAATAAGATAGTGGGAGAAACATATGGACTGCTAAACAGAATAAAAATAGCCTTTAACTATATAAACGAGGAGATGCTGGAGAAAATAATAAAAACATTGGTGAGACCAAGACTGGAGTATGCGGCAGTGGTGTGGGCACCACATCTAAAAAAGCATAAAAAGAAGCTGGAGAAGGTTCAGAGAGCTGCAACTAGGATGATACCAGAACTGAGAGAATTACCATATGAGGAGAGATTAAAGAAATTAGATTTACCATCTCTAATGGATAGGAGGGAGAGAGGCGATATGATTATGATGTACAAATGTGTGAGAGGACTCGAAAAGGTGGACAAGAAGGGTTATATTATGAAAGATAATGGTAGAACTAGGGGGCATAGATATAAACTAATGAAAGGAAGATGTAAAGGAGATGTGAGAAAGTATAGTTTCCCTTACAGAAGTATAAGTAAATGGAATCAGTTGGAAGAGGAAGTGGTGTGTGCCAAAAACATTCATATTTTTAAGGCAAAGTTAGATAATTGTAACTCAGGAAGCGGGACAATACGAGCCTAAAAAGCTCAACTCCTGTATACTACAAATAGGCAAATAGGTAAATACACACACACACACTCACTCTCTCTCCCTGTTGATGTGTGTGTGTGTGTGTGTGTGTGTGTGTGTGTGCTCGTGAAATGCTCCCGTGCGTGAAGGTATATACAGTAGGTTTACCCAGGCCAGTATGTGTTGAATCATGCATGGAGTAATGATGATGTGGCCTATGGAACGGCTTCATGGCATGGGGTATTTGTACATTAGTGACCCTGGACCATTACCATCAACGTATAACTCAGGTCAGGGAAGGATGTTGGTTAAGGGAAGATGGGGCGTTTTTATGGTCCCTCTTCCTCATGTGTAGCCGTTCGGCCCATTAGTTTGCCGATTTTAAGACATTTCGCCCCATTTCTTTGTCAATATTAAGACTCTTCGTGTCCTTTAGGAGTTTATTTGTTATTGGCGAGCAATAGCGAGCCTGTAATTGAAGATAAATCGGCCTTAGGAAATTTTGCCATCGAAAAATCTAAAAAAAAAAAAAAAAAAATTTGTATTTGTTTGTTTAAAGCTTGATGGAGGTCTAGGGAGGAATCTAATGAAGATAATAATAAGATACATAAATGAGTAAATATATAGGCCCATCCCCCCTCAATTAGCTCATCAACATCATCACTGTTATCATCGTCTTTATTATTAGTATATATTGCCATCATTATTGTTATCATCATTAGTATTCTTATTTGTCACAATTCATACCATATACAGTAGGCCTATAACATAATACACATTACTATTCATACCATACATACCATTCATACCACATACACCACACATACCAAATACACCACATACCATTCACTACTATATACACACAAACACACACACATACACACCATATACAAACACAACAAACATACCTTATATACCATAATATACCACCCCTACCACATAATATGCCACCCCTACCACATAATATACCACCCCTACCACATCACACCTTAGAACCATATACAACCAGTGTCACACGGCACAGTTTTCAATCAATATTTTCGGCAATTTCGGATGACAGTTATATTTTATAGATGTATAATTTATAAGAATTCAATTGTATACAGTACAAGCTACAGAATCTTCCGTCTAGTTACCTGGAACAGTGACAAGAAGCTCCGATATCACCCCTCCTCACCCACCACACACACACATACATCCATACACACACACACACACACACACACAGTGATCAAGAATTGCCTTTAGAAGCGCTCATGTGACTGTATCTTTAAAATCCATATTGGTCTTAGTTTAAAGTGACCCGTCTACCCACACTTCATACAATCTCCATTCATTGTTTGTGTAGCCATAAAGACACAGTACAGTGGAGAGAGAGAGAGAGTTTAATTTATCTGCAAGAGGCTTAGTGAGAGATATTGTATTTGCATAGTTTATCACGGTTAGTATACTTAGTAATTACCATAATCATAGTTTATCACGGTTAGTATACTTAGTAATTACCATAATCATAGTTTATCACGGTTAGTATACTTAGTAATTACCATAATCATAGTTTATCACGGTTAGTATACTTAGTAATTACCATAATCATAGTTTATCACGGTTAGTATACTTAGTAATTACCATAATCATAGTTTATCACGGTTAGTATACTTAGTAATTACCATAATCATAGTTTATCACGGTTAGTATACTTAGTAATTACCATAATCATAGTTTATCACGGTTAGTATACTTAGTAATTACCATAATCATAGTTTATCACGGTTAGTATACTTAGTAATTACCATAATCATAGTTTATCACGGTTAGTATACTTAGTAATTACCATAATCATAGTTTATCACGGTTAGTATACTTAGTAATTACCATAATCATAGTTTATCACGGTTAGTATACTTAGTAATTACCATAATCATTTCAAAATTAACTAAGAGAAGTGTCTACACTTCTAAAAAAACTGACAGAAGAGTAAATATTAATATTAAGAAAATCAAAGCTAAAATTAAGACCACCGCCTTCCTCCAAGACTACCATCACAGCCGCCTACCACTATCACCAATACTAACTTTAAATCCGAATATATACACCATATGAGGAGAAGCACTTTATTGACAACATTTCGCAGATAGCTTCTAAAATAACGAGAAAACGGAAAGCCCCAGAGGAAGAACAGATGGGAAGACGAAAGAAAGGGGATACGCAAGCAAAAGGAAAGACGATAATCAAACCAAGCAACGAAGACCAAGAAAGCAGCAGACACCACATTCCAGACCTCGCAAATTAAACAGAAATACCATGAAGATAAGCCGAAGAAGAAGGGAGAAACCGAGAAGGATAAAACCCAAGGAAATCGCATAACCAAGGAAAAAGACGAACAGCTAAGACAAAATGGCTGTGAACGAAGAGAACGGATTTTGATCACTATCAAAGGGGGAATGAAAGAAGAAGCGAAATCAACACATCAGACAACAGCCATACAACAGAGAATATTCGCCCTACCATGGATTCCCAAGCTAGTCAACCACGAGAAGAAGACGGAAGAACAAAGCAAACAGAACGACAGGCAAATGAAAAGAGACAAGAACGTATCCAAGGAAAACAAAAAGTTCCCCTTAGAGAACAGATAGACTCCTATGGAAGGATACGCCCGCGGAGTGATACCAACCGAGTCCCGTAGTACACGAAAGCCTCTAACCATAAATAATACTTCATCCTCCTTTTCCAGTATCAAGAGAGGAGCTGAGTCGCTTCCATCACAAGTGAAACGATCCACATGTATAATAATAAGAATACACGAGGAGATAAAGAAATAATTAAAGGCAATCAGAAGCTCCCCATAGAGGAGAGAATTCCTATAGAAGGAATAGCCCGGGAGCCAAGTAGTGCGCGGGAGCATTTAACCACCTACCATACCGCATCATCTATTTCCAGCACCAGGAGAGAAGTAGGAAATACCTGCATTGCCACAGATTGTCCTCCTACACCCGGGAAACATCTCAACACACCACCTGCCCCCCTGCATCATCTAAAAGGACGAATCTTGTTCAGCCAGAATGAGAAGGACTCTCGTCACCACCGCCAGAGTACTCACTTGTGCCCTTTGTCCTCCCAAGGACCAAAATACCGACCCAACCTCTTTTAGAAGGGACCCTTTAATCCCCCTTATTATCCCTAGCCTACACTTGTGACCTTTTTGCCTCCACACGACCACCACAGGACATATCAGCAAAAGTCATCAGTATGCTAGAGAAATCTGGAAGAGGCAAGCAATTTTGGGGCTCCAAAAACACATTGACATATCAGTGTTTTAACAGCCCTAAAATTAACCACCACTTCCAGTGGGATTGAAAGGCATGCCTAATATTTCATCGGTCTAGGAGTCTTATAACCTATTGAAGGAATCATTGTTATTGGCAGGTCATGGCCGTTTAATAACATCGAAATCCCAAATAGGAATGCACCTTTAATAAAGGGAGTCGAACGAAGAGGACATGTCCCCAACTGACACCTTTTGTTAAAACAGCATAACCCGACTACCATGGGAAGCTTGGCATGCTAAGTTCCTTCTACTAGTCCAGGGCTTCGCGAGATACCTTAACCAGCACTCTGCACATAGAAGTCCTTAGTGCTCTTACCCACTGGAATGCCAGGGTAAAAGTTACTAATAAGGTTTAAACACCATCTTGAGTTCCTTGAACCTCTTACAAAGGCCAGAGGCAGTCAAGAGAAATAGTATATGGTCATGACCGTACTATCCTCTTGCGTTAGCCCGATGTCCTGTCACTGTGTCATGACACAGGCAGTACATTAAAGACCCCAATTCAAGAGTACCTGAACAGAACTCCAACACCGAGCTCCTTGAACCTCTTACAAAGGTCAGTGATAGTCAAGGAAAATAGTATATGGTCATGACCGTACTATCTACTTGCATTAGCCCGATATCCTGTCACTGTGTCATGACATAGGCAGGATATTAAAGACCCTAATTCAAGAGTACCTTAACAGAGCTCCAGCATAGGGTAACATGACGATCAGGATAGTCAAGGCGTAACACCCCTTGCGTTAGTCCGATAAGTGATCCCAGTACTCCAATCGAGAGGGAACTGATTTAAGATCTTACATCATTGCTCTACCTGTAATTAACCCAGCTTTTTCACACGACAGGCCAACCTGGACGGCCATACGGAGACTCAGACGAACCTAAGCTGCTACCTCACCCCAGGCTCCAGGTGCTTATTCTGGAGCTGTGTTATAATACTCTGAGTTAAGTCAGACCAGTGACGAGGTATTATTAGAAGTTAGAGTCCCCACTATTGACTCTAATTAAATTACACCAGTGCGTAGGTGCCTGCAGAAGTTAGAGTCCCCACTATTGACTCTAATTAAATTACACCAGTGTGTAAGGTGCCTGCAGAAGTTAGAGTCCCCACTATTGACTCTAATTAAATTACACCAGTGCGTAGGTGTCTATTAAAAGTGAGAGTCCACAAATAGTGACTCTACTTAAATTACCCCAGTGTACCAAGTGAATTAAAAGTTAGAGTTCACCAGATCAACTCTGCCTAATTTCACCAGTGCGCCAGGTGCATATAAAGTTTGAGTTATTAAATATTACAACCCAGTGTAAGCCCTCGTCTACTTGAGATAACTCACATTGTAAGGGCATAGTGAATTTATATGTATATTGGTCGACTTGTAACTTCGGAGATAAACCTTTAATGTGTGCATTACATAAGTGGACAGCTAATATTATTTTGTATACCTGGGCTCCATCTAGATCCTCGTTCGTGCTAGAACAGTATTTCCATGTTGCATACGTATACCTATAACCATTTATAATCAACTATCTATAATCACCGTATGTAGAGTCAAGATAAATAAACTGTTCATAAATCTAATTTCAGTGTTATATGTATCCTCTATCTGACTTCTGTGTCTGTATTGTTTGACTCTGAATTACCCAGTCTTGAAAGAACTCACTATAACCAATATTGAAACCTGGTAAAAACCCTGGTATAACAGCTCTTCAAGTCACTGACCTGAGGAAGCTACCTGTGTCAATAAAGTGCCCCTCCTCATATGGTGCTTATATTAAACTTTAAATCCACCACCACCACCACCACCAACAACAACAACAACATAACAACAACAACAACACAACAACCAGCACCAATGGAGCTGTCCTGTGGATTATTCAGTTTAGTTTAATTGAGTTAGTTCCACCGCGTTCACAAACTATGTGGAAAACGGTGTCCCCAGTCACCTTAGCCTTCCTTCCTGAGCTGAAGAAAATCATCAAACTGTAGGTAGAAGAATGGTAAAGTAAAATGCACTCTGTATATTAATTTCACTATGGTAACCACCTTGCTAGCTTTCTTCGAAATGTAATACTGGACTAACATCAACAATAACAAAAACAACAAGATAACTACAACAATAACGACAGCAACAATAAAAGCAGCGACAGTATATAAGCAGTAACTACACAAATATATACCATAACAAATAACAATGACAAGAATAGCAATCATAACGTAAACCCAAACAAAGTAATGTCACCACAACCTCCAACAACAATGTCAACAACGTCACCACCATCTACAACAACAACAACAACATCATCACCATCTGCAACAACAACAACGTCATCACCATCTCCATCAACAATATCACCATCTCCAACAACAAGAACAACAACATCACCACCATCTTCAACAACATCATCATTTACATCTTCAACAACACCACCATCTTCATCAACATCACCACCATATTTAACATCATCACTATCTCCATCAACATCATCACCATCATCTTCATCAACATCACCACCATCTTCATCAACATCATCACCATCATCAACATCAACACCATCATCTTCATCAACATAATCACCATCTTCATCAACACCATCTTCATCAACATCAACACCACCATCTTCATTAACGTCAACTCCATTTTCATCAAATCATCACCACCATCTTCATCAACATCACCACCATCTTCAACAACAACATCACCACCATCTCTAACAGCATCACCTTCAACAACAATAACAACAATAACAACAAAAACAACGTCACCACCTTCTCCAACAATTTCATCACCATCAACAACAACAACAACAATAGGTACCGGTAGTGTTGATGGGCATACAGAGTTCAGTATAATTGAGTTAGTTGAACAAAGTTAACTAACAAGTACACTTAGACCTGTAAAACATTAACACACCACTGGCATCGGATATAATTTCCATTGTACTGTATATCTCCAAAAATCAGTTTACAGTGACATATATTAATCTATAGCATACATTTGTTGTGTACAGAAAAGGAAACTGCACAAATGAGAGAGAGAGAGAGAGAGAGACGGTGTGTGTGTGTGTAAATCACGTGACCTAGTGTTTACATTAGTTACCCAGGGTACCGTAGCTCACACACTACTACCATCTCCCGATCCCTCCTGCCCCCTGTTCTACTAACCTGCTTGTCTACTTACACACTTACTTACCTACATACACTTACCAAGCTACCTGCACACATACTGTAACCTACATACAGTACATATATTACATAGTTATATAATATTTATGTTTGTCCTTCCGTTCCCCTTTTCATTTGATATTATACCTACCTATCTACATACCTACCTACCTACCTACCTACTGATAAATATTTAATACGTACCGAACATATTTACCTACATTCTTAATTTTATACCTACCTACTTATCTACCTACTTGACCTACCTACCGAACCATGTACAATATGGGTCAAACATTACATTACACCTTCATAACTCCAACATAAACATTACATAACACCTTCATAACTCCAACATAAACATTACATAACACCTTCATAACTCCAACATAAACATTACATAACACCTTCATAACTCCAACATAAACATTACATAACACCTTCATAACTCCAACATAAACATTACATAACACCTTCATAACTCCGACATAAACATTACATAACACCTTCATAACTCCAACATAAACATTACATAACACCTTCATAACTCCAACATAAACATTACATAACACCTTCATAACTCCAACATAAACATTACATAACACCTTCATAACTCCAACATAAACATTACATAACACCTTCATAACTCCAACATAAACATTACATAACACCTTCATAACTCCAATATAAACATTACATAACACCTTCATAACTCCAACATAAACATTACATAACACCTTCATAACTCCAATATAAACATTACATAACACCTTCATAACTCCAACATAAACATTACATAACACCTTCATAACTCCAACATAAACATTACATAACACCTTCATAACTCCAACATAAACATTACATAACACCTTCATAACTCCAACATAAACATTACATAACACCTTCATAACTCCAATATAAACATTACATAACACCTTCATAACTCCAACATAAACATTACATAACACCTTCATAACTCCAATATAAACATTACATAACACCTTCATAACTCCGACATAAACATTACATAACACCTTCATAACTCTGACATAAACATTACATAACACCTTCATAACTCCAACATAAACATTACATAACACCTTCATAACTCCAATATAAACATTACATAACACCTTCATAACTCTGACATAAACATTACATAACACCTTCATAACTCTGACATAAACATTACATAACACCTTCATAACTCCAACACAAACATTACATAACACCTTCATAACTCCAACATAAACATTCAATAACACCTTCATAACTCCGACATAAACATTACCTAACACCTTCATAACTCCAACATAAACTGAAGGAATGGGGTTGAGTAGGACATGTAAGATTTTTTTTTTTTTATTGTAAGATTGCTAGCCTGCAGGAGAATAGAAAGGACAGGAGGAGAAGCCAGCAGGAGAAATGGGAATATCCACAAGCTTCCCATACTTTAGAAGAAAACGGAGCAGAGGAGTTCCCCATTCCCTCAGGTCATTCCCGTTCTCTGACGACCAGGAAGTTAGGTCAGTCTCCCATACAAAAGAGTGGGAAGCAGGACCAATCACCAACGAGCTTTCAAACCACCTCGACCTATCACCAGCCTCCATTCGACCAACAGCCTGACTTGCAATATAATGAGCAAATGTTTATGCAAGTTAGGCATCAGAGTGCTATAGAAACAAGTGGAGATGCTAGGATCTCTCTTGCAGTACCGTTCCGGAGAACTAAACATAACTCAGAGAACCTAGAAACTCCCGGAAATATAAACTTCACCAAGAATAACCCCTGATTATCATAGAATCAAGGAAGTTACAATTATATCTTACCTAGACTTCGTAACCAGAATAAGTGTATTAAATTAAATACTTAAATTGATTATGTATAAACCTATAACCACCATGTATTTTTAGACTAAGTATTACCTTCACAAATTACATCACAACCATTCACTATGTCCTTCTAAAGTTGAGTTACTATAAATTAAACCTAAGAAATAACCCGAACATAGCCTCACTGAAGTTAAAGAAAGTAAGCACCTCTATCTAAGTAATATTCCTCCGGCTGAAAAGTCCGGGATATCAGGGATATCACTAAGTAGAAACTGCCTCCCCCTCCCCTTCGAGACTACAGCCAGACCTACTGCTTTCCTCTGATGCCAAGACCTCTGATCCCTGCTTGTGAGAGGCAGTTCCCCTTGACGTCCAGCCAGCCGAATATACGATCCACGTCGGCCAGACTTGCACTCGAAAGGCTATCCTCTTAACATACCCTAAGTGTCTCTGAGTATCTTACGTTGTGATTATTGATGTGAAGGTAAGGTAAAATATGCGAGTATTCCAGTGCTAATTCTTACCTAGATCTGTGCCCAAGATCGATATATATTGCGTTATGTATTAATCCTTCAGAAGCTATATTAATTATTCAACTAGATCTGTGCCCAAGGTCTATTATTAATTTGTGTCAAACATCCTATATAATCATAATACGCATACGTTACATACTCGTGTTAACTTATATATAGCTGAATACTCACAGATTTTCCTTGTATATGTCCATTCTATTGTGTATGTAACAAGTTGAAGTTGAAGTGTATAACGTGTATCTATTCACTATTCAAATCTAGCTTTAACCTAGAACCTATGCTCAAATTCATAATTACACTCAGATTATCTTTCTTGAGAAGAAATATTATTGATTATAATCATAAGTTAAATCTAACTTCTTCGAAAACCCAATTTACGCTTTGTGATCCTTTGCATTAACTTGTTTATTCATGAATAACTTACTTGCTTATTCTGTTATGAAATAGATAATTTCGATCCATCTCGTCTAGGAATTCTAGCTTTACATAGATCTATTATCTAACTATTTCACAATCTCGAATACAACGCTAATTCTTTCTGTATTCCTTATAGGAATCTGTTAACCAGTTCAGAACTCCTTCATACCTTACCAGGTATTTTTATCTAAGTGCAACTTCGTCGTGTACGCCATTTTATACTGTTAGTATTATTATAGCTATTTTATTAATGCGTTTCTTAACCTCCTGTAGTAAAACTATCATATGATTCAGGTCAGGTTGTATTCAATATTTAATTCTTATTCAGTATATCTAAATCATTAAATCTGAATTCCTCGACCCGTGAGATTATAATTACATATGCAAGTTAAGTAATTGTATATTCATAATATAAATTTTCTCACAATAATCCAACTACGTAATTAATTGTCAAAGTAATTTATCTCCCTTCTCCTTTTTAAATTAAAGTTTTCCTCCCTCATTCAAGAGAAACATCGCATTAACCGCACAAGTTATTTTCCGCACCGCAGTCCAGCGGATGACCTGTCGACCTACCTTGTCATATTTACCTACGTGCGGCCTCCTTTGTATTTCTTGGGCGCATATCGCCCCGCGCTCCTGAACGATCACTATAGAAATCTTCGTGCGGTTAGCCATATTGTTTAGTAAGTAATTACAGAGTTCAACTTAATCTTCCTTGAACTTATCAGAATACTTCACGATAGACACTCAACTCACATAGGTATTATTATCAAGGAGTTATTCTATGTATATGTATGTCTATATATAATTGCATATTTCCCCAATAATACTATCCAATATTCCATGTTCATTTGTATGTTATTAAGAGACACTTGTAGCCTACTCTAACTATATTCAGTAATTTACTTACTATTACTTATAATAGCTAAGTGAAGTTTAAGCTCACATTCTATGTCCATATATATGTTATTAAGAGACATCTTGTACTCTAACTAAATGCATTGGTTCTGTTGCTATTACAGATTAGTAGCTAAGCGAACCTGAATATTACTTTCTATGCCATTGAATAAATAAGAGTATATAATTATCTATGTGGGTTTATTGTGTTTATTACAACCTGATTGAGTACATAATTGTTAATAAGAACGTGTTAGATGTGTCCCTGTTGAGCATATATTGAGTCTAAAAGTCCACAGTTGGATTTGAGTAAAGACAATAACGAAGCTAAGTTGTATTACAACCCGGCATAACATAAACATTACATAACACCTTCATAACTCCGACATAAACATTACATAATTCCGACATAAACATTACATAACACCTTCATAACTCCGACATAGTTTCCTCTCTAGGGTAACATGATATATGTCTCCATGGACACTTGAAAAAATATATTTATATTGAAGCTGTGTCCAGATGTGTTCAATATTAGAATCATGTTAAGCCTGAGGTGAGACACCAGCTAAATGGATATTAATCTGTATACAGTACATTGACCAACAAACACACATACATGTACTGTATATACTTGTACAATAAATAACTATCTCTCTCTCTATATATATATATATATATATATATATATATATATATATATATATATATATATACCGGTATATATATATATATATATATATATATATATATATATATATATATATATATATATAATATATATATATATATATATATATATATTATATATATATATATATATATATATATATATATATATATATATATATATATATATACAGTACCGGTATATGCACCAGTATATAATATTAATTATGAGGCATCCTATTATATAAGGAATGATATAATGTACCCCACATGGACTTTGACCTTCCCCTCTCTCTAAGAAATGATACACCAGTACTTCAATCAACTGTGTTTTCCAGGAAGTGTGGCTCGTGTGTACCAAAGTATATATATATATAGGCTACCGGTATACTTCGGTGTATACAGTCTAAATCAATAGTTCACGAAAACTTTGGTCATAATGTGAGTGAAATAAACACTACACATAATCGCTGTGAACCAAATAGTACCGGTACTATACCCTGTTTATTTTCAACTGACGGTAAATTGCAAAGTTTCCATCAAGATTTCTCAGTTATTTTTAAGATTTTGTCGTGAAATATGGTGTTAATTATATAAACTTGGTCTTAACCCTCGTGGCCCGGGCTACCTTTCCTAAGGACGTTGTTGAGATCCGGGCGATCTGGCCGAAAAACGTCTAGGCCTAGGCTACCTTATCTTTGTTATTTTAACTGCTACCGCATTCCCATGCATCTCCAAGCGTAGATGTGTTTCGTACCTGTAGACTGGCGTTGAGTAAAGTTCTCTAAGTCAACTGGTTCAGTTGTGATGACGATTTCCGTGGAGAGAGTTTCGAGGCAATGTTAGCAATTTGACACACTTTTTAACACTAAATCTGTCTTAGCACACCACACAACAACAAAGCTCCGACATCTGCCTGCTTTGTGAGGTGCATGCGTCGCCTCCGACCAGCTGTGTTTACATACATCGGATGCTGGATGCGCGGCTTTCAAAACAAGCTTAATAGGCTTTCAAGCTTAGGGATTTTAAAATGACACCCGGGCTCCTGCCCATCTGCCGCGGTGTTCTTATAAAATGCTGCCCGGGCCAGAAGGGTTAAAGGTGGGGGTGCATGGGTTGAGATAAACATGGAATAATAATTGCCAACCTACACATAATTATCTTGAAAAATGCAATGGCACTGAAATAATTATTTACAATGGTATAAAGGATTTTGTGGATTGTTTACACCAGACCTGTGACGTCATAGAGACGTCACACTAGTATCCTCATCGTGGACTGGATGGTGAACTTACACTCCTAAGACGTCACAGGTCCGGTTTAGACGATCCACAAAATCCTTTATACCATTGTTAATAATTATTTCGGTGCCATTGCATTTTGAAAGATAATTATGTGTAGGCTGGCGATTATCATTCCATGTTTATCTCAACCCATGCACCCCCACCTTTAATTAATATGATCCAGAGATATAATGGTTTCATATTTTTCCATTAGGTATCGATTAATTAGCTGCTAAGGGATTTAATTTACCGTCAGATGAAATTAAACCGAGTATAGTACCGGGCTGTGAGAAACACTTTTTTTTTTTTTTTTTTTTTTTTTCTATGTGATTGAGGGAGGCAAAAGGCATTACTGCCTATAGCGAGTGCCTCCCCCATAGTTGAAAGAGTGACAGGGCCAAAATCAAGGGACGTTCGAGCCAAAATGCCTGGACACACAGAGTTTGAAGCAATTTAAGTCATAGGAAGAGGGAAAGACTGATTCTGGGAGAGAGTTCCAGAGCTCAGCTGTTGAGTAGAAGAAAGTTTGAGAGTAACGTTTCACTCTTGGGTTGGAGAGTTGCACAGAGTAGGGGTGGGATTGAGTTGCAAGACGGGTACTACGTGCCCTACGTAAAGGAGGTGGTATGCGCTGGGATAGCTCTGAGGAACACTGATTATTATAGTAGCGATAGAATAGCGAGAGAGATGCAACATTGCGGCGGAGAGAGAGAGATTGCAGAGAGTTGGTGAGTGGACGGGAGTTAATGATACGAAAGGCCTTCCTTTCAACTTTGTCTAGGAGAGCGGTGTGAGAGGAACCTCCCCACACATGTGAACAATACTCAATACAAGGGTGCACTATGCCCCTGTACAGAGCAAGAAGCTGTGCTGGGGAAAAGAACCCCCTAAGGCGGTTGAGCACACCCAGCTTCTGGGAGGCTGCCTTAGCAAGACTGGTAATATGGTCCTTCCAAATGAGAGCAGAAGAAAAAGAGACACCAAGAATATTGAGAGAAGATGAAGGGTTGATTTTTGTATTGTTGAAGAATAAGGGATAGTCCGCTGGGAGATCCTGACGGGTAGATAGATGGAGAAATTGGGTTTTGGAGGCATTAAAGTTAACAAGGTTTTCTCTGCCCAAATTGGAAATAGTATTTAGATCAGAATTTAAGAGTTCTATGGCTTCATTACGTTTATCGTTGAGGAATTGCTGGCTGGGGCGTTCTGAAAAACTAATGGAGTAGTGTAAGGTTGAGTCGTCTTCGTATGAATGGATGGGAATTAAGGTACAGTTAAGGAGATCATTTATAAAAATTAGAAAGAGAATAGGAGATAGGACAGAGCCCTGAGGAACACCGGAGTTTATAGGGTGAGGAAGTGAACTATGGCCGTCCACAACCGCGGCTATGGAACGGCCGGAAAGGAAATTAGAGACAAAGGCACAGATGGAGGGATAGAAACCGAAGGAGGGTAGTTTAGAAATTAAAGATTTATGCCAGACTCTATCGAAGGCTTTCGATATGTCTAGTGCAATAGAAAAAGTCTCACCGAAGTACCCGAAAGGAGGATGACCAAGAGTTAGTAAGATATGAAAGAAGATCACCAGTAGAGCGACCCTTAAGGAAGCCATACTGGCGATCTGAGAGCAGATTATGAGAAGAGAAATGCTTAAGAAATTTGGAAGCAAGAATAGTTTCAAAAACTTTAGAAAGACAAGAGATGAGAGCAATTGGACGATAGTTGGAGGGTTGAGAGCGGTCACCCTTCTTTGGGACAGGTTGAATGTGAGCAAACTTCCAGCATGAAGGGAAGACGTTAGAGGATAGACAGAGACGAAAGAGTTTGCCTAGGCAGGGAGTCAGCACGGAAGCACAGTTTTTGAGAACAACAGGAGGAACACCGTCCGGACCGTACGCCTTATTAGTGTTAAGCCCAGAGAGGGTAGAAAGTACATCTTTAGAAGAGATTAGGATATTAGGCATAAGTAAGAGAGAGGAGGGCGGAGAGAGGGAGGAATAGCACCGGAATCATCCAAGGTGGAGTTTCTAGCAAAAGTTTGCGCGAAGAGTTTAGCTTTGTCAGAGGAAGAAGTGATGGTAGTGCCATCAGAGTGGGAAAGGGGAGGGAAAGACGAGGAAGAGAAATTGTTGGAGAGGTTTTTGGCTAGATGCCAGAAAGCTTGGGAAGAGCTAAAGTTGGATAATTCAGTGCATTTATTATTGATGAAAGAGTGTTTGGCAAGTCGAAGAACAGATTTGGCTTGATTCCGGGCAGAAACATAAGAAGAATGAGAGTCTTGAGTTTTAAGGCGTCGGTACCGTTTGAATGCTTCCTCCTTATTGCGGACAGCAGTAGAACAGGCGTGAGTAAACCAAGATTTTTTAGCATTAGTCTGAGAGAAAGAGAATGGAATGTATGCTTCCATGCCCGATAGGATTACCTCGGTAATGCGTTCAGCACTCTCCGAGGGTCCCCGGCCACGGAAGCAGAAATCATTCCATGGGAAATCAAAGAAGTACTGCCGGAGAGCCTCCCAGTCGGCAGCGCCAAAGTGCCACAAGCGCCGCCGGCTAGGAGGATCGGATGGCCGTACTGGAGAGATAGGACAGGTGACAGAGATAAGTTTATGGTCGGAGGAGCCCAGAGGAGAGAAAAGATCGACAGTATAAGAAGAAGGGTTAGAAGTTAGAAACAAGTTAAGAATGTTGGGCCGATCTCCGATGCGATCCGGGATACGGGTGGGTTGCTGAACTAACTGCTCTAGGTCATTTATGATAGAGAAGACGTAGGCTTGTTCATCAGGTGGATCAGTAGTGTGAGAGGAGAGCCATTGGCGGTGGTGAACGTTGAAATCTCCTAAGATGGAGATTTCTGAGAAAGGAGAAATGGATAGAATGTGTTCCACTGTAGAGTTTAGATAGTCAAAGAATTTGGGAAAGTTGGTAGAGTTAGGGGAAAGATAGACAGCACAGAAATATTTAGTAAGAGAATGACAGGAAAGTTTGAGCCATAAAGTTGAGAATTCAGTGGAGTCGAAATCGGGAACACGAGAGCAAGTGAGTTTGTTGTGCACATATGCACAACATCCGCCTTTGGCTTTGAAACTAGGATAGAGAAAGTAGGAGGATACAGAGAAGGGGCTGCTGGATGTTGCTACAGACACCTGAGTTTCGGTGAGGAAGAGAAGATCAGGTTTGTAGGAGGAGAGATGGTGCTCAACAGAGTGAAAGTTAGAGGAAAGTCCGCGAATGTTGCAGAAATTAATAGAAAGAGTAACAGGCCGAGGTCCAGGTAATTGTGTGGGGTCGTCGGGAGATGGTCGGTTGGGTGTGGGGGCATTTATGGTCCCCCCCCCCTGGGGACTCCGAGGCTGGGCTGGAATTCATAATTTTTTTTTTTTTTTTAATTTTGGTGTGGAGGAATGAAGTGTGGTGTGCATGTTTAGTGTAGTGAAGTGGATAGGAGGAGGAGGTGTTTGAGAGAGCTAGCTGGATTGCTCTCTGTGTAAATGAGGCACAAAGAAAATCAGTAAGACAGGCCAAGCAAGTGAAACAGGAGAACTGTGAAAAAGTGCTGATTTTTGGTCTACTGTATATATTTGGTATTAACTTTAATTTTTTAGTTTCCTCGCTAGACCTCCATCAAGCTTAAAAATACCCCCCCCCCTAGACCTTCTTTCAAGATAAATTTGTACATTTTTCGGTAGAAAAATGTCCCGGCCGAAGACCGATTCCTTAAACAATAACACGTTCGCTATCGCTCGCCAGGAAAAATTCGACACCTAAATGGCACGAAAAGTCTTAACATTGACAAAGAAATTGGGTGAAAGGTCTCAAAATCGCCAAACTAACGGAAAGAACGTCTTAAAATCTCAAAACTGATATGCTAAACATGAGGGAGGAGGGGGTCCAGAAAAAGCGACTATAGGTAGCGCCAACAAACTTGACAACAAACTCGATCCTTGACCTCTTCATAACTCAAGAGCAAAGTGGCTGTACATATCCACACATATTTCCTGGTGGACTCTTCCCAAAATGATAGGAATTTCAGCCCAATTGCTTTCATCCATTTTAAGTCATAAAGAAGTTAAGGGGTCCAAATGATTGTCAAGTTGGTTGTCGCTACCCATACCTCCACCATAAAGTTGACTAATTTTAAGTAATGTCATTATTACAGTGTTAATTAATTTGGGGATAAAATTGACTTCTAATTGTTTTGCTTCATAATTAACCCGTACAGTACCGGTGACGTCCTTTTGCTTCATAATTAACCCGTACAGTACCGGTGACGTCCTTTTGCTTCATTATTAACCCGTACAGTACCGGTGACGTCCTTTTGCTTCATAATTAACCCGTACAGTACCGGTGACGTCCTTTTGCTTCATAATTAACCCGTACAGTACCGGTGACGTCCTTTTGCTTCATAATTAACCCGTACAGTACCGGTGACGTCCTTTTGCTTCATAATTAACCCGTACAGTACCGGTGACGTCCTTTTGCTTCATAATTAACCCGTATAGTACCGGTGACGTCCTTTTGCTTCATAATTAACCCGTACAGTACCGGTGACGTCCTTTTGCTTCATAATTAACCCGTACAGTACCGGTGACGTCCTTTTGCTTCATAATTAACCCGTACAGTACCGGTGACGTCCTTTTGCTTCATAATTAACCCGTACAGTACCGGTGACGTCCTTTTGCTTCATAATTAACCCGTACAGTACCGGTGACGTCCTTTTGCTTCATAATTAACCCGTACAGTACCGGTGACGTCCTTTTGCTTCATAATTAACCCGTACAGCACCGGTGACGTCCTTTTGCTTCATAATTAACCCGTACAGCACCGGTGACGTCCTTTTGCTTCATAATTAACCCGTACAATACCGGTGACGTCCTTTTGCTTCATAATTAACCCGTACAGCACCGGTGACGTCCTTTTGCTTCATAATTAACCCGTACAATACCGGTGACGTCCTTTTGCTTCATAATTAACCCGTACAGCACCGGTGACGTCCTTTTGCTTCATAATTAACCCGTACAGTACCGGTGACGTCCTTTTGCTTCATAATTAACCCGTACAGTACCGGTGACGTCCTTTTGCTTCATAATTAACCCGTACAGTACCGGTGACGTCCTTTTGCTTCATAATTAACCCGTACAGTACCGGTGACGTCCTTTTGCTTCATAATTAACCCGTACAGCACCGGTGACGTCCTTTTGCTTCATAATTAACCCGTACAGCACCGGTGACGTCCTTTTGCTTCATAATTAACCCGTACAATACCGGTGACGTCCTTTTGCTTCATAATTAACCCGTACAGCACCGGTGACGTCCTTTTGCTTCATAATTAACCCGTACAATACCGGTGACGTCCTTTTGCTTCATAATTAACCCGTACAGCACCGGTGACGTCCTTTTGCTTCATAATTAACCCGTACAATACCGGTGACGTCCTTTTGCTTCATAATTAACCCGTACAGTACCGGTGACGTCCTTTTGCTTCATTATTAACCCGTACAGTACCGGTGACGTCCTTTTGCTTCATTATTAACCCGTACAGTACCGGTGACGTCCTTTTCAGTATATTCTGCCAACTATTATACGGTTATATTTAGCTAAGGAAGGACGTCTATCGGCTAAAAAGGCTACAGGCTATCTCAATTAATCCTTTTAGCACCTACATATCCTTCCTAAGCTTCATAAAAGGCTACAGGCTATCTCAATTAATCCTTTTAGCACCTACATATCCTTCCTAAGCTTCATAAAAGGCTACAGGCTATCTCAATTAATCCTTTTAGCACCTACATATCCTTCCTAATCTTCATAAAAGGCTACAGGCTATCTCAATTAATCCTTTTAGCACCTACATATCCTTCCTAAGCTTCATAAAAGGCTACAGGCTATCTCAATTAATCCTTATAGCACCTACATATCCTTCCTAAGCTTCATAAAAGGCTACAGGCTATCTCAATTAATCCTTATAGCACCTACATATCCCTCCTAAGCTTCATAAAAGGCTACAGGCTATCTCAATTAATCCTTTTAGCACCTACATATCCTTCCTAAGCTTCATAAAAGGCTACAGGCTATCTCAATTAATCCTTATAGCACCTACATATCCTTCCTAAGCTTCATAAAAGGCTACAGGCTATCTCAATTAATCCTTATAGCACCTACATATCCTTCCTAAGCTTCATAAAAGGCTACAGGCTATTTCAATTAATCCTTTTAGCACCTACATATCCTTCCTAAGCTTCATAAAAGGCTACAGGCTATCTCAATTAATCCTTATAGCACCTACATATCCTTCCTAAGCTTCATAAAAGGCTACATGCTATCAATTAATCCTTATAGCACCTACATATCCTTCCTAAGCTTCATAAAAGGCTACAGGCTGTCTCAATTAATCCTTTTAGCACCTACATATCCTTCCTAAGCTTCATAAAAGGCTACATGCTATCAATTAATCCTTATAGCACCTACATATCCTTCCTAAGCTTCATATAAGGCTACAGGCTGTCTCAATTAATCCTTTTAGCACCTACATATCCTTCCTAATCTTCATAAAAGGCTACAGGCTATCTCAATTAATCCTTTTAGCACCTACATATCCTTCCTAAGCTTCATAAAAGGCTACATGCTATCAATTAATCCTTATAGCACCTACATATCCTTCCTAAGCTTCATATAAGGCTACAGGCTATCTCAATTAATCCTTTTAGCACCTACATATCCTTCCTAATCTTCATAAAAGGCTACAGGCTATCTCAATTAATCCTTTTAGCACCTACATATCCTTCCTAAGCTTCATAAAAGGCTACAGGCTATCTCAATTAATCCTTTTAGCACCTACATATCCTTCCTAATCTTCATAAAAGGCTACAGGCTATCTCAATTAATCCTTTTAGCACCTACATATCCTTCCTAAGCTTCATAAAATCGTCTAAATGTAACTGAAAAACGAATAAAAAAAAACGTCGCCGGTGCTGTATGGATTAAGGGGTAGTACTCATTTTTTCTGGAATATTCCCCTTCTCCCTCATGTTTAGCATATTAGTTTTCAGGTTTTAAAACGTTCGTTCAGTTAGTTTAGCGATTTTGAGACCTTTCGCTTCATTATTTGTCAATATTAAGACCTTTCGTGCCCTTTAGATGTCGATTTTTTCCTGGCGAGCGAAAGCGAGCCTCTAAGTTTAGAAGGAATCTGGCTTTGGCCGAGACATTTATCTACCAAAAAATGTACAAATTTATCTTGAAACGGGGTCTAAGGGGTGTTTTTCTAAGTTTGATGGAGGTCTAGGGAGGAAACTCAAAAATATATTTATATATAAATATATACACCAAAAACCAAGCAAATACAAAGCTTCTACAAATAGTAGAAGACACTTGCTTCACTTAAAGTGCTTCATTTAAAGTCTCCATTTTCAGGAACGTGACTATAACCGTAAGTGAACAAATAGTGTAACTGATACAAACCACCACTGTTCACGAGCAAGGTTGGCGGGGGACTATATATTTTGACTCTACCTTCATATTTTTGTTTTCCCCTTTTCCGGACGCCGTGATCCCTGAAAGGGTGACCACGAATGAATCGCCCCCATGCACCTCTGTCCCCAGTCAATCGATGCTTCATTTCCAATCCAGCACCGCTTTCACGCATATACTTTTCGTAACTCCATCCTTCCGCCTCTCACTCGGTTTATCTCACCCTCTCTGTCCTTCCACTTCACTCTCGTACACTCTTAGTAATTTTCTTGCATCCCATACGTTCCACATGGCCAGACCATCTCAAGGTGTTCCTTTTCACACTTTCCAGCAGAATACTATATACTGTGTATATATATATATATATATATATATATACTAATGAGGAAGTAAGAAGGAGGTGTGGTGTGGAGGTAGATGTGCTGGAAAGTGTGAAAAGGAACAACTTGAGATGGTTCGGCCATATGAAACATATGGAAAGCGAGAGAATGACTAAGAGGGTGTACGAGAGCGAGGTGGAGGGACAGAGAGGGAGAGGTAGACCGAATGAGAGGTGGAAGGATGGAGTGAGGAAGTACATGAACGAAGGCGGTGCTGGTTGGGGGGAGGGGCATCGACTGCCTGGGGACAGAGGTGCATGGGGGCGGTTCGTTCGTGGCCACCCCTTCGGGGATCACGGCGTCAGGCAATAGATATATATATATATATATACATATATATATATATATATATATATATATATATATATAACTGATCCTCTCATTGTTCTATCTACACTTAACCTACCTGCTTTCCACCTCTCTCTCTCTCTCTCTCTCTCTCTCTCTCTCTCTCTCTCTCTCTCTCTCTCTCTCTCTCTCTCTCTCTCGCCTCTCTCTGTCTATCTCTCTATCGCTCTCTCTCTCTCTCTCTCTCTCTCTCTCTCTCTCTCTCTCTCTCTCTCTCTCTCTCTCTCTCTCTCTCTCTCTCTCTCTCTCTTCTTGTCTCTTCCTTCACAAACCAAAACACCCCAATCAGCTCAGCCATTAGAATGGAAATTTATGTGAAGTTGGAGATAGCTAATGTGCTGGAAGTAAGAGAGAGAGAGAGAGAGAGAGAGAGAGAGAGAGAGAGAGAGAGAGAGAGAGAGAGAGAGAGAGAGAGAGAGAGAGAGAGAGAGAGAGAAAGAGAGAAAGAGAGTGAGTAATAATAATAATAATAATAATAAACGGTTTATTAAAGAATGGCAGCCTCATGAGCTGAAAATACACATTTTACAATTTAGTGGATGAACATGAAGATGGTAAGCTCAGTTTACAAACAAAATAAATAAATACAATAATGATGCATGTGCAGAATACAAATTATCATAAAATAACCATGAGAGTAAGTGATATACAGTACATATACACATTGTGTGTGTGTGTGTGTGTTTGTGTGTGTGTGTGTGTGTGTACAAAGATACAATGACCACACAGACCTTAGTATCCCAGTGAGGCAATCTGGTCTTGGTTAAAAAGATATTAAGTATATGTATATGCTGGCAAGATAAAATGGGTCTCTCCCCACCCACCAACCCTCCTAGCTGACTTGATATTTAAAGTAAAATATACCGTACACCTCGATTGATATGAAGATAACAAAATTAAGGCGAGGTTTGTTTTCTGGACCCCTTCCCCCTTATCTATAGCCCCATTCGTTTGGATATTTTAAGAAGTTTGCCCCATTAGTTGGGCGATTTTAAAACCTTTCGCCCAATTTTTCTGTCGAAATCAAGACCTTTCGTGCCTCTTTTGTCGGTTTTCGTAGCGAGCCTGTAATTTAGGAGGAACCGGGCTTCGGGTGAAAATTGTTTCTATAGAAAGGTGTACAATTTTATCTTGAAGGAGATGTTTTCTTAAGCTTAATGGAGGTATAGGGAGCAAACTAAACACCCCCCCATAAGGACATTTTATAATAATTGCATAATTAAATATATATCGCTAGGTTATATATGTCACTTCCTATCAAATATGTATAATAGCTCTCAATACCCCATTCCTGTTCTACATTGTGGTATTCTCATCAGGAATCGGTACGGATTCTCGTTATTATACAAGTCCTATCAAAGTAAAGCATAACAAGTTTGATGGTGAAGGAAAATGTATACGGTTTTTTATTTCTTCTGCAATTTTGTCCACCACATAGTCAGTGAAGAATTATTTTCCTTTTAACCTTTATGGCATCACTTCTTGTTGAATTAAGAAACAAATTCAGTATTTACCATTTTGAAACATTGAACTAAGTTGTCCCCCTATTCTTCTTCTTGTTTATTGAATATACATTTATATATATTTGTCTGCCATAATATGATACAATCCTAAGAGTTGTGATTAGCTTTGTTGGTGTGTGTTGACTATAGTCCATTCATATAAAGTAGGCCGGAAATCGTGACTTCTAACCTCTGTAACTAAAAAACGGCTTGACCAAATGGGCTGTAAATCTCCACACCTATTCCCTGGCTGACTCGTGCCAAATGGTAGACAAATTAGTTGGATTTGTCTAGTTGCTTTTGAGTTATTGAGGTTAGTGGTCAAGATTGTTTGCCAGATTATAATGGACAGACTATAATTATAGCCTCTAACCTTGTATAGATAAAGGGACCAGAACTGGATAGTGTAGCGCAGGCGGGTACCGGGGAGGGGGGGGGGGGGGGAAGGGGGTCTTTAAGGGAGAGATAGTCGCTTTTTTTGGACTCCCTTCTCCTTCATGTTTAGCATATTAGTTTTGAGATTTTAAGACGTTCGTTCCAGTAGTTCGTCTATTTTGAGACCTTTCGCCCCATTTCTTTGTTAATATTAAGACCTTTAGTGCCACTTAGGTGTAGATTCTTTCCTGGCGAGCGATAGCGAGCCTGTAATTATAGAAGGGGGACATTTTCTACCGAAAAAGTACAAATTTATCTTGAAAGGGGGTCTAGGGAGTGTTTTTAAAAGTTTGATGGAGGTCTAGCGAGGAAACTAAAAAACAATAATGAATAAATGAAATATTGACCAATAAACAGCCACTAGCCCCTTAACTTAACATTGCTTTGGTCACCAATACAATGACACTCATTTTTATCATTAGGTTTTCTTGTAATGAATGACAGAACACCATTTGCTGTAATGAATGCCAGAACACTATTTGCTGTAATGAATGCCAGAACACTATTTGCTGTAATGAATGCCAGAACACTATTTGCTGTAATGAATGCCAGAACACTATTTGCTGTAATGAATGCCAGAACACTATTTGCTTTATTACCCGCTGCTGGATATTTTGTTGGAGTCCTTTACTTGTTTTTATTAAAGGCATAATTATTTACATTTACATAGATACACTGACCACACGGACCTTACGATCCAAACAAGGTGTTCAGGACTTAATTCTAGTAGAGGTAGAGGAGCTATAGAAAGTGAAAGACAAGGTGGGGAGAGAGAGAGAGAGAGAGAGAGAGAGAGAGAGAGAGAGAGAGAGAGAGAGAGAGAGAGAGAGAGAGAGAGAGAGAGAGAGAGAAAGTGAGTGTGTGTGTGTGTCAGCGAGTTTGAGTGGGAGAGAAAGACAGTATGTGTAGCTGTGTGAATTCATAGGTGGTTAAATGAGTGATTGTGTGTGGTTGGGTAAGTGAGAAAGTGAGAGTTTATGTATGAGTGAGTGTGTGAGTGCGTGAGTTGCAAGGAGACCAGCTAATGACCTTATCCATTCATTTATTCAGATCTTCCCTCCTCCCCTGTTCGCATAGTTCATCACCCTCTTTCGTACTCTTACCTTCATTATTCACCAGGTACCAGACATTATCTCTCTCTCTCTCTCTCTCTCTCTCTCTCTCTCTCTCTCTCTCTCTCTCTCTCTCTCTCAACTTACCAAATCAGGCTCACCTCAACAAAAATGGTACTATAGTTTCAGCAATTAGAAAGAGAAAGGTTGCATACAGAAAAGCCAAAAGAAGAGCCAAAAGAAGTCATAATCAACGAGATCAAGATTCCTTCAAAAATATGTGTAGAAGAGTGAAATATCTTATAAAGGAAGCAAAGCGGAATGAAGAACTCAGGGTTGCAGCCCTCTGCAAAGAGAGTCCTAAAGAGTTCTTCAGCTATGTGAACACTAGGAAGTTCAACAGTAGCACTGGGCCCCTAAAGGATCCAACAGGCCAACTTCAAACATCTGACACTGTAATAGCTAAATCCCGACAATTTTGCCTCGGTATTACAAAGGAAAATACCAGTGACATGCCAAGTCCAGGATTAGTGCATGGGGGAGAAGTTCTTAGCAGAATTAGATGTAGGCCTACTCCAGAGGAGATAGCAAAAATATTAGGTAAGTCAAATAGGTTCAAGCATAGACTACAGTAGATCTGGACTGGACACGAAAATGGAACTTTGTAGAAAGGGACCCAAAATCGGAGAACGAACCCCCAAGTTCGAATCTCGAAACCGCGAAAATGTGATATTTTCGCGGTTTCGAGGTTCGAACTTGGGGTTTCGATCTCCGATTTTGGGTCCCTTATTGCAAAGTTCCATTTTCGTGGCCTGTCCAGATCTACTGTAGTCTATGGTTCAAGTCATCTAGACCAGATGGCTTTCTTCCCACAATTGTATGAGAAGTGTGAGATGAAATCGCACTATCTTGGCAGCATTCTTCAATAAATAACTAGAAACTGGAGAGGTCCCTGAAGACTGGAAACTGGGCAATAGGACCCCAAACATTAAGAAAGTGGATCATGAGTGTCCTAAGAAGTATTGGCCAATTATCTTGACTTCTATCATAGTAAAACTTTTAGAAGGGATACTAGTAGACAAGAGGGTTGACTATTTGGATATACACAATTAAATTACAGATTCCCAACATGGATTCAGGCGACACCGATCATGTCTTACCAAATTGCTGGAATTTTTCCATGAAATGCTGAGTGAGTATGACAAATATAGAACCATAGATATATCCTTTACTTATATTTCCAAAAATCTTTTGACAAAGTGACTCACTGTAGGCTAGTGACAAAAGTTAGTGCACTAGGTACCAATACAAAGGTCACAAATTGGATACAAAGTTGGCTAACAGGTACACAACAACGTGTGGTTATGAATGTTTTTTCTTCTGAGTGGACTCCAGTCACTTCTGGAGTTC
>CM064498.1:51687997-51720466 GCA_032716605.1 Paralithodes platypus
TATGATAATGATACTAATAAATAACCTGATACTGACTTAAAATAATGGTAAAAATGATAATAATTAATAACCCGATACCGACATAAAATAATGGTGATAATGATACTAATCAATAACCCGATGCCGACTTAAAATAATTATGATAATGATACTAATGAATAACCCGATACCGACTTAAAATAATGATGATAATGATACTAATAAATAACCCGATACCGACTTAAAATAATGATGATAATGATACTAATGAATAACCCAATACCGACTTAAAATAATTATGATAATGATACTAATTAATAACCCGATACCGACTTAAAATATTGATGGTAATGATAATAATGAATAACCCGATACCGACTTAAAATAATTATGATAATGATACTAATTAATAACCCGATACCGACTTAAAATAATGATGATAATAATACTAATTAATAACCCGACACCGACTTAAAATAATGATGATAATGTTACAAATAAATAACCCGATACCGACTTAAAATAATGATGATAATGATACTAATTAATAACCCGATACCGACTTAAAATAATGATGATAATGATACTAATTAATAACCCGATACGGACTTAAAATAATGATAATAATGATACTAATAAATAACCCGATACCAATTTATAATAATGATGATAATGATACTAATAAATAACCCGATACTGACTTAAAATAATGATGATACAGATACTAATTAATAACCCGATACTGACTAAAAATAATTATGATAATGATACTAATAAATAACCCGATACTGACTTAAAATAATGATGATAATTATACTAATAAATAACCCGATACGGATTTAAAATAATTATGATAATGATACTAATAAATAACCCGATACCGACGAAAGTGGTATACATGGAATTAGTCCTATGTGATCCAATAACCTTTAAGGGGTGATGGGTCGTTTTTCTAGACCCCCTTCTCCCTCACGTTTAGCCCCATTAGTTTTCAGATTTTAAGTTGTTTGCCCCATTACTTCGTCGATTTTAAGACCTTTCGCCTAATTTTTTTGTCAATATTAAGAAATGTTGTGCTATTTAGGTGTCGATTTTTTTCCTGGAAGAACCGAAAAATGTACACATTAATCTAGAAGGCGGATCATCCTGATCTAATGAATGTTTAAACAAAAAGTTTGATGGAGGTCTATGGAGGAAACTAATTAATAATGAATATATGAAATAATCGACCAAAAAATAAACCCTTCCCCCTTAAATTGACTAAGACTAGAACAGAGTACACGAACTAGGTATATAAGGTTTTGTTGACTAAGTTACAGTGTGAACATACATCAAAGAAAAGCTTACTGATTGACTGATTAACATAAACTAGAGAATAGAAAGTGCTGACAAATAGTAATGAAAGTGGTGCAAGTTAATACATCATAATATGTACAATACAATAAATGGGTAGAACCTATGAAGTACAATAAGGTAATATGGTGTGAGGAAATGAGAGGGAAACTTGCTAAAACTGAAGTGTAGGTAGCGTGGTGCTGTTTGGAGGCTTCTACGTTAACGCTTTCAGGTCTGGAGGTTGCCGTTTAGTATTCAAAAATAGAATTATCTTAATCTCATAATTACCTCTCCAAAATTAGTTTTCTGCCCACAACTCGCTCAAAGACAACTGCAGAGGTTGAAGTAATTAAACTAAAGGTGTCTAAACACCCCTGATGGTCACAAAGGTTTAAAGTATCCTTGTAAGGATGCAATCGCGTCCTGCAGTGCGCAAAAGGGTTAATCAAATATATCTAAATCAATGTTCATATAAATGGAGTCATTTATGAGAGCTAGATTATATATATATTCGGTCAAGCATAACAAGGGATAGCGTGTGGATTGTATACATTTTGACTGAAATTAAGAAGGGTCCCAGAAACACAGGGATGAGACATAGTACTTTGCACTACAACTATTATTCTTTCCGGGGGTCACAGGTTTGGGTCAAGCTGGGGTTGAAGACTTCTCGGGGGGGGGGGGGGTGGAACGCCGGGTACTGAACAACTTCTCGCCCACTGTGGGTGCAGAGCCTTTGTCTTCTTGCATGTTGTTGGCAGTCTCGCAGGGTGAGTCACTTTGGTAGAGTATTACGTACTACCTCCTCATCAGGTCTTGATGAAGAAAGTGAGTCTGATCTTGCGCCAGGATACCAAAATGGTGACAGGATATCTAGAAACCTTGGCTTGTTGAAACAAGTTTATCCCTCACCCTAGATACTCTGTGGGCTTGTAGAAATTCTTATACGAGACTGTGACTGGTTCGGACACGGAATTTACTGACAAGATAGGCTACTCACTCGACTCTTTTCGAGGCACTTACAGAAACGAGCTTGCCTTGGTGGAGGTGGGCTGACAATGGCTGGTCCAGGTGAGGTAGAGTCTCATTTCTGCTCCACCAGGTGGTCTTTGGGTTGTGGGCTGAAAGGTTTCCTTGTTCATTTACCCGCGACCTGAATCTGTGCCCTTTCTGTTTTGGCAACTCAGGTAGTGTTGAAACGAAGGGCAATATGACAGGAAGGGCTGCTGGTGGGGAACACCGAGGGACCAGAAGAGTGGAGCGAGTGACGTATGCACATTAACGGTTTGGTAAAGGATGGTACCGGTGGGGGGTACTGTCTTGTTTTCTGGGAGGTTGTATACGGTGTTCAGATGATGGCTGCGAGGCGTGTCAGGTCTTTTCTTGATGTTGAATCGGGTATAATAATAAACAAAAGTAATATTATTCTTATTAATTTAATCATATTGTAATATATACAATACGGTGACTTATACTGTATATTTTCTGTTACTTGTAAACGGCATTACTTTCTCATAAAATATATTAAGGTATTCTGCACGCAAAGGTTTTATTTAAAAGCAGAATTTAAAGGTTTAAAGCCTTTACTCTAACCAGCTTAATTGTACAAATATAATTAGACTTCCATTTATAATGATTGAATAATATAATTAATAATGAAGTTATTATTTATTTAATTGGGAGCGTCCGCAACATTTCCCATAAATATACAGCATGCAATTTGAGTATTTAATAATATATGTTATATACATATACTGTATGTTGCATATTTGTTATGTTTATTGGTTTATTTTCCACCACGGTAATAATCTTATTAACAATATATTATACAGTACAAGTTTAGTATGTGAATATGTGTTTGTGTATGTGAATATGTGTTTGTGTGTGTTTAGTATGTGAATATGTGTTTGTGTATGTGAATATGTGTTTGTGTATGTTTAGTATGTGAATATGTGTTTGTGTATGTTTAGTATGTGAATATGTGTTTGTGTATGTGAATATGTGTTTGTGTATGTTTAGTATGTGAATATGTGTTTGTGTATGTTTAGTATGTGAATATGTGGTTTGTTATGTTTTAGTATGTGAATATGTGTTTGTGTATGTGAATATGTGTTTGTGTATGTTTAGTATGTGAATATGTGTTTGTGTATGTTTAGTATGTGAATATGTGTTTGTGTATGTTTTGATATGCTTATAGACTGTGTATGAGTATGGAGGTGCATATGAGTAGATGTATGTATCAAGATATTTGTACATAAACATGAATGTGTGAGTGTAGAGAAGTGCAGGTCGGAGTAAATACTAACATGTGTAAATATATATGTGTTTGTAGCTCTGTAGACGTACTGATATGTGTTTATGAGTGTGCGTGTGTGTGTGTGTAAGCTGTATATACATTTACATATTGCATAGGTATTTCCTGTATATATAGACATACATCTGCGTGTATGTGTATCTTCAGGTGTTATTTAATATGAATGTTCATTAAGGGGGAATGGGCTATTTATTTGCTTATTTATATATCTTTGTATTATTTGTTAGTGTCCTCCCTAAACCTCCATCAAGATTAAAAAAAACATCCCCTAGACCCCCCTTCAAGATAAATGTGTACATTTTTTGGTAGAAAAATTTCCCGGCCGAAGGCCGGTTCCTCCTACAATTACAGGCTCGCTATCGCTCGCCAGGAAAAAATCGACACCAAACTGGCACAAAATGTCCTAATATTGACACAAACAAAATGGGTGAAAGTTCTTAAAATCGCCAAACTAATGGGTCGAACTTCTTAAAATCTGAAAACTAATGGGACTAAACACGAGGGAGAAGGTGGGCCAGAAAAACGGCCCATCTCCCCTTAAGTGTGCTTGTCAGTTGATATGATACAATTTAATATTGATCGATATTTATAGTACTTTGTAAGAGAATCAAACTCTCAAAAGGTTTAGCCAGCATAATAAGAACATAAGAGAATGGGAGTCTGCAGAAAGCCGATTGGCCCACCCAAGGCAGATCCCTCTCACACCCAACCCCAATTACAAGGCCTAATTATAGGCCCAGTTCACTAATACCATGAGGACCGACCTCACCAAAACGGTCAGAGGACAGACAATGGGGGTCTGTAGAGCGCCGATTGCCCCTCACCCGGCAGATCTCCCTCACACCCAACCTATCTCGTCCATATGCCTATCTATTTTTTTCTTAAAGCTCTCTATCGTTCTTGATCCCACTATAGCACTTAGTAGCCTATTCCACCTATCTACAACTCTGTTACCAAACCAATATTTGCCTATATCTTTTCTGAAACGAAAATTATATAATTTGAAACCATTTGTTCGAGTTCTTTCGCCATCACTGAACTTAAGTACCGGTACATCTTTCATGTCCCCTCTATTAATCCCACTAACCCACTTGAATACCTCTATCATATCCCCTCTAACTATGCGTCTCTCTAATGAATGAAGCCTAATTACTTCAACCTTTCTTCATATGGAAGATTTCTAATATTATGGATAATTTTTGACATTCTACGTTGTACTCTCTCCAAGGAATCTATGTCCATTCTGTAATAAGGACACCAAAATTGAACAGCATAATCCATATGGGGTGCTTTTCTTTTTATGTGAATGAAAGAGATAAAAGGCAAAGCTGCCTGTAACAAGTGTCTCCCCCAAAGTTGAAAGAGTGACAGAGCCAAATTCAAGGTACGTTAGAGTCAAAATGTCTAGGCACACGGAGCTTGAAGCAGTTTAAGTCATACGAAGAGCGAAGACAGATTGAGAGAGTTCCAAAGCTTGCTTGTTGAGTAGAAGAAAGACTGAGGAAATCGGTTCCATCTTGGGTTAGAGAGTTGGACAGAATATGGTTGGGAGTGTGTTGAATAGCAAGTGCTCCCCACTCGCCGTAAGAGAGGCGGTATACACTAAGAAAACTCTGAAGAACACTAATTATTGTAATAACGGTAGAAGAGTGAGAGATGCAACATTGTGGTATGTAGGCTAGAGAGAGAATGTAGGGAATTATTAAGAGGAGGAGAGTTGATGAGACGAAATGCTATTGACTATACCCTTTTGAGAAGCGCGGTATGGGTTGAATCTCCCCACACATGCGAACAATACTTGGTACATGGACGCAATATGCCCCTATACAGAGCAAGAAGCTGTGCGGGGTGAAGAACTCATGGAGACGGTTGAGCACACCTAATTTCTGGGAAGCTGTTTTAATACAAGTGGTACCATAATATGATCTTTCCAAGAAAGGCCAGAAGAAAAAAAGACACCAAGAATACTGAGAGAAGATGAAGGGTTGATTTGTGTATTGTTGAAGTATAAGGGATAGATTTGTGGAAGTTCTTGACGGGTAGATAAGTGGAGCAATTGGGTTTTGGAAGCATTGTAGGTAACAAGATTTCCTCTGCCCCAATCGGAATAGTTGATAGATCAGAAGGTAGGCGTGCTATGGCCACATCACGTGAGTAGCATGCAGGGTCATTGTGGAAAACTAGTTGAGTTGTGTAAGGTAGAGTCATCAGCATATGAATAGATAGGACTGGAGGTACAGTTGAGAGTATCATTAATGAATATTAGAAAGAGAAATGGAAACAGGACAGACCCCTGAGGAACACCTGAGTTGATAGGTTTAGGAAGTGAACAATGGCTGTCCACAATCGTAGCTATGGAACAGCCAAAAAGGAAATTATAAATTGTTAAGCACAGATGGAGGGATACAAACTGAAGGAGGGTAGGTTGGATACAAACTGAAGGAGGGTAGGTTGGATACAAACTGAAGGAGGGTAGGTTGGATATTTGACATTTGTGCCAGACTCTATCGAAGGCTTTCGATATATCTAGCGCAAAAGAGAAGGTCTCTTCGAAGTCCCGAAAGGAGGATGACCAAGAGTTAGTAAAATAAGAAAGAAGATCACCAGTAGAGCGGCCCTTAAGGAAAACAAACTGCCAATATGAAAGTAGATTATGGGAAGTGTGTATAAAATCCCTGTATAAACTGTACATGTTATGGCTAAATAAAACACTGTAAACTTCAATTTCAATTTCTCCCTCTCTCTCAGTATCTCCCCTCCCCCTCTCTCTCTCTCTCTCTCTCTCTCTCTCTCTCACTGACCTTTGCAAAGTTAAAATGGCTACCGGAGACCCGTATGCATTTTTTTCCATTAAATTTCCAATAATTCCCTTTCTGCTTTCATGCCACCAAATTTCATTACGTTACACCGCTTTCTATTTTTGGGGGGAGTTGCACACAGACGTTTATAGGGTGAATTATAGTAATTCAGTTACAGTAGAGGCACTGTTGTTTTACATAATTCCCAAAGTATCTTACGGGGATGGTCTTTTTGGATCGCTTCTGTTTCGTACCATTGGTTTAGCAATTTTAAGACGCTCCCTCCCATTAGTTTAGCGATTCTTAGATTATTAGACATTATTAGACTTTTAGATGTAGATATCTGTACAAGCGATAACGAACCTGCAGCTTAGCAGATTCCGCCCTTCGGCCAGGGCATTTTTCTACCGAAATATGTACAATTTAGCTTGAAATAGGGTCTTCCAAATTAACAGGCTCATTATCGTTCGCAAGGAAAAAATCGACACCTAAATAGCACGAAAGGTCTTAATATTGACAAAGAAATGGGGCGAATGTGATTGTCCTGGACGAAGGCCGATTTCTCTTAAATTACAGGCTTGCTATTTCTCGCCAGGAAAAACTAGACACCTAAATGACACGAAAAGTCTTAACCAAAGAAATGGGGCAAAAAGTCTTAAAACGCCAAACTAATGGGGTAAACATCTTAAAATCTGAAAACTAATAGGTCTAAACATGAGGGAGAAAGGGGTCTAGAAAAACGAGCCCTCTCCCCTGAATCGGGTAAATACCGGTACGGTATACTGGGGTTTCCGGCTTAGCTGCATAACATAATAACCGAGGGGGAGTTGCTTGATCATTATAGGGATAGTACTGAGCACAGGTGAAAACAGTTAGTTCTCCGTCAAACGGTTTATGGTAGCAAAATTATGTAGTTAAACTTAAAGGTGGTGGTGCATGGGTTGAGAATAACATGGAATAATAATCGCCAAGCTACACATAATCATCTTGCAAAATGCAATTTCACTGAAATAATTACTGTATTAACAATGGTACGAAGGATTTGTGGACCGTCTACACCGGAACTGTGACGTCACAGGAGTATCCTCATCCTGGACTGGATGGTGGACTTGCACTCCTTTTACGTCACAGGTCCGGTGTAGACGATCCACACAATCCTTTATACCATTATTAATAATTATTTCGGTGCCATTGCATTTTGCAAGATGATTATGTGCAGGTTGGCAATTATTTGTCCATGCTTATCTCAACCCATATACCACCACCTTTAAGGGGGGATGGGCCGTTTTTCTGGTCCCCCTTCTTCCTCATGTTTATCCCCATTAGTTTTCAGATTTTAAGACGTTCGGCCCATTAGTTTGTCGATTTCTAACCTTTCATCTCATTTCTATATCAATATCAAGACTTTTCGTGTCATTTAGGTGTCGATTTTTTCCTGGCGAGCGATAGCGAGCCTGTAATTTTAAGAGAAACCGGCCATCGGCCGGCACATGTGTCTATCGAAAAATGTACAAATTTAACTTGAAGGGGGCCTAAGGGGTGTTTTTTTAAGCTTGGTGACGGTCTAGCGAGGAACCTAAGACATTAATGAATATATAAATAAATAGACCCCCAAAATAACCACTGTCCCCTTAAGTAAAACCAGCCACCATACCCATCTGCTAGCATCAAACTAACATGATATAATACGACAGGGAGGAAGGGCAGACCTAAATAACCACTGTCCCCTTAAGTAAAACCAGCCACCATACCCATCTGCTAGCATCAAACTAACATGATATAATACGACAGGGAGGAAGGGCAGACCTAAATAACCACTGTCCCCTTAAGTAAAACCAGCCACCATACCCATCTGCTAGCATCAAAATAACATGATATAATATGACAGGGAGGAAGGGCAGACCTAAATAACCACTGTCCCCTTAAGTAAAACCAGCCACCATACCCATCTGCTAGCATCAAACTAACATGATATAATACGACAGGGAGGAAGGGCAGACCTAAATAACCACTGTCCCCTTAAGTAAAACCAGCCACCATACCCATCTGCTAGCATCAAACTAACATGATATAATATGACAGGGAGGAAGGGCAGACCTAAATAACCACTGTCCCCTTAAGTAAAACCAGCCACCATACCCATCTGCTAGCATCAAACTAACATGATATAATACGACAGGGAGGAAGGGCAGACCTAAATAACCACTGTCCCCTTAAGTAAAACCAGCCACCATACCCATCTGCTAGCATCAAACTAACATGATATAATACGACAGGGAGGAAGGGCAGACCTAAATAACCACTGTCCCCTTAAGTAAAACCAGCCACCATACCCATCTGCTAGCATCAAACTAACATGATATAATATGACAGGGAGGAAGGGCAGACCTAAATAACCACTGTCCCCTTAAGTAAAACCAGCCACCATACCCATCTGCTAGCATCAAACTAACATGATATAATACGACAGGGAGGAAGGGCAGACCTAAATAACCACTGTCCCCTTAAGTAAAACCAGCCACCATACCCATCTGCTAGCATCAAACTAACATGATATAATACGACAGGGAGGAAGGGCAGACCTAAATAACCACTGTCCCCTTAAGTAAAACCAGCCACCATACCCATCTGCTAGCATCAAACTAACATGATATAATACGACAGGGAGGAAGGGCAGACCTAAATAACCACTGTCCCCTTAAGTAAAACCAGCCACCATACCCATCTGCTAGCATCAAACTAACATGATATAATACGACAGGGAGGAAGGGCAGACCTAAATAACCACTGTCCCCTTAAGTAAAACCAGCCACCATACCCATCTGCTAGCATCAAACTAACATGATATAATACGACAGGGAGGAAGGGCAGACCTAAATAACCACTGTCCCCTTAAGTAAAACCAGCCACCATACCCATCTGCTAGCATCAAACTAACATGATATAATACGACAGGAAGGAAGGGCAGACCTAAATAACCACTGTTCCCTTAAGTAAAACCAGCCACCATACCCATCTGCTAGCATCAAACTAACATGATATAATACGACAGGGAGGAAGGGCAGACCTAAATAACCACTGTCCCCTTCAGTAAAACCAGCCACCATACCCATCTGCTAGCATCAAACTAACATGATATAATACGACAGGAAGGAAGGGCAGACCTAAATAACCACTGTCCCCTTAAGTAAAACCAGCCACCATACCCATCTACTAGCATCAAAATAACATGATATAATATGACAAGGGAGGAAGGGCAGACCTAAATAACCACTGTCCCCTTAAGTAAAACCAGCCACCATACCCATCTGCTAGCATCAAACTAACATGATATAATACGACAGGGAGGAAGGGCAGACCTAAATAACCACTGTCCCCTTAAGTAAAACCAGCCACCATACCCATCTGCTAGCATCAAACTAACATGATATAATACGACAGGGAGGAAGGGCAGACCTAAATAACCACTGTCCCCTTAAGTAAAACCAGCCACCATACCCATCTGCTAGCATCAAACTAACATGATATAATATGACAGGGAGGAAGGGCAGACCTAAATAACCACTGTCCCTTAAGTAAAACCAGCCACCATACCCATCTGCTAGCATCAAACTAACATGATATAATACGACAGGGAGGAAGGGCAGACCTAAATAACCACTGTCCCCTTAAGTAAAACCAGCCACCATACCCATCTGCTAGCATCAAACTAACATGATATAATACGACAGGGAGGAAGGGCAGACCTAAATAACCACTGTCCCCTTAAGTAAAACCAGCCACCATACCCATCTGCTAGCATCAAACTAACATGATATAATACGACAGGGAGGAAGGGCAGACCTAAATAACCACTGTCCCCTTAAGTAAAACCAGCCACCATACCCATCTGCTAGCATCAAACTAACATGATATAATACGACAGGGAGGAAGGGCAGACCTAAATAACCACTGTCCCCTTAAGTAAAACCAGCCACCATACCCATCTGCTAGCATCAAACTAACATGATATAATATGACAGGAGGAAGGGCAGACCTAAATAACCACTGTCCCCTTAAGTAAAACCAGCCACCATACCCATCTGCTAGCATCAAACTAACATGATAATACGACAGGGAGGAAGGGCAGACCTAAATAACCACTGTCCCCTTAAGTAAAACCAGCCACCATACCCATCTGCTAGCATCAAACTAACATGATATAATACGACAGGGAGGAAGGGCAGACCTAAATAACCACTGTCCCCTTAAGTAAAACCAGCCACCATACCCATCTGCTAGCATCAAACTAACATGATATAATACGACAGGGAGGAAGGGCAGACCTAAATAACCACTGTCCCCTTAAGTAAAACCAGCCACCATACCCATCTGCTAGCATCAAACTAACATGATATAATACGACAGGGAGGAAGGGCAGACCTAAATAACCACTGTCCCCTTAAGTAAAACCAGCCACCATACCCATCTGCTAGCATCAAACTAACATGATATAATACGACAGGGAGGAAGGGCAGACCTAAATAACCACTGTCCCCTTAAGTAAAACCAGCCACCATACCCATCTGCTAGCATCAAACTAACATGATATAATACGACAGGGAGGAAGGGCAGACCTAAATAACCACTGTCCCCTTAAGTAAAACCAGCCACCATACCCATCTGCTAGCATCAAACTAACATGATATAATACGACAGGGAGGAAGGGCAGACCTAAATAACCACTGTCCCCTTAAGTAAAACCAGCCACCATACCCATCTGCTAGCATCAAACTAACATGATATAATACGACAGGGAGGAAGGGCAGACCTAAATAACCACTGTCCCCTTAAGTAAAACCAGCCACCATACCCATCTGCTAGCATCAAACTAACATGATATAATACGACAGGGAGGAAGGGCAGACCTAAATAACCACTGTCCCCTTAAGTAAAACCAGCCACCATACCCATCTGCTAGCATCAAACTAACATGATATAATACGACAGGGAGGAAGGGCAGACCTAAATAACCACTGTCCCCTTAAGTAAAACCAGCCACCATACACATCTGCTAGCATCAAACTAACATGATATAATACGACAGGGAGGAAGGGCAGACCTAAATAACCACTGTCCCCTTAAGTAAAACCAGCCACCATAACCATCTGCTAGCATCAAACTAACATGATATAATACGACAGGGAGGAAGGGCAGACCTAAATAACCACTGTCCCCTTAAGTAAAACCAGCCACCATACACATCTGCTAGCATCAAGTAACATGATATAATACGACAGGGAGGAAGGGCAGACCTAAATAACCACTGTCCCCTTAAGTAAAACCAGCCACCATACCCATCTGCTAGCATCAAGTTAACATGATATAATACGACAGGGAGGAAGGGCAGACCTAAATAACCACTGTCCCCTTAAGTAAAACCAGCCACCATACCCATCTGCTAGCATCAAACTAACATGATATAATACGACAGGGAGGAAGGGCAGACCTAAATAACCACTGTCCCCTTAAGTAAAACCAGCCACCATACCCATCTGCTAGCATCAAACTAACATGATATAATACGACAGGAAGGAAGGGCAGACCTAAATAACCACTGTCCCCTTAAGTAAAACCAGCCACCATACCCATCTGCTAGCATCAAACTAACATGATATAATACGACAGGGAGGAAGGGCAGACCTAAATAACCACTGTCCCCTTAAGTAAAACCAGCCACCATACACATCTGCTAGCATCAAGTTAACATGATATAATACGACAGGGAGGAAGGGCAGACCTAAATAACCACTGTCCCCTTAAGTAAAACCAGCCACCATACCCATCTGCTAGCATCAAACTAACATGATATAATACGACAGGGAGGAAGGGCAGACCTAAATAACCACTGTCCCCTTAAGTAAAACCAGCCACCATACACATCTGCTAGCATCAAACTAACATGATATAATACGACAGGGAGGAAGGGCAGACCTAAATAACCACTGTCCCCTTAAGTAAAACCAGCCACCATACACATCTGCTAGCATCAAGTTAACATGATATAATACGACAGGAAGGAAGGGCAGACCTAAATAACCACTGTCCCCTTAAGTAAAACCAGCCACCATACCCATCTGCTAGCATCAAACTAACATGATATAATACGACAGGGAGGAAGGGCAGACCTAAATGCTGACAAGTTACAACAATGAGTCAGAAGAAGAAGAAGGATATGGTGGACAGATATAAAGGTGACAGTCAAATAGGACTAATGAACAGGTTAGACAGAACAAACAAATAACGAGTTTCTTAGCTATGGAGGGCACCATATTTATAACCTGCCATATATTAGTTACATAAGGTAGCTATATATATATATATATATATATATATATATATATATATATATATATAGTATCTCACAAATGCACGAGGGTTGCATAAATATATGTTTCTACCCTCACCCTCGCCCTGGTGGACTGGTTTATACCATGGACTCACGCCCGGACTGTCCGTGGTTCGATCCTGTGTGAGGGTAGAAACATATAAATATATATCTATATATACTGTATATATATGAAGGAGAAGGCTGATAGATGGTGTGACGAACAGGGGCTTGAGATTCCTGGTAAAAGGTGTGTAAAATATAGAGTGAGTTGTAGTGAAGTGATGTAATGGGGTGGGATGATGCACCAGACATTAAAGGGACACTGGCTAGTTTTTGCTGTATATATTTAATTATATATTTATTTATTACTTTCATCACTAGACCTCCATCAAACATAAACCCCCCCCCCCCCCCCCACCCACCCACCCACCACCCCCTAGACCCACTGCCAAGATAAATTTGTAAATTTTTCTGTAGAAAAATGTCCCGGCCAGTTCTTCCAAAATTACAAGGTCACTATCGTTCGCCAGGAAAAAAATTGACACCTAAAAAGCACGAAAGGTCTTAATATTGACAAATAAATGGGGCGAAAGATTTAAAAATCAACAAACTAATGGGGTAAACATCTTAAAATCTGAAAATTAATGGGGCTAAAAATGAAGAAGGGGGGCCCAAAAAAACCCGGCTCTCCTCCCCTTAACACAGAACAAACACTTGTGTAGGGCTCTGAGCAAGTTCTTACTGGGGCTTCATTGTGGAAGTTATAGCTTGTGTTGAGTCATTGTTATTCCAAAGAAATAGAAATTGAGAATGTAAGTGAAGCAAGGTGTGTGAATGACCGATTTATTTTGTTGTTTATTCTTGTATTTCAGTGGGGGGCACTTTGGCGCTGCCGACTGGGAGGATCTTCAGCACTACTTCTTTGATTTCCCTTGGAATGACTTTTGGTTCCATGGCCGGGGACCCTCGGAGAGTGCTGAACGTATTACCGAGGTAATCCTCTCGGGCATAAAAGCATACATTCCATTATCTTTCTCTCAGACTAATGCAAAAGAATCTTGGTTTACTCACGCTTGTTCTACTGCTGTCCGCAACAAGGAGGAAGCATTCAAATGGTACCGACGCCTTAAAACTCTAGAATCTCATTCTTCCTATGTTTCTGCCCTGAATCAACCCAAATCTGTCCTTCGACTTGCCAAGCACACTTTCATCAATAACAAATGCACTGAACTATCCAACTCTAGCTCTTTGGTGATGGGCTGGTCTATCAGAGTGAGAACTGAGCGATCTCTGCCATACCTATAGCTTACTCTGACTGTTCCTTTTACTTATATATTTTCTAGATCTCAAGTGACGGCGTCTCTTCCGTGGATTGACCTCCCAATCTACCAAGATCGGAAGCCAAAGCATCACATTTTTCCTTTGCCCCTCAACTTTCTCTTCATAATTGCTGAGGGGCACAGGGCCCTGGGTGGAGCTTTGGTTTCCCGGGCGTTTCCTCGCCCTCCTCGGCTCCCCGCCATGGAGTGGCTTCGGTCACTCGGGCTTTATTGTGGTCGGCAGGGAGGGTTCTGTGGGGGGCGCTCGGTTATGGCCTTGGCCTTGCTCGGGGCCTTGGGGCTGTTCGGCCAGGCAGCTTGGGGAACAGCAACAACAACAACAACTCTAGCTCTTCCCAAGCTTTCTGGCATCTAGCCAAAAACCTCTCCCAAAAAAATTCCTCTTAGTCTTTCCCTCCCCTTTTCCACTCTGATGGCACAACCATAACTTCTTCCTCTGACAAAGCTGAACTCTTCGCTCAAACTTTCGCTAGAAACTCCACCTTGGATGATTCCGGTGCTATTCCTCCCTCTCCACCCCCTTCTCTCCTACTTATGCCTAATATCCTAATCTCTTATAAAGATGTACTTTCTACCCTCTCTGGGCTTAATACTAAGAAGGCGTATGGTCCGGACAGTGTTCCTCCTGTTGTACTAAAAAACTGTGCTTCCGTGCTGACTCCCTGCCTAGGCAAACTCTTTCTCTCCTCTAACGTCTTCCCTTCTTGCTGGAAGTTTGCTCTCATTCAACCTGTCCCGAAGAAGGATGACCACTCTCAACTCTCCAACTATCGTCCAATTGCTCTCATCTCTTGTATCTCTAAAGTTTTTGAAACTATTCTTGCTTCCAAATTTCTTAAGCGTTTCTCTTCCCATAATCTACTCTCAGATCGCCAGTATGGCTTCCTTAAGGGTCGCTCTACTGGTGATCTTCTTTCATATTTTACTAACTCTTGGTCATCCTCCTTTCGGGACTTCAGTGAGACCTTTTCTATTGCACTAGACATATCGAAGGCCTTCGAAAAAGTCTGGCACAATTCTTTAATTTCTAAACTACCCTCCTTCAGTTTCTATCCCTCCATCTGTGCCTTTGTCTCTAATTTCCTTTCCGGTCATTCCATAGCTGCGGTTGTGGACGGCCATCGCTCAATTCTTCATCCTATCAACTCCGGTGTTCCTCAGGGCTCTGTCCTATCTCCCATTCTCTTTCTAATTTTCATAAATGATCTTCTCAACTGTACCTCCAGTCCCATCCATTCATACGCCCAGACGACTCTACCTTACACTACCTTACCTTACCTTACTCATCAGTGAGTTCACTGCTCAATAGGTGGCGTTCTGAGAGTGAGGGTCTGAGTCTGGAGGGTGAGACGGTGAAGCACTTGAGCGAAGCAACCAGCCGCTTCAGAGATGGAGCTGCTTCGAGCCATGATGGATGCTTCACATGTCTCACTCCCCAGACTGGAACAAGACCTCACAGGCTTCACCGTGTTGAGCGGTGGAATGTACAGGCTCTCAGCCTATGCCCGAGAGGGAGTAGTTGGAAAAAAACAAAACAAAACAAAACAAAAAAAACAAAACAGAACGCCCCAGCCAGCAGTCCCTCAAAAAAAAATGTAATATAGCCATACAACTCTTATCTTCTGATCTAATTACTATTTCCAATTGGGGCAGAGAAAACCCAATTTCTCCATCTATATACCCATCCTGAACTCCCAGAGGAGTATCCCTTATCTTTCAACAACACAAAAATCAATCCTTCATCTTCTCTCAATATTCTTTTTCTTCTGCTCTCACTTGGAAGGACCATATATTACCCAGAAGCTGGGTGTTCTCAATCGCCTCAAGATTTTTGTTTACCCCTGCACAGCTGTTTGCTCTGTACAGGGGCACAGTACGTCCTTGTATTGAGTATTGTTCACATGTGTGGGGTGGATCCTCTCACACCGCACTCCTAGACAAAGTAGAAAGGAAGGCCTTTCGTATCATTAACTCCCGTCCTCTCACCAACTCTCTGCAATCTCTCTCTCTTCGCCGCAATGTTGCATCTCTCTCGCTATTCTATCGCTACTACAATAATCAGTGTTCCTCAGAGCTCTCCCAGTACAGTGTAAACCACCTCCTCTACGTAGGGCACGTGGTACCCATCTTGCAATACAATCCCACCACTACTCTGTGGAACTCTCCAACCCAAGAGTGAAACGTTACTCTGTCTTTCTTTTACTCAACAGCTGAGCTCTAGAACTCTCTCCCAGAATCAGTCTTTCTTCCTTCCTATGACTAAAATTGCTTCAAACTCCGTGTGCCCAGGCATTATGGCTCGAACGTCCCTTGATTTTGGTCCTGTCACTCTTTCAACTCTGGGGGAGGCACTCGCTACAGGCAGTTCTGCCTTTTTTCTCCCTCACTCACATACTTTTTGTTGTATATATATACAGTATATATAATATACTGTATATATATAGGTAGTGTGTGTGTGTGTGTGTGTGTGTGTGTGAGAGAGAGAGAGAGAGAGAGAGAGAGAGAGAGAGAGAGAGAGAGAGAGAGAGAGAGAGAGAGAGAGAGAGAGCGAGAGCGAGAGCGAGAGAGAGAGAGAGAGAGAGAGATGGGTAGTGATAAAAAGATATTAGGCAAAGTAAAGCCAAATAGCTAGAAGATAGAAGAGGGTAATATTTATTGACCTCCTATCGTGGAGGTAGGTAAAAGGTAAAGGGTTATGATATAGGGAGATATTAGGCGGAAGGGAAAATGGGAGATAACATTAAAAATAAAGGAACAATCGATGGGATCTAGAGATAGCGAAAAAAAATATTTAATAAGATGAGATGGCAATGACTAGTAGAGGTATAAAGCACACAAATGTCAGGATCAGGATCAATTAAAATAGCAAAATATATTTAGCTACTCAGAAAAATAGAGGAAAACACTATGTAAAAACTAAATCTAAATCATAGAAAAGACAAGAAAATGTAAAAATAGAAATGGAGATAGAACATTTTAATACAGCGGGATATTTAGTGGAGCAGGGGAATAAAATAAAACCAGAGATGTGAGGGGAAAAAAAGGAGCAATTTCAAGAGGTGTGGGGAAAGACGAGAGGAAAGGTGAGAGGAGGAGGAGGAGGAAGGAGGAGGGAGTAGGAGGAGGAAATATTCTGTGGCTGACGAGGTGAACTGGGAGGATGGAGATGGTAATTTTGAGGAAACCATGTGTGAACGAAAAACAAAGTGGAAAATAAGGGGAAGGAAGGAGGAGGAGGAGGGAAGGGGGAGAAAATAAGCAAGAACAGAAAGGAATGGTCAACCAAGAAATATATGTAGACCAACAGGTAATTAGATTACAATTGGACACTGATTATACAGGTATTTTGATATCAGCGAGGTGGCCAGAAATAAATTATAATAGAGATAGTAAACACAAAATAAAGGAAAGGGGAAAAAAGGCAGAAGTGAAAACCCTCGCAGGTTTTATAAAAATCGCCTGAAATTATTTAACAGAAAGTTATAAATGGAAAAGCACTGGCATACATACCTTCACCTGTTTTCACCTAAGGTTTCTTCACATGAAAACAGTGTTCATTGTTGCCAGATTTGTTTTATCAGAGAGAGAGTGTGTGTGTGTGTGTGTGTGTGTGTGTGTGTGTGGGGGGGGGGAGAGAGAGAGAGAGAGTAAACGATGAAGCAGATGGAGGTGGTGGTTGTATGAGGAATGGCGGGCAGTGGGGAGTGAGCAGGAAATTTTGAGTGGAAGGCTAAATAACGAGGTGAAGAGAGGGTGGAACGGTGGAAGAGTGGTGGGAGAGAGGGTGGATAGAGAAAGGGTGGAAGAGTGGAGGGAGAGAGGGTGGAAGAGTGGTGGGAGAGAGGGTGGAAGAGTAGTAGGAGAGAGGGTGGAAGAGTGGTGGGAGAGAGTGTGGAAGAGTGGTGGGAGAGAGGGTGGAAGAGTGGATAGAGAGAGTGTGGAATAGTGGAGGGACAGAGGGTGGGAGAGAGGGTGGAAGAGTGGTGGGAGAGAGGGTGGAAAAGTGGTGGGAGAGAGGGTGGAAGAGTGGTGGGAGAGAGGGTGGAAAAGTGGTGGGAGAGAGGGTGGAAGAGTGGTGGGAGAGAGGATGGAAGAGTGGTGGGAGAGAGGGTGGACGAGTGGAGAGAGAGAGGGTGGAAGAATGGTGGGAGAGAGGATGGAAGAGTGGTGGTTGATAGGGTGGAAGAGTGGAGAGAGAGAGGGTGGAAGAATGGTGGGAGAGAGGGTGGAAGAGTAGTGGGAGATAGGGTGGAAGAGTGGTGGGAGAGAGGGTGGAAGAGTGGTGGGAGAGAGGGTGGAAGAGTGGCGGGAGAGAGGGTGGAAGAGTGGTGGGAGAGAGAGTGGAAGAGTGATGGGAGAGAGGGTGGAACGGTGGAAGAGTGGTGGGAGAGAGGGTGGAAGAGTGGTGGGAGAGAGGGTGGGAGATAGGGTACAAGAGTGGTGGGAGAGAAGGTGGAAGAGTGGAGAGAGAGAGGGTGGAGGAGTGGAGGGAGAGAGGGTGGAAGAGTGGAGGCAGAAAGGGTGGAAGAGTGGTGGGAGAGAGGGTGGAAGAGTGGAGAGAGAGAGGGTGGAGGAGTGGAGGGAGAGAGGGTGGAAGAGTGGTGGCAGAAAGTGTGGAAGAGTGGTGGCAGAGAGGGTGGAAGAGTGGACGGAGATAGGGTGGAAGAGTGGAGAGAGAGAGGGTGGAAGAATGGAGAGAGAGAGAGAGGGTGGAACGGTGGAAGAGTGGTGGGAGAGTGGAGTACAAAGGAAATCAAGCAACAACAGATATAGTGACCTTCTAGGCTGCTTGTCCTCCAAAACACTGAGGATCAAGTGTCCAAACAGTGGTTTAGAGTGGGTAAGGGAACATTGGAAAGGGAACTACTGCCCTGCCACTAACGTGGCAGGACTAGGAAGTTAGTAGGGGACATATGGGTTAGTAACTGAGGGGAGGATAAAATAAAGTTATTCATTTACAAACGCAGTCAGTCGCGGGTTTGATGCGAGATATTTGTCTAGGCGGAATTTAAATGAATCAACGGTGCTGCAGTCTATAACGTCTCGGGGAAGCCCATTCCACAAGTTGACAACTCGATTGAAGAAGAAATTCTTAGATTCGTGTGAGTTAAAAGATTTACCAATAATTTTGCAACCGTTTCCCCGCGTGTAATTAGATTGGTCGATAGTGAAGTACTTACTACAGTTCATATTGTCGATGCCTTTGATGATTTTGAACACTTGAATTAAGTCACCTCTTAATCTGCGCTGGGTTAAAGGAAATAGATTTAATTATCTAAGACGCTCTTCGTATGGTTTGTTCTTTAGGCTAGGTATCATTTTGGTAACTCTACGTTGAACTCGTTCTAGCTTGTTTATGTCTCTTTGGTAATAAGGGCACCAGCATTGAACGCAGTATTCCAGAAGAGGGTGGACTAAGGAATTGTAAAGGGTTAGGATTACGTCTTTGGATTTATGCTCAAATGATCTGCCTATAAAGCCAATTATTTTGTTTGCCTTCTTAACAACTTTTGAACATTGTTGACTCGGTTTTAGGTTACTCGATATTGTTACTCCCAGATCGGTTTCTCTGTTTACATTCTTAAGCTGAGTGCCATTCATCGAATAGTTTGCTTTCTCATTTAGGTATCCGATATGTAGTACTTTACATTTATCCGCATTGAAACTCATTTGCCAAATTTGGGCCCAATGTGACAATTTATCTAGATTGTGTTGCATATCGTCAACTTGATCTTTTGAGAGTACGCTATTTGCAATTTTTGAATCGTCAGCAAATTTTGAGATTGTACAGGTGAGACCCTCATCTATGTCGTTGATGTAAATTAGAAAGAGAATTGGTCCTAGTACCGATCCCTGGGGTACCCCGCTACTTACATTAGTCCATTTAGATGCCTTACCGTTTATGACTACTCTTTGCTTTCTGTCGCTGAGCCAATTTTCTATCCATTTCAACACATCGTCTTGTATTCCATGCGCTTTTAGTTTTAGCAGTAAACGTTTGTGGGGAACTTTGTCAAAGGCCTTTTGAAAATCAAGGTATATAATATCTACAGCTTTACTCTCATCGTAGAGGTTGAGGATATCGTGGAAGAAGTCTAAGAGGTTTGTTAAACAGGAACGTTTTTTACGAAAGCCGTGTTGAGTATCTTTAAGTATGTTATTTTCCTCTAAGTGATTTACGAGTCTGTCTCTTATGACCGTTTCTAGCATTTTACATACAACTGAGGTTAAGCTAATTGGACGATAGTTACTGGGTAGGGATTTGCTGCCTTTTTTGAATATCGGTGTTACGTTGGCTATCTTCCACTGATCAGGCATAGTTCCAGACTGCAAGGATTTATTGAATAGTAATGTCAGTGGTTTGGAGAGCTCATCCTTAGCTTCCTTTAGAACTCTAGGCGAGATTGTATCAGGTCCAGGCGTTTTATTTACCTTGAGTTTATCTAAACAATTCAATACTTCTCTCTCTGTAATGGTGATATTGCTTAGAACATCTGAATTATCAATCTGAATCGGCGATGGTGTAGGGATATCACTGAGGTCTTCTGTTTGTAAAAACTGATGCAAAGAAGGTATTGAGGGCATTACTCATTTGTACTTCGTCTTTGGTGTATTCTCCATTTTCATCGACTAACGGTCCAACAGTTGAAGTAACTACTTTTTTCTTTCTGATATAACTATAGAATTCTTTCGGGTTTGTTTTACTTTGATTCGCAATATGTAACTCTAGGGTCTTTTTACTTTGCTTAATTAACTTTTTGGCTTTGCGTCGTAGCTCTACAAATTTCACCCGTTCTTCGTCATTTTGTGAGGATTTTAATCTATCATTAGAAAAATTTTTAGCAAGCAGGCAGTTTGAAATATCTTTATTCCACCATTTGGGCTTATTATTACGGCCTGGACGCCGTATTTTCGATGGTATGCAGTCTTGCACTGCTTTTAGGTAAGTGGTTTCGAATAACTTCCAAGATGTATTTATGTCGTTATTGTTAATTAAAAAGCTCCAGTCAGTTTCTTTAAACATAGCTCTAAGTTTATGAAAGTTTGCTTTCTTGAAATTAGGGACTTTTTCGATGCTACTATTTGGTTCGTTACTAGTAAAGTTTAAAGTGAAAGTTATCGTACGATGGTCGCTGTTACTGAATTCATCACCAACATTCAAATTCTCTATTAATTCTTCTTTTGTTGCAAGTACAATGTCAAGAACGTTATTACCACGGGTCGGTGTTCGAACAAATTGATAAAGCGAACTCTCTTGCAAGTTCCTATACAAGTCATGTCCGGAGTGTGAAGTAAGAGTATCGCCCCACTTGGTCACAGGTAAATTAAAGTCGCCAAAAAATATGGTATCTTGTGAGTTACTTACATCTGCAATTTGTTCATAAATTTCTCGGTCAGTTTGCACTGATTGAGCTGGAGGTCTGTATATTAATGCAAGTATTATTTTTGTACCTTTATTATTCTTTATTAGCACAAAAGTGTCGACGTTCACAATTTGAGGTTTTGACATGAGGGTCGGGTTAAGACTTTCTTTGATATAAAATAAAACGCCACCTCCATTTTTATTTATTCGGCTTTTCTCAAACATTACATAACCGGAAAGTGAATACTCTGCTAAAAAGTCTCTATCTACTGTATTGAGCCAAGATTCTGTTATACCAATCACATCATAATTTTCAGTAAACACTAGTTCCTCTAAATCTGAAAATTTATTGCGTATGCTACGAGCATTTGCATAGAACACCTTTAAAGTTGCGGTTTTAGAACTCACAGAACGTTCTTTAATCAAATTTTGGTTCTGATCGGATCTACATTTACATTCATGGCTGACATCGGTCCTCGGTCGTTATCCCTGGCGGTTTTGAATTTGGGTCGTGTTGGTGGAGCTTTATCCAAATTCGCAGTTCTTGACAGATTAGCATTTAATTCCTTCGCAGGTTGCCGCCCTCGCTGTCTTCGGTCCTCCTTCCTGGTTTTCCTGTGCTGAGTCGATTTCTTCTCCGAAAATCCTTCACCGCATCGTTGAGAAGACGCCCAAAACGTGCTGGTCCCACCTGGTTCAGATGAACTCCATCGTCCGAAAACAAATAGTCATCGTAGTAGAAATTGTCCCAGGTGTCGACGAATCCCACGTTTTCCTTCCTGCAGAGGTTTGCTAGACAACGATTTGTGCTGCTGGCTATGTTGTAAAATCGGCTCTCTACACCAAGCCGGGGGACGATTCCAGAGACGATGATCCTTGATGACTTCTACTTAAACGACTTGATCAGCTGCTGGTACTTTAAAAGCAAATCTTCCGACCGGGTTCGCTGTACATCGTTGGATCCAACGTGGATGACGTACATTGTATTAGCAGGGGCCAGCTTAGATACTTCGTCAACTGCAGCAACTACGTCGTCCACACCACCACCAGGGATACAAAAACGCTTCCTGGTCTTAGGTGCTCTGGCGCAAATCTCTGTGAGCTGACCACGTATCATCGAGTCTCCCACGAGCCGGACTTCATCTATTTCCGCTTCGTCATCTAAGTCTGCGAGTATCTGGAAGCGGTTTTGACACTCGGTAATCGGTATGGGTTTCCTGGTCTTGGGGCAAACGTTGTTCCTCACAACACGGAAGTTGTCTTGAGGGGGAAGAGAGTTACTATTTGTTTCTTGAGTATCGGAACCATCAGATGAAATGGCTACTGCAGGCGTTGAATTGTTGGCAGTTGACGTTGGGGTGTTGGTGGCTGCTGGAGTTGCGGTGACAATTGAAGTTTGTGGTACTCCAACGTTGAGTGTTACAAACTCTTGGAGTGATTCCAGCTTCATGGTGAGGACGTTGATCTTGTTGTAGGCTTCATCTAATTTCACTGTCAAATTCTCTTGTTGCTGGCAGAGACGGCAGACTTGAAGATTGACAGTAACAAACATGGACTCACCAAACCTACTGGCGCAGTTCGTACAAGTGCGAGGCATGGTAACAGTCAGTTTCTTCAGATCACTTCACTCACTTTAAAACACTTAACTCACTTTAAAACACTTCACTCACTTTAAAAACACTTCAATCACTTCAACCGAAAACAATGTTGAAATACACAACAATAGGTTATCAGGGGTGATAGCCTAACCGAAAACAAAAAATTTGAGATACGCAGAATTAGGCTTCCAGGGGCGATAGCCTAACCAAAAGTTTAAAAAAAATTAAAATACGCACCAATAGGCTACCAGCGTTGAATAGCCTAACCGAAAATAATAAAATTGAAATACGCAGAAATAGGCTACCAGGTGTGATAACCTAACCTTAAACAAATATATATATATATATATATATATATATATATATAACAGAATATGTAACTAAATATACAATTCACCAAATAGAGATTATATACAAATAAAGTGTGACCGCACACAAGGGGTTAATATACTGTATCAACAGATGGCCCTGGTGTCACTGTAGCCTAGTAAAGCAGTAGCCTACTCTTTTTAGATAAAACAAAACAAAATGTATCAGTCAAAGGTTACTACAAGATCGTGCAAGCAACAACTAAAATTACAGATATATATAGCTACAGTAGGATACTAAATACAATATCTACTAGAGTTAATAAGAACAACAGATTGGCTGGCTATAGGCTAGGCTAGGTTTGGATTAGGTTAAAAGCTTGGCGGGTTGGGTTAGGCTAGGTTAGTTTGTACAAATACCACCCTTAGCTGAAAGTAAAATCACTCTGAGGAGAAAAACTCAAGAATATATCTAGGGGGAAAAGATAAATGAATGCACTTAAATTTACTACAAAATTGGCTGGAATTTAATATGTATAATCCCCCCAAAAAAAAGTTTGTTTACAAAATGGCGTCGGCGTTCGTTCCTGTAGGCAGGTTAGTTAGTACACAATATTGTTTATTAGCAAATTAATATGCAAAGCTTTACTTACATACAAGGCAGTTAAATTGATATTTACTACAGTAGGTAATGGGTAAAATTAGGAGAGAGAGAGGGTGGAAGAGAGGGAGGAAGAATGGTGGGAGATAGGGTAGAAGAGTGGTGGGAGAGTGGAGAGAGAGAGGATGGAAGAGTGGTGTGAGAGAGGGTGGTAGAGTGGAGAGAGAGAGTGTGGAAGAGTGGAGGGAGAGAGGATGGAGAAGTGGAGGGAGAGTGAGTGGAAGAGTGGTGGGAGAGAGAGAGGGTGGAAAAGTGGAGGGAGAGAGGGTGTAAGAGTGGTGGGAGAGAGGGTGGAAGAGTGGAGAGAGAGAGGGTGGGAGAGAGGGTGAAAGAGTGGTGGGAGAGAGGGTGGAAGAATGGTGAGAGATAGGGTAGAAGAGTGGAGGGAGATAGGGTGGAAGAGTGGTGGGAGAGAGGGTGGAAGAGTGGTGGGAGATAGGGTGGAAGAGGGGAGAGAGAGAGGGTGGAATAATGGAGAGAGAGAGAGGGTGGAAGAGTGGTGGGAGAGAGGGTGGAGAGAGAGTGTGGAAGAGTGGAGGGAGAGAGTGTGGAAGAGTGGAGGGAGATAGGGTGGAAGAGTGGTGGGAGAGAGGATGGAAGAGTGGTGGGAGATAGGTGGACGAGTGGAGAGAGAGGGTGGAAGAATGGAGAGAGAGTGGTGGGAGAGAGGGTGGAAGAGTGGTGGGAGAGAGAGTGAGGAGAAGAGAGGAGAGAGAGAGGGTGGAAGAGTGGAGGGAGAGAGGGTGGAAGAGTGGAGGGAGAGAGGGTGGAAGAGTGGAGGGAGAGAGGGTGGAACAGTGGTGGGAGAGAGGGTGGAAGAGTGGAGGGAGAGAGGGTGGGAGAGTGGAGGGAGAGAGGGTGGGAGAGTGGAGGGAGAGAGGGTGGGAGAGTGGCGGGAGAGAGGGTGGAAGAGTGGTGTGAGAGAGGGTGGAAGAGTGGTGGGAGAGAGGGTGGAAGAGTGGAGGGAGAGAGGGTGGAAGAGTGGAGGGAGAGAGGGTGGAAGAGTGGTGGGAGAGAGGGTGGAAGAGTGGAGGAGGAGGGTGGAAGAGTGGAGGGAGAGAGGGTGGAAGAGTGGTGGGAGATAGGTGGACGAGTGGAGAGAGAGAGAGAGGGTGGAAGAATGGACAGAGAGAAGGTGGAAGAGTGATGGGAGATAGGGTGGAAGAGTGGTGGGAGAGAGGGTGGAAGAGTGGTGAGAGAGAGTATGGAAGAGTGGAGGGAGAGAGGGTGGAAAAGTGGAGGATGAGAGAGTGGAAGAGTGGTGGGAGAGAGGGTGGAAGGGTGGTGGGAGAGAGAATGGAAGAGTGGAGGGAGGGAGGGTGGAAGAGTGGAGAGAGAGAGGGTGGAAGAGTGGTGGGAGAGAGGGTGGAAGAGTGGTGGGAGAGAGGGTGGAAGAGTGGAGGGAGAGAGGGTGGAAGAGTGGAGGGAGAGAGGGTGGAAGAGTGGAGGGAGAGAGGGTGAGAGAGGGTGGAAGAGGGGTGGGGGAGAGGGTGGAAGAGGGGAGGGAGAGAGGGTGGAGGAGTGGAGGGAGAGAGGGTGGAAGAGTGGAGAGAGAGAGGGTGGAAGAGTGGTGGGAGAGAGGGTGGAAGAGTGGTGGAAGAGTGGAGGGAGAGAGGGTGGAAGAGTGGAGGGAGAGAGGGTGGAAGAGTGGTGGGAGAGAGGGTGTAAGAGTGGTGAGAGAGAGTATGGAAGAGTGGAGGGAGAGAGGGTGGAAAAGTGGAGGATGAGAGAGTGGAAGAGTGGTGGGAGAGAGGGTGGAAGAGTGGAGGGAGGGAGGGTGGAAGAATGGAGAGAGAGTGGTGGGAGAGAGGGTGGAAGAGTGGTGGGAGAGAGGGTGGAAGAGTGGAGGGAGAGAGGGTGGAAGAGTGGAGGGAGAGAGGGTGGAAGAGTGGAGGGAGAGAGGGTGCAACAGTGGAGGGAGAGAGGGGTGGGAAGAGGGGTGGAAGAGTAGAGGGAGAGGTGGAAGAGTAGAGGGAGAGGTAGAAGAGTAGAGGGAGAGAGGGTGGGAGAGTGGAGGGAGAGAGGGTGGGAGAGAGGGTGGGAAGAGTGGAGAATGAGAGGGTGGAAGAGTAGAGGGAGAGGTGGAAGAGTAGAGGGAGAGGTGGAAGAGTGGCGGAAGAGAGGGTGAGAGTGGTGGGAGAGGGTGGAAGAGTGGAGGGAGAGAGGGTGGAAGAGTGGAGGGAGAGAGGGTGGAAGAGTGGTGGGAGAGAGGGTGGAAGAGTGGAGGGAGAGAGGGTGGGAGAGTGGAGGGAGAGAGGGTGGGAGAGAGGGTGGGAGAGTGGAGGGAGAGAGGGTGGAAGAGTGGTGGGAGAGAGGGTGGAAGAGTGGAGGGAGAGAGGGTGGAAGAGTGGAGGGAGAGAGGGTGGAAGAGTGGAGAGAGAGAGAGGGTCGAAGAGTGGTGGGAGAGAGGGTGGGAGAGAGGGTGGAAGAGTGGTGGAAGAGTGGAGGGAGAGAGGGTGGAAGAGTGGAGGGCGAGAGGGTGGAAGGAGGGGGAGAGAGGGTGGAAGAGTGGGGTGAGACAGGGTGGAAGAGTGGAGGGAGAGAGGGTGGAAGAGTGGAGGGAGACAGGGTGGAAATGGGAGGGGGAGGGTGGAAGAGTGGAGGAGAGGAGGGTGGAAGAGTGGAGGGAGAGAGGGTGGGAAGAGTGAGAGGGAGGAGGAGGGTGGAAGAGTAGAGGGAGAGTGGAGGGAGGAGGGTGGAGAGTGGAGGGAGAGAGAGGGGTGGGAGAGTGGAGGGAGAGAGGGTGGAAGAGTGGTGGGAGAGAGAGGGTGGGAAGAGGGGTGGAGAGAGAGGGTGGAAGAGTGGAGGGAGAGAGAGGGTGGAAGAGTGGGGGGAGAGAGGGTGGAAGAGTGGAGGAAGAGAGGGTGGAAGGGTGAAGGGAGAGAGGGTGGAAGAGTGGTGGGAGAGAGGGTGGAAGAGTGGAGGGAGAGAGAGGGTGGAAGAGTGGAGGGAGAGAGAGGGTGGAAGACTGGAGGGAGAGATGGCGGAAGAGTGGTGGGATAGAGGGTGGAAAGGTGGAGGGAGAGAGGGTGGAAGAGTGGAGGGAGAGAGGGTGGAAGAGTGGAAGAGTGGTGGTAGGATGGGGGGGAGGAGAGAGGGTGGAAGAGTGGAGAGAGAGAGAGGGTGGGAGAGAGGGTGGAAGAGTGGAGGGAGAGAGGGTGGGAGAGAGGGTGGAAGGGTGGAGGGATAGAGGGTGGAAGTGGTGGGAGAGAGGGTGGAGGTGGGAGAGAGGGTGGAAGAGTGGAGGGAGGGGGGGAGAGGGTGGAAGAGTGGAAGAGTGGTGGTAGAGAGGGTGGATGGGTGGAGGGAGAGAGGGTGGAAGAGTGGTGTGTGAGAGGGTGGAAGAGTGGTGGGAGAGAGGGTGGAAGAGTGGTGGGAGAGAGGGTGGAAGGGTGGAGGGAGAGAGGGTGGAAGTGGTGGGCGAGAGGGTGGAAGAGTGGTGGGAGAGAGGGTGGAAGAGTGGAGGGAGAGAGGGTGGAAGAGTGGTGGGAGGGAGGGTGGAAGAGTGGAGGGAGAGAGGGTGGAAGAGTGGAGGGAGAGAGGGTGGAAGAGTGGAGGGAGGAAGCGAGGGTGGAAGAGTGGAGGGAGGAAGCGATGGCCGTCAGGAGGAAGGGAGGACAATGTAAGAGAGAAATGTTAACAAAATGCTAATGGAAGAAATGAAGGAGGGGCAATAAGGAGGAAAGAGTTAAATAAACAAGAAGGTGGTATAAGATGGAAGGAAGGATGAGAATATGAGAGATAAAATAAGAAATGGTGAAGGAAGCAAGGGAGAAATGAAAGAGGAGAATGTCAAAGAAAACGGTGATCAAAATAAAGGAAAGATAAACACGAAAACATAATTTATAATGGTAGAGGAATAATGCAAAGAGCAATTTAACGTTTACAAGAACAAAGGAAAGCTAGGCCTGTATCAAGAAGGAATAGCGATAAACAAAAAGGAAGTGATGGAATATGAAAGAGAAAATAGGAAGGAATAACGAACTAAATAATAAGTGGTGGAATGTGAAAGATACCGTAATTTATAAAGGAATAATGAAATAATAATAAAGAGGTGGAATATGAAGGAGAAAGTAGGAAGACATAATGAGATAAAATGAAGAGGTGCTACACGCAAAGAAAGGTGAATATGAAAGATTACATAATAAGGAGGGATGGGCGTATTTATTTGCTTATTTACGTATTTTTGTATCATATTTTTCTAGTTTCCTCCCTAGACCTCCAAGCTAAAAAAACATCCGCCCAAGACCCTCCTTCAAGATTAATGTGTACATTTTTCGATAGAAAAATTTCCCGGCCGAAGGCCGGTTGCTCTTAAATTACAGGCTTGCTATCGCTCGCCAGGAAAAACTCGACACCTAAATTACACGAAAAGTCTTAACAAAGAAATGGGGCGAAAGGTCTTAAAATCGCCAAACTAGGCAGAACGTCTTATATATAATCTGAAAACTAACGGGGCTAAACATTATGAATACTAAGAAAAATAAGTGATAATAATCTGTATATACTGATGGAAGGAAGGATAAATATAGGGTAAATAAATGGAACAGAACACCCGAGGAAGATGAGTAGCCTACCCTGTGTGGGAGAGAGAGTTACGTAGAGTTTCACAGATACACAGACTGCACAGACCTTGCCAACTCCGGACTATATTCTAACACAAATTTTGGTACAAAGTGTAAGGTAGATATAATAAAGCAGAGAGAGAGAGAGAGAGAGAGAGAGAGAGAGAGAGAGCAAGAGCGAGCGAGAGAGAGAGAGATGAGATGAGAAAGGGGGAAGGGAGACATATTTTCCATAGGGGTATTGTTGCGAGAAGCTGTAAGATGGCCACTCCTATTATGCCTACCCTACATCTCATTAACTCGCACACCCTCTCTCTCTCTCTCTCTCACACACACACACATACATTCACTCTATCTCTATATCGATCTATCTATATATATATATATATATATATATATATATATATATATATATATATATATATATATATATATATATATATAGTGTGTGTAAGTGTGTAAGTAAGTGTGTAAGTAAAATAGAATCCCAGCCACATGAAATTGATAGTAATAACGAACATTCTGATAGCGTAGATTTTCCGTCTAGGTCTAGTAGTTCAACAGGTAAAAATAATTTAGTTAAAAACAATAGAAAAATAGTTGCAAATACAAGTAATAGTTTGAGGGTTTATTATACAAATTGTAGGAGTTTATGTAACAAAATAAACGAACTTAGAGCACTTGTTAGCAAAGAAAATATAGACATAATAACGCTGACTGAAACATGGATTAACCCCTTATTGGCGGGGCCCGACTTAAGGCGGTCTAGAGAATAAAGGACAGTGTGGCGGGGACCACCTTAAGTCGGTAGCAATTTTGAGCACATAATTGGCTCTGAGAGAGAGTCCGAGCGGTGGGAGGAGCGTAGGTTGACTCTGACCGTTCGGCACGGCTCCCGCGCCGGCACTGGGACCACCTCCACAGACATCCACACTCACTGCCTCCCTAGACAGGGAAATATGTCAGGAAATTACCGTATTTTAGGGATTTTTCCTTCGTGTTGCACGATCGTTGCAAGACAACTCGTGATCGTAGAAGGATGGTTCTGGTGTCATTGGAAAGCTCAATTATCGTCCTTTCACGGATACATACTTGTATTACGCTCTGGCTCTTGTTTATGCATGAAAAAGAGCACGGAAATAAGCTCGTTTAGGGTAAAACCACCCGCTTGGCAGGTAGTAGAAGTTACCAACCTAGCCGATCGTGGAGTGTTAATACAGAAACCAGGCATTTTTTAGCAGAGATTGATATACCGGGATATAGTTTGTTTAAATATGACCGAACAAGTAGGAGGGGCGGCGGTATAGCAGTGTTTGTCAGTTCATTAAAAAGCTGTATTAAATCAGGTATTAGAGTAAATAATGAAAATTAAAGTGTTTGGGTAGGCTAGAGGTTAACGAAGGTAGTAAGACCTTAGTTATTGGAGTTATGTATAGACCGCCAAATATGAGTAGAAATGACGGAACATCATTATGGGAGGAAATTAAAATAGCATCAAGGTTTAGCAACGTGTGCATTATGGGTGATTTTAATTTCCCTAATATAGATTGGCAGCAACAAATAGGCGACTCTGATTCAAAGGAGTTTATTGAGGTAGTACAAGATAGTTTTTTATTTCAATTCATAGATACGCCGACTAGAGGTGATAATATTCTCGATTTAGTTTTCAGTAACAATGAAAATATGATAAATAGTGTAGAAATCGGGGACCACCTAGGAAATAGTGATCACAATTCTGTGTATTTTATTATACAATGGAAAGGTAATTCCAGAGAGAATATGACATTAATACCTGACTTTAGAAAAGCCAATTATGGTGGGTTAAGAAGGGCCCTATTAGTGGACTCTATGGTAAAAAAAATAAGTCTATCCAGGTGTCCAAATGAGGGTACCCCTTACCCCTTACCCCCTAGCTTAAGTCAGGAGGAGACATCAAACTTGGTAGATACATACGATAATTTTATCAAGTCAGTATTCATTGCGCAAAATAAATATATCCCCAAAAGAAAATTTAGATCAACACAGAACAAACCCAAATGGATGAATAATAGACTATTAGACCTTCTAGGAAAAAAGAGAGAAATATATAGAAAAATTAAGAAAGGCGAAATTCCCCCATTTGTTTACTATCAAAATTTATCAAGACAGGTAAAAAAGGATATTAGGAAGGAAAAAGAAATTATGCAATCAGGGTTGCAATGACTCAAAAAATAATCCTAAAGCTTTTTACCAACTATATAAATCCAAGGTTAGAGATGTAATTGGTCCCCTTAAAACTTCGATAGGAGAAATGACAGAAAATTACTTAGAAATGTGCAGTACATTAAATAATAAATTTTCTTTCCGTTTTTCACTTAATGGAAAATTTGGCACCAGTTTCCAGAACGCGCCGTAAGGGTCTATAGCAGGTAGGTAGTATAGAAAATAGGTTAAGTACGGTTTAAATCCTAAGTAGAAATTATGTGCTTCTTAAGGAAATTGACCAGACTGAACGATACCTGCAGAAAATCTCCTGGTCCGGATGAGGTATATGCTCGGTATTAAGAAAGAATGCATGGAGGCGCTAAGTTACCCATTAAAATGTCTATTTAACAAGTCATTAGAAAACGGTTAGTTTCAGAAGTTTGGGAAGCTTGCCAAATGTAGATCCAATATTCAAAAAGGTGGCTAAATCAATATGCATCCAATTACCGCACATTCGTCTCACATCAATCCTCGGAAAGCTACTCGAGTCAATTATTGCTACGAAAATTAGGAACACCACTTAGAAACACTTTAATTTAAATAAATTCTTCTCAGCATGGATTCACTCAGGGACGTTCTTTTGCCTTACTAATTTGCGTAGTTTTTTCTCAGAGGGTTATGAAAGCGGTAGAATAATGACAAGTCTTAAGGGATTCAATATATTTAGATTGCAGTAAAGCTTTCGACAGATGTCCCCGCATGAGAGATTGATGAGAAAAGTTGAGCGCACATGGAATAGGGGGGCCGTTGTTGGATGGAGTTGGATTTAGGGTCACCATGGTAAATTGGTAGGAAGCAGAGAGTCAGTCTAAATGGTACTAAGTCCGAGTGGGGAATCAGTCAAGAGTGGTGTCCCCCAGGGATCTGTCTTGTGTCCTCTGCGTTTATTATATAAATAAAAGGACTTGATATAGGTATAACTAGTAGGATAAGTAACATTCGCAGACGATACCAAAATAGGGGAGAAAGCAATCGATTCAGATAGCGACATAGAGTGCCTCCAAAGGGATCTAGATACCTTACACTGAATGGTCAGTAAATTGGAAGATGACTTTTAAACATTGACAAATGCAAGGTATTAAATATAGGGAAGACGAATAATAATGCAAAATATAAACTAGATAATACGGACTTAGAAAACTCAGACTGTGAGAAAGATTTGGGTGGTGTTGTGTTAGCAACGATTTGACGCCTAGCAAACAGTGTATAAGCGTTCGAAACACAGGCAAACAGGCTCTTCTAGGGTTTCAGCTCAAGGAGTGTAAGTAACAGGATAACCGACCGATGTTATCTTGAAAATTTACTTGTCATTAGCTGAGGACCTCATATGGAGTTCTTGCTGTCCAATTTGGTTGTCCTTATTACAAACGGGACATAGATTCGTTTGGAGAGAGTACATCGCAGAATGACCCAAAAGATTCATAATATTAGAAAATTTAACATATGACAAAAAAGGTTGAAACAAATTCGGCCTACAGTCGTTAGAAAGACGCAGAGTTAGAGGGGATATGAATAGAAATGTTCAAGGTGGGGTAGTGGGATAAATAAAGGAGGACATGACAAATGTACTGAAGCTCAGTGAAAGCGAAAGAAC
>CM064498.1:51720566-52230566 GCA_032716605.1 Paralithodes platypus
GTGAGCAGGGTAGCACTACCCACAGGGGCAGCAACACAGACAACACAGGGCAGCCAGCACACAGCATAAATGCGGTGGTGGCTGTGATTCTGACCTGGGGCAGAAAACACAAGGCAGAAGGGCGGATCACACAGGTTTCGTCGGTGGCAGCGGTGATCGTATTGTGATGATAGGTGGCGGACCAGCTCAGGAGAAGTGGAGCTCTTTACGGTGCAGATACGTCTGTTTCAGCTGCGGTCGTGCTGTGATGAGAGGTGGCGGACCAGCACAGGAGATGAGGCTCTCTTTACGGTGCAGTTACGTCTGTGGGTGCTCCTATGATCCAAGCAGTTTATATACCCACAGGCCACACCCTTCTAGCTGACTGCCCCCCCCACCCCCATACACCCAACATCCTCCACCTACCTCCGAGTCAGTCTGTCAGTCTCGGACAGGGGTCCGGATCTACCAGGGGTGGGTGCCGAGCATACCCCCAAACGGGGGTCGAAAAGGGGAGGGGGCGGAAATGGGGAGCCGTCTCCTTCCTATATAGTGAAGGGCCGCCGCCTCCCTCTGCCCATCTTTGTGTGTGTGTGTGTGTGCCTGGGTGGGGTGGGTGTGGCGGGCCAGGAGGAGGAGGGACACGTGCCTGCCCTCTCTCTCTCTCTCTCTCTCTCTCTCCTTGGCCTCCTACCTCCGCGGCGCGCCCTGCCTGCCTGGGCCAATTTCCTCTTTTAATACATTTCGATTACTATGGGTCTAAGGTGATGTACCCTAGGCAGAAATGGACCCCAGTCCGCCCTACCCACTTCTTACATACTTATCAGAATCCTCGGACCTAGCTGCAGCTAATAGGTACTTGGAAAGGAACATTACCTGTCAACAAGACTGTCAACAGAGGCCTGTACGCATGGTTGATTTCGACAATAATCTCGCTACATTGAATGACAGAAATGGCACATGGGCCAAGATATGTAGGGCTCAAAATCTACTTGCTGGCTCCGCCAGATCCTTTTATTGTGAAATTGCTTCTTTCATGACAAATAAATCAACCATCTTTCCGGACAAGAGAGACCAACAACTTCGAGAATCGGTAATCAAATTCGCCAACAAATATAGAGCCTTTAAAGAGTTGAACAGGTGGAGCAAGTTCTTCAGCGACAGAGGAGAAACTGGGCGCCAACAGGATCCTCGACGCTTCCTTCCTTCGAATGTTTGAGATATAGCTACTAACAATCTAGAGAAAGATTGAACCAGGAAAGATACATAATGCTTGATGAATTAACTGTTAACAGATTACAAAAACAGGAAGAGATTAAAGGCGAAAAAGATAAACGGGAGCAACGAATTATCAGTCCACATTAGTAAGTTTAATCCCGTTCTAAAAACAGGGAGCCATTTTCATTTATGTGAATATATGACCTGTGATTTCGTATTCTATTTAACAGTAAAATGAGAATAACAAAACTTAACAACAAGGTCGGTATATAAAGACGATTGAAAAGGGAGGAGTTGCATCATTTCCGTGTTTATTGTTGTCAGAATTGTTGTGCGAAAAAACACACTTGGGTATGGATTATATACGCATATATTTCATTTATGGGGCTTTCAAACTATTACACGTAAACATAACATTTCTTAATTCAATATTCTTTAGGTTACCATAATACAATCTTGACAAATATTGCCAATCAATAATATAAGGTCCATTGATTTCTTAATATATTTAGTTACAAACCGACTTTACAATAACATTATTGGTAACTCTAGATTTTATACATCCTTATTAACCAATAAAGAGGGTAATCTTATTCTTGCTAAATAATTGACTCACACAAAACCTGTAGAGCGAGACTGATATAAAAGACTTGTCATTTTATAGTTAGTAGATCATTTTGCTATGTGAGTTAGTGAGACAAAAGGCAGAACTGCCTGTGACGAGTGCGAAAAGTGTGACGAGTTGAAAGAGTGACGGAGCCAAAATCAAGGAATGTTCGAGCCAAAATGCCTGGACACACGGAGTTTAAAGTAATTACAGTCATAGGATGAGGGGAAAATTATCACAGACTGCTAGGTAGATAATTGTATCTCCGTAACTATTTGGTTTATCGTATTCTGAAGTAACCGTTGGAATCCTCATAAAATTCCGCTTCCATATATGTATGCAAATAAAACTATTTGTGGTCAAAACATTTAGCTAGCGCGAGTTGGAAATAAGGTATTTCGATTGTTATGTTATAATACTTGTTATGGAGTGCCCCAATGTGTTTGTTTTGTAATTATTCTATGTTTTTATTTGCTTATCTTCAAGTTCAATCAATACCAAAGCCGATGGTAGCTCATTTATCGAAATACAAGGATGTGTTGGTAAATAAAAAACGTCAAAAAATCAAATTATTGCAGGCGCGAAACTGGCTTATTAAGTTTTAAGTTTAAAAAAGGCCTCCAGTCATTAATAGGCTTGCAACACTGCTCTCTCTCTCTCTCTCCTAATCCTGCCATGGACATTAGTTCCAGGGCAGTATTTCCCTTTCCAATGTTCCCTTACCCACTCTAAACCACTGTTTGGACACTTGATCCTCCGTGTTTTGGAGGACAAGCAGCCTAGAAGGGTCACTAGATCTATTGTTGCTTGATTTCCTTTGTACTCCTTTGTACTCTCTCTGTGAGGTCTTTCCTAATTTGAAAACAAATAGACACAGACAGACACAGTGTGAGAGAGAGAGAGAGAGAGAGAGAGAGAGGCAGACTCACCTTCTATGGTGTCAATCAAAAATTAAAAAAGTGCAACGATTGAAATGTTTGCATGCAGGGACTGACTCCCTCTCTCTCTCTCTCTCACACACACACATTGTGTCTGTCTGACTGTCTGTCTCTCTCTCTCTCTCTCTCTCTCTCTGAGTCAAAAATTTGTTAGCTAACGTCTTGCCCATAATCAGCAGCAATGAGCGCGATCACGCTGTCCTGTTAAGGAAATCGAGTTATCAATTATTTTTACATGACATCTTTCACCCACAAAAATGTAGGAGAGATCAAATTTAGGAGAGACTACCTGGCCGGGCTGCTCCACCTAGAGAGAGACTACCTGGCCGGGCTGCTCCACCTAGAGAGAGACTACCTGGCCGGGCTGCTCCACCTAGAGAGAGACTACCTGGCCGGGCTGCTCCACCTAGAGAGAGACTACCTGGCCGGGCTGCTCCACCTAGAGAGAGACTACCTGGCCGCACCCTGCACCGTCTAGAGCAGGGGTGGGGAACGTCCGGCCCGGGGGCCTGATCAGGCCCTCGGGATCATTTGATCAGGCCCGCAAGGCAATATATATGTTATGCCCTTTTTTTCTACAGGTTTAACTTGGGTAATGTGAGTTCTAAATTGACTGGGTATATAAAGCTGCATGCACAATACAAGATATGAGGAATAGAGAACACAAAGAAACACATGGTAGCAAGTTACATGATCACGTTTATTGATATACCACTGCAGAATACTTGTGTAAGACAATATAATAGAATTGAACAACACTAGCATAAGTGGATCTGGATGGAGCCTAGTCTCCCACTTCCAACGTTCAGGTATTAATCTTCTGATCACTGGCTTTGATTTCACAGGTTTATATACCGAAGACCATCAATGTTACTTATAGATTCATATTCACTGTTAGATTTATTACTGGTAGCTCTGGTGCACAAGTAGTAGTTCACAGACTAGATTAGACACGCATTTTTAGAGCACGGGAATTCTAGTAACCTCAGGGGGTACTGATCTAAGTTTTATATCCTTGTCTCAGAAATACATAGAACGCAAATCAGTGGGCGAACGTTAGATATCACTAGAGTTTTAATATCTGAATAAGGTAATTACGAGAGTCAAGGTCGCCTGTTAATTAAAGAGCACTGATCGCTTAGTACGTCCCACATGGAATGGTTAAGTATGAATTACACTGGGCAAGGTCTTAGCCACTTCGTAGAAATATTAATTAGTGAATCTAAAACAGCACAGTAATATGTAGTACTGCTAAAGGGAATCTTGGGTAGTATCTGATGGGTCTGGTCCTGGTTATCTTGCGTCCATGATGTTGGGGGCTAACGACTGGTTCCGCGGCCGTCCAGGGGGGCCATATGTGTGAAGTTCTTCAATACGTGGGCAGGTCCTTCTATCCAAATCTGCCACGGAGTCTGCCGGTTCTGGGATCTCACTCCGGAACAACACAAGGGCAGAGCTAGAAATTAACTGCAGGGTAGTGACCCCTGGTTGGTGTCTAGCTTTCAACTGATTTGACTGGGGGCGGGAGTTAGATTTATAGGCTCGGTTCTGGACCCCGTAGACAGTAGGGATCTCGAGTCTTATGGACTTAATTGAGCTCTCAATAGATATGGGGACTAGGTAAGATGGTATTTACTGTTGTGGCACAGGGCGATAGGAAGCCTTTATATTTTCATATAACTGAGCCTTAGTAAGAGGTACTATTTTGGCTAAACTGGACGTATTTAGGGGAGAGAGACTGGATCTACTTTGCGAGGAGGATGGGGACAGCTGTGATAGGAGCGTCTCTCTAGATTGTTCAATCTTCATTCTATGGTATAGCTGAGGTGCTAATTTAGTGATCAGAGCATGCAAGAAAGGTAAATGGTTTATTGTGAGTTAATAGAGGTTAGTAAAGGTGTTAGTCATTCATGGTTAGTTCATTGATAGGAAGAATTCCTGTGCTACCTGGCAATGACTCGAAAGTCAAAACAGGGGCCAGGTATACCTCCGCGGGGTGGGGGTCTCCCTCCTCGGGTGGGCAAAAATGGGGAGCTGGGCGGCCTCTCTCTGATATAGTCGTCCGGCGGCTGTGGCTAGGGGCTTGCCATATCACCAGTGTTTGTAATAACCCTCTGTGTATGAGACAGATGTGAGTATCTTTAATACCAAAACCGAAGGTGCCTTAGCTAGCTGGTTTTACTCGGCTGGTTGTTAATTGTAGGGTTTGCTGGATATGGTGGAGACTGGGTTGCTAACTCTGCCACATTTATCTGGAAGTATGGCAATAGAAGTTAGTTACTGGCGGGGCGGCTAGCCTCGCACCGACGACCATTGGGTGCAGGGTTGTGAATGTGTTGTAAGAGAATAGATGGCATGCAAGGGGCTAGTAAAGTTCTAATGTTGTTCTGGCCTACTAAGTGAAGGTAGGCTGGATAGGAGTATATATATAAAAGGTTGGAGAGCGTTAGTAACGGACAATTCAAGGATCTTCAAGAGGTATGAGAGAGAGGCTAGGTCGGACAAGAGTCGAGAAGCGCGGGTGTCTTAATGAGAGGGGGGGGGAGTTCAAGGGCTACAGGGAAATTTTGCCCCTAAGGTCCCTAGGCGTGGGGGTGGCATTAGGCTACAATTGATATGGAAGTTTGAAAGAGTAGAATACGTTAGCCAAATGCTACCGGGGAATGCAACTATGGGGTGGTATATGAGTCTGGAAAAGATAGAGTTATGTGATCAGTCAGAGGGTTATGGATACTATTAGTTGGCCCTGGGAACTGCGTTTTTTCTATTAAATATAAAATACCACCCACAGCGGCAGTTCGTAGGGGTACTTAGTTATTGTTTCGGGTACTTATGACAGATACTGGTAACCAGGTTATCTTATACAATCTCTGGTTGGGGTAAGAGGTGTAAGACACGAAATAAATTGGCGTAGTGTGGGCTGTGGATACGAAGGAGGCAAGGGGAAGACGTATGACAATTGTGGAAAGTAAATGGAAAAAGGTGAACACAATGGCGGATAAAAATACTTAACCTAAGGATTGCATACATAGATTTATGGGGCGATGGGTCTTCAGAAGCTTAGTCTGGCAAGACAAGATGTTAGGGAATGTTAATATTAACACCTTACGAGCGGCCTATGCGGTTTTATTATATGTACCGCACAGCGGGGTGTTTTTAGCCAAAATAGGGCTGTTTACGTGATCATTTTCATGCTAAATAAGACCCAGAACGTAACAAGTACCTATCCCTGAAAGGGCATAAACAGCGCTTTCGAATGACACCATAACGATCCTTGTATGATGGATAGTTTTCTTGCAATAACCGTGCAACGCGAGTGCAAAAAGCAGGTAATTCGGTACTTTCAGTACATAATTGAGTATGTAGCGAGTGAGAGAGGGAGAGGGGAGCTGAGATTTGTGTCAGTAGGTTCGCCGCGGTGGTCTGGAGCAGTCATACGCTCGCTAGTCTCCTGCCACCACTTGTCTCTCTCTCTCAGCCACATTACGTGCTGAAATTGCCACTCGAGTTATGTCGAGCGCCGCCACATAGTCCAGCTTTATTTAACTCGACTTATGTTGCTCGCCGCTAATTAAGGGTTAATACTTAGTTACTAGAGGAGCAATGCAAGGGGTGACTGAGCACGGGTTACATATATCTATACTCGTCATGGAATATGATATACGAGGTCTAGGGACAAGCGTGGGTGTTTGAACTTCAAAGATATATAACATCTACTTCTCGGATGTAAGAACATACATAGATATATTTATGGCTGTCTGATGTGTTGGCATTGGCTCAACGTCGGGACAGGGCATGTTTTTAATATGAATGTATATTCCTATTCATCATCTTTGTAGCAAGGACAGTGCCGCTATGTCGTATCAATGCTGGTGGCAGTTAATATTATAGACTTAGTTACTAGAGGAACAGTTCAAGGGGCGACTGGACACGGGTTACATATATCTATACTCGTCATGGAAAATGATATACGAGGTCTAGGGACAGCGTGGGTGTTTTAACTTCTAAGATATATAACATCTACTTCTCGGATGCAAGAACATACATAGATATAATTATGGCTGTCTGATGTGTTGGCATTGGCTCAACGTCGGGACAGGCATGGGTGTTTTTAATATGAATGTATATTCCTGTTCATCATCTTTGTAGTTAGGAGTGTAGGACACGAGGGGGTTAGTGTACGTGAGGTGTGGAAAATGGTCAGTTTTAGAAAAGGTAAATGGGTGTGTCCTGGAGCTGTTTAGCCCTGCGGGCTTGGGCCTGTCTGGAATGGCGGGCTCGGTCAGCTGGTCCTTTCGTTCTGTGGACCTTTCCTTTGGTGTTTCTGTGTGGTGTTCGTTCATGGCTTCTGTGGTGGGCTTCTCGTTCTGGGGCATTTTAATATAGGTGTTCTGAAATGTGCTAATTTGCTTGCAATTTAATATGTATTAAAACCAAATTTAGTCTTTGTGTATGTTTAAATCGAAAAGTACAGACTCCTTGAATTTATAGTCACAATATCATAGAATTTATACAAATATTAGATAATTAAACAAATAATTATCAACCCCTTGACGGTTGATGCACTTTAATTGGCAGTTTATTCTGGCTTTCATGATTAGACAATTGTATTCAGCTTATGAAGGATCTGTGGGTAACGACTATCTCATTTAACCTTTTGACTTTCATTTTAACACACAAATCTTTAGGCGATCTTCTGCTGTCCAACGTGAGTTGGTGGAATTGGGAGCGATCGGAAATACTTCGATCCGAGAGCTACGACCACCCCAGTAAGACGACTGACCAAAAATAAATTCTGCTATACGACTTGAGTTGGCGGTGAACCTTTTTTCTTCGGGAGGGTCTAAATTTGTGTGTGTGTGAAAAATTTAAAGAAATCGAGTTGTCAATTATTTGTCCACATCTATCACCCACAAAAATTTAGGAGAGAAAAGAAGATGTGTCTGTCTCTCTCTCTCTCTCTCTCTGAGTCAAAGATTTTTTAGCTAACGTCTTGCCCATAATCAGCAGCAATAAGCGCGCTCACGCTGTCCTGTTAAAGAAATCGAGTTGTCAATTATTTTGCCACATCTTTCACCCACAAACATTTAGGAGATAATTTTTTTAGGAGAGACTACCTGGCCGGGCTGGTCCACCCAGAGAGATTTTTGTGGGATTATTTTTGGTGAGTCGTCTGACTGGGGGTACGACACATTATACGAAGCATGACCTAGGACAGTATACGACACATTAAAAGAAGCATGACCTAGCTATACGACGCATTATACGAAGCGTGACAGCGAGAGGGAGAGTGTGTAACTCTCTCTCTCTCTCTCACACACTGTGTCTGTCTCTCTCTCTCTCTCTCTGAGTCAAAGATTTTTTAGCTAACGTCTTGCCCATAATCAGCAGCAATGAGCGCGCTCACGCTGTCCTGTTAAAGAAATCGAGTTGTCAATTATTTTTCCACGACATCTTTCACCCACAAAAATTTAGGAGAGAAGATATTTTTGGTGAGTCGTCTGACTGGGGTACCGTATTCTGTGTGCTTGCTGCGCCGTGTTGCCTGTGTTGGTGCACCTGTGCCAACACAGGCACATACGAGACCGTATTCGGCCCCTCGATTGGGTTATTTCAGTAGCCATTTTTCTGACCATAATTTCATGTCATTTATGTCCTCTTGCATTTTATGACAGTCATTTTCATCTTTGATTGTATGGAATATTTTTGTATCATCAGCATATGAATATATTTCACTACCATTTTTCATTACCTCTGGCAAGTCACATACATTTACACACCCACTTACACAAAATTTGACAAGTTAACCCTCTCAGTATTGGGTGCGATTTTACTATAGAGGCGCGCATTTGACAGGTACCACCAGGATATAATACATATTTTTGTTCGGTTTCCACGCATCCAACACAAAGCTACACCCTTTGCTGGTGTATGAAGCACTAAAAAACAATGGGGACACTTTAATATTAATAATATTAGACAAAATATAAAGATAATTCGGTGGAAAACTTGCGTTCGCGGGAGTAACGTCGATCGAATGTTTACATTGTGCTCGAGGTTAGTAGGCTACTTCGCGCATCCTCGTACAATACCTGACAGCAATGAGTTACGATACAAGGGTTGCAAAGCACCGATGGCCTCCGTCTAACGCTGTCAATCTCTCAGCTGCTCCAATAATTTCTCCTTCCTAGTCTGTCTCCCCACTGACAACTCTTTCGGCTGATCCAGTCCAACAAGCAGAATAATAAGAATATATAAGAACAACAACATGAGTGAGACAAATGGTGATAATCCTCTCGTCGGTTCCCGACGGAGAGAAAAATATCAAAAGTCGTGTCCTCCTCCATGCTTCCAGCATTATTTATAGAGCTATAGAGCGAACATACATTTTTAACAGTCGTGTCTTACCTCCAGAATTTTAACTCTGGTTATCTCTCAACATATAAGTTAACAAATAATAACCTTACGAGACATAAAAACGCTTTTACATGAAGAACATAAGTAATCGGAAATCTGCATATGGCTGACCGGCCCACACGAGGCAGATCCCATTCACACCCAACCAATATCATTCATATGACTATCAAGTTTGCGCTTGACATATTCTACCGTTCCGGAGCTAATCACTGCACTAGGCAATCATTTCCACAGATCTACAACTTAATACCCAAACAAGTGCTTACCTACATTTAAACCGGAACTTATCCAATTTGAAGCTATTTGAACGGGATATCTCCCAGTTATTAAGCTTTAATACCTTATTAAAATCTCCCTTATTGATACCTTTCATCCACATAAATACTCCCTAACCCAGTTCACCCCAAGCGATTTAATATGAATGTACACTCCACGACCAGCCACTGGTCATTTTGCTTTTTCTGAAAACACATGGAATGGGTTAGTAATGAAGGAAAAACAAAAACAAAACGCTCACCTAGGTCATTTAGGGGTCCTGAGGGGTGGCGGAAAGTCGCAATCAACATGGGATGATGGGTAGCCAATATACTGGAAAATCACTCCCGCTCGTGCACACACGCTCACAGCTAGACCTGAAGGCTTAACAACCTTCGGTACTGTTCCATGGGTTCCTAAAGTAGTTTACATACAAATCTGAACCCTTTAGGTGCCATAAGACAAGCGAATTAACATGAACGCAACCATTGCGTCGCTGGGGTTTAGCATTACATACATAGGCAACGCATAACGTGCGTCGCTGGTACTCAAGGGGTTAAATATCTCTACATCTTTAAAATGCCCCAGAACGAGAAGCCCACCACGGAAGCCACGAGCGAACACCACACAGAAACACCCGAAAGAAAGGCCCACAGAACGAAAGGACCAGGTGACTGAGCCAACCAGTTAAGACAGGCCGAAGCCCACAGGGCTAAGCAGCTCCAAACCACACCTGCCTACCCCTTCTAAACACTGACCTTTCCCCCACCTCGCGTATACACTACCCCTCGTGTCCTACACCTCCACCTACATGATGATGAACATAAATACACCTTAAGTTAATACACCCATGCCCTGTCCCTAAGTTAGGATATCAATATCAACATACCCTAAAATACCTTGTCTTGCCAGACTAAGTTTCTGAAGACCAATCGCCCCATAAATCTATGTATGTTCTTCCATCCGAGAAGTAATATGTTAACCCCTGTCTTGCCAGACTAAGTTTCTGAAGACCAACCGCCCCCATAAATCTATGTATGTTCTTCCCAGGTTAAAACACCCATGCCCTGTCCCTAGGTTGAGCCAATGCCAACCAGTTCAGACAGGCCTAAATCTATGTATGTTTTTTCCCATCCAAGAAGTAATATGTTAACCCCCTGTCTTGCCAGACTCAGTTTCTGAAGACCAACCGCCCCCATAAATCTATATATGTTCTTCCATCCGAGAAGTAGTATGTTAAAACCCCATGTCCTAATTGATAAGAAACTATGATACCCACGGGTACACCAGTGTATATAGAACCATTGTTCCTGTAAGACCTAGACAGAAATGACTGAAGATGTTAGCCACCATGCAGTAACTTTAATTCTTACCCCAACCAGAGATTGTATATACAACCCTCTGTTACCATTGTCTCGACGCATTTTCACCACGAAACAATACCGAAGCTACCACTATGAACTGCCGTTTTCTTTGGTGTATATGTCATAGAAAACTCAGTTCCCAGGAACAACTAGATCAGCAAGAAATAGTGTCAGATTAACAGTGTCCATAACCATCGTATTGACGAGTAATAATACACCATGTTTTTCCCTACTTTTATCCACAGTCAAGCACACACCTACAGTTAACCTCCTCTTCCCCACAGCCCCACAGTCCACATGATTCTATCCTTTCCAGACTCATATACCACCCAATATTGCTCATCTCCCGGTAGCGTTTGGCTAACATACTTTCCCTGTCATTAACCCCCAAGCTCCGATACCAACTGTAGTCTAATGCCACCCCTACGCCCAGAGACCTTAGGGTCAAACTTCCACGTAGCCCCCCTTAACCCTCTCCCTCTCGTTAACCCCCCACGCTCCTCGACTCCTTTCCGACCTAGCTTCTCCACCATACCTCCTGAATATCCTTGATTTTTCCGTTGCTAACATTCTCAAACCTTTTACATATATACTCCTATCCAGCCTACCTTCCCTTAGTAGGACGGAACAACATTAGAACTTTACTAACCCTTTGCATGCCATCTATTCCCTCACAACCTATTCACAACCCTGTACCAAATGATCGTCAGTGCGAGGCTAGCCGCCTCGCCAGTGACTAACTTCTATTGCCATACTTCCAGATAAATGTGGCAGAGTTAGCAACCCAGTTTCCACCACATCTAGCAAACCATGCAATTAAACAACCCAACCGATTAAACCAGCTAGTCAAGGCACCTTCGGTTTTGGTATTACGAACACCCACATCTGTCTCATAAACAGAGGGTTATTACAAACACTTGTGATATGGCAAGCCCCTAGCCACAGCCGCCGGACGACCATCACAGAGAGAGGGCGCGCATCTACCCTTTTTTACCCACCCGAGGAGGGAGACCCCCACCCCTGCGGAGGTATACCTGACCCCTGTTTTGACTTCCGGGTCATTGCCAGGTAGCACAGGAATTCTTCCTATCAATGAACTAACCATGCATGACTAACCCCTTTACTAACCTCTATTAACCCACAATAACCCCTTCACCTTTCTTGCATACTCTGATAACCAAATTAGCACCTCAGCTAAACCATAGAATGAAGACTGAGCAATGTAAGAGAGACGCTCCTATCACAGCTGTCCCAGTCCTCCTCGCAAAGTAGATCCAGTCTCCCTACCTTCAATACTTCCAGTATAGCCAAAATAGTATCTCTTACTAAGGCTCAGTTTTATCACATTATGAAGGCCCCCTATAGCCATGTGCCACAACAGTAATCACCACCTTACCTAGTCCCCGTATCTATTGAGAGCTCAAATAATTCCATAAGACTCGAGATCCCTAATGCCTACAGGGTCCAATACCAAGCCTATAAACCCAGCTCCAGCCCCTAGTAAAATCAGTTGAAAGATAGACACCAACCAGTGGCTGGCCCCCTTAAGTTGACCTCTAGCTCTGCCCTTGTGTTGTTCCTGAGAATTGAGTTCCAGAGCCGGCAGACTCCGTGGCAGATTTGAGATAGAAGCATCTGTCCACGTACAAAAATTCTACGTGCACCTTATAACCTTCACACACCAGTGGGTATATAAGCGTGTAGCCAGCAACGATCGCCAAGAGATCCGTCTTGAGAACTTCCTACATATGGACCCCCTGGACGGCCGCGGAACCAGTCGTTAGCCCCCAACATCACGGACGCAAGATAACCAGGACCAGACCAGCCAAATACTACCCAAGATTCACTTTATTTGTACTACAGTGTTACAGTACTATTTAGAGACTCACTTATTAATATTTCTATGAAGTGGCTATATCTTTGCCCCAGTATAATTCATATATAACCATCCCATCAGGAAGTGCTAAGCGTATCAGTGTTCATTAATTAACAGGCGACGTTAACTCTCGTAATTACCCCGATCCAGATATTATTACATAGAAGTAAAACCCTAGTGATATCTAACGTTCGCCCACTGATTTGCGTTCTACATATTTCTGCTATAAGAATATAAAACTTAGATCAGTACCCCCCTGAGGTTACTAGAATTCTCGTGCTCTAAATATACGCGTGTCTAATCTAGTCTGTGAACTACTACTCGTGCACCAGAACTGCCAGTAATAAATCTAAATAGTGAAATTGAATCTATAAGTAACATTGATGGCTTCCAGTATATAAACTTGCGAACAAAGCCAGTGATCAGAAGAGTATACCTGAACGTTGGAAGTGGGAGACTAGGCTCCATCCAGATCCACTAATGCTAGTTGTTTAATTCTATCATTTGTCTTGTACGAGTATTCATACCTTCTTATGCTTCCTATTAATCATCCTCAATAAACGTGATCGTGTGTCTTGTTACCGTGTGTTTATTTTGTGTTCTCTATTCCTCATACTTTGTTTTGTGCATGCAGCCTTATATACCCAGTCAGTTAGAACTCACATTACCCAAGTTAGTCCTGTAGAAAAACAGGGCATAACATTGCGGCAGCGGTGGTTCTTGATTCGGATAAAAGGTTGCATTACATTGCAAGTTTGGAACAGCCAGAACACGATAACATCATGGCGCACTGTTCTCACATTCCCATCCCACATTATGATGGAGAAACTTACGATATCGAAACGTTCATGGACATAGTGAAACCCGTACTTGACCTAGTTTATACCACGCAGAACGGACCCAGAAAAGATAGCCGTGACATTAACGCACCTGGGAAAAGCCGTTTCCCTGGTTGCCTACCAAGTGCTCCCTGCTCTCACATGGGACGAATTTCGCCCAATAGTGATAGAAGCCATTAAGCCTTCGTTTGGCGTTTTCGTGGCCCACACCCGTATCCAAGACACTAAATTCGAAGGCGATCTAGATGCCACAGTGAATAAGATCGCCCAACATATAAAAGTTTCTTTCCCCACATTGACCAGAATCCAACAAGAGCAGCAGATTCTGGTCAACCTTGTATCAATATTGCCCTCAGCAGTAAAAGATCATTTCCGTGTGCACGATTTCGTCGGATATCAAAAAGATCTCATCACGATCCGACGTATTTTGGCCGTGCGCACAGAAGCACCCACCCAAATCGCTGTAATAAAGAGGTTTCCCACGCACCTGCAGCACCTCGACCACCAAAACCCCAAGGCCCAAACTTTCAACTCCAAGAATGCCTACCCATCCTCATCCTTCCACAAGAGACCCACCTACCCTTCCGGCAAGCCCCAACCCAGTAGGCCCCGGTTCCAACCTACCCAGCCACGCAGAATTTTCAACCGGAACAAAACCTACAACACCTACCAAAGTAAAAACCCTACATTAGTAATTATCAACCCCTATGATTTCCCTGCCTGTAGTGCTCAATGTGCCCTCCATCAAATTCGTGACTCTGCCAAACCCTTTACTCCTCGCATTTCTGTAAATGAAGAGGAGTTGGGACAAGAGGAAGAAATGGAGGAAATGCACACCAGAGAAATAGCCCCTATCATGACCTCAGATGATACCGAGGAAACCCTGGAGGAGGTAGATACCGACTCCCAGGATTTTTAAAGTACCCCCCGCCCACGATGGCCTCGGCGGGGGACGCCATAACTGACCGCACTGCCCCCATTTATTACATGGCCAAAATCAAGGACATTCCTGTCCGCTTGTTAATCGACACGGGAGCTGCTAAGTCATGTTTGTTCAAGTCTTATTATGATCAACACGACCGACTATTTGGCCCCTTGTTAACGACCAAAGCAGAACTAATCTCAGCTGCTGATACCTACTTAAATCTCCTAGGAGACACTTTGCCCCTGTCAGTAACTACTCCTGCCCCCCATGCTCGTTGTTATCACACGTTCACAGTATTTTCCTCCCACTGTAAATATTACGATGGTTTCCTTGGGCTTGACCTCCTTCAAAAACTCCAGGCCCAGGTTGACTGCGGCCAGAGGCTGATCTCATTCAAAAAAAAATCCAACCCTAAGCCTCTGACAAACCAATCACGCAGAAACCTATTCACAAAAAGAAAAAACACCTTCCCCCTCAACAAACTCTGAGTCAGGGTTACCAAGTTGCAGCTAGCACTAAGGTAACTCCTAACCCCTCCCCTTGCCCCGAGTTCTCTCAAAATATCACTCAATTCGTTGAAAAAATGCCTCAACAAACGAAAGAAGACAAGTCCAAGCAACTCCCTCTCGGTAATCCCCTCAATTCTCCTAACTCTGTCTAGGATAAATCCTCCCATGTTTTCAGGACAGACTCTGATGTATGTAACAACAATTCTATCAAATATTTATGTACACATGTTTCCAGGGAAAATGCCGACCTATGTACCCAACAATGTTTTCCCCATACCCCCAGAAATGTTCAGCTATTCCACAACCAACAAAATTCCCCTTGTGACAGTTTTCCGTCAGTAGCTCCCTTCCACCCCCACACAATTCACACCCCTAGAAAACTTCAAAACCCCACACTTGACTCGCCCTCTCATGACAGACAAACTCACCAATCCCAGATAACCTCTAAACAGACCGTGACTGCCACCAAGAAAATTCCCCAAATTCGTCCTGTTAACAACCACAAATCAATACATCAGTTTTCCACCAATAACCCATGTTCTACACCTAACTCTTCCCCCACCAACCCTCCGCAGTCCCACCAACAAATTCCGTTTTCTAACTCGCTCACCTCTCACCACCCTGACCCTACCACACGCGCCATTAATCCTCCCCTCACGCGTGACGACCTAGGGACCCATCCATGTTCCCCCCATGCCCCCAGAAATGTCCAGCTATTCCACAACCAACCAAATTCCCCTTGTCATAGTTTTCCGTCAGTAGCTCCCTTCCACCCCCACACAATTCACACCCCTAGAAAACTTCAAAACCCCACACTTGACTCGCCCTCTCATGACAGACAAACCCACCAATCCCATATAAACTCCAAACAAACCGTCACTGCCACCGACAAAACTCCCCAAATTCGTCCTTCTAACAACCACAAATCAGTACATCAGTCCTCCACCAACAACCCATCTTCTATACCTCACTCTTCCCCCACCAACCCTCTGCAGTCCCACCAACAAATTCCGTTTTCTAAATCACTCACACCTCGCCACGCTGATCCTCCCACACGCGCCGTTAATCCCCCCATCACGCGTGACCCCCACCAAAGTGATCTTTCCCCCCTTATGCGTACCGAGCACCTGCTCGCCAGTCGATCCCCCACCATCATTAGCCCAGCTGTAGTTCAAGATAAATGTCAAATTCCCCCCCGCCATCAAAAATGGGTTAACCTTCGACCCATACCCCAAACTCACATGATATTTTCCCCCACTACCACGTCCACCAACCCCAATCGTTGCCTTTTACAACCCGCCATCATTTCCGCTTGCATCAACCACATTCTCGTGGCAAATATCTCTGAGGAATCCCTGACATTACCAAAAGGTCTAATCATAGGAGACCTCGAAACTTTTGATGACCTCCCCATAGATTCCAATGACACCCCTACCAGCCTCAAATTGCCCCTTCTCCCGGACACATTATCCGACCACCAAAAACACAGCATGTACGACCTATTGCTAGAGTTCAGTGACGTGTTTGCCCAACAACCCACTGAAATCGGACAGACCGATGTAGAACAACACATCATTAACACCACAGGCCCCCCCATAAGACAACCATCCCGTAGACAAAATCCCATACAACGCCAGGAAGAGGAATGCCAAGTCCAAGAGATGTTAGAGGCCGGTATTGCCACCCGTCCATTAGTCCCTGGTCTTCCCCTGTTGTCCTAGTAAAAAAGAAAGATGGGTCAACCCGTTTTTGTGTCGATTACAGGAGATTGAATGACGTAACCATTAAGGACGCTACGCCATTACCCAGGATAGATGATTCCCTCGACTCCCCATACAGATCCAGATGGTTCACTACCCTCGACTTGCAAGCAGGGTATTGGCAAGTGCCAATCAAGGCAGAGGACCAAGAAAAAACAGCCTTTTCCACTAGTGGTGGCCACCACTACGAATTTAACGTCCTACCTTTTGGCCTCTGTAACGGACCCGCCACTTTCTCCCGTTTGATGGAAGCGGTATTACATGGCCTGACCTGGGAGACCTGCCTAGCCTATCTAGACGATATTATTGTATACTCACAAACCTGGGAAGAACACCTCCTCAGGTTGAGACAAGTTCTTCAAAGAATCCGAGCCGCCGGGTTGAAATTAAAACCCTCAAAGTGCGAGATTGCACGAAATAAGGTAGATTTCCTCGGCCACGTAATATCTGAACATGGTATTGCACCAGACCCAAAGAAACTTCAAGCCATACAAAACCAACCCCGACCCACCACCGTTAAAGGAGTACGTTCTTTTCTAGGTTTAGCCACATACTACAGACGTTTCGTCCCACAGTTTGCCACAATAGCCAGACCCCTCCACCAACTCACCCACAAAGACACCACATTCACCTGGACACCTGAAAGAGACCTCGCTTTTAACACTTTGAAACAAAAGCTAACCCAAGCCCCTATTGTCGCTTTCCCTGATTACCATAAACCTTTCCGTCTTTATACCGACGTATCTCTCTACGCCATTGGTGCAGTTTTAGCTCAAGTAAGAGACGGAGAGGAACATGTGATAGCGTATGCCAGCTCCACCCTCAACCAAGCACAACAGAATTATGCAGCCACCAAGAGAGCGTGCTTAGGGATCATTTGGGCACTCAGCCACTTCCGGTCATTTGTGTTGGGCGCAAAACTCGATATAATAACCGACCATCAATATTTGCAATGGTTGCGTAAGTGCGAAACCAACTCAGCCATTTTGGTACGTTGGAGGGAGACACTAGAGGACTACGATTTTACAATACAGTATCGTCCAGGCAAACTTCACACCAATGCAGACGCCCTGTCACGTTTGCCAGTACCAAAAGACCCCCCACCAACCTAGCCGCCTTACAAAACACTGTGCTTTTATCTACCCCCATCCACCAACATAATTCCCCCCCAGCCCCCTCACTAATTCAATCTTGGGAAACAAGAATCCGACCATCCTGGATACCGTTAAATGTCTTCAGGAAACTGACTCGCTGGGGAGATCAACTTGCCACAGACTCCGGTCACATAGTCTTAGACCCCACCATTGCCCACGACTACATGATTGCCATCCACGAGGGAAACGGCATACACTTTGGACAAAAGAAGATGTTAAAAATCTTCGCAGATCAATACTGGACCCCCAACCCCTCCAAAATTGCACAACGAGTGACAGAATCCTGCAAACCTTGTTTATTGGGGAAGAATAGATCATGCACCCCAGGCCCAGCTGGTACCATTTCTGCCAACAAACCGTTCCAAGTCCTATCCCTCGACATCATGGGCCCGTTTCCTTCTTACGCTGGCAACCGCTATATCGTCACATTTGTTGACGTATATTCAAAATTTTTAATAGCCTGCCCAGTTAAAGACCACACAGCCACCACAGTCGCCACACTGCTTGCCACAGAAGTGTTCCCTATATTCGGCCTTCCCCTTGCTCTTCTATCCGACAATGCCCCCGAATTTAGTGGACACGTTTGGCACCAGTTCACCCAACAATGCGGTATTAAGATCAAACACTCATCCCCGTACTGGCCTCAAGGAAATGCTATATGCGAACGCAGCCATCGCACCATCAACAACCAGTTACGTACAAAAATGATTGCTCTTAACACCTCAGACTGGCCATCACAAATAAAGATGATACAATGGGGCATGAACACCTGTCCCCGAGAAGACGGTATTTCCCCTCATGAACGTGTTTAGTACAAAGGAGTACAAAGGAAATCAAGCAACAACAGATCTAGTGACCCTTCTAGGTTGCTTGTCCTCCAAAACACTGAGGATCAAGTGTCCAAACAGTGGTTTAGAGTGGGTAAGGGAACATTGGAAAGGGAATTACTGCCCTGGAACTAATGTCCGTGGCAGGATTAGGAAGTTAGTAGGGGACAGATGGGTTAGTAACTGAGGGGGGGATAAAATAAAGTTATTCATTTACAAACGCAGTCAGTCGCGGGTTTGATGCGAGATATTTGTCTAGGCGGAGTTTAAATGAATCAACGGTGATGCAGTCTATAACGTTTCGGGGAAGCCCATTCCACAAGTTGACAACTCGATTGAAGAAGAAATTTTTAGATTCGTGTGAGTTAAAAGATTTACCAATAATTTTGCTACCGTTTCCCCGCGTGTAATTAGATTGGTCGATAGTGAAGTACTTACTACATATTGTCGATGCCTTTGATGATTTTGAACACTTGAATTAAGTCACCTCTTAATCTGCGCTGGGTTAAAGGAAATAGATTTAATTCTCTAAGACGCTCTTCGTATGGTTTGTTCTTTAGGCTAGGTATCATTTTGGCAACTCTACGTTGAACTCGTTCTAGCTTTATTATATCTTTTTGGTAATAAGGGCACCAGGATTGAACGCAGTATTCCAGAAGAGGGCGGACTAAGGAATTGTAAAGGGTTAGGATAACTTCTTTGGATTTATGCTCAAATGACCTGCCTATAAAGCCAATTATTTTGTTTGCCTTCTTAACAACTTCTGAACATTGTTGACTCGGTTTTAGGTTACTCGATATTGTTACTCCCAGATCGGTTTCTCTGTTTACATTCTTAAGCTGAGTGCCATTCATTAAATAGTTTGCTTTCTCATTTAGGTATCCGATATGTAGTACTTTACATTTATCCGCATTGAACTCATTTGCCAAATTTGGGCCCAACATGACAATTTATCTAGATTGTGTTGCATATCGTCAACTTGTTCTTTTGAGAGTACGATATTTGCAATTTTTGTATCGTCAGCAAATTTTGAGATTGTACAGGTGAGACCCTCATCTATGTCGTTGATGTAAATTAGAAAGAGAATTGGTCCTAGTACCGATCCCTGGGGTACCCCGCTACTTACATTGGTCCATTTAGATGCCTTCCGTTTATGACTACTCTTTGCTTTCTGTCGCTGAGCCAATTTTCTATCCATTTCAACACACCGTCTTGTATTCCATGCGCTTTTAGTTTTAGCAGTAAACGTTTGTGGGGAACTTTGTCAAAGGCCTTTTGAAAATCAAGGTATATAATATCTACAGCTTTACTCTCATCGTAGAGATTGAGGATATCGTGGAAGAAGTCTAAGAGGTTTGTTAACCCTTATTTAGCGGCGAGCAACATAAGTCGAGTTAAATAAAGCTGGACTATGTGGCGGCGCTCGACATAACTCGAGTGGCAATTTCAGCACGTAATGTGGCTGAGAGAGAGAGAGACAAGTGGTGGCAGGAGACTAGCGAGCGTATGACTGCTCCAGACCACCGCGGCGAACCTACTGACACAAATCTCAGCTCCCTCCTCCCTCTCTCACTCGCTACATACTCAATTATGTACTGAAAGTACCGAATTACCTGCTTTTTGCACTCGCGTTGCACGGTTATTGCAAGAAAACTATCCATCATACAAGGATCGTTATGGTGTCATTCGAAAGCTCTGTTTATGCCCTTTCAGGGATAGGTACTTGTTTTACGTTCTGGGTCTTATTTAGGCATGAAAATGATCACGTAAACAGCCCTATTTTGGCTAAAAACACCCCGCTGTGCGGTACACATAAATAAACCGCATAGGCCGCTCGTAAGGTGTTAAACAGGAACGTTTTTTACAAAAGCCGTGTTGAGTATCTTTAACCTGACAAGCGCGATATAGACCTAGGGGCTAGGGTAGTTATTTGTGCATTTCTAGCCTTGGATTCTGACAGAATTCGTTATATTTACAATATAGAGCATTATTTGTTTTCGGTATGCTTTTATTTTACATATATGATGTATATATGAACCTTCAAGAGTGCTACAATAAGTGGGAAAAGCATTTGGGTGGTGAAAAACGAAGATATTGGCCACCCGGTCATAATCTCAGGCGAGAGAGAGCCACAGGCAACCTCCCCTCTCGGTGTCTGTGAGTCAACTGAGACGAGCGGGGCGGTGTGTGCCGGTGTCTGGGTGTTGCATAACGATCTTTTATGCAACCCACTTGTGCTACATTATCGCGGGAGAGAAAAATAACCTAAATGATGATAAGAGGAAAAATAGGTGATAATTGAGGAGGGGGGGAGGGGGAATAAGGTGGGGAAGGGGAGGGAGGGGTGAGAAACACATGGATGAGTACTAGAGGGGAATTATCTCACCTAGAGACAAATTCCTTTGTTTTGATAGGCCCTTTTTTTTTTTGGAAGGCTTTTTTTATGGTCTTGCTTCCGTGAGGCCTATCGCGTTCCCTATAGGAAGCCTTCCGTAAGGCCTATCGCGCTTGCCGGGTTATGTATGTTATTTTCCTCTAAGTGATTTACGAGTCTGTCTCGTATGACCGTTTCTAGCATTTTACATACAACTGAGGTTAAGCTAATTGGACGATAGTTACTGGGTAGGGATTTGCTGCCTTTTTTGAATATCAGTGTTACGTTGGCTAGCTTTCACTGATCGGGCATAGTTCCAGACTGCAAGGATTTATTGAATAGTAATGTCAGTAGTTTGGAGAGCTCATCCTTAGCTTCCCTTTGAACTCTAGGCGAGATTGTATCAGGTCCAGGCGTTTTATTTACCTTGAGTTTATCTAAACAATTCAATACTTCTCTATCTGTAACGGTGATATTGCTTAGAACATCTGAATTATCAATCTGAATCGGCGATGGTGTAGGGATATCACTGAGGTCTTCTGTTGTAAAAACTGATGCAAAGAAGGTATTGAGGGCATTACTCATTTGTACTTCGTCTTTGGTGTATTCTCCATTTTCATCGACTAACGGTCCAACAGTTGAAGTAACTACTTTTTTCTTTCTGATATAACTATAAAAAATTTTCGGGTTTGTTTTACTTTGATTCGCAATATGTAACTCTAAGGTATTTTTACTTTGCTTAATTAACTTTTTGGCTTTGCGTCGTAGCTCTACAAATTTCAGCCGTTCTTCGTCATTTTATGAGGATTTTAATCTATCATTAGCAAATTTTTTAGCAAGCAGGCAGTTTGAAATATCTTTATTCAACCATTTGGGCTTATTATGGCCTGGACGCCGTATTTTCGATGGTATGCAGTCTTGCACTGCTTTTAGGTAAGTGGCTTCGAATAACTTCCAAGATGTATTTATGTCGTTATTGTGAATTAAAAAGCTCCAGTCAGTTTCTTTAAACATAGCTCTAAGTTTATGGAAGTTTGTTTTCTTGAAATTAGGGACTTTTTCGATGCTACTATTTGGTTCGTTACTAGTAAACTTTAAAGTGAAAGTTATCGTACGATGGTCGCTGTTACTGAATTCATCACCAACATTCAAATTCTCTTCTTTTGTTGCAAGTACAATGTCAAGAACGTTATTACCACGGGTCGGCGTTCGAACAAATTGATAAAGCGAACTCTCTTGCAAGTTCGTATACAAGTCATGTCCGGAGTGTGAAGTAAGAGTATCGCCCCACTTGGTCACAGGTAAATTAAAGTCGCCAAAAATTACGGTATCTTGTGAGTTACTTACATCTGCAATTTGTTCGTAAATTTCTCGGTCAGTTTGCACTGATTGAGCTGGAGGTCTGTATATTAATGCAAGTATTATTTTTGTACCTTTATTATTCTTTATTAGCACAAAAGATGCGTCGACGTTCACAATTTGAGGTTTTGACAAGAGGGTAGGGTTAAGACTTTCTTTGATATAAAGTAAAACGCCACCTCCATTTCGATTTATTCGGCTTTTCTCAAACATTACATAACCGGGAAGTGAATACTCTGCTAAAAAGTATCTATCTTCTGTATTGAGCCAAGATTCTGTTATGCCAATCACATCATAATTTTCTGTAAACACTAGCTCCTCTAAATCTGAAAATTTATTGCGTATGCTACGAGCGTTTGCATAGAAAACCTTTAAATTTGTTATTTTAGAACTCACGGAACGCTCTTTAATAATATTTTTGGTTCTTGCCGGATCTACATTTATGTTTACGGCGTACCCCCCCTGTTACTGCCGTTCCACCATCACGCTCACCTCCCCTCCAACACCTCCACAATTGACCCATTGCAACATCTGCAAAACACCCTCCATACCGCCCAAACCTGTCAAGACACCAAAACTGATAACCCCGATGATAAAAACCCTTTCGCCATCCACGACACCGTAATGGTAGCCAACCTCCCTGTCACCAACAAATTAGGCCCTCGCTATGTCGGGCCCTACACCATCATACAAATCCCAAATGCCTATCAAGTCACCATCGATTATCACGGCGTGACTCGCACGTTCCAAACTTGATTCGTCCGAGCGTTTAAACCTCTAAAACCACAAGATATTACTCCACCCCACACGTCAGACCCTGAATTAAACACCCCTACTAACCCTTCCACTCAGGCTATGAATATTCCCATACAAACCCCTAAGGGCCTAAACCCTCCAGCACCGAACCGACCAATCATTCCTCAACATACCCCCCAAACTAACCTCCACAAACCCCAAGCCCCTACTATCACACCTTCCTCCACCATGACACCTTCCTTCACTTCTGATAGTCAAGTACCTCCCCAACTTATCCAAGTACGAAAACCTCCACCCACAATCCCTACCACAACAGAAACCCTCCCGTCTAGCCCTGACATACCTCCACCAGGCACCACAGTGAGAAAACCACCACCCCCACCCAAAACCAAGTACACACCCAACCGCACCACACAATCTACCTCAGTAACCTCACGCTACAACTTACGCCCACGACTAAACATTTTTAAAACCTCCAGAAAACACACCCTGCTAACCCAGTTCCGTAGGGCTGCCAGACCACTATCCTCGTCCTCCTCTTCTTCTTCGTCGAATTCTCCTCTACAAAGGGAAAGAAGACGAATAATCACAAGTAATTACCATAACCCCTATAACTATATTCCAAAAATAACAACCCCCACCCTCCCACGAAAACACATACCTTCCTCTTCAACCTCATCCCCTCTCAACCCCCACCTCATCAACCCGAATGACCTGCTAGATCTACCCCCCCACCAAACTCCCATAAAACCGCCTATTTCCACCACCAGCAAATCACCGACCCCACCAAAGAACACACCCAACACATGTTCCTACCCCCAACCCTTCAAATTAAATCTCCACTCCCTACCCACCCATCTAGCCCCCCCCCGCATCCATCCCTTTCCCCTCCACTATCCCTGCGACCCCACCCACACATCAACCAACCTCCTCATCTCATCAAACCCCCAACCAACCAACCCCCTAAAAAGTACACTATGCCAACGACCAACCCCTCCTCTCACACCACGTCTAACACACAACTAACTCCTCACCAAAGCCCCTCCAAACTGACAGACCCGACCTCCACACCCCCACAAAGTCGCCCCTGAGAGAACCCCCATACATACCCCCACCAAATCCTCTCCCATTCCACCTACCACCCTCACTCGACAAAAACCTCCACACGCATCTACCTCTCAAATAACCCCTTACCTCACCCCCACTAAATGCCCTCCACCTGTAAAGCGTTCTTCCCCTCAATATAAAACATCGTCGAGCGACTCAAGTCCCACTACAAACATCTACCTTCCCACCAGGACCTCCAAAGGTAGAATAATCAACAGACCCATCAGATTTGAAGACAGTTATACAAAAACAACACCCCGTTCTTACACTAAAGACCCAAGCCACACAACACACACACCCCCTCTTTCTCACACACCTCCCTCACGCACCTTACCTAAACCGATATTGCACATTGCCTCCATATATATTTCCCAGCCTGCAACACCACCCAAGAAAACCCCCAAAACCCCAGTCTCATATCCCCCCTTCACCCCCAGCTCCGTTTTCACGTGTTAATCCCTCCCCTTCAGTTAGTAACCCATTCACCACACTGAAGAGGCCTCCTATCAGTCCCACACACCTCACTCGATACATGACCTCCACCATGAACAAATCCACACCCTTCGTCGCCCCCGTCCCTACCCCCACGGGGGAACACTACACACCATTCATACGAAAGGTTAAAGTAAAAACGTCCACAGGACGCTTAGCCCGTCTACAGCGCCCACATCAAGCCCGGGCAACCGCCCTCCACAACACCGAGGACACATTCCTACAGGTCTACATAGACCTGCAAAAGAAACCTGAGCCTCGCTCTCTTGCTTGGTGGGACCTTCTCAATACACTCAAAATGACCCACCATGACTATGCTTCTTTTTACTTCACCCTTGAGGCTCGGGGACGAGCCTACAATGAAGGAGAGGGAAGTAAAATGCCTCGGAACGAGAAGCCCACCACGGAAGCCACAAGCGAACACCACACAGAAAAACCCGAAAGAAAGGCCCACACAACGAAAGGACCAGGTGATCGAGCCAACCACTTAAGACAGGCCGAAGCCCGCAGGGCTAAGCAGCTCCAAACCACACCTGCCTACCCCTTCTAAACACTGACCTTTCCCCCACCTCGCGTATACACTACCCCTCGTGTCCTACACCTCTACCTACATGATGATGAACATAAATACACCTTAAGTTAATACACCCATGCCCTGTGCCTAAGTTAGGATATCAATATCAACATACCCTAAAATACCTTGTCTTGCCAGACTAAGTTTCTGAAGACCAATCGCCCCATCAATCTATGTATGTTCTTCCATCCGAGAAGTAATATATTAACCCCTGTCTTGCCAGACTAAGTTTCTGAAGACCAACCGCCCCCATAAATCTATGTATGTTCTTCCCAGGTTAAAACACCCATGCCCTGTCCCTAGGTTGAGCCAATGCCAACCAGTTCAGACAGGCTTAAATCTATGTATATGTTTTCCCATCCAAGAAGTAAGAAGGTGGAAGTGGAGTGGTTGCATTGAGGCAGTTGTACAAAATTCAAAATAAAGCTATTAGATTAATCAATAACCCTGCAATCACACAGGACCTTCCTACATTATCCATACGAAGAAACATTGCATCCCTTGCATTATTCTACAGATATTTTCACAGCAATTGTTCCGAGGAACTTGCTTCAATTGTGCCGCCTCTCCACATCTTTCCCCGTAGAACTAGGGCGGCTGAGAGTGCCCATGAATTTACACTTTCTCCTCCACAATGCAGAACTTCTGCTTATCAGAATTCATTTATCCCCAGAGCTACAACTCTTTGGAATTCACTTCCCTCGAATTGCTTTCCACAAACTTACAATCTACAAATGTTTAAATTCAGTTGTTACAAACATTTTATGAATGGAGGATGCCTTTAGGCACATGGACCTTTTTGTTTTATCTGTGTTTTTCCTTCCTCCGTTCATTGTCTCTTAAAAAAAAAAAAAAAAAAAAAAAAAAAATGTTAACCCATCTTGCCAGACTCAGTTTCTGAAGACCAACCGCCCCCATAAATCTATATATGTTCTTCCATCCGAGAAGTAGTATGTTAAAACCCCATGTCCTAATTGATAAGAAACTATGATACCCACGGGTACACCAGTGTATATAGAACCATTGTTCCTGTAAGACCTAGACAGAAATGACTGAAGATGTTAGCCACCATGCAGTAACTTTAATTCTTACCCCAACCAGAGATCGTATATACAACCCTCTTTTACCATTGTCTCGACGCATTTTCACCACGAAACAATACCGAAGCTACCCCTACGAACTGCCGTTTTCTTTGGTGTATATGTCATAGAAAATGCAGTTCCCAGGAACAACTAGATCAGCAAGAAATAGTGTCAGATTAACAGTGTCCATAACCATCGTATTGACGAGTAATAATACACCATGTTTTTCCCTACTTTTATCCACAGTCAAGCACACACCTACAGTTAACCTCCTCTTCCCCACAGCCCCACAGTCCACATGATTCTATCCTTTCCAGACTCATATACCACCCCCTATTGCTCATCTCCCGGTAGCGTTTGGCTAACATACTTTCCCTGTCATTAACCCCCAAGCTCCGATACCAACTTTAGTCTAATGCCACCCCTACGCCTAGAGACCTTAGGGTCAAACTTCCACGTAGCCCCCCTTAACCCTCTCCCTCTCGTTAACCCCCCACGCTCCTCGACTCCTTTCCGACCTAGCCTCTCCACCATACCTCCTGAATATCCTTGATTTTTCCATTGCTAACATTCTCAAACCTTTTATAAATATACTCCTATCCAGCCTACCTTCCCTTAGTAGGACAGAACAACATTAGAACTTTACTAACCCTTTGCATGCCATCTATTCCCTCACAACCCATTCACAACCCTGTACCAAATGATCGTCAGTGCGAGGCTAGCCGCCTCGCCAGTGACTAACTTCTATTGCCATACTTCCAGATAAATGTGGCAGAGTTAGCAACCCAGTCTCCACCCCATCCAGCAAACCATTCAAATAACAACCCAACCGATTAAACCAGCTAGTCAAGGCAACTTCGGTTTTGGTATTACGAACACCCACATCTGTCTCATAAACAGAGGGTTATTACAAACACTTGTGATATGGCAAGCCCCTAGCCACAGCCGCCGGACGACCATCACAGAGAGAGGGCGCGCACCTACCCTTTTTTACCCACCCGAGGAGGGAGACCCCCACCCCTGCAGAGGTATACCTGACCCCTGTTTTGACTTCCGGGTCATTGTCAGGTAGCACAGGAATTCTTCCTAAGCGGCTCGCTTGGTGTAGTGACTAGCGTCTCGGACTCCCACCCAGAAGGCCCGGGTTCGCGCCCACGCTCGGCGCATTAAAGATTTTTCACAAGCACTGAGTCGTTACCATCCCTCATGAGCAAAGGGATGGGGTAGTAGTACAGGACCCCAATGGAAATACACCTAATCGGCCTTATTGAGCTATCCTTAGCTAGCTTAGCATGCACTAGCTTTAAGAACTATTATTATTATTATTATTATGAACTAACCATGCATGACTAACCCCTTTACTAACCTCTATTAACCCCCAATAACCCATACACCTTTCTTGCATACTCTGGTAACCAAATTAGCACCTCAGCTATACCATAGAATGAAGACTGAGCAATGTAAGAGAGACGCTCCCATCACAGCTGTCCCAGTCCTCCTCGCAAAGTAGATCCAGTCTCCCTCCCCTCAATTCTTCCAGTATAGCCAAAATAGTACCTCTTACTAAGGCTCAGTTATATCACATTATGAAGGCCCCCTATAGCCATGTGCCACAACAGTAATCACCACCTTACCTAGTCCCCGTATCTATTGAGAGGTCAAATAATTCCATAAACCTCGAGATCCCTATGGCCTACAGGGTCCAAAAACGAGCCTATAAACCCAGCTCCAGCCCCCAGTAAAATCAGTTGAAAGATAGACACCAACCAGTGGCTGGCCCCCTTAAGTTGACCTCTAGCTCTGCCCTTGTGTTGTTCCTGAGAATTGAGTTCCAGAGCCGGCAGACTCCGTGGCAGATTTGAGATGGAAGCATCTGTCCACGTACAAGAAATCTATGTGCACCTTATAACCTTCACACACCAGTGGGTATATAAGCGTGTAGCCAGCAACGATCGCCAAGAGATCCGTCTTGAGAACTTCCTACATATGGACCCCCTGGACGGCCGCGGAACCAGTCGTTAGCCCCCAACATCACGGACGCAAGATAACCATGACCAGACCAACCAAATACTACCCAAGATTCACTTTATTAGCACTACAGTGTTACAGTACTATTTAGAGACTCACTTATTAATATTTCTATGAAGTGGCTATATCTTTGCCCCAGTATAATTCATATATAACCATCCCATCAGGAAGTGCTAAGCGTATCAGTGTTCATTAATGAACAGGCGACATTAACTCTCGTAATTACCCCGATCCAGATATTATTACATAGAAGTAAAACCCTAGTGATATCTAACGTTCGCCCACTGATTTGCGTTCTACGTATTTCTGCTATAAGAATATAAAACTTAGATCAGTACCCCCCTGAGGTTACTAGAATTCTCGTGCTCTAAATATACGCGTGTCTAATCTAGTCTGTGAACTACTACTCGTGCACCAGAACTGCCAGTAATAAATCTAAATAGTGAAATTGAATCTATAAGTAACATTGATGGCTTCCAGTATATAAACTTGCGAACAAAGCCAGTGATCAGAAGAGTATACCTGAACGTTGGAAGTGGGAGACTAGGCTCCATCCAGATCCACTAATGCTAGTTGTTCAATTCTATCATTTGTCTTGTACGAGTATTCATACCTGCTTATGCTTCCTATTAATCATCCTCAATAAACGTGATCGTGTGTCTTGTTACCATGTGTTTATTTTGTGTTCTCTATTCCTCATACCTTGTTTTGTGCATGCAGCCTTATATACCCAGTCAGTTAGAACTCACATTACCCAAGTTAATCCTGTAGAAAAACAGGGCATAACAATCTTCGTCTTTTTAATGAATGCAAGCCAAGGGTGTTCAGCCTCAACTTATTTAATCAGTTTCTATTATTGTGGATAATATTCGTCATTCTTCGTTGAACTGCTCCAGAGTCAATATATATCCATTCTACAATAAACACACGAACACTAAAAAAGGTAGTATAAATGAGGTCTCACCAATTTTAAATAAAGTTTTAAAGTAACTTTAGAAACTCTGTTACTCACAATCCTAGATATGAACCCCAGAACCCTGTCTGTCATATTTCAAACGCTTCTATAATGTTTTCTAGGTTTTAGTTCATTGCTAACGAGCACACCCAAAACCTTTTCAGTCTGTGTTATCTAATTTTATGCTTGCTAGCTTATATTTTGCATCTATGTTCAACTTTCCTGTCATTTATCCCCTTGCATTTATCAATTTTGAAACTTATCTACCAATTTATTGACCATTCATGTAAAGTATCTAGATTTCTTTTGAGGCATTCAATGACACTCTCTGAATGTATTGTTCTCCCCATTTTGGTATCATCTGCAAATTTACTGATCCTGTTAGTTAAGCCTAAATCAAGGTAATTTATATAAATAACAAACAACAAGGGACAAGTTCGCCGACCAATGGAGGACAGCCGGCTGCCGACCATGGGGAGCAGTTTCCTGGGAGCCAAACCACCACAACAAACCCCTGCCCTCTCATTTGGGTTATGAGACCTGGGAGCGGTTTCGGTCGCCCGGGCAAGTACCACACCTCTCACACCACACACACATCACACTGTTTTTTCTACATCGAGAAATGACTCTCCGGCTGTCATTTCTTGAAGACTTCTTCTAGCCGGAGACATCGAGAGCAACCCAGGACCCACCTACAAATACATAATATGTCCAACATGCTCAAAAACTATCACTTCGAGTCGCCACACAAAGGGTTCAGTTCTTTGCAATTCATGCGGGAACTGGACCCATTTCACTTGCACAACACTTGCCTCCACAGAACACTACACAAACACCTGGACCTGTTCCTCATGCCCCTCCCTTTCCCAGTCAAACCCCTCTCCTACAACCCGTACACCTCTCCTCCCCAATCCACCTAGCCTTTCCATACCATCCACATCCTCAACCCCTCACACCACACTCCAACCTAATCCATTCATAGCCTCATCTCCTGCACCCCAATTCCAACCCCACCACCACCTCACCCATATCCCTCCTCCCCACCCTATCCCCTGCCCCCACCCTCACCCTCACCCCCTCCCTCACTCTCACCCCATCCCCGTGCAGCAGCACCCAACATACACCGCACACACAACATTAACATTTTTCAATTTAACCTTGATGGCATCAACACATAGAAACACGAACTCTCACACTTCATCAAACAACACAACATACACATTGCCATCTTACAAGAAAAAAACTCTGCACAACACAAAAAACACCTATGTTTCATGATTTCACCACCATCAGACAAGACCGGGCCGTCGGCGGCGGCAGTGGCCTCATCACCTTGGTTCACAAAGAAATAACCTATACAGACACCAGTGCAGTATGCACATAACAAATCCCTCTATTCCAAATGATAACACAACACCTTCTCACCAGAAATTCAAAACCTCATCAGAAAACGCGACACACTGAAAGACTCCCCAGCACCCCACACACAGGACATCACACAACAAATCCAAGCATTCAACACACAGATTAATAACAACAAACACTAAATTGGAATAACTACCTACAAACGCTTGATCACAAAACAGACCCCAAAAAACTCTACAAAACACTATACATCATCACACTTCCCAACAGCAACACAACACAATCACATGCTGCAATCACAACAACAGACTCTACTCCTTCATATAAACAACAAGCAAACACTCTCATTAATCACTTCTCTCATGTCAGCCACCTAAACCCCCATAAGGACGACCGACGTGTCATCCGGCATAAGAGACAATTCCCCACAGACCCTGAATATGCACCCTTCACCAACAACCAGACAAAGCACATCATCAGCAATCTCAAGCACTCACCCGCCTGTGGCCTAGACAACATTATCAACATACACCTCAGACACCTAGGACCACAAGGCATCCAAGCACTCACCAACATATCAAACTACAGTTATTTACAAAAGACAATACCAGACATCTGGAAGCATGGTGTCATCATTACATTCCCCAAGCCCAACAAAGACCCAACGCAACCCTCCTAACACCGCCCTATCACACTCCATTGCACCCCCTCCAAAGTCATAGAATGCCTAGTTACTTACTTGTTACTTGTAGTGATGATTCTCGGTCGTGCTCCATCACTTTCATAAGGCTCGTCACAGCCGCCCTCACATATTCTAGCACTTGAATTCAGGCTTTATGGTCTTGTCTTCGAAGTCATAGCACTCAGTGAATAAGTGCGTCTTCAATCTCTTCTTAAAAATCTCAAAATTTCACTGTTCTTGACATTCTCAGGCAGTTTATTGTAGAGCCGTGGAGCACTCTTTTCAAAGGCTTGAAATCCAAATTCAAAATTGCTTCGTGGCTCTTCCAGCCTGTACAGCTCCACACTGTGTCTCAAAGTCATGGCAGTATCTACGTGGAAATCTTTTAATAGGTCCCTTATATATCCTGGTTTTCCAAACTTCAATGCTTGATATGTCATAACACACAATTTGTAGACAATTCTTGCCTTAATTGGTCTATCTATCTATCTATTGCCTGACGCCGTGATCCCCGAAGGGGTGGCCACGAACGAACCGCCCCCATGCACCTCTGTCCCCAGTCAGCCGACGCCCCTCCCCCCAACCAGCACCACCTTCGTTCATATACTTCCTCACTCCATCCTTCCACCTCTCTTTCGGTTTACTCTCCCTCTCTGTCCCTCCACCTCGCTCTCGTCACCCTCTTAGTCATTCTCTCGCTTTCCATACGTTCCATATGGCCGAACCATCTCAAGTTGTTCCTTTTCACACTTTCCAGCACATCTACCTCCACACCACACCTCCTTCTTACTTCCTCATTAGTCTGTCTATCCCTCCATGTAACTCCGCACGCACTTCAAAGTAATTCATTTCCACTGCTCTCACTCTTGGTCTGAGTCTCTCAACGAACGTCCATGCTTCGCTTCCGTAAGTCAGTGTCGGGATTACCACACTGTCATGCAAGGACTTTTTCACTTCCATACTGACCACCCTATTTCTTGTTAAGTTGACGATCTCCATAGCCTGACCATTCAGCTTCACCTCACACTCTGTGACTTCACCCCTTTCGAAGACCATAACCTTGCTCTTCCCCGCATTTACCTTCAGATTCCGTTTTTCGCACACTGTTCCAAACTCATTTACCAGACCCTGCAACTCCCATTCATTATCACTCATCAGAACTGTATCATCCGCAAACAGCAGTATAGGTAGCTTCCACTCAATTCCCTCCCTTTTCAGCGATACACCAACATCCACTGCTCTTGATAGTATTTCTTTCATGACTCCATCCATATATACAGTAAACAACCACGGGGACATCACATACCCCTGTTTCAAACCAACATTCAGGTCAAAGACCTCGCTCTGCTCACTCTCCACATGTACTGCCGCCTTTGCACCCTCATACATGCTCTTCACTGCTTTCAGCAACTTGCCATCTACTCCGTATATTCTAAGTACTTTCCACAAACCTTCTCTATCCACTCTGTCATAGGCCTTCTCCAAGTCCATAAAGGCAACATACACCTTTTGTTTCTTCTCCAGATATTTCTCCACAACACAATTCAGGGTAAAAATCTGATCTACACATCCTCTTCCCTTCCTAAAACCTCCCTGCTCATCGCCTATCCATTTCTCCGTTCTCACTCTCACTCTCTCAATCACTACCCTACTGTATACCGTCCCTACTACGCTTAGAAGACGTATTCCTCGGTGGTTACCACACACTCCTCTTTCCCCTTTGCCCTTATATAGGGGGACTATTATGCCAGTCTTCCAGTCATCGGGTGCACTCCCCTTCTCCCATGCTAGTTTGCACATTTTCCATACCCATTCGATCACTATCTCACCACCATACCTCAACATATCCCCACACACTCCATCTGTTCCTGGTGCTTTCCCCAACTTCACCTTAATTGGTAACCAGTGTAAATCAATCAGAGTTGGTATTCTCTCCCGACGAGGTAGACCCTTTATTAATCTTGCAGCCCTATTCATAATAAGTACTTCCTCAGTTGATCATTTGGAAGACCATAGTAGAGTGAGTTACAATAATCCAACTTACTTATAACATGGTTATGAACGAGCATCTTGGTGATTTTTTCATCGAGATTAAAATGCCCCAGAACGAGAAGCCCACCACAGAAGCCATGAACGAACACCACACAGAAACACCAAAGGAAAGGTCCACAGAACGAAAGGACCAGCTGACCGAGCCAGCCATTTCAGACAGGCCCAAGCCCGCAGGGCTAAACAGCTCCAGGACACACCCATTTACCTTTTCTAAACTGACCATTTTCCACACCTCACGTACACTAACCCCCTCGTGTCCTACACTCCTAACTACAAAGATGATGAACAGGAATATACATTCATATTAAAAACACCCATGCCTGTCCCGACGTTGAGCCAATGCCAACACATCAGACAGCCATAATTATATCTATGTATGTTCTTGCATCCGAGAAGTAGATGTTATATATCTTAGAAGTTAAAACACCCACGCTGTCCCTAGACCTCGTATATCATTTTCCATGACGAGTATAGATATGTAACCCGTGCTCAGTCGCCCCTTGCATTGTTCCTCTAGTAACTAAGTCTATAATATTAACTGCCACCAGCATTGATACGACATAGCGGCACTGTCCTTGCTACAAAGATGATGAACAGGAATATACATTCATATTCAAAACACCCATGCCTGTCCCGACGTTGAGCCAATGCCAACACATCAGACAGCCATAATTATATCTATGTATGTTCTTGCATCCGAGAAGTAGATGTTATATATCTTAGAAGTTCAAACACCCACGCTTGTCCCTAGACCTCTTATATCATTTTCCATGACGAGTATAGATATGTGTAACCCGTGCTCAGTCGCCCCTTGCATTGTTCCTCTAGTAACTAAGTCTATAATATTAACTGCCACCAGCATTGATGCGACATAGCGGCAGTGTCCTTGTGTCGTATTGTGCCAAGTACAGATCAACCAGGTTTCATCACCTTATTAGGACGACGACTATAATGTCATCGTTCATCGATGTATGCAATCCTTTAGGTTAAGTATTTTATCCGCCATTGTGTTCACCTTTTTCCATTTACTTTCCACAATTGTCATACGTCTTCCCCTTGCCTCCTTCATATCCACAGTCCACACTACGCCAATTTACTTCGTGTCTTACACCTCTTACCCCAACCAGAGATTATATAAGATAACCTGGTTATCAGTATCTGTCATAAGTACCCCGAAACAATAACTAAGTACCCCTACGAACTGCCGCTGTTGTTGATATTTATATTTAATAGAAAACGCAGTTCCCAGGGCCAACTAATAGTATCCATAACCCTCGGACTGATCACATAACTCTATCTTTTCCAGACTCCTATACCACCCCATAGTTGCATTCCCCGGTAGCATTTGGCTAACGTATTCTACTGCCTTTTCAGACTTCCATATCAATTGTAGCCTAATGCCACCCCCACGCCCAGGGACCTTAGGGGCAAAATTTCCCTGTAGCCCTTGAACTCTCCCCCCCCCCCCCTCTCATTAAGACACCCGCGCTTCTCGACTCTTGTCCGACCTAGCCTCTCTCTCATACCTCTTGAAGATCCTTGAATTGTCCGTTACTAACGCTCTCCAACCTTTTATATATATACTCCTATCCAGCCTACCTTCACTTAGTAGGCCAGAACAACATTAGAACTTTACTAGCCCCTTGCATGCCATCTATTCTCTTACAACACATTCACTACCCTGCAGTTAATTTCTAGCTCTGCCCTTGTGTTGTTCCGGAGTGAGATCCCAGAACCGGCAGACTCCGTGGCAGATTTGGATAGAAGGACCTGCCCACGTATTGAAGAACTTCACACATATGGCCCCCCTGGACGGCCGCGGAACCAGTCGTTAGCCCCCAACATCATGGACGCAAGATAACCAGGACCAGACCCATCAGATACTACCCAAGATTCCCTTTAGCAGTACTACATATTACTGTGCTGTTTAGAGATTCACTAATTAATATTTCTACGAAGTGGCTAAGACCTTGCCCAGTGTAACTCATACTTAACCATTCCATTTGGGACGTACTAAGTGATCAGTGCTCTTTAATTAACAGGCGACCTTGACTCTCGTAATTACCTTATTCAGATATTAAAACTCTAGTGATATCTAACGTTCGCCCACTGATTTGCGTTCTATGTATTTCTGAGACAAGGATATAAAACTTAGATCAGTACCCCCTGAGGTTACTAGAATTCCCGTGCTCTAAAATACGCGTGTCTAATCTAGTCTGTGAACTACTACTTGTGCACCAGAGCTACCAGTAATAAATCTAACAGTGAATATGAATCTATAAGTAACATTGATGGTCTTCGGTATATAAACCTGTGAAATCAAAGCCAGTGATCAGAAGATTAATACCTGAACGTTGGAAGTGGGAGACTAGGCTCCATCCAGATCCACTTATGCTAGTGTTGTTCAATTCTATTATATTGTCTTACACAAGTATTCTGCAGTGGTATATCAATAAACGTGATCATGTAACTTGCTACCATGTGTTTCTTTGTGTTCTCTATTCCTCATATCTTGTATTGTGCATGCAGCCTTATATACCCAGTCAATTTAGAACTCACATTACCCAAGTTAAACCTGTAGAAAAACAGGGCATAACAGAGATACTTTCTCACAAAGGCAATGTTCCTCAGATGATATCCAGATATTCTCAAAACCTTATGAATTTGACCTTTGAATGATAAATTGCAGTCTATCATCACTCCCAAGTCCTTCACTGCGTTACTCACTTCCATAACATTACCGTTGATTCGAAGTCTAGAAATATCCAGCCTCCTGAGATCGTTTTTTCTTCCAACAATTAAACATTGAGTTTTATTCTCATTCAGTTTCAACTCCTTGGACTCCATCCATCTACTGCCGTCCGCCATTATTCTGCTCAACGTTTCTTCAGTGTTAACTACATTCCTCAGTGTCATGTAGAACTGGGTATCATCTGCAAACAGTTTAAAACTAACTCCATATTTCTCAAGCAAAAGTGATAGTTCAATTATATATATGCAAAACAGAATTGGGCCCAGTACACTTCCCTGGGGGACGCCCCTTTCTAAACGTTTCATATCGGAGAACGATCTTCTTATTTGTACGCAGTATGTTCTATCTTCAAGATAAATTCTCAGGTAGTTCAATGCATTACCATCTATGCCAATAGTTCTGCAGTCCGTCAGCAATAAATCATGCACAACTGTGCCAAATGCAGCACTTAGATCAAGCAGGATTAAATCACCACACTTTCCTTCATCCATCAATACAATTAAATCACTGACCACAGAACACATCGTTGTTTCAGTGGAGTAAAGTCTCCTATAGGCAGACTGACTGTCAGGAAAAACTCACACTTTCTGCAGGTGATCCAGCAACTGGTCTAATATTACATTCTCGATTATCTTAGACAACAATGTCAAGTTGGATACTGGTCGAAAAGAACTAAGGCACTGAGCATCCAATTTACCTTTTACTATAGGCTTCACAATCGCCCTCTTCTCAGACTCAGGAAAAACATTAGTTTCAATACTTCGATTAACAATATCTAGTAATATATCCAGAATTCCATCGACAGTTTTACTATGAACTATATCACTCACAGGTAAAGGATAATTTTCACAATACGTATGTTTCACTATATGTACAATAGATTTTACCACACTCTGGTAGACTGTCCGAAAACATGATAACTTATTCTCTGAAACTTGACTGGCTGAAGACGATCCTTGCACGCCGCTTGCTCTAAAGTGTTCAACAATATTCTTAATTTTATTGTAGAAGAAGTCTAAACATTTATTTGCTAGCACTGTATCTGAAAACCCCTCAGGTAACCTATTTTTCTTTTTGTTTCCCGTCAAATTATCTAGTACTGTATATAACTTATTAATATTGGTTCCCGCCTCCATGGTCTTTTGTCTATAATATTCACGTTTCCTTTTTACTATAAGTCTATTCTCTTCATTTCTTGCATCTTGATAGTCTCTTCTTGCCATATCTGTCCGGAACCTACGCCATAGTCTTTCTCTTTTCTTTTTTTCCTTTTTCGCTCGTAATATTTCTGCATTAAACCACGGCGCACGGTCTATCACCACAATTTCTTTCTCAAGCATAGGGCACATTTCATTATACTTTTCCTTGACAGTACCATTATATAATCTAGAAAGACATATCGCACATTCCTCACGTTTCCCGTATTCATGGTCACAAGTTTCATGCCTCTTTAAAGATAAACTTTGGATCATTGAGGTTATTAATAGGTTATTAATGAGGTTATTAATTGTACTACAACTGACCACAAACGCTCTACCCCTAGCTCCAACACAAAATGGCTTCAGGCCACTGCACTCCACAAACATTCTTCTCACAGACCTTACACAAAGAGCTTTTGATGGCATCAACTCAGCCAGGCCACCACACAGATCACTACTTGCCACACTCGACATAAGTAAAGCCTTCGATGCCATCCCCCGCTACAACCTAACAAACAAAATCTATGGCACAAACATGCACAACACAAAAAATGGGTGGCCAACTTCCTAGCAGGCAGAAGTGAACACATATCTTTTCCAGGTCGGTCATCTAGCATCAGAAACTTCCCAAACGGAGTCCCGCAAGGATCCATCCTGTCGCCCTCAGGCCCCACACTCTTCAATCTGTATTTGCATGATATAACTACACCCCTCACACCCCAAATAAACATAGCCTTCTATGCAGACTACATAACACTCACATGAACAAACCAAAACCCAGACAGTGCAATACTTCTCCTTCAACCCTATCTCAACACACTACATGACCGGTGCACTACAAACAGACTCAAGTTGGACCCCAGCCAAATCCTACGCAACCCTCCTCACAAGCTGGACAGCCAAACACAAATACACCCCGCAACTCACCATAAACAACACACCCCTAACACGCACACACTCCCCCAAAATCCTAGGAGTAACATATGATACTCTAATGACATTCAAACAACATACCACAAACATAAAATATAAACTGACACCCAGACTTAACGCCCTCAGGTCACTTGCCCACACCAAATTTGGACACAACAAAGAAACCACCACCACAGTTTACAAACAATACATAAGATCAGTGATGGAATATGGAAGCCCTGCCTGGGCTTCTAACCTAGCTGAAACACATCGCAAGACTTTACAGACTATCCAAAATAAAGCTCTAAAAATCATCGCAGGCTGCACAGCTACTGCACCAACAGATCACCTACATCAAGAAACCAAATTCCTCAAAGTCAAAGACCATCTGGACATGAGAGGCACTCAATTCCTGGCTGAAGCCTCCACAAACCAACACCACCCACTACAGTACATGGCAACACACCCACAGACACCAAGAAATATCAATACAACACCCAGCACATGGTATCACACACAAATACTGTCTTCTCTCCCTCCCTGCCCATCCCAAACCAGCTTCCAGAAGCACATCCATACTCATAGCTCTCGCCGTTCCATCCAATCAATCATAAACAACACACAGCTGCAGTCACGACCTCCCGAAATCCATCCTTCTGAATCCTCCCTTCCTCACAAGGACAGAGTCTACCTGGCTAGGCTGAGATGTGGGCACCATCCAGCTCTTCTGAGCTATCAGATGAGACTGAATGTCTCCATCGACGACACCTGCCCGAGATGTAGCACAGCACCCCATACCATTAAACACATCATAGAAGACTGCACTTCACACAATCACTTACACCAACAACATAATCTACACTCCTTGAGAGCTCTGTGGGAAAGCCGGACCGTGGCCATGGCCTTTCTTAGGGCCTTGGGGCTGTTCGGACAAGCAGCCTAGGGAACGACAACAACAACAACAGGGGACCCAACACAGAACCCTGAAGAAAATAGCTTTTTACTGAACCCCAATCTGCCTTAAAACCATTCATGCTAACTTTGTTTCCTACCAATCAGCCATGACCTAATCCACTGTAATAACGACCCACCTATTCCATGTGCTTCTACCTTCCTCATCAATCTCTCATGAGGGACTCTATCGAAGGCCTTACTAGTTTGTTCGGTGTGGTTCAGAGGTATTTATTTATCAAGCCAACAGAGGAAAATTAATTTAAATTTATGAAGGTGGTATGCTACTTGTGTCGAGAAATTAAGTACCTACCCACTATGTATGTAGTATTGAAATACTGTTTGTATTTTGCCTTATACTTAACACATGACTGGAACACAAAATCCCTTCTATGAATTCGCCTTTTCATGTGAACAACTGACAAAGCCGTCGGCTATAACAAAATAAATAACAAAAACACTATTTACTCATTTGAATCTTAATCGAATCAAACAAGACCATAACATTATTTATTGTATCCCATTAACGTTTCAAACATTCAGTCGAGTGTATAATTATATTATATGGTCCACAACCGTTCAATAAATGTATCACGCACATCGAAAACATGGTCAGAATACAATTAATTAAAACATAAATACAGGTTTCACATTTTGGAAAGCTCTATCATAAGAATTTTACTAAGAATTTAACGTTTGGCATTGAAATAAATGTCCAGCAATATTTAACAAAACGAATAAATAAATAAATAAAATAATATATATAAATATAATAATACAAAAATATAAACAAAGATAATTAATAATCATTTTAATAAACATTAGTTGTAAATAAGGAACTATTGCTTATTAACCTTTACCTTCGACCTATTTGACTTTACCCTTGACCTTGGAATAGGATCAGATTTTGTCTCCACTTTTTTTGTAAAATTAGTATAGGTACTTTAGGAACAAATTATTTCACAATTGTCTTTGACCTTAAACATTTTAACAAGTGTTGGTGCGGTTGGTGTTGATATTTTGGGTACACTACGAGCTATGCCCCAAACTCTTTCATAATCTATCTAGAGAGTAATAAGTCCTGGAGCCAAGGGGTGTTTGCATGCATGAATGGGCCGAAAATCACCCGCTTGATTTAGTTAGAGGGTCCACTGGGACACCTTTTTAGCGAGGGTAGACATCCCGAAACCCGGCAGTTATCGTGTTATTCGAGGTTTTCGCTGAATTTAATGAAATCAAAATAACTCCTTTTTTTATGTGTGACGGTTACATAAATTGCAATAACTCGGCAATGAAATGATCTACAGAGCTCTTTCATCACTCAAAGTAAAGCTGTAAGAATTATCTATTCAATGGATACAAACACAATAAGATTGGTCAATACCCAAGGTCACAAGAGGTCAAAGTATGACCTTTTCTGATGAGGAACTAAAATTTATGACTTTTAAAAATTAAATATTTGTGAAAAATAGGTAAATGGATTCAACGTTTAATGCTTTTATATTCTGGTTAGGTATACCATAGGCAAGTTTTTGAATTAGTTGGAAAAGTTGATTACGTATTTTAACCCCTGTGTAGCAATCAATTATTATGTTCCTTCCAACAACCAACTATACTCCTAAAATCGATTAATGAAATTTACAAACACATGTGGCAGTCCGTGGATTCGAACCCAGGATGCTCACACCGAAAATCAACACCTTATGCATCGCACCACAAAGACAGTTAAAGGTTGGTGGACACTGCCTACGATTTATTATGCAACTTCGAATCCTGCATATCAATCTAAGTATGTACACACATCCCAACTGCAACTCACGTAGGCTATGCATATGTGAATGGAAAGAGCAATTAATGGGGCCTTAACCACTAGGGAAGTCCTCTCGATAAATTACCCTTGAACCAATATCAATTATTATGTTCCTTCCAACAACCAACTATACTCCTAAAATCGATTAATGAAATTTACAAACACATGTGGCAGTCCGTGGATTCGAACCCAGGATGCTCACACCGAAAATCAACACCTTATGCATCCCACCACGAAGACAGTTAAAGGTTGGTGGACACTGCCTACGATTTATTATGCTACTTCGAATCCTGCATATCAATCTAAGCATGTACACACATCCCAACTGCAACTCACGTAGGCTATGTAGTCCATGAGCCAAGACCCGAATTTTGGGATATCGGTACCACCCGGGGTGACTAATTCTCTTAGGTGTTTTTAGCTTGCTACATGTCTCTAGTTTATGTTTTGATATGATAGCCCTTGCACATTGGTAGCTTAATGGTCGTTATCACTTCTTGAATAGACATACCCTACCGAAAATTCCGAAATTTTTTAAAATGTCAAATTTGGGGACAGGAATGCCTAAATGTCAACAAAATGCATATAGTAATTGTCACATTTAATACAAGTCCTGTAAATACACACTAAGCATGCCATGGGCTTGTACATACTATTATGGCAAATTACTACTCCTAAATATCATCTACGTCAGACTCGGAATCTGACTGTTGTGCCACCGGCTCTTCTTCAATAGCCTTGTTCTGACATGTCTGTAACCTGCACATGTCCGTGCATTTTAGACCATTGCTGAGGCAAGTACACTTAGGGAGTTCGCATGACCGCACACACTTGCAAGACAGTAGCTGCATAACAGCATCTGGTGCTGGTGAGCCTCGCATCCAGTTGACGGCAAGCTTACCGTCCTCATCTGTCATCCAACCGCAGTCTGTTGGGTTCGCAACAAATGGCTGGCTCTGAAGACTTCTCCTCCAGATCGCAGCCTGGTAGTTTGCACGCAGTGCATGCATGAAGAGGCAGTCCTCACAAGGAGGGAGTTGACTTGACTCTACCTCTCCACGTCTTGCACAGAACAGCTCATACCGAAGCTTGTTTACCTTAGTTGTGTGGGTAGATGGTAGGTACATGTGGCAGGTGATTTCCTGTAGCTTCTCAAAGAGTTCAGGAGACGCTTCCCATGAGCGTCCAAGTTCGTGAAAAGCATGCTGGTATGTCTTGTCCATCTTCACCTGCTTGAGTGTCGTCATCTTCCCTCGGCCAGCGAATGCACTGACGGTATCACAGCCTGTAAAGGCATGCATACCAATCAATGAATCACACACGCTGCCTCCCAGTGTGCGGCTCAGTGTGGTGATATCCAGGAATCTTGTCCGGTTCTTCGTCCCGCACTTCTGGAACAGATGGGATGGGATCTTGTGGCACATGCCAAGACACAACACCATGACGTCTGTATCTTCTGCAGTGATGATGACAGACTTGTTCCCAGATTCTGCTGCATGAAGTGCATGGAGAAGAAGGCGTGTGTCTGCTTCTTCTTGAGTTGACTTAAGCTCAGGAGCCTCTTCCCACTGCTCTTTGGTGATCTTGAAGCAGCGCTGCTCACATGTGACATACAGCTCCTTGTCCTTGAGCTTCTCCCTGTGCTGTGGTGCCTTCCATTCTTCTACCAAGAACTTGATAAGACTTGCCTTGTTGGAGGAACTACCGAGTAACTTTCTCCACTGCTGGATGTTGTGCCCAGGTTGAATGTTCTTGAAATGAATTCCTGTGCCTGCACTTCTTTTGGCTCGTTCTGCATCCTTGATGGATGTCTCCTTGTAGATATCAAACACAACATCAATGCGCCTGCTCTTAGCACCTTCATGAACAGCGTGACTCAGTGCTGTACCTGCAAGCTGTGAAAAAGTTTTGTCGTTTCCCTTCAGTTTGTGGACCAGGCTCATCCCATCAATTATGGTAGCAGAGGGCTCGGGTATCACTTCTGCAGGAGAAACATTCCTCTCTAACTCCTTTGCGAGGGCAGCCTTGTTGGTCTTGCGGAGAGACCCATCACCGCTGGCAAGTGCCCAAGGCAAAGGCCCCAGGGGATGAGCCAAGACATCACTCATTTTGAGCTTTCTGTTCTCGGCAACAAGGATCATCTGGCCAAATAGGTTCCTGTCAGCCTTTAAGATAACCTCCTTGGCATGGTCTTGTGAGCGTGGCTTCATTCTGATGTTAGTGAACGTTCTCAGTTTCGTCTTCGTCATCGTGTCATGAAACTGTATAGTTGGCGTATCGATCTCCAGGCGCTCTTCCTTGAAGGCTTGATATGCATCCTCTCCTATTCTGTAGGCCCCTAGAAGGTCTTTGACAACTTCTGGTGGTGCCATAGTCGCAGTTGACAAACTGACAAGATCTTCTTGCTCTGCGTTGAAGGGGTTCAACCAGCTGGTCTCCATCAGTTGAACTAAAGATTGGACATCGGCCTCATCTCTTCTAATCCTGGGCATCTGTAGGTCTGGGTGGCTGAAGTCAGTATACTTTTGGCCTACTACCATAGTCCTGAGCTGCCTTAAGTACCTGCTGCGATACTCCGATGTCAGGTAGTACCTGGCGACAGCTCCGCCTTTCAGGCTGAAGCCTTTTGTGCCCCCTGGTGTCTGGGTGTCTTTGTTGATCGTCTCTTCGATTGTCTGGTCCACAGGGATCCGTCCAAAGGGATTCTTGCTACCGATCTGGACCGAAAAGCCACCTTGCATGAAGTGTTCATGGACCTCTGGGTGTTCAATGGGCAGTCGAGACATCAAGGCATAGTAGTAGGTTAGGAACCGGGCATAGTTCACTTTGTCATAGGCAAAACACCACGGTATCATCTGTCGGATTGCTCCTAGGTGGAGCATCCAGTTGCCTTCTCTGGAGGCTCGAATTAAGTCCAGCATGATCTCAACCATGTCCAGGTATGACATCCAGAATGCTGAGAGGTTGTGTTCATCTCTGAGGGTCTCAAGATAAACTTGGAAAAGCTTCATGATATGAGTGCATGATTCACTCTCCATCAGCTCTTGAAAGAGTCCCTGAGACACATTGCTGTGAAAGCTGTTGATGTCCTTCAGTGTTTCATCTAGATGGTGTATGTCCCTTGAATGGTTTTCTTCTAGCCATGAAAGGAAGCCTTTCCATGCAAGCCTCATCAGTGCTTCATACACGAGCTTGTGTAGTCTCACTGCTCTGTTGTACCTCTTGCCGTTCATCACTCCTGACACTGATCCTTCTGCGATGATACCTGATTCCACACACAGATCTCTAAGACCTGCATCTTGAAACCTCTTTCCTATGGTGGAGATGAGATTACAGATTGTGTGGAAGACGCCCATCCTGATGATAATGTTCTTGAACTTCTCTTGTTTCCAGATAACTTCGGCAGCTTTGGCATAGAGTGCTTGATCAAACACGCACACAATCTTGTTAAGCTGTAAGGACTGCATGATAGCATGCGTTTGTTCCAAGATTTCATTAACGGTGGACATTTCTGTTGCGGGAGCATTGATAGTGGGCAGGTAGCTTACAGTGTCCTGAACCACTGCAATGTCTCTGCACATTTTGATGTTGAACCCAGTCCAACTGCTGATGGACTGGTCCTCATGGTCTGACATTCGAGTAAGAAGCCAGATATGGTTCTTTGTCTTTGAATCCTGGACTTCCTTGGTAGTGTCGACATACGCAGTCTCAATCCTAGGTGGCCCTGCCCGCCGCCCAACATTGTATATTGGCAGCATTGATGATGTCTGAGTGATGCTTCTTATCTTGGACTTGGTAATCTCTGGCAGGACTTTCTCTGGCACAGAGCCTGCAACCTTGGACTGGACAGCAATGCCATTGACTCTATGAGAAGTACCTGCTCCACTTAGGGTCTCTTCAAGTCGGTCAATGTTATCCCAGGCCAGGGTTGTGAACACACCAGGGTAGATGTTTGCTGGCAGTGGAATGTCATCCTTTGAGCATTCCAGCTTCTGGATACAAAGGGCTGTATCGATCTCCTCAAACATTGAGTAAGACACACAGTGACCAAGACGATTCAGAGTTCGGATCAGTTCTGTGTTTCCTGTCAAAGACTTTACAGCATTGGTCAGCAGTACGTGCTTGGGTGGTTTTGTCTTGCCACTGGTAACAGCAAAGACCAAGTCACTGCCAAAGGAAGTGGCAAGACGTTGAGCTCTTTCAGAGGGAGTTTCACACTCACACTCTCCTGTCAGCAGGGTGTGCAGGAATTGAGTGACTGCTGCAGGAATGACATTCTGATCTGTATCGGGAGGCCATGGCTGACTCACATCTTGTTTATTGATCTCATTCCTCAGCTGCATTCCTGCTTTGGTTAAGACATCTTCAGAGTTAGCTGCTCTTGCTTCTTGCAGGTCTTTTGCCATTTTGTGTGCTTGCCGGGCAAGGTCGTCCATTGAGAGGCTGCGTGGATAGATTAGAAGCTTTCCTTTCTCATCTGGGACAAAGCGTAGTGATTCTCCAAACTCGGTTTCAATCTTTCGGCGAACATGTTTCTTTGTCGCTGGTTTCAGTTGGATAATACCACGGGACATCATGGATCTCTCAAGCCTAGATGTGAGGTTTGTCATAGGCAGTACCTCTGGGTTGGGGAATAATTTGGTCCTTATATACAAGCAGAGTTCCTCGAGGGCTTCTGTCTCAACCTCTTCGTAGCGTGCTTCCTCGCTTTCTTCCTGATTTTCACCTGCACCCGACCTGGCGGCCGCTGGGAAATCATCTTTTGTGAAGAGTTTGTAGCACGACTTGTGGTAGTGACCCTCTGCAGCAACAAGGTCTCTGCTAACTAAACCAAGGATTCTCTGGTTGAGTTTCCTTATTGCTGCTCTGCGAATCTTCTCATCTGCTCGTAGCTCAACACACTGTATGAGTGGCTCCCTTGTCTTTGTTGTTTTTATGTACTTGCTTGACTTCTCGCAGAAGATACATACTTTGGCATACACCCTGCTAGTACTAGGGGCATCCCTTGATGCCCTCCTCCTGGGGTCGACGCTTGCTGATTCTATCTTGACACCCTTGGCAAGGATAGAATCCAGTGACTTCTTCATTGTAAAGAGACTACGACATTTACGGTGATAATGTATGTGTGGTATTCCTCCTTCTTCAAGGCCCTTGGCTGCTTCCAGGACTGGATCATGCTGCCTGATTTCTGCAGCCCTGAGCAATGTGTTCCAGGAGTCCAAATCCTGTGGTGACACCAGAGCATCGCTGTCATCATCAGAGCAGTGGATGATACAGTCGATCCGTGCTCTCTTCCTCGCAGATGGTTCCATCCTGCCGTCAAACAGTCGACACACACCTGCAAAAAATATCACCATTAAACCATGAACAAACAAACACATTACATGGAAACCACTCTACATATGTTTGCTCCTTCCAATAATTAATTATCCCAAAAATATAACAAAAAATCCCCAAATATGAAATAAACCCCTAAATATGGAGAAACTTGAAATACACATCGGAATAATTCTTGTAGAGAATCAAATAAGCTACAAGAGCTGTTAGAATATATTTTTCAATGTTCCCCATATTTAAGGATTTATTCTAGATTTAGAGGAAAATACCCAAAATATAGAGTATATTCCGAAATATGAGGAAATTTGAAAAATACCTAGGAACAACTCTGGTAGAGAATATAATTCTACATAGGTGTTCAAAGTTTCGCGATGATTGTGTGATGGATTTTAAAGAAAATGAGGAAAACGCCGAGCGTCACGCTAAAAATCTTTATTTTTGGGTAGCGCCCCTATTGCATCAAAAAAATTAGACTAAGCTACCAGTGCGAGAAGGCTATCATATCTTAATGTACTTACAGTCACTCTATAAACATTTTAGTACCATTCGTGTTTAGTCACCCCAGGTGGTACCGATATCTGGCCTGGCTCATGGACTAATGCATATGTGAATGGAAAGAGCAATTAATGGGGCCTTAACCACTAGGGAAGTCCTCTCGATAAATTACCCCTGAACCAATATCAATTATTATGTTCCTTCCAACAACCAACTATACTCCTAAAATCGATTAATAAAAGGTATATATACCGTATCAACGTACTGAAGCATAACAGATATATGCCGTAATTTGTATTCTTTAGGATTGCAATAGGAATGCAAAAATGAGTTAATCCAGTATATTTTATGTTCTCTGTTCATATATTGTTCATTTACAATTTTGGGAAAACTAATTTTTGTTTTTTTGTTTTCAGTGAAGAATGTCTGGCTTACCAAAGAAAAGATTAAGGGCATCACAGTCACCATCCTCAAGTGGTTCTTGCGATCCCAAGAAATGCATAATCTGCCAAAAGTATGATGATAAATGTGAAACGACTAGCACAGAGAATGGCAGGGCACGTATCATTGAAGCAGCGGAAGTGAGAAAGGACGTAGTTTTTGAAAGACTGAAGCAAGTGGATAAAGGCAAATTCTTATACCATGTTACTAACGAATGTTATAAACAGTATACCCTGAAGAATACACTGGATAAACTCAAGCAGTTAACCGAAGTCTCCACGGATATTGCTGCTTATTCCCCAGAGGATAGCTCATCCTCTAAAAGGAGTAGACGGTCTATGGTGGATTCTCGAGACCCCGCATCTCTGCCAGCTAATATTAACAAGTTTTTAAAGAAATGTGACATTTGTGGAAATCCAAAACACAACAACGTATACGATAAATGGAGGATTTCTGAAAAAGGACGGGCTGAATCATTCCTAAAGGCAGCCATGATACTTCAGGATGATGTGTTTACCCGAACTTCCGACTTGCAAGATGCGAATGCCATATTTGGAGCGGATCTTTACTGTCACAGCCAGTGTATTCGTAACTACATCAAGAAAGGAGAGAAAGTAGCAACTGAATCATCGTCAACGCCAACTGGCCAGCAGAAGTTTGATATCTTTGCAAATTTTAGGAAAGATTTAGCACCAGGGTTGAACTCGGGGAGATGCTATAACCTGACTTATATTTCCAAGTGCTGTAATGAAGCGCGGAGTAATGATCAAACTCGTTTTACGTACACAAACAGGGATGTGAAAATGTACCTAACCCACCTGTTTGGGGGGGGATGTCGCATTTTTTGTCCCAACCGGTTAAAAAAACAACACCATTGTTTTCAAGCCAGGTGCAGCTGAGACAGAGCCAGAGAGAAGTGAAAGGTCATTAGATAGGGAAACAGTAAGAAAGTGTGGTACCATGTTGAGAGATTGCATCCTCAACGAAGACTTTGAGCTGAATGACAGGTTCTGTGATGCCAATGAACTTGAGAAAGCATATTCTGACATGATAATTCCCAGTGACGTTGCAGACTTTTTTCCAGCTCTTTTTGATGTTGATATTTTACACAGTGACAATATTGTAGATGGTGAGCCTGAAATTTATGAGGAGAGTCTGACATACGGAGCCCTGTATGTTAATTTAAGTGTTAGAATTAGAGTTGAAGGAGCCAAACTACCCAAACGGTGAAGCAGACTAGCGAGCGACCAAGCGAGAGGGTAAATCAGCTCGCCCGCATACCTGCACACCTGCGTGCGTCATAGGGGACCCTGCAAACTACCTCGATGACCGATGCTATGACGTATGATCGACGCCCGGAGCTGTGAGTGGACCAGGCACCTGTTATGCGACTCGAGGAGCTATGATTGGAGCAGGCACCACCCTCCGCCTCCTGATTCGTTCCTACACCATCATTGTTTGGTATATAAGACCCGAGTTGTGGGCATTCAAATCAGTCTCATTTGGAGTTGGGGAAGGTGAACTTGCAGCTGGAGGAAGACGGGGTGAAGTATTATAATGGGATTGTGACTGTCAGTCAGATTATATAAATGTGTGTTAAGTGTGTTCGGTGTAAACACTTACGTTATGTTGGTTAGTGAGATATGTGATTGGGAATTAACGTGAACGCTACTATTATGTGTTTAACTATTTGATTGCGAATTAACGTTAACGCTACTATTATGTACGTAACTATTTGATTGGGATTTAACGTTAACGCTATTATTATGTACTTAACTATTTTAGTTGACTAACTTGTGGACTAAAGCAACTCTTTAAGTAATTGGGTTATGATGAAAGTAATACTATTGTTTTATATTAATACTTACGAGTTCTTTCATTTTATTTGACTTAAGCTTACATTGCTTAACACCTTACGAGCGGCCTATGCGGTTTATTTATGTGTACCGCCCAGCGGGGTGTTTTTAGCCAAAATAGGGCTGTTTACGTGATCATTTTCATGCCTAAATAAGACCCAGAACGTAAAACAAGTATCTATCCCTGAAAGGGCATAAACAGAGCTTTCGAATGACACCATAACGATCCTTGTATGATGGATAGTTTTCTTGCAATAACCGTGCAACGCGAGTGCAAAAAGCAGGTAATTCGGTACTTTCGGTACATAATTGAGTATGTAGCGAGTGAGAGAGGGAGGAGGGAGCTGAGATTTGTGTCAGTAGGTTCGCCGCGGTGGTCTGGAGCAGTCATACGCTCGCTAGTCTCCTGCCACCACTTGTCTCTCTCTCTCAGCCACATTACGTGCTGAAATTGCCACTCGAGTTATGTCGAGCGCCGCCACATAGTCCAGCTTTATTTAACTCGACTTAAGTGGTGGGCCGCTTTTTAAGGGTTAACGGTGCTTAGTACGGTGATGCTATTGTCTCATATTAGTAATATCGCCTTAGACTAACATGGCTGTGTTAATATTACTTCTAGTGATTTCCTAAGCTGAAAAAAATTCTTTTGCTTCAAAATATTATATTTTGCTTTTCATATTATTTGAGTGAGACCTGAATCGAATCTATGAAGCGATCCTGTAAACTTTATTTACTCATAATCAAACCTCAATGTTACGTGGTTAAGAAATACATTTAACTAATTATTAAATATATATCTAACTTTTTATGTGACTTTGATATTACTCCTGATGATAATAATAATATAATACTATTAACGTTAGACAAGAACCAAGAATAAGTACATTAAATATAAATAAAAGGACATATAAGAAAATTATCTATTCATTTCAAAAAGGGTAAGAGACAGAAATATTCTTACTTTAATATTTATCTTTCAAGACTTTATATAAAATTAATAGTCCTTCTTTAGATATAACTTCTTCAGTTCATAACCATAGCCTACTAAGCTTCGGTTAAATAATAATTCTTTATAAATACTACATGACTTTAATTAGTTTCAGTATTTTTCATAATTAAAGAGTATCAGTCAATAAAGGATACTAAGTCCTAAGATCCAAAAGGAAAGGAAGCAACAACAGGAAATACTTTTATTAGATTTTACTTTTGTTTTGCCTTCAGCTGACTGATACCTTAATATATATCTCTGTGCTATCTAGATTCATCAAGTTAACCACTTGAGGATCAAGATACGTAACAGAAGAGTGGCGACCTTGCCAGGATTCGTTTCATACAGTTTCACTCAGTTTCATTACCGTTTCACTACTTAAAAACCAAATATTAATCATGCCTCAACTAATTAATGACGAAGATGCTCGAGTTTTCATAGAATCAGAACCCACAGCCCCTGATATTGACTGTCTGTCAAAATCCGAACTGAAAGTGCTTGCCTCACATCTCCAATTAACTGTCTCAAACATGTCCAAAGTAGAGGTGGCTCAGACCATAAAAACCCACCTGTTCCCTGTAGAAGGCGGGGAGGGTGACGGAGCAGTTGGTGGGATCCCGAGTAAACCTAGCCAACTTGATGAACAATTGCCACCTGGTTTGACCGGTGATCAAGTACTGGAACTAGCCAGAATAAAGACCGAACAAGCCAGAATAAATGCCGAAGCAAATGCCGAACAAGCCAGACTAAATGTTGAACTAGAACTAGCCAGAATAAAAGCAAATACCGAAGAAACTAGCATAAAATGTGAATATCAATATCGTACGGCTCAACTAAATGTCAATACAAATGCTCCCGAAATTGCTCCCCCTCTGGGATTGACTATGACTAGTGTCATTCCACCTTTCACTGAGGATAATGTGCAGGATTTCTTTGTTTTGTTTGAGGAAGTTGCGGGAGGTATGAAGTGGACAAGAGATCAATGCCCTTTTATGTTACAAACCGTTTTGACAGGGCAGGCTCGAGCCACGTATTTGTCAGAAGTAGCAGAAGTTAGGCAGGATTATGACAATCTCAAAGAAGCTATCCTAAAAACCTATCAATTGCAGCCTGAGGCTTACAGGCAATCTTTCCGTAAAAACCAGAAGAAAGTAGAAGAAACCCATAAGGTATTTGCCAGGACCATGACTAAAACTTTCAATCATTGGGTCAAGAGTAAGAAAGTCACAAGCTACAACGATCTGAAGGAGTTGGTCCTGTTAGAAAATTTCCTATGGAAAATTGATTCTTCTGTATCCTATCATTTAAAGGGGAAAAGGGTAGATTGTCTTGCCGACGCTGCTGACATGGCTGACACATACGTGCTCAACAACAAATTTCGTGGAAAGAAGCCCTACGATAATTCTAGCTCTAATTTTAAGTATCCCAATCACAAATCTGACAGACCCAGTCACAAGCCTATAACGTCTTCCCCAGCTAGCCAAAATATAATTGTTCCCCCAACTAAAAATGCGACTCAGGGCAATGGTAACAGAGGTGGGCCCCAAACTAATAGTAATGCTCAAAGAGGGAACGTTCCCGTATCCCCTAAAGTATGTACTTTTTGTGGCATGAGAGGCCACCTAGCTTATCAGTGCTGGGCCAAGGAGAGAACCGAGAGATCGGGGCAGACAGTTGCCGCCGTATCTCAAACTCCATATGTGCCTGTAATGCAGGACTCCCGACAGAAGGAGTACCTAGCACCAAAAGTTCCTTTAATGCAGGACTCCCGACAGAAGGAGTACCTAGCAGCTAACGTAAATCATCTAGACAGGGGTGTAGTAGCATGTGTGGTGCAACCCACTAGGGTTAAGCCAATAATAATTTCACCATCAGTGCAGGACAGTTACCGTCCCTTTATTTCATCTGGCAACGTGAGATTAAATGGTTGTATGCATGAGGTAAAAATTCTGAGAGACACAGGTTCTACTAGCACCCTCATGGTGAATCCTTACACTGAGTGCCCACCTGGCGAACCAGTTGTAATGAGAGGTGCTGGAGGCCAGTTTTATGCATACTTAACACCTTACGAGCGGCCTATGCGGTTTATTTATGTGTACCGCACAGCGGGGTGTTTTTAGCCAAAATAGGGCTGTTTACGTGATCATTTTCATGCCTAAATAAGACCCAGAACGTAAAACAAGTACCTATCCCTGAAAGGGCATAAACAGAGCTTTCGAATGACACCATAACGATCCTTGTATGATGGATAGTTTTCTTGCAATAACCGTGCAACGCGAGTGCAAAAAGCAGGTAATTCGGTACTTTCGGTACATAATTGAGTATGTAGCGAGTGAGAGAGGGAGGAGGGAGCTGAGATTTGTGTCAGTAGGTTCGCCGCGGTGGTCTGGAGCAGTCATACGCTCGCTAGTCTCCTGCCACCACTTGTCTCTCTCTCTCAGCCACATTACGTGCTGAAATTGCCACTCGAGTTATGTCGAGCGCCGCATAGTCGCTTTAACTCGACTTATGTTGCTCGCCGCTAAATAAGGGTTAATAAAAGGCGAAATTGAATGTGAGTTACTACAGGGTGAGGCCACCATAGCTTTGTGTAGGTCCCAAGATATCCCTGTGCCTGGGGTAACACTCCTTTTGGGGAATGATGTAGCAGGTGAGAAGGTCCGACCAGACCCCATTTTGTCACTTTCCCCTGTTAACGAGCCACTAACCGGTGAGCTCGACAAGGAGTTGCCAACTGTTTTCCCTGTGTGTGCTGTCACACGTTCAATGTCTCAAGTAGCAGTTCCCTCAGACAGAAATGTACCGAATGTAAGAGTTGATGAAAGGGATGATGAGAGTGTGAATGACGCTCCAACTGTGCCTGATGATGTGACTGAGGTGGATTTATCTGACACCTTTATGGCTCATCTTGATCCTAACGATGACCATGAAACCCCTCCAAATTGTCCTAGTGGCCTGGTAGAGCTACAGAGAGATGATCGTGAATGCAAGGAGTTAGCTGCCAGGTCCGTGAGTGAAGAGGAATGTGAGAAGGAGGGTGGTGAATGTTTCTACCTCAAAGGAGGAGTATTGTGGCGAAGATGGAGACTGCCACACAGACCAATCGATGACGGGGCTTGGGACATCCATCAAGTAGTAGTCCCCAAACCTTGTCGTAGAGATATCATGGAAATGGCACATTGTATACCATTGGCAGGACACCTAGGTGTGAGAAAAACTCTAGACAGAATCAGAGCCCACTTTTACTGGCCAGGAACGCGTGCAGATGTAGTGGAGTGTTGTAGAGTGTGTCACACTTGCCAGATGACAGGAAAACCCAATCAGAAGGTGCCTGTACATCCTCTGGTGCCCTTGCCCGTTTTCGAGAATCCTTTTACTCGGGTGGTAGTGGACATTGTAGGCCCATTGCCTAAGACTTCCCAAGGTAACATTTATTTATTAACTATCATGGACATGGCAACTCGCTACCCAGAGGCTATACCCTTAACCCCTAACTGTCGGCGAGCAACATAAGTCGAGTTAAATAAAGCTGGACTATGTGGCGGCGCTCGACATAGGTCAAGTGGCAATTTCAGCACGTAATGTTGCTGAGAGAGAGAGACAAGTGGTGGCAGGAGAGTAGCGAGCGTATGACTGCTCCAGACCACCGCGGCGAACCTACTGACACGAATCCCACCTCCCTCCTCCCTCTCTCACTCGCTATATACGGAATTGTATCGGGAAAGTGCCTAATTACATGCTTTTTGCACTCGCGTTGCACGGTTATTGCAAGAAAACTAGCCATCATAAAAGGATCGTTATGGTGTCATTCGAAAGCTCTGTTTATGCCCTTTCAGGGATAGATACTTGTTTTACGTTTCTGGTCTTATTTAGGCATGAAAATGATCACGTAAACAGCCCTATTTTGGCTAAAAACACCCCGCTGGGCGGTACATATAAATATACCGCATAGGCCGCTCTTAAGGTGTTAAGGACTACCTCTGCTCCAACTGTTATCAAGGAACTGCTCAAATTCTTCACCAGAATGGGTTTCCCCCATGAGGTGCAAAGTGATCAAGGAACTAATTTTACCTCTAACATTTTCCAGCAGTCCCTGAAGGAGTTGGGTATCGAGCATGTAAAGTCTAGCACCTACCACCCAGAGAGTCAAGGGGTTCTCGAACGATATCATCAGACATTAAAGGGAATGTTACGTAAGTATTGTACAGAGACCGGAGTTGAGTGGGATAAGGGGGTACCTTTTCTTTTATTTGCTACTCGTGAGGTTCCAACTGAATCCCTGGGTTTTTCCCCTAATGAGCTAGTTTTCGGTCACCAGGTAAGAGGTCCTTTGCAACTATTGCAGGATAGCCTAGTTGGCCAGGAGGGGAACCAAAACCTCCTCAAGTATGTTTCAGATTTCAAAACCCGGCTGAGATCCTCATGTGAGTTTGCCGCTCAAAACTTGACAGTGGCTAAAAGCTCCATGAAGAAATGGTATGACAGAAAAGCCCGTGAGAGGGAGTTTAAGCCCGGTGATGAGGTTTTGGTCCTGCTCCCCCTTTTTGGCCAACCTTTATCTGCCAAGTTCAGGGGCCCATATAAGATCATTCGGAGGGTGAGCATTACCGATTATCTAGTAACTACCCCCGACAGGAGAAAGCCCACGCAAGTATTCCATATAAATATGTTGAAGCCCTACCATAGGTCCCCTGATTCCTCTCCTCCAGATTCTCCCACTGTGGCAGTGAATGTCAGGACCTGTGAACAGCCTGGTGCGGACGAAGTCTTCAGTTCTCTTACTGACCCGCAACAGAATGTTCCAGAGCCTGAAGGTATCCATGCAGACTTTGACTTGTCATGTAGCCTATCCAACTTTCAGTATAATTCAGTGGCTTTGAGGGAATTACCATCTAAACTATGTCACCTTCCCTCTGATCAAGCGAACCAACTAATCTCTGTTTTATCTCAGTCTCCCAGTGTGTTCCGTGATACTCCAAGGCTCACTTCTTTGGCCGTGCACGACATCGACGTAGGGGATGCAACTCCCATTAAACTATCCCCCTACCGTGTCTCACCACAACGCAGGAGTATACTGCAGGTCGAGCTTGACTTAAATTTTTCAAACCAGCTGATCACAAGGGCCTTCAGCCAGTGGAGTAGTCCGGTCATACTTGTGCCAAAGCCAGACGGGAGCCAAAGGTTTTGTAGGGACTATAGGCAAGTCAATGCTGTTACAAAGAACGATACCTACCCACTGCCACGGATCAAAGATTGCATTTACCGGGTTGGCCTCATACAGCAGTAAGTTTAATTTAATGAGAGGATTTTGGCAATTAGCTCTCCCTTGTAGCGAGGTAAATATCATGCTTTTGTAGTGCGCTTTTAAGCCTTCAGCTGTGAGATGCCTTTCAGTTCGAATAACGCTCCAGCTACGTTCCGGCTATGTTCTGATGTGGTACCTGGAGACGTTGCCTACTTTGGGTGATATCCTTATTATATCCTCATTATAATCTTGCTGTTGCCAATCTAGTGGTGAATCTATTGATGTATTATGTTTAATATTATGTACTATACTCCTTAAACTCTTTTCTAGGGGGGAGGTCTGACATACGGAGCCCTGTATGTTAATTTAAGTGTTAGAATTAGAGTTGAAGGAGCCAAACTACCCAAACGGTGAAGCAGACTAGCGAGCGACCAAGCGAGAGGGTAAATCAGCTCGCCCGCATACCTGCACACCTGCGTGCGTCATAGGGGACCCTGCAAACTACCTCGATGACCGATGCTATGACGTATGATCGACGCCAGGAGCTGTGAGTGGACCAGGCACCTGTTATGCGACTCGAGGAGCTATGATTGGAGCAGGCACCACCCTCCGCCTCCTGATTCGTTCCTACACCATCATTGTTTGGTATATAAGACCCGAGTTGTGGGCATTCAAATCAGTCTCATTTGGAGTTGGGGAAGGTGAACTTGCAGCTGGAGGAAGACGGGGTGAAGTATTATTATGGGATTGTGACTGTCAGTCAGATTATATAAATGTGTGTTAAGTGTGTTCGGTGTAAACACTTACGTTATGTTGGTTAGTGAGATATGTGATTGGGAATTAACGTGAACGCTACTATTATGTGTTTAACTATTTGATTGCGAATTAACGTTAACGCTACTATTATGTACGTAACTATTTGATTGGGATTTAACGTTAACGCTATTATTATATACTTAACTATTTTAGTTGACTAACTTGTGGACTAAAGCAACTCTTTAACACCTTACGAGCGGCCTATGCGGTTTATTTATGTGTACCGCCCAGCGGGGTGTTTTTAGCCAAAATAGGGCTGTTTACGTGATCATTTTCATGCCTAAATAAGACCCAGAACGTAAAACAAGTATCTATCCCTGAAAGGGCATAAACAGAGCTTTCGAATGACACCATAACGATCCTTGTATGATGGATAGTTTTCTTGCAATAACCGTGCAACGCGAGTGCAAAAAGCAGGTAATTCGGTACTTTCGGTAGATAATTGAGTATGTAGCGAGTGAGAGAGGGAGGAGGGAGCTGAGATTTGTGTCAGTAGGTTCGCCGCGGTGGTCTGGAGCAGTCATACGCTCGCTAGTCTCCTGCCACCACTTGTCTCTCTCTCTCAGCCACATTACGTGCTGAAATTGCCACTCGAGTTATGTCGAGCGCCGCCACATAGTCCAGCTTTATTAAATACGACTTAAGTGGTGAGCCGCTAATAAAGGGTTAAGTAATTGGGTTATGATGAAAGTAATACTATTGTTTTATATTAATACTTACGAGTTCTTTCATTTTCTTTGACTTAAGCTTACATTGCTTAACGGTGCTTAGTACGGTGATGCTATTGTCTCATATTAGTAATATCGCCTTAGACTAACATGGCTGTGTTAATATTACTTCTAGTGATTTCCTAAGCTGAAGAAAATTCTTTTGCTTCAAAATATTATATTTTGCTTTTCATATTATTTGAGTGAGACCTGAATCGAATCTATGAAGCGATCCTGTAAACTTTATTTACTCATAATCAAACCTCAATGTTACGTGGTTAAGAAATACATTTAACTAATTATTAAATATATATCTAAGTTTTTATGTGACTTTGATATTACTCCTGATGATAATAATAATATAATACTATTAACGTTAGACAAGAACCAAGAATAAGTACATTAAATATAAATAAAAGGACATATAAGAAAACTATCTATTCATTTCAAAAAGGGTAAGAGACAGAAATATTCTTACTTTAATATTTATCTTTCAAGACTTTATATAAAATTAATAGTCCTTTAGATATAACTTCTTCGGTTCATAACCATAGCCTACTAAGCTTCGGTTAAATAATAATTCTTTATAAATACTACATGACTTTAATTAGTTTCAGTATTTTTCATAATTAAAGAGTATCAGTCAATAAAGGATACTAAGTCCTAAGATCCAAAAGGAAAGGAAGCAACAACAGGAAATACTTTTATTAGATTTTACTTTTGTTTTGCCTTCAGCTGACTGATACCTTAATATATATCTCTGTGCTATCTAGATTCATCAAGTTAACCACTTGAGGATCAAGATACGTAACAAGAGTGACACTAGATCTTCCAAGATAAAAAAAAGTACTATCTGTGTATCAAGTCATCTTTTACGTTGTAAATAATGGTAAAAAGCGAACCCCTTTGCACATGTTGAACTCTGAAGCTATTTATAATGTGTGTAGGTCAAAAACGCTTATTTCTAGTCTCAATACGTTTGGACTGGCAATTAGTTATGACGAGCTACTCCGCTATCATTCTGATATGGCATCATTTGTTACAGAAGCAAGTCAGGGTCAGGTCCCACTTCCTAGTCATTTAAACACATCAAGCTTCACGTTGGGGGCCTTTGATAATTTTGATCATGAGGAAGCAACACTATCTGGCATAGGAGGAAGTCATGACACTGTTATGATTCTTATGCAGGACAAACTTCAAGGAGTGACTGAATAGTAAGCTTAACACCTTACGAGCGGCCTATGCGGTTTATTTATATGTACCGCCCAGCGGGGTGTTTTTAGCCAAAATAGGGCTGTTTACGTGATCATTTTCATGCCTAAATAAGACCCAGAACGTAAAACAAGTACCTATCCCTGAAAGGGCATAAACAGAGCTTTCGAATGACACCATAACGATCCTTTTATGATGGCTAGTTTTCTTGCAATAACCGTGCAACGCGAGTGCAAAAAGCATGTAATTAGCCACTTTCCCGATACAATTCCTTATATAGCGAGTGAGAGAGTGGCGGCGCTCGACATAGGTCGAGTGGCAATTTCAGCACGTAATGTTGCTGAGAGAGAGAGACAAGTGGTGGCAGGAGAGTAGCGAGCGTATGACTGCTCCAGACCACCGCGGCGAACATACTGACACAAATCCCAGCTCCCTCCTCCCTCTCTCACTCGCTATATAAGGAATTGTATCGGGAAAGTGGCTAATTACATGCTTTTTGCACTCGCGTTGCACGTTTATTGCAAGAAAACTAGCCATCATAAAAGGATCGTTATGGTGTCATTCGAAAGCTCTGTTTATGCCCTTTCAGGGATAGATACTTGTTTTACGTTCTGGGTCTTATTTAGGCATGAAAATGATCACGTAAACAGCCCTATTTTGGCTAAAAACACCCCGCTGGGCGGTACATATAAATAAACCGCATAGGCCGCTCTTAAGGTGTTAATAACTTGCTGTTATGTCTGGGCTGTTTTCATATGATTAAGGTAGTCATGGGTGCGATAGGAAAGCTCATTAATGGCAGTGGAGCAGAAACTATATTGGTAGAGTCTAAAGCATTTGGCCAAAATGTGGTAAGATCAGTTCTTGATGGATCACATTATACGAGGTCGTTGAAGGGTTTGTTCATGCTCTCTGAGTGTATAGAAAGGCTGCAGTGGGCGGAGTTCTTCAAAGTGGAAGGAATTGAGAGGTACAGGGATGAGCTTGAGCATCTGAGACTGTTGAAAATCTCTGTAGCAGAAAAGAAGAGGGAGGAAAGCAAGGTTCATTTGGAGGCATTTATGTCAAACTCAGAAGTCATGGTTGAAGACTTCAATAAATTTAGATGTCAGAGAAGTGCAGCGTCAGAGACTTACATTCTGGGACCACTTCGTCAGAATGGTGGCTGTTCTAAAGGACTTGGTTAGGGCAGACCGTGAGGAAGACTGGAAACTCCATCTCCAAAGTGTTCAATCTGTGCTGCCGCTATTTGCTGGATGTGATAGGGTCAACTATTTTAGATGGGCTTCATTATACCTAGAAGATATGAGAAAGCTACCAGAAGATGTGTACAAGAGTTTCCTGGCAGGCAAGTTCGTGGTGAAGCGGACAGATGGACCATTCAGTGCTGTAGGGGCAGACATGTGTCTCGAGCAGACGATAAATCGATCCCAGAAGAGTGCTGGGTGTATCATCGGTAGCACCAAAAAGAAGCAATTCGTTGCTCAGTGGGAGATCATTTACCATGAAATGTTAGCTGTTGTCAATTTCCAACGTCAGATCAGTGGAGTCGTCACACCTAGCACAGAACTTTTAGTAAACCACAAGTTCAACTTATAGGCAACAAGGTCATCTGAGACATTGATTCAGGATATGATTGAGTATGTAAAAGAACATGACAACCCCATGACGTTACCGTGTGAAGGAGACAAAGACAAGCTTCACAACATCCTCACACAGGAAATCATGACAATGGAAATCCGTGACAATCTGCTCGAATTTGATGAAAGATCTAGGAAGAAGTATGAAACATTCCGAAATGTAAGAATCGTAATGAAACAGATCCATCTTTGATACCATTCACAGGACGAACCTTAAGACATTCAAATCCATGAAGGGAGACCAATGTACCTATAAATCTACAAGCAAAGAGACCAAGAAGCAAATGGCAGAAACCCAGAAGATCTATGACATTGCTCGTGTCCCCGAGGATATGACATGAAACATTTGCTGGGGTTTGACCTGATTGACAGCAGTTACCTCTTTGACAAGAATGGACTAATGACCAAACCAAACAAAAGTGAACTGTGCAATGAGTTAGAAAAACATCTTGAAAAAGCAGACTATATACCACCATCTAAATGGAAGCCAGCAAATACAGTGACTATCATTGATGTAATGGCAGGCCTTCGTCGTATGCGGGCATCCCAGATGAACACCTTTGGTGAACTCTGCGATAAGTTCTTGGAGGTGTCATATGGACTTGGTAGTAACTCTAAACGTGTCGACTTCGTCTTTGACACATACATTGAGGGTTCAGTGAAGGACAGCGAAAGAACTAGAAGGTGTGGTTGCAGCCAAATTGATTTATATGGGATAGGTACAGGAACGCAATTGCCAGTCACAATGGATGCATTCTGGGCCTCATCTGCAAACAAATCCAAGCTACAGAAACTCATTCGACAACGCATCTTAACCAAGCCAAAACCGATGACAGATACAGTTGTTAGCTCGATTGGACTTCCACCTGAAAGTGAACCATGCCTGGCTATTTTGAATGGAAAAGAGACACCATTACCTGATCTAGACACAACGATTGAAGAGGCCGACGTCGGAATTATCCCACATGCTCGTCATGCAGTTGAGAATGGGACTAAGAGAGTGGTTATTATATCAAATGATACTGATGTAGTAATCTTGGCCCTACACTACTGGTCGCTTCTGAAGGCACATGGCCTATGAGAGATGTGGATTCGTGCTGGTGTTGGTAATACCACAAGATACATACCCCTTCATGTTGGTAATACCACAAGATACATACCCCTTCATGTTGGTAATACCACAAGATACATACCCCTTCATGTTGGTAATACCACAAGATACATACCCCTTCATGTTGGTAATACCACAAGATACATACCCCTTCATGTTGGTAATACCACAAGATACATACCCCTTCATGTTGGTAATACCACAAGATACATACCCCTTCATGTTGGTAATACCACAAGATACATAACCCCTTCATGTTCTAGGCGATAAGTTGGGATCAGATACTTGCAAAATCTTAGTTGCCCTGCACCATCTCACTGGTTGTGATTCCACAAGTAAATTTGGTACAAAGGCTGCTGCACTGAAGGCAGATCCGGTGCATTTTCTGATTGATTTTGGAAAGGAATTGAACTGTATTAACTTCATCTTGGTGGAAGAGTTCCTTGTGAATGTGTACAAATCAGGAACCTCATGCAGAACAATGGATGAATTACGGTACTACCTCTACCACCACAGCAAAAAGACCATTTTGGAACTGCCTCCCACCAGCCGATCAGTCAAAGGTCTTGTCCTCAGGGCATTCTTTGGGACATATCTACAGCTACACTGCCTAAGCAATCCTCAACTGGATCCCAGAGACTTTGGTTTCATTGAAGATGACATTCTTCCTAGATATGAAATGCTGCCCTTACTGCAAATGTCAGGTGAAAGGATGTCAAAACCTAGGCCATTAATGTGACACATCACAGAATACATTTCCAACTGTATCCCCGGCTCACCCCTCTCCCCAAAAGTAGGTCATTCATTAATGTGACAAAAAATAATTGAAATCTGCTTTGAAGATATATATGCAATGTGTGATACTGTGATACAGAGTGTTTTGATAGAACTTTAGCTGACTCAGTAGTACCATAATTATATAACCAATACATAGCTATTATTGGTATATAATTCGCAAACTTCATATTATTGTACTGGACGCCAAGGGGTTAAAATACGTAATCAACTTTTCCAACTAATTTCAAAAACTTGCCTATGGTGTACCTAACCAGAATATAAAAGCATTAAACATTCAATCCATTTACCTATTTTTCACAAATATTTAAATTTGAAAAGTCATAAATTTTAGTTCCTCATCAGAAAAGGTCATACTTTGACCTCTTGTGACCTTGGATATTGACCAATCTTATTGTGTTTGTATCCATTGAATAGATAATTCTTTAAGCTTTATTTTGAGTGGTGAAAGAGCTCTGTAGACCATTTCATTGCCGAGTTATTGCAATTTATGTAACCGTCACACGTAAAAAAAGGAGTTATTTTGATTTAATTAAATTCAGCGAATATCCCGAATAACACGATAACTGCCGGGTTTCGGGATGTCTACCCTCGCTAAAAAGGTGTACCAGTGGACCCTCTAACTAAATCAAGCGGGTGATTTTCTGGCCCTTTCATGCATGCAAACACCCCTTGGCTCCTGGACTATAACAATATCGGTACTCCACCGTCAACTGAATGGTAGCTGATTCCATTACCAAAGAAAACTAACATGCTCAGTGTTACTGTAATTACAGTACTAATGATACTCTGTAAACATTAGTTTAGTAGTTGTGTACAACTGAAAGTTTATATGCGACGGAGAAGCCATTTCCCATATTTTAATGTTTCATGAATATATGACCAGTGTTACGGCGTGTATAGCCTTTATAACGTAACTAACTCGGTAAACTAGGTCCCTGCATGATGTGAGAAACATGTCCAATGCAATTATGTGTTTTGAAGGTGTATCAGGCAACTCAGTGAGGCATAAGAATGTTAATATCAGAAATGTACATTTTAAAGGTACCAACCCCGGAGATACAAGAAATGCCTTCATGTTAAGCTAATGTACTTTACACTAAGCTATAATATTCCTAATAATCCTTTTATTCATTAATAACGTTGATTTATTCTTGGTTACGATGACACAACTGCTATTGTATGAACAATTATCATGGAGATGAAATCATGCAAATTATAATCAAAGAGGAAAGTGATAATAATATATTAGCATAAAAGGTTTCGTGCACAATCATACTTAATAATAGAACTTCACCTCCTATCTTCTTTTTTATTTAGTTATATTTTTATCAGATATTACAAAATTGATGAAATTAAAAACAAAAAAAAATAGTTTAACATATTTTTGGCTGTAGATCATGATGATATCCCATAAATCACCTAGTAATAACATCAGATTGTGTTGTGTTTGACCTATCATATAAAACATTCCCATAAAACATTATAGTTAAAACTTAACGATAATTCCTTCATATCCATCTCTACATGGTTATATTTCTGAGAGCTGTAACCCGGTGCTCTGTGACTGAATAAATGTGGGAACTATTCATTATCTGATGATGATAGTTTTAGTTCCGTCAATAATGGTGATGTCCCCTTCTTGTACCAACGCCGCCACTGACCTCTCCACCCGAGGATCAGCCAGTGAGGAGTACAGCTCTACTGGACCTTCCTGAGACAACAAACAAATGACAATTAATTAGTTATTATAAATAGATGAATAGAATAGGGTCACACATACCTTCAGTATTCTTTGGACACTTGTAAAGTTCAAAACATGTTACCAAATCTGTTGACTTATGATAAACGTTTGTCTGTCTACAGTTCTGTATGGCCATTACAGTTCCAAATCTTGTCCAAAGACTATTAAAGTTGGCTGTAACATTTAAGGTTAGTAATACATAATTATTGATCTGTGTATTGAAACCACATACAGTTGTTCAGCTAACTCCACTACCTTCTGCAGACATAGAAAACAAGACTAAAATATTCACAAGGATTGTTTTCCTGTCGTTAAACAATATTTTGATATGATTATCTCATTATGGTATTCTTATACTGACTAACCAGACATTATGACAAATATTGCTTTCAATGAAGGCCCTATGAACAATGTGATGGTGGTGCTGAAGGTTGATAAATATAATAAGGCAAGTAATGGCTATTTTTCCGGCAATGTTTTTTCGGCAACTTTGGCCGTACATCTTCTGAAATAAACCTTTGCATGAATGTTTTCCCCTAAAGTAACTACTCTCAGTGTTACTGATACCAATGCATATAGTCCGATATTTATGACAAGATATAAGTTGCTGATCAAAATTTTTAAAACAAAGTGCTTGTGTGATTCCGAGGGACAATGTTACCAACAACCAGCATAGCAATGTGGTTACTACAAGCACACTAGACTATGCTAGATTATGCATGACTATGCGTGAGCTATTTTCAATGTGTGTGTGTGAGTGTGCGAATGTGATGTTGGATGTGGGTGTGATACTAGCTTTTACTTGTATGTGTGTTTGGTGTTACAGTACTGTATGTGTGTGTGCTATCGACATGTATAAGTATGTGTGTGGTGTCAACATTTATTATTGTGTGTATATGTGTGTGTTATAGTAGTTATCTTACCGCTGGAAGTGCTGTAGTTATCATCACCATGACCATCATCATCACCACCACAATCATCATCATCATCATCACAGTCTTCATGTTAACGGTGCTGTATTGAGACTATCCACTACAATAGTCTGGGGGCTGTAGAAGTAATAATATAATATAAATATAAACTTAATTTAAAATATATGGGCCTCGTTCACTGAGGCACTGTTAGATTATAATGTGCAAGTGTTCTGTATGTGTGAATATCTATCAATTTATCCAAACACAGATCTATTCAATAAACAATTTATGAAGCCAGAGCAATACCTACGACATGAAGAACACTTGTACTAACAGAAATATAACCATCATTATTTTGGCGGTATTGTACAGTACAGTCTGAAACAATATTTTGGAGACTGCTGCCTTGTGTCTAAATACATTAGTGAAGGAAACAATTTATTTGATATTATCAATTTTTGTTTAGTTGTTTGTTGGTTTAATGTAATATTGAAAGGTTTATATAAGTATTTGTAAATATATGTTAATATATACAGTATAGGTAATGATAATAGTACAGTACTCCACAGAACACTTATCTCCGCCACTTGGGCACGATAGTAATGTAATGTTTATATATCTCACTGTATCCTCCTCATTCACACTCCCGTAATATATGTTAATATATACAGTATAGGTAATGATAATAGTACAGTACTCCACAGAACACTTATCTCCACCACTTGGGCACGATAGTAATGTAATGTTTATATATCTCACTGTATCCTCCTCATTCACGTTCTCGTAATCCTGGACGTGGGGATATAATAACAGATGAGTTATCAATAACATGGTAATCCACAAACGTTGTCAATCCAATGTCAACCTTCTAAAACGCTTTCAATGGAAAACGTTGTCAATTAAAATGTTTTTCCTCTAACGTTGTCAATAAAATATTCCTTCTCAAATAATGATTTTAACTAAATATTTTGTCATCTTCTCGGAGTTTATATACAGAAAAAGGTTGTTTCCAGAGATAAATACAACCGCACGGCTTTAATAACAATTATATCGGAACGGCAGGTCGCTTCATGGACAAAACAAAAACATTTGGGTAAACTTGATTTTCACACTTACCATAATATATATGTATGAGCAATTGCAAGCTTTTATCATACTAAATAAACTTGCACAACAAATACTAGAAAGTATGAATATATATATATATTGACATTCTTAAGGGAGGATATCTTATTTGTATTGGCCTTTTTTTCATTACTATTTATATATTTTGTAGTTTGCTCCCAAGACCTCCATCAAGCTTATAAAAACACTCCGTAGACGCCCCTGCAAGATAAATTTGTATTTTTTTCGTTAGAAAAATGTCCCGGCCGAAGGCCGATTCCTCGTAAAATTACAGGCTCGCAATCTCTCGCCAGGAAAATTATCAACACCTAAATGGCACGAAAGATCTTAAAATGGACAACGAAATGTGACAAAAAGTGTTAAAAATCGCCAAACTAAAGGGACAAACGTCTTAAAATTTCAAAAAGAGTGAGAGAGAAAGGGGTCTAGAACATAACGTGTGAGCATAACAGATATTGGTAAATAGATCCCTACTTTAGTATTACGTTCACAGGAATGGTTCATCTATTTCAACGGCGACAACATAACTCACTATCAACATTATTTAGGCTAGTTACGGTCTCAGTTTCGTATTATTGAAGTAGTGCATAATACGACTAAGAAAATGTAATATTGAACTAGGTTTTCGAAAGTGGTAATTTGTCGTCTTTTACTGGACTCTTTACATCTGAGGTGAAGCCATTGATTTCGGGAGCTGAGGAGTGAATGGTGCTTTTGAATGCCTCTGTTTCTTGCTTTTTGTGGGCGAACTGTTATATGTGTTCTTCTCCTGTCACCATTTGTTGTCCTTTCGTGTGTCTCTTGCTGATCCTCCCTACCCCTAAGGTCTGGCTACTGACTGACTGACTATTATAGTTTCACAGACATATTCTTTTACAGTGTTCTAGTATGGTATCTACACTCACCTGTGGCAGATCTGCTGTGGTCCAGGATCGTACGGTCGCTCTATATATACTGTAGAGAGAGAATGTGTATCTGTTTGGGGAGGGGAGGGGAAGAGGGGGAGTGGAGGCGGCACGGAGTGAGGGGGCTGGCTATTCATGATCTTTGTGTGTTCCTGGGATGGGGAATTTCGTTCAGTTTCCCACGTGCATCCGCTTCCTATCCCTGGTGTCAGTTATGGAAGAACAAATATTGAGAATGGAATACGAGTGTATTGTGTTTCTCAGTCGTTAATTACCTGTTGAACGCACTGCAGTATAATCAGATACTTTGATAAAATAGGTATTGATTGATTTGTCAGATAATATGCGACAACACCCAATAAAACAGTCACACAGAAGTGATGACAATATTCTCAGATTACACACACACGAATTATGACAGTCACATCCTCATGACACACACACACACTATCACACACACAATGATGACATGATTGATGACAACAATCCCATAATACAAACACAGAATATGACAGTCACATGATTGATGACAACAACCTCATGATATAAACACAGAATATGACAGTCACATGATTGATAACAACAACCTCATGATACAAACACAGAATATGACAGTAACATGATTGATGACAACAACCTCATGATACAAACACAGAATATGACAGTCACATGATTGATGACAACAACCTCATGATACAAACACAGAATATGACAGTCACATGATTGATAACAACAACCTCATTATACAAATACAGAATATGACAGTCACATGATTGATGACAACAACCTGATGATACAAACACAGAATATGACAGTAACATGATTGATAACAACAACCTCATGATACAAACACAGAATATGACAGTCACATGATTGATGACAACAACCTCATGATATAAACACAGAATATGACAGTCACATGATTGATGACAACAACCTCATGATACAAACACAGAGTATGACAGTCACATGATTGATAACAACAACCTAATGATATAAACACAGAATATGACAGTCACATTATTGATGACAACAATCTCATGATACAAACACAGAATATGACAGTAACATGATTTATAACAACAACCTCATTATACAAATACAGAATATGACAGTCACATGATTGATAACAACAACCTCATGATATAAACACAGAATATGACAGTCACAGTAGTAATAACAACAACCTCATGATACAAACACAGAATATGACAGTAACATGATTGATGACAACAACCTCATGATACAAACACAGAATATGACAGTCATATGATTGATGACAACAACCTCATGATACAAACACAGAATATGACAGTCACATGATTGATGACAACAACCTCATGATACAAACACAGAATATGACAGTAACATGATTGATGACAACAACCTCATGATATAAACACAGAATATGACAGTCACATGATTGATGACAACAACCTCATGATACAAACACAGAATATGACAGTCACATGATTGATGACAACAACCTCATGATACAAACACAGAATATGACAGTCACATGATTGATGACAACAACCTCATGATACAACACAGAATATGACAGTAACATGATTGATGACAACAACCTCATGATACAAACACGGAATATGACAGTAACATGATTGATAACAACAACCTCATGATTCAAACACGGAATATGACAGTCACATGATTGATAACAACACACTCGTGACACACAGGACTCCAGCAGTATGCAGGGTATAAATTATAGTTCGGATAATTACTGTTTAATCGACAGATTGGCCCACATTAATGTACGGCAGAGCATTATAAATTATTATAAGTAATTCACATCGGAGGTGGATACAGGACACAGGACGCACTGTGCCCCTGTATAGAGCAAGAAGCTGCGCAGGGGTAAAGAACCCCCGGAAGCGGTTCAGCACACCAAGCTTCTGGGAAGCTGTTTTAGCAAGAGTGGTAATATGATCTTTCCAAATGAGATTAGAATAAAAAGAGACACCGAGAATATTAAGAGAAGATGAAGGGTTAATTTGCATGTTGTTGAAGAGTGAGTCATAGTTTTCTGGAAGGGGATGACGAGTAGACAGATGGAGAAATTGAGTTTGGGAAGCATTGAAAGTGACAAGGTTTTCTCTGCCTCAAATTAGAGATACTAGAGAGATCAGAAGATAGGTGCTTTATGGCATCCTTATGTGAGTTTTGGAGTTCCTGCAGTGAGTGATGTGGATGGTTAGTTGAATAGTGTAATCCAGAGTTGTTAGCATATTAACCCTTAAAAAGCGGCTCACCACTTAAGTCGTATTTAACCCTTTATTAGCGGCTCACCACTTAAGTCGTATTTAATAAAGCTGGACTATGTGGCGGCGCTCGACATAACTCGAGTGGCAATTTCAGCACGTAATGTGGCTGAGAGAGAGAGACAAGTGGGGGCAGGAGACTAGCGAGCGTATGACTGCTCCAGACCACCGCGGCGAACCTACTGACACAAATCTCAGCTCCCTCCTCCCTCTCTCACTCGCTACATACTCAATTATGTACCGAAAGTACCGAATTACCTGCTTTTTGCACTCGCGTTGCACGGTTATTGCAAGAAAACTATCCATCATACAAGGATCGTTATGGTGTCATTCGAAAGCTCTGTTTATGCCCTTTCAGGGATAGATACTTGTTTTACGTTCTGGGTCTTATTTAGGCATGAAAATGATCACGTAAACAGCCCTATTTTGGCTAAAAACACCCCGCTGGGCGGTACACATAAATAAACCGCATAGGCCGCTCGTAAGGTGTTAATAAAGCTGGACTATGTGGCGGCGCTCGACATAGGTCGAGTGGCAATTTCAGCACGTAATGTGGCTGAGAGAGAGAGACAAGTGGTGGCAGGAGACTAGCGAGCGTATGACTGCTCCAGACCACCGCGGCGAACCTACTGACACAAATCTCAGCTCCCTCCTCCCTCTCTCACTCGCTACATACTCAATTATGTACCGAAAGTACCGAATTACCTGCTTTTTGCACTCGCGTTGCACGGTTATTGCAAGAAAACTATCCATCATACAAGGATCGTTATGGTGTCATTCGAAAGCTCTGTTTATGCCCTTTCAGGGATAGATACTTGTTTTACGTTCTGGGTCTTATTTAGGCATGAAAATGATCACGTAAACAGCCCTATTTTGGCTAAAAACACCCCGCTGGGCGGTACACATAAATAAACCGCATAGGCCGCTAAAGAAGGGTTAAGGAAGCCATACTGGCGGTCTGAGAGTAGGTTATAAGAAGATAAATTCTTAAGAAATGTTGAGGTACGAATAGTTTCAAAAACTTTAGAGATGCAAGAAATGAGAGCAATTGGACGCTAGTTGGAGGGTTGAGAGCGGCCACCCTTCTTTTGGATAGGGTAAATTAGAGCGAAGTTCCAGCAAGTAGGGAAGACGTTAGAGGAGAGACAGAGACGGAAGAGTTTGCCTAGGCAGGGAGTCAGCATGGAAGCACAGTTTTTGAGTACAACAGGAGGAACACCATCCGGTCCGTACACCTTCTTAGTATTAAGACCAGAGAGGGTGGAATGTACATCTTTTGAAGAGATTATGATGTTAGGCATAAGTAGGAGAGACGAGGCTGGAGAGGGAGGAATAGCACCGGAATCATCCAAAGTGGAGTTATTAGTGAAAGTGTTAGCGAAGAGTTCAGCTTTGTCAGAGGAAGAAGTGACAGACGCAGTGCCGTCAAAGTGAAAAAGAGGAGGGAAAGGCGAAGAAGAAAAATTGTTGGAGAGGTTTTTGGCTAGATGCCAGAAGGCTTGGGAAGAGCAAGAGTTGGATAGTTCAGTGCATTTATTACTGAAGAAAGAATGTTTGGTGAGTCGAAGAACAGATTTAGCTTGATTCCGGGCAGAAACATAGGAAGTACCGGTATGAGATTCTTGAGTTTGAAGACGACGGTACTGTTTTAATGCTTCCTCCTTGTTGTGGAGAGCAGTAGAACAAGCGTGAATAAACCAAGATATATTTGCATTATTAAACTGAGAGAAAGAAAATGGAACGTATGCTTCCATGCCCAAGAGGATTACCTCAGTAATGCGTTCAGCACTCTCCTATGGTCCCCGGCCACGGGAGCAAAAGTAATTCCATGGGAATCAAAGAAGTACTGCCGAAGAGCCTCCCAGTCGGCAGTGCCAAAGTGTGTTAAGCGCCGCTGGCTGGTAGGATCGGGTGGTCGTACCGCAGAGATAGGCCAGATGACAGAGATAAGTTTCTGGTCGGATGATCCCAATAGAGAGAAAGATTTACAGTGTAAGCAGAAGGGTTATAGGTTAGAAATAAGTCAAGAATGTTGGGCCGATCTCCGAAGCGATACGGGATACGGGTGGGTTGCTGGGCTAACTGCTTTAAGTCATTTAGGATAGTAAAGATGTAGGCTTGTTCACCAGGTTGGTCAGTGGAAAGAGAGGAGAGCCATTGGCGGTGGTGAATGTTGAAATCTCCTTAGATGGAGATATCTAATAAAGGAGAGATGGATAGAATGTATTACTCTTTAGAAGTTAGATAGTCAAAGAATTTTGGATAGTTTGTAGAATTAGGGGAAAGATAAACAGGGCATAAATATTTAGTTTGTGAGTGACAATAAAGCTTTAGCCAGAGAGTTGAGAATTCAGAAGAATCAAAGTTGGGAACACAAGAGAAAGCAAGATTGTTGCGTACATAGACACAATATTCACCTTTGGCTTGACACTGAGGATAGAGATAGTAGGAGGATACACAGAAGGGTCTACTGTCAGTAGTCCCAAATAACTGTGTGGGTTGGCAGGGGAGAGGTGGTGTTCCACAGAGTGGAAGGTAGAGGAAAGGCCACGAATATTGCAGAAATTAATAGTAATAGTAGCATTTTGGTGAGTCGCTGCCAGGGGTCAGACCAATGGGGTAATTCTGCCCCCCCCCCCCCCCCCCCTTGAGACTCCGAGGCGAATCGTGAATTTGTCATCTTACTTTGTGAAAAGGTAGTGTAGTATGCAGGGTGTTTGTAGTATAATATATTGATAGGAGGAGAAGGTGTTTTGGAGGGCATGCTGGGATTGCCCTCAATATTGATTAGGCACAGAAAGGATCAGCTAGGGAGGCCAGGTGGAGAAACAGGAGTTCCAGCTGTCCTCATCAACCACCTAGCAATCCCCGGGAGTACTGACCTGTTCAGCTGGTGACTACAGCATCCTCCTAGCCATTCTGGAGGTGGGATTTCCAGTCTCAACCTCCAGGGGCTTTCTGTGCCACAAAGTGATGGGCAGTAGGGTCGCCACATCCCTACGCTTTAAATATGTGTGTATGTGTGTGTGTGTGTGTGTGTGTATAAGGAAAGAAAGGAGTTGGGGTTATCAATTTTTATGATATTATTGATATTGTTATTTGCAAAGTATGATCGCGGATTCTTAAGAATTGCATTTCTTGTATTAGTATCTCTTGTTACGCATTAATAATATAATGGTGAATTCTCCTGTTAGTGTAATAAACTGGTTGGTGAACGAAAGAAGAACATTTCAAGGGGTGACTAAGCTACTCTGGTGTAACATGAGTGAATTGAAATTACAGTTGAAGTTATGACGTCAGGCATAACAATAACAATAACCAATAAATAGAGAAGATGTGTAGGCTATTTTTCCCCTAATGGGATATAATATTTGTCATAAGCAAAGAAGGGTCTGATAAGATTCATGACAGTTATGTGAATGCTAAGTTCTTGCCAGGGGTACATGGGGGGTCTATAGGAATACAATCTAGTCTCTTAGAAGGGGAGGGAGAGTGCTCTTGCTGTTGTTCCTGGATCTCCTTCCGGGGTAGACTTTTATCTTTTATTTTCTTCAGTCTAAATAGCGGGTAGTGCTCTCATGGGGAAGTCTACACTACTATCCAACTGAACAGGGGACTGAGGAGGCAGTATTTGAACAGGGGGAACAGTCACGAACAAGTTCTCGGGATAAATCATGAACAATATCCGAAACCCCAGTATAAACATTCCCAGTATAAACATCTGAATGAGAGGTAATCTCTCTACTAACAAAACTTGCAGTTAAGTCACGAACAATAACTGAGTCAGCCTGTTGCAGGCCAGAGGACAATTGGGCACCTGAATGGGGATAGTCACGAACCAGTTCCCCAAGTCCATCACTAAATGAAGCTGTAGTTAAGTCACGAACAACAACTGGGTTACGAGGTCAGGTTACAGTTAAGTCACAAACAATTACTGGAGCTGGAGCTGAGTCACGAACAAAAGCCATTTCAGTGTACCTGGCATCTGTCTGGCTGTGGTGGTCTCACCTTCTGTTCCATGGCCGTATTGGGTGGTTTCTGGGCTAGACGGCCCAGGTGTCCAGGATTGGGCAGGGAGTATAGCTGCTGTTTGCGGCTGCCCGGTTGGGTCATCTGCGTAGAAGAAGGTCACGGGGGAGTCTGGAAACACTGGTTCTTGTGTCCTTCTCGCTTGACAACTCTAGTGGCTGACACTCTCGCCTGTCTTGTCTTTTTTAGTGGTATCTTAAAACTTTTAGGGTAGAATGTGTGCTGTAATTAGTTATAGGACATAACCACAAAGACCACTGACACTCGATTAAAACACTCAATCTGTTTTCAATACGATAGCATTGTATGAATATTATCATAATCAAAATATGCATTAGGGGTATCACCTAGGTGATACCCTAGGTGATTCACCTAGGCTGGGAATTCTGGTTCTTGTGTCCTTCTCGCTTGACAACTCTAGTGGCTGACACTCTCGCCTGTCTTGTCTTTTTTAGTGGTATCTTAAAACTTTTAGGGTAGAATGTGTGCTGTAATTAGTTATAGGACATAACCACAAAGACCACTGACACTCGATTAAAACACTCAATCTGTTTTCAATACGATAGCATTGTATGAATATTATCATAATCAAAATATGCATTAGGGGTATCACCTAGGTTGTCAGAAGCACATCAGGTGGCGAGAGAGAAAGGGTTATCCAAGATTACATGATGAGATGGTGGCGATGTGGCTTCGAGTTGAGATATACACAGTGCAAACAGTTGGGTGCTGCATGTTTGTAAAGGTAAAACTACTAACAAGCAAGTTGCAGTAACTTGCTTTGTCTCGTGCTCTCATTCGTCATCTGGAATAAGAATTCCTAACTACAATGTATTGAGCGATTGAATATACAGGCTATAAACCTATATTTATTAGTGGCCCCTCCATCATTGACGATATGCCTATTAATATAATAACCTCCTTTCAAGCGCCCGCGGGAAGCCAGTTTGAAACTCCCGCCGCGGGGAATCGGGAGTACTAAATCATAAGTGTAACGCTACTTCTCTTATGGAATCGTCTTATGATTGGGGTACACACTACGAAAAAACTTTGTAAAAAATAAAAGAGAAAAATTAAACTCAAAACTTGTTTTGCTATAGCTTTCCATCTCGTGGATTTCTTGCGCGTGGATTCTAGCCCAGACCATGGCAAGAGAGACGCCATTCCGCCTTCCCATCCCCGCGACCCTCCCAGTCAGACGTGCGCGCCAGTGCTCCGGCCACATTCTTCGTTCGCTGACTTCTAGTGAGTCCTTACTCATTTGTATTTATCTGAGTTGTATGTGAACAGGTTTAGATCAGCTGGCACTGGCTGCCCAATTGGTATGCTCGCAGGGAAGTGTTAAAATAGGATACGTTAGACAGGCGCCATCAGGTCTCCAGATCCCGCGCCTCATGTTTTTTCTTGTATGTATTCTGCGCCTTAGTTTTGCCTTTAGCTACTAGTTAGGAGGCTACTTTATCCGCAGGATTATGCAGCAGGCCGTCTCTATGAGGCAGTTGCATTTAATAATTGTTCGGAGCAGGCGCCCTAGTTCAAGAGTTGTCACACATGGTGTGAGGCTTTCTAAGGTACGAGCCTGCGTTGCCCCATCTCTCGTGGGCCCCCCCTCCGTTCTTCGCCAGTGTGGGTTGCTGTGTCTTCAAGAGGTAGGTAATCAACAGAATTATGCTTAATACAAGCCTTGTGGCCAGCCTCAGTAGGGGTGTCCTTAGCAACTAGGGGTTTAACATATCATTGATTGTGATTATAATGTATTTAGCCTATGCTTTCTCCCGTGTTGACATGTAGTGTTTTTAGACATGCAACAAGGAGTCAGGAGACGTCCTGAGTTATGGGGGGGGGGACGTTTGTTCGGGACGTATGACTCACAGTTAGTTTACGTTGCCGTGGGTTTGGTTGTTCCTTCCGGCGATCTTTCTGTGTACTGAAGCCCGCCACGCAGGCGTTAGGAAAACCAGAATCTGTTCCCGGCATGGTGTGCTGTCCCACGCTCCTTCCGGCGGAAACGCTACTTTTGACAGAAGGATCTCGGCCTGCCGAGTGAACTCACCCAATAGTTCCACGCACTCTCAAGACTTCTTAAGCCTGACGGCGCAGTCTAGTGGTCGTTATCCATCACACTTACCGTGGAAAGTTAAGATAGATAACAGACAAAGGATGTTTTTGGGTCAGTGACACGTGTCATAGGTAAGGAGTTCGTTTGCAAGTGTGACGCACCCCAGTGCTGGGCAACGCAACCTGATTGTACTCCTTGGTACTCCACTGTACCGCCCGTGATCTGGCTACCGTCAGCCGCTATGTATATTGAGTGTGACAACTTATAACTATGTTCTTTGTATCTCTGCAAAGGTCTCGTCATGTGCTAACCAGTGGTGGGTTTTGTTTTAAGCCATGTCGAGACCTTCCATTTAATATGTAGTATCAATAGAGAAGTTGATAGATAGGACAATGGGAGTTCAGAGAGAGAGAGTGAGTTAGGCTTCAGAGCAAGAGGGTAGCAACGCGCCGCGCTGCCGGCCGGGTGGTTGCCAGACGTATGGACTGGTTGGCAGCCTTGCCCTTATAGCTAGGCGCGATAGGGTTGGTAGTCCATTGTTGCCTGCCTGGGCTGGGCCCATGTTGTCGTACAGCACATTGCCTGGAGGCTGGCTGCGTGTTCTATGACCAGGTTGCCTAGAACCTTTGAGATTCTAACATCCCTTGCTCTCTCTCCCCACTTCTCACGGTTGCACTCTTTCTCTCTGACGACATTACTCTCATTCCGTTCTTCTCTCTATTTAAATGCATAACCTTCCCTTGAGGTCCTAAAGGAGTTTCAGCACTCACCTCTCGTATTACTCTTAGGACAAGCATATATTTACATGTATTAGATTTAAGGGGTTAATGTGAACAGCGATCTTCTTGATGAGGATAGTTGGTGAACGTTCTACATGTTCACGAGTTATATGCCCCGCTCATCATCCCATTTGTGACTAGACTGGTCCCATGTGTAAGAGCCCGACCATGCCCAGGAGTTGTCTGTAGAGGGACGAGGACTTAGCCTTGATTTGCATACCGAGCCAGGAGCGAGTGTAGCACCCGAGACTACAGCTCGCTCGTAGTGCCGGTATAGTAGAGTAACGTAATTTATCTGTCCTTGTGTTCTCTACAGTCTTCTCCTGGGTTCTCGCTTTCGGTGCTGGGACTCGTTGTTCCTGTGACTTGGCCTGCTAGCTAGAACACATGGGGATGATGAGTGGGATATATCTTTATTTTACTATGCATTGCAGCTCTCTTTAAGTATATATCTATAACACTTTACAATACACATTACTCACACACAAGACAACACTATTAATACTTTCATGTATCAATTAACTGCACTGTCGTTTTGCTGCTGTGTCCGGAGTTCTGTTGCGTAGGGCGCATACGGACTCGGACGGGAGACAGAGTGAGAGAAGCGAAGTAGCTTATGCGGTAGTAGGCTACCGGCGCAGTACTGTTGCCTGCAACCTTTTAGTTATTCCAAGTATAGATTCATTATTATAATAAGTGACTACTGTTTATGTTCCTCCCATGTGTATTATTAGGTATCTACTGGATCATGAACATCTTGTATGCTACATGCTAGTGCATGTTAGTAGGGGACAGTTAGTGTAGTGCACGCACTTTCAAGTAGGCGTGTACATTTGTCATTTAGCATTTCACTGTCATACCTTTAGCCTGCTTCTATTCTACATTATTAGAGGCTTAATATTAACGTAGTTTCTTGAGTATTGCATTTCTTTAGTAATAACGTAACCTATAAATGTCTGAGGGAGTTTAGCCTCATAGCCTACCCCTGTTGTACACTTTCGCCGAGTTAAGGTACCTCGTTACCGTAGACGATAACTCTGTAGGGCGTTGGTGCTTTTGTTGTTTGGAGCATATAGTATTTGGGACTGGAATCGAGCGTGTCGTTGTCACTTAAGCCATTTCTGTCCTACGATCAAGAATCCCGAATATGTATTGCCGATCCAGCCGTAACAAAATGGCGACCTTGCACAAGATTCAGTAGTATCCTATCACATGTTTTTTTGGAGAACTATTCTATGCTACCTAGTAGAGCTGGCTAGAATTTTCTTGCATATTGGAGGAATTTTTATTGTGTCATTATTGTATTGGGGGACTTGCAGATTGTTTCGTTAGGTGTCTAGAGTAGAGTCATTCAAGCATCTTTAACATTTTGTGAGTCGAGACTGCAATTAGTAATAAGCACTTTTTTTTGTTTATGAACAGCAATTGTATAACCAGCACTATGTCTAATGACTCATCATTTACGGGGGAGGATAACACGGTACAGCCTAGTGACCAGCAAGTACAGCAGATATTTAGGGAGGGGAGTGTTATAAGTGGAGAGAGGGATGCCCGAGCATTTTTGCAGACACCTTTGACCGAACAGCGCCTGCAGGCTATTGATTGTTACGGTCTTCGCTGTTTAGCCACGGTTTTGGGGCGGGACTGTCCTGACAGTTGGCCCAAGAAGAATTTGGTGGCATGTTTGTTGGGTGATGGCGATGGGGCGGTGGGTGGAGTGGGGTCTTGGGGGGTTCCCTCCAAGCCTCCATTCCACTCTACCCCTGAGCTGGGCCCTCAGCCAGCGAGTCTTAGCACGATGCAGCAGGATGGTTCTCAATGGCAAGCTGGCTTACCCGTAAACACGTCTCGGTGTGGATCCCCCATTTTGTGCTCTCCCCCCCAGGCCTGTCTCCTGAGATGTTATTTCAGCTAGAACTAGCTAAGCTTAAGTTGCGAGAGAGTCAACAGGCTAGTATAGAATGGATTAAGCTGCAGGAGACTCAGATACAACAGGCTAGTATAGAACGGATTAAGCTGCAGGAGACTCAGATACAACAGGCTAGTATAGAACGCATAGAGGTTGCTAGAATCCAAGCCAATCAGGATGCAACCAGGTACCAGGCTGAAATGGATGTCGAGAAGTCTAGAGTAGAGACCACGGGGCGTCATCTCGGTGGTGGGCACCGGGTTACAGACTCGCTTTCGCATTTAATTAAGTTAGTACCCGCATTTGATGAGACAGCAGTGACTGAGTTTTTTGCTCGTTTCGAAAAGAAGTGTCGTGAGTATGACTGGCCGGAGGTTAAATGGGCAGCATTAGTTTCATCACGTCTAGTGGGTAAGGGGTTGAAAGCCTACGATGCACTGTCACTGGACGAGAGTGTCGTGTATGGACTGGTGAAGGAGGCTGTGCTCCGGGCCTACGAACTGCAACCCGAAACTTATAGATAGAAGTTCCGTGGCGTGAATAAGAAGAGCGACGTCAGTTTTATGGAGCACGCACGGGACTTAACAGATGCATGTAATAACTGGTTTCGGTCCGAGCACGCAGAGTCGGCTGAGGAAATTAAGCAACTTTTCTATCTGGAACAGTTTTACAAATGTACTGGAACCGATCTAACGCTGAACATTAAGGAAAAATGTCCCAAGACAGTAGAGGAGGCTGCCAAGATGGCAGACCTCAGATTATCATTGATTCGTGGTTGCGGTGCCGCTCAGAGGGCTGAGTCAGGGCAGAAGGGGCGCTATACCCCACCCACCAGAGTTTTCGATAATAACAAATCCTATGACACACATAACCACACTAAAAGCATTGCACCTAATAACACCTACAAACACAAGCCTCTCCCGTTTACTAAAGGTCAGGCCCCTTCTTCGCCCGCACAAGGGAAGAAGCCCATTGGGGATGTGAAATGTTACAAATGTCAGAAGCTAGGCCATTATTCACGTGAGTGCCCTAGTAACACTCCCGCTAAGCCGGTGTCATTGGTTCACAGTATCGGTGTGTCTCTGAAGGCTGCAGCAACTGCCCGGGGTAGGTTGTCAGCAGCTGAGGCACACGCGGTAAAGAAGCGTACGGAAAGCTCGACACCTGTCCGGGACACTTTCTGTAGCCATCGGGGACACGGGTTTGTGAGCTGGGGGAGTGAACTACGGAGGGTTGACTTGTTGAGGGATACGGGTGCTTCGCAAACTTTGTTGAGGAACTTCACAGGGAAACCGATAAATGCGGCCAGAGTTGTTGTGGTGCAGGGTATAAATGCTACGAGGTCATACCCACTTGTGAGGTTGGAGTTGAGAGTGGGAGAGGTGTGCAGGGAGCTGGATGTAGGGATCGTTGAGTGTTTGCCAGTTGAGGGCGTCGACCTTCTTCTCGGCAACGACTTTGCGGTGCCCACTTCCGGGACTCCACCCTTAGTCGTTGCCGAGAGGGCGGCCGACGTGGATGGTGAGAATCGGGAATGGGTTGGGAGGTGCCAACAGGATGAGATGGCCTGTGTGGTAACCCGATCTCGCTCTGCGGCTCCTGCACAGCCTAGCACTCAACCTCGGGGACAGTGGAGGAAGGATCAGGAGAAGGTTGCTAAGGGCAGGAAAAGGGACATTGATTCTGCTGCACTTCTCGGTGATTCGGTACTTGGACCTATAATAAACACGGGAGTTGACTCTGGCCCAGAGATGGTGTGTAACAAGGCAGAGTTGGGTAAGACTTCGCGTGAGGCAAGAGCTGTAACGAGAGCCACTAAAGCAGTAGAGCCTACTAGCCGGGGTAATGTCTTATTACAAAACCATCTTGATGCATTGACGCCTGGGGACATAAGTGAGCAGCAGCTGCAAGACGCTAGCCTAGCTCGTTATAGCAATGGTGCCATAGAGTTGGAGGAAGATGGGGATGCAAAGCCGGGAGATTTCTTTAGGCTCAACAGGATATTGTACTGGAGATTTTTAGACCCCAAATCGAAGTGGGAGGGCGGTGCGAGGGTAGTAGACCAGGTGGTTGTTCCAAATAAGTATAGAGAGTCCTTATTGTGTCTGGCGCACGATGTGCCGGTGGCGGGTCATTTGGGGGTAACAAAAACATTGGCGGCATTGGGCAGGTTTTTCTGGTGGCCTGGGGTCAAGGCTGATGTCTGTGCATGGGTGGCTGGGTGTGCGACCTGCCAGACAACGGGGAAGCCTAACCAGACATTCCCGAAGGCACCTTTGTTTCCCATACCTGTCACCGGGCCTCCGTTCAGCAAAGTTGTAGTAGATTTGGTTGGCCCTTTCCCGCCTACTAGTAGTGGCAATAAATTCCTGTTGACAATCATGGATGTGGCTACGAGATACCCGGACGCATACCCCATGAGAAACGGCTCGGCAAAGGCAGTTGTTAAAAACTTATTATTGTTCTGTTCCCGTTATGGATTTCCAGGTGAGGTGCAGTCAGACCAGGGGAGCAATTTTACATCCAAATTGTTCAAGCAAACCCTTCAGTTGCACGGTATATGTTCTGTAGTGTCATCAGCCTACCATCCCGAGAGTCAGGGAGTCTTGGAGCGGTGGCACTCGACCCTGAAGAGTATGCTACGCTGTTACTGTGCAGAACATGACACTGATTGGGATTTGGGTCTGCCGTATGTTCTGTTCGCTGCACGTGAAGTCCCAGGAGAGAGCCTGGGGTTCAGTCCAAATCAGCTAGTCTTTGGCCATAATGTGAGAGGACCTTTAAGTATGGTGAAAGAGATCTGGGAGGGCGAAGAGAAGCCGGGGTCTGTACTTAAATATGTCCTTGAGAGCCGGGAGAGACTTATAGGTTGCATGGCAGCGGCAGGTAATAACTTGGTTAATGCACAGGCGGTCATGAAGCACCAGTATGACGCCAAGGTGAAGCTTCGGGAGTTTTCGGTGGGTCAGGAGGTAATGTTGCTTTTACCTTTGCCTGGACACCCCCTTTCTGCCAAGTTCATTGGGCCGTATGTGGTGGCTAAGAAACTGTCCGACCTTGATTATCTCGTTGCAACACCTGACCGTAGGAAAAAACATCAGTTATGTCATGTTAACCTCATGAAAGAGTATGTGAGACGCCCCTCAGAGCCTCTCACTGTCCCTGTGCTGGCCTGCAGCGGCCAGGGTGGAGAAGGAGGTGGGGACAGTCATGCTGCTGAGGAGGATAGCTGGGACTGTGTCATTTCCGCGGAACAGTGGGCGGGGAATACTGAACAAGAGGCTAGGCAAGTTGTAAGTCACCTGCCTGAGCACCAGGGTGCTGCTGTCCTAGGCCTGTTCAGGTCATACCCCTCTGTTTTCGCCGAACACCCAGGTCTCACTACTCAGGTAATGCACGACGTGGACGTCGGTGATAATGTGCCCTTCAAGTCAGTGCCCTACCGTGTGCCCCCGGTAAAGTTGCCAGCTTTACGGGAGGAGTTAAAGTACATGGTTGAGAGAGGGATGATCACTGAAGGTTATGTGAAGTGGACCTCACCCGTCACGTTGCAGCCAAAACCTGACGGCAAGGTGCGGTTCTGCATAGATTTTTGTAGGCTAAATGGCTTGACCACTACCAACCCTTACCCTTTGCCTCGAGTTGACGACAGCGTGGACAAGATAGGGAATGCAAAGTACCTTACTAAAATTGATCTTGTAAAAGGCTACTGGCAAGTACCCCTGTCGGACCGAGCTAAGCAAGTTTGTGGTTTTGTGGTAGATGGCAAGACCTACCAATGTAACGTAATGCCTTATGGGCTTAAGAACGCACCTGCCACGTTTCAGAACCTTATGAACGATATTTGTGACGAAATCCCTAACTGCACGGTCTACCTTGATGACGTGATAGTATATGATGACGATTTTGAAAATCACCTAAGGCACTTAGAGACCCTGTTTGGGAAGTTGCACGATGCTGGGCTGGTGGTGAACCTGAGGAAGTGCAAGTTTGTAAAGGCTACTGTGCAGTATCTTGGCTTTGTGGTCGGGTTAGGCCGGGTGTGCCCCCCCCTGAGCAAGATACAGGCTATCAATATGTTTCCCAGGCCCACCACTAAGCGCCAGGTCATGCGGTTCCTAGGTATGATAGGCTATTATAGGCGCTTCATCCGGGGATACTCTACTGTCTTAGCACCGTTAACTGATCTACTGTCGAAGTCAGTGAAGTTCTGTTGGGCTGCGGAGTGTCAGAGGGCTTTCGACCTAGTCAAGCACCTGCTGTGTACACATCCGATTTTGAGGGCCCCAGACTTCTCCAGGAGTTTTCAGCTGGCGACTGATGCCAGCGGTGTGGGTGCCGGGGCAGTGTTACTGCAGACTGATTCCGAGGGCTTGGAACACCCAGTGAGCTTCTTTTCTCGCAAGTTTAATTCGGCACAAAGGAATTACTCGACTATAGAGAAGGAGCTTCTGGCTATCGTTTTGTCGCTCAAACATTTCGAAGTTTATGTTCCAGCCTACGGCCCGGTAGTGATGATTTATACGGACCATCATCCCTTGAAATTCCTAAATCAGTTTCACAATCGGAATATGCGGTTGACCAGGTGGTCTCCAAGAGTATAATCTCAACATTCAGCATATTGCCGGGAGTGAGAACGTGATAGCAGATTGTCTATCAAGGGTTGATGATCCAAGATAGTCGTGCACGGTGTGTGGGTTGAGCAGGAGTAAAATTAGGCTATCATAACGCCGTCCAAAAAGATTATAAAACAATAAAATAAACGAGAAAACTCTTTTTTTTTTTTAGTTTTGTAACTCTTTATTGTTGTAGCATGATGCATGCGATATTGTGTTTTATGTATAATTCACACTTCAGTTGTTGTGCACCTTTTGCAATTAGTGGCAGCTAAGGGTAGCAGGTCGGTTGGTTGCCTGTCAGATTTTGATAATGCTTCTAAGGTCGATTATCTAAAATCTTGGGGGGGCTGTGACGCACCCCAGTGCTGGGCAACGCAACCTGATTGTACTCCTTGGTACTCCACTGTACCGCCCGTGATCTGGCTACCGTCAGCCGCTATGTATATTGAGTGTGACAACTTATAACTATGTTCTTTGTATCTCTGCAAAGGTCTCGTCATGTGCTAACCAGTGGTGGGTTTTGTTTTAAGCCATGTCGAGACCTTCCATTTAATATGTAGTATCAATAGAGAAGTTGATAGATAGGACAATGGGAGTTCAGAGAGAGAGAGTGAGTTAGGCTTCAGAGCAAGAGGGTAGCAACGCGCCGCGCTGCCGGCCGGGTGGTTGCCAGACGTATGGACTGGTTGGCAGCCTTGCCCTTATAGCTAGGCGCGATAGGGTTGGTAGTCCATTGTTGCCTGCCTGGGCTGGGCCCATGTTGTCGTACAGCACATTGCCTGGAGGCTGGCTGCGTGTTCTATGACCAGGTTGCCTAGAACCTTTGAGATTCTAACATCCCTTGCTCTCTCCCCACTTCTCACGGTTGCACTCTTTCTCTCTGACGACATTACTCTCATTTCATTCTTCTCTCTATTTAAATGCATAACCTTCCCTTGAGGTCCTAAAGGAGTTTCAGCACTCACCTCTCGTATTACTCTTAGGACAAGCATATATTTACATGTATTAGATTTAAGGGGTTAATGTGAACAGCGATCTTCTTGATGAGGATAGTTGGTGAACGTTCTACATGTTCACGAGTTATATGCCCCGCTCATCATCCCATTTGTGACTAGACTGGTGCCATGTGTAAGAGCCCGACCATGCCCAGGAGTTGTCTGTAGAGGGACGAGGACTTAGCCTTGATTTGCATACCGAGCCAGGAGCGAGTGTAGCACCCGAGACTACAGCTCGCTCGTAGTGCCGGTATAGTAGAGTAACGTAATTTATCTGTCCTTGTGTTCTCTACAGTCTTCTCCTGGGTTCTCGCTTTCGGTGCTGGGACTCGTTGTTCCTGTGACTTGGCCTGCTAGCTAGAACACATGGGGATGATGAGTGGGATATATCTTTATTTTACTATGCATTGCAGCTCTCTTTAAGTATATATCTATAACACTTTACAATACACATTACTCACACACAAGACAACACTATTAATACTTTCATGTATCAATTAACTGCACTGTCGTTTTGCTGCTGTGTCCGGAGTTCTGTTGCGTAGGGCGCATACGGACTCGGAGGGGAGACAGAGTGAGAGAAGCGAAGTAGCTTATGCGGTAGTAGGCTACCGGCGCAGTACTGTTGCCTGCAACCTTTTAGTTATTCCAAGTATAGATTCATTATTATAATAAGTGACTACTGTTTATGTTCCTCCCATGTGTATTATTAGGTATCTACTGGATCATGAACATCTTGTATGCTACATGCTAGTGCATGTTAGTAGGGGACAGTTAGTGTAGTGCACGCGCTTTCAAGTAGGCGTGTACATTTGTCATTTAGCATTTCACTGTCATACCTTTAGCCTGCTTCTATTCTACATTATTAGAGGCTTAATATTAACGTAGTTTCTTGAGTATTGCATTTCTTTAGTAATAACGTAACCTATAAATGTCTGAGGGAGTTTAGCCTCATAGCCTACCCCTGTTGTACACTTTCGCCGAGTTAAGGTACCTCGTTACCGTAGACGATAACTCTGTAGGGCGTTGGTGCTTTTGTTGTCTGGAGCATATAGTATTTGGGACTGGAATCGAGCATGTCGTTGTCACTTAAGCCATTTCTGTCCTACGATCAAGAATCCCGAATATGTATTGCCGATCCAGCCGTAACACAAGAAACCTTTTGGTTCTTGTTTACAAGACCGGCGGAAAGTTAGAATAACAAGTTGAGCTATAACTAGCTTCCCGACGGACTTGGGTGGATAGGACGCGTAAAACCTCGCAGTTTATACTTATGAGCATTGATTCCTGCTAATTTTTATTTCCAGATCTCGTCACATCTAGTCCGCCACAGCAGGCAGAGGAAGGAACCGTCTCGGCGGGGGGGGGGGGGGGGGGATATGGGGGGTTAGTTCGGCCACCATCATGCCTCTCTTTAAAATTTGTGCTACACCAACATGCTCTCATGTACCAGTAACGGCGCATAAATTATGCGAAAGATGAGTAACATGCATCGATAGAGCACAGTTCCTCTGGAGCTCCCAGAAGTGTCCAGTTTGTTCGGACCTGTATACGGAGTGGTTGAGTAAAGAAGATCTATCATGCTTAGTAACTCTATTAGACATTATCGCAAAATTCATCTCAAATGCCAAATGAGTAGCCAACGTCACTTTACATTATGACGACGCAGAATTGTTGCAATTACTCTTACTGTACTCTTGTTCTGATGATTCTCCGATAATAAAGTCAACAGGTAGTGATACAGCTATGACTTAATATTATGAAGTAGAACAAGTAACTATTCAGGACTCAGTTTCTTACAGTTTCTTACAGTAGATCCTCTGGAAAAAGGCAAACTATGCCTGTGTATCCAGCTCAGTACCAGTACTTGCACTGCTGCGGTCGTTCACGGTGTTGGCGGCGGCGGTAGTAGACGCAACATTTTTACTATTCTGTATTTTTTTCTTATAATCAAACTTCAAATCTTGTCTTCCCCATGCTTTATCAAGATTACTTTCAAACTCCCTCATTGATTCGGAATCGACTACATACTGGGGCAGTGCATTCCACTCATTTACCACTCTATCACAAAATGAGTTCTTTGCCTTCTCAAGCCTATTTCTTTCTTTGTAAATTTTCTTAGAGTGTCCTCTCGTTCTTGTTCCCTCCCGCATCAAGAAGATACCTTCACGCACATCCTCATCGTACTTTCCTGACACTATCTTAAAAGTCTCTATCATATCCCCTCTCTTTCTCCTATATGCCAGTGTCGGAAGCCCCAGTGTCCTCAACCTCTGCTCATAGCCCGCGTTCTTCAACGTTGGTATCAGCTTGCTAGCTCTCCTCTGCACTTTCTCCACTGCTTTTATATCCTTTACCATATATGGAGCCCACACCTGGTTCGCATATTCCAGGTGCGGCCTAACCAGCGCTGTATAGAGATTCCTGAAGATTTCTTCGTCAAGTGACACAAATGTCCTCCTTATCAGCCCTACAATTCTATTGGCTTTGTTTATCTTTTCCGCTAAATGTTCTGAGAAATTTAACTTATTGTCTATCACTACTCCTATATTCTTTTCTGCACTCACTTCCTCCATCGCTTCATACATACTGTATCCTACCTTGTCTATCTTGCTGGTCCCAATCCGCATGTACTTGCATTTTTTTGGATGAAAAGGCATTAACCAATGCTCAGACCATCCCTTCATGCCCTCCACATCTCCTTGAAGCAAACCCATATCTTCCTTACTCCTCACTCTTCTATACAGTTTAGTGTCATCCGCATACAGGTATACCTCACTTCCATTAGATGTAACTTCAGGCAAGTCATTGATAAATATAACGAACAGCAGTGGTCCCAACACAGATCCCTGAGGATCTTGTAATTTCCCTCCACCCCGAGCCTATTCCATTCATCAGTACCCTCTGTCTCCAATCTTTCAGGAAGGCTTCTATCCATTTCACACATTTCTCCCCTATATTATAGCTTCTAACTTTCTCTATTAACCTTTTATGTGGGACCTTATCGAAGGCCTTCATAAAATCGCAATATACCACGTCTATTACATCACCATCTTCTAGAATTTGCATCCAATCATCTACCACCTTAATTAGCTGTAGTACCGTCGACCTCCCCGGCAAGAATCCGAACTGTCTCCCACTGAAAAGTTGGTTTGACTTCATATGATCCATTATTCCTTCTCTAATTACCGTTTTCATTAGTTTACACACAACACTTGTCAAACTGACTGGTCTATAATTCCCTGGGTCATTTCTCTTTCCCTTCTTAAATATAGCTGTTATGTTCGCCTCTCTCCAGTCCATCGGGATTTGTCCTGTATTAAACGATACCTCAAATAACATTTTCAATGGCTCTACTAACATCTCCCCTCCTTCCTTTATGATTCTGGGGTGTATCCCATCCGGTCCCGGTGACTTACTTCTGTTCATTTTTTCTATAGCCCTTCTTATTCTAGCATGGGAAAACTCTATTAGTTCTAGTGCCGGTGCCTGTTTGATGGGAATAGTAGGCACTGCATCCTCCGACTCCACTGTTAGTACCCCCCCCCCCCCCCCCCCAAAGTATTTCCCCAGCACCTCTGCTTTCTCCTTATCAGTCTCCGCTCTACTCCCATCATTCAACCCCCCTACCAGCTCTGGGATCCCTACTCTTCTTGTTAACTTTTCCTGAATGTACTTCCAGAATATTTTTGGATTATCCTTCACATTTCTAGCTATCTCTCTCTCCCTCTCCTTCACCCCCCTCCTTGTTTCCCACCTTATTTTATTGTTTATTTGTCTGCGTTCCAGATCCACTTCCTTAGCCTCTATACTAGTCCCCCTGTTCTTTTTTAACAATTTTAATCTTTCCCACAATCGTTTCTTTCTTCTAATCAATATCCAAAGCTTTCTTTTCATTGGCAATTCTGGGTTAGTTCTTTTCCTCAATCTTGTTTTATCCTTATATTTCCTTACTGGTACACTTTTGGATACAGCATTCTCCAGTTTGGCTCTAATTTTCCTCCACATTCCTTCAGCGTCTTCACCGTTCAAGTATTCCCCCCAGTCAATGTCCAAACACCGTCTCAGCAGCTCATAATCTGCTCTATCATACATGTATATTTTTCTATTGCTTCTATTATCCCTCTCTAATTTAATATTACAACTAAAGATTATACAGGCATGGTCACTACGACCCATAGGGCTATCCACATTAACATGTTCCACTATATCCTCTTCATTGCTAAAAATAAAATCAAGTACACTCCCCTGTGTCCCATCTCTATATCTTGTCATCTCTACAATATGTTGCGTTAAAAAACAATCTCTCACTTTCTCTATAAACTTATTTTCCAGGCTACCCTGTCCCGCTGGAGTAGTACAATTTGCCCAGTTGATCCTTGGCAAATTGAAATCTCCAATCCAAATTTTATATTTGTTCTCTCTATTATCTATCTCCTCCATTGCTTTCAGTAGGTTATCATCCTCTCCCCTGCTATTATTTGGGCTTCTATATATAGAGGCAATTAAAATTGATCCTCTTACACATTTTACTTCAATACACAAATACTCACAATACTGCTGTCTCATATCCACCTCATTAACCTTGAGCTCTTTTCTTACATAAATAAACAGTCCTCTTCCAACCTCTGCTCTAATAGCATTTCTCTCATATACCTCAAAACCCTCCAAACTATATTCCACCAGTTCCCTTTCAATTCTAACATTTTTTGGTCTTACTTCCTGTAGGGCTATGACATCAGGTTTTTCCTCTTCATCCTGCAACCTACATATCAGTTCTCTTTTCTTGTCCTGGGTAAACACATCCACATTACTAAACATAATCCTTAATCCATCTACCATTCCTTCAGCAATTACACCATCCCGCTCCTCCAGTCCGTACCCTACACCCCTGTTAGCACTACTGGGTCTGCCTCTTTGTCTCCTGTCTCTCCCTGTGACACCTCCACCCCGTTCTCCTCCTCCGTCACAACTCCCATCACATTCTCTCCCCTCCCTGATCTCCCCCTCCCTTCTACTCTTATAAACCACTTCCTCACTTTTCCGTCCCTCATCTCTCAGATGAGGTCTCCGATTGGTGTGAGGCAAATACCCCCCCCCCCCCCCCCCCCCCCCCCCACCCCCCCACCCCCCCCCCCCCCCCCAACCCCAAGAGGGCGCGCTCGGCGTCTCCTGGGCCCGGCAGTGGTCCGGACCAAGCTCACCCCGGTGGCAGTGCACACAGTCAGTACAACATCCACAGTCCCCCAGGAAACAGGATAACAACGCAAAGCTAGCTACTCTTCTTGTTAAGGCGGAAGCTCATGCCAGTGCCAGAGCCAGGGGATATGGACTTTCACAACAGAGCCAGCCCGGCTCCCAACAACTCTCCTCAGTTTCTGCCTCTCAGGCGCCGGAATTTTTTCCCGGTCTCCTCGGGGCAGAATCAGAAGAGACGAAGTTGGATTGGAGAGACAAATTTGAGGTAAAAACAGTCCAACACATTACCCCTTTACGACTTACAAAAGTTCCTCTTCCTGAATTTGAACCTTCAGAGCTCACATGCGTTATAATGCCTTCTCCGAAGGCAGAACGTAGAATCTCCCACAACTCAGCCTTAGGGAAAGATCACATTGTAGTGGTAAAAAAGACCCGGCTACCAGGGTCCCCTGTAGGTTTCAATCCTTTTAGAGGAAGATGGGACGATCAACGAGGGTCAAAGGGACAGAATATTCTAGCACCCAGTAGACTGGGGCCCATGTTGGAAGAACGCCAGAAAGCGGCGGAACAGGTAAGCAGCTCTCTAGACGAGGAAGAAACTGTGTTGAGTTCACCGGGGATGATAGATAATTAATTCTCCTGCGATAGACTGTAAAGGGGCTTCTAGGAAAAGGGAGGGAAAAGAGAACGTACAAACCACATCTCTTAAGAGGGCCTGCAATCAATGTGTCACAGCGAAACAAGTAGAGGAACTATTACATAAGGTATTGCATCAATGTTTTCAACCTAACAGGCCTCGAGATACTCCGGTAACGACAAAGGGAGATCCCCCGATTGAATCTGTGCTCCCACTCTCCTCCACCACAATGACTATTTCCTCCCATTTCAACCTCACAAGTCAGATAGAAACTTCCCCGGCGATTTCTGTTGTCCCACTTAATCCGGCCAAGGTAAGGGTATTAACAGATCCAGAGGTTACGGCGGTGTTTACACCACCTACACCTCACAAAACACCCACCCCAGTGTACCCCACGGTCGAAGTAAATCAAAAGTTACTGGCAAACCCTAGTCTCCCGGCGGATGACAAGATAGTAACCGCGTCTCCTACCACCCCATATTCTGGCTCAAAATCATCTATTTTTCCGACGTCACTGGATAAACAACTCCAAATGACGGCTCTGATTCCTCAGTTGAAGGAATCGGATTGTTTCTGGTTCCCAGTTCAAGCACCGAAATCAGGTAAGGAGCACAGATCTTTGGCAGAGGAGATCCCAGTCCCCCAGGAGTGGATCATTGAAACAAGTAAGAATAAGGAGTTTCGGGCAAAAGACAAACAGGGTAATATTTTAAGGGTACCAATTAAGGCTATTCCAGATGTATGGAATTATGAGTACTGTATTTTGTGTATGTACCGGCCCAACTGTTACCTCCTCCCCCAGGTGAACGACTTCCTGACTGCGACTGGCCTTATGGTATGCACGGTGGTGATTCAAGTAAGAAAGTGGAACCGGAACTGGTTACAGTTCCGGCGAACATACCAACAGACAGTCAGGAACAAGAACTAATTCTGGGAGAGGTAGGTCATGGTCCGTGGGTGGATTAGGAGAACGAGGCGCAACAGTTTGCTATAGCGTTACCGACTCAACCTTCCCTCAATATTCCTCCTCCCAACCAAATTGACTTCAATTTAATGAGCACACAACCCGGCGGGGTACCTTACCCCATCTGTGCATTCCTAGCATCCCCACAATTGTCACGCCGGGATTTTCAGGAACCTTTCATTACCCCCCCCCCCCCCGTTAATGGACCTCCACAGGGAGTTTTTGTTGCACGAGGATGTGTGTAGGAGACTCTCAACATTCCTCCTCACGCGCCGTACTGCCCAATCCATCACGCGGCCGGTAGATGCTCAAATAAATCAGAGGATGAGGGAGACAATTGTGCTTCTCCAAGGACTATTACTTCCTCAGCCCACTAGATCACTCATGGACATCCGAACGGCATTATTGGCTGCCGTTAAGGCTAGGCAAAATCTGATATTAGCAATGGTAAAGGAGTTACCCGGTAGTATCGCATACCGGGTACTTCTTTCCCCAGTGTTAACATCTGTGATAAACATGGAGACTAGGCAGGATGTTCGACAAATGTGGACTCACTTACCTACAAGACAGTGAGCCAGAAGAGGTGTTAAATCACTATAGTGAGGGTTAGGAATGGACGCAGACCATTGTCAGGCAGTCGTCTATCTCTTTCCATACCATACCTTTAAATTCTTTTCTCTCTCTCTCCCGGGGCCTTGTAAAGGCGAGTGGATCCGAGACTGGACTCTGTATAGAGTACATACCTAGTCACAACTAGGGTGCCTATGAAAAGTCGCCGGGTAACACCCCGGCGGAGGTGGAGAAGGACAAGAACAGACATTCAAATAGGAACTAGCGACCTCGCTTAGTTTTAATACTACTCAAGGAGTTTGGATCATTCAGTTACAAGAAAATTATTCTGTTCTCGTCCTCACCCAGCCTACCGGCGGGAACGTCCACCATACCTAAGGCCTTAGATACAATTTTATAACGAAACAACTACCCTACGGCGTAAACAACTAGCACGGGAAACAGTTTCGATCCCTCTTCCGAATTGTCACTGGTGTAGTACCAAATTTTCACCATAGATCAATGTTTTAAAGGCAGAGTCCGAGTTAAAAGACAGGCCGAAAGGCAAATATTCAAGGAATTTCAAGGTAGCAAAGCATAGACGACTGCCTGATAAAGAGTATCTTATTCCTAGTAAAGAATACATATCATCCGGCCCGATGACTTAGCCACCAATGCCAAAATATTTAGTTAAGCATTGGAAGTTAGGATAAATCCCTAGAACTGAAGATCACTCAAGAAAAGTGGATCTTGCACCTATCAGAGATTGTACAGGGATATGAATAGGGCCGGAGGGAAGGGCAAGCCACAGGTAAGAGTTCAGAAGACAAAACCCTTACAAGTGATTACAATATATGTAGATTCTCTATGTTTTGCACACGGCGAAAATACATGGTCTTCTACCAGTCTAGTTCGATCCGGGATCTACTATTGGTAAGATTAAGATCAATTTAAAGTACAATGGGTAATGAGGGTAGAGGACGACTAAGTCTTACCACATTTTGAAACATACAACAGGAAGAACATTGATGACATCCATAGTAAACATGAAGTTCTATCACCCTAGGCACAGGAAACATGGTAGATGTTTTTCTCCTCCGCCTGCAGTACAATAAATGTTTACCAACTAAAAATCTAGCCCCTACACCACATACGCCGGACGGCGATCCCAGTCAGAGAGGACACCTGGTAACAAACAAGTCTCCCCCCCCCCCCCCCTCGCCCCTGTTTTTTAGTGTTTCTACTCGGCGGTAAACAAAATGATGTTTGAGCCGGGCAAATATCTATCTATCTATCTATTGCCTGACGCCGTGATCCCCGAAGGGTGGCCACGAACGAACCGCCCCCATGCACCTCTGTCCCCAGTCAGTCGACGCCCCTCCCCCCAACCAGCACCACCTTCGTTCATGTACTTCCTCACTCCATCCTTCCACCTCATATTCGGTCTACCTCTCCCCCTCTGTCCCTCCACCTCGCTCTCATACACCCTCTTAGTCATTCTCTCGCTTTCCATACGTTCCATATGGCCGAACCATCTCAAGTTGTTCCTTTTCACACTTTCCAGCACATCTACCTCCACACCACACCTCCTTCTTACTTCCTCATTAGTCTCATTCCGGGCAAATATAAATTGGAAAAATAGTAAAAAACGACAGGAAGGAATATAAGTCGTAGGGCACCGGGGGGCCGAGGGCACCTGAGCCATCCGACTTTATGAGATAAACAGTCACTAGACAGGGATCAACAAGCCAGTTTGGTCATATGACAGAATGTCTGAAGGAAATTGGTTATAGCCATATGCCTTCCTCAAGGAGGAACAGGCGATACAAGTGAAAAGGGTATTCCCCAAGTCCTAGACACCATAAACTCCCTGAACCCGCCGGTTTTTGATGCCGGCAGGGAGGCCAACTAAAATAAAAAAAAAAGTGACCCAGGGTCCTTAGCGAACAAGTAGCTCAAGGACACAGGTGATTGTCATCCTGCCGACCACTCTAACAAGGGTCATTCCCCGACCATAATATTAATTCGAGGTATAGGGCAAGGCGGATACTTGATGGAATTCTTTTTTGATCCGGTGTTAGTAACAGCACAAGGGAACTCTACTGTAATACAAATGCTGGTTAGGTTATATCTACAACAGGCAAGATATCAGTTATGAGAAGAAGTCTATATCGCCAAGACCCCCTAGAATCTTTAGAATGATACTAAAAATAGCACGAAGAAGTGTTAAAAGATACAATGCTGACCCTTTATTTACCACAAACGGAATGGGATCCGCGGGCACTAGAAGTAGGCAGAGACTTCATAATATTCTGAAGTTCACACCGGTTAATTCATACTGTTAGCGCAGGAGAAATAATACATTTATCCATGATTCCTATTGATACCTACCAACTTGCCAGCTCTGAACTACCCGGCGGTTAACCTACTTTAGATTTAAAATCAGAACAAAGTAAGAAAAAAACCACGCCGGAACGTGAAACAAAATATACTAATCTGTATACCAAAGAGTACGGGGAGCTGGCGGCGCGAAAGGCGACAATGTAAGTTTAACCGTAGTGAAGTTGCTCGGTCTTCTACCCTCGTTACAAAGAAGGGAACAGAGTAATTACTTACAAAAGGTAAGGAGGTATTCACTCAGGATACAGATAAAACTTATATCCTTATTAGTGTCTATAAACAAATGTAAGAAAGTGTTAAGTTAAGGGGTGAGGAAAACCCAACCTCAACAGATAAGACCACTGAGTGTAATAGCATACGGAATCGCGTCACGAGACGGAGATTGGTTTGCCATTCTCACCGATCAGGAGAGCAATCCCAAGTTTCATAGGCTTCAGTCCAGACCATCGGTCATAGGCCTAAGTCTCTCAGACTGTACAAAATTGTTCATTGGATGGCAGCTCACAATCTTGAATGATATTTCCCCTCTCTTGCTTTCCTGACGCGACACCGTGGGTTAGCCCGGCCGCAACCAATACTAATAAGGAATGCCGACAGAGGGGCTAGCTAGTCTAAGTACTAAAATGTTTAAGTTTCATAAGGCTGGAAAAAGGGAAAGGGGGGGATGCAAGTAAACACATAGGACCCCTAGAATCCCTCCGCCGGGTTAACGGCTCTCCGCCGGGTTACCGGCTCTCCGCCGGACAAGATGTTAAGGTCACAGGCTGTGACACTTTAAAATCAAGCTGTTTTACAGTTTTTAAAATAATTTTTCTATGTAAAAATACCTATATTAGTTGCATCTATTTAACAAAGCGTAAAAATTATATGTACAATTAGTTCTAAGAATTTTGAGGTTGATCAGGTATAGAAGTATGTTCTCTGACAATAAGTCTATGAGTCTCAAAGTGAGAATTATCATATAGCTGAAATATGTTCTCTGACAACAAGTTTATGAGTCTCAAAGTGAGAATCTTATCATATAGCTGAAGTATGTTCTCTGACAACAGTCTATGAGTCTCAAAGTGAGAATCTTATCATATAGCTGAAGTATGTTCTCTGACAACAGTCTATGAGTCTCAAAGTGAGAATCTTATCATATAGCTGAAGTATGTTCTCTGACAACAAGTCTATTAGTCTCAAAGTGAGAATCTTATCATATAGCTGAAATATGTTCTCTGACAACAAGTTTATGCATGAGTCTCAAAGTGAGAATCTTATCATATAGCTAAATAATGCACTGCTTTCCCTCTTTTATATTTTTATATATTGTATGTAAACAATAAAAAACTCAAATTTGCTGTGCGATTCTTTTTTCTCTACCTATGGTATTGTTAGTGGTTTGATATTATTACGAATGTCCCCCTCCAGTCTTGAGATATCAGGCATATCGTCAATGATGGAGGGGCCACTAATAAATTATAGGTTTGATCCCCGGAGGGGAGAAGAGAAAACCTAATATTTAGTAGTGGCCCCGAAATCATTGAAGATGTAGGGCCCTCCCATCCATCACCTTCCCATTCATTGATATCTTGAGTTTAGTCTTATGTCAGTGAAGGCGGAATGGCATCTCTCTTGCCAAGGTCTGGGCTAGAATCCACGCGCAAGAAATCTACGAGATGGAATACTATAGCAAAACAAGTTTTGAGTTTAATTTTTCTCTTTTATTTTTTACAAAGTTTTTTCGTAGTGTGTACCCCAATCATAAGACGATTCCATAAGAGAAGTAGCGTTACACTTATGATGTAATACTCCTGATTCCCCGCGGGGGGAGTTTCAAACTGGCTCCCCGCGGGCGCTTGAAAGGAGGCTATTATATTAATAGGCATATCGTCAATGATTTTGGGGCCACTACTAAATTATAGGTTTGATTCCCAAAGGGAAGTAGAGAAAACCTAATATTTAGTAGGGCCCCGTAATCATTGACGACTTCGCCTATTAATAGTAATAGTCTCCATTCAACATCCTGCGCCAGCATTTTGAATAGCCCGCGCGGAAGCATCATGGAGTACTCATCATAAGTGCACGCCTAATTCCCTTATGGAATCGTCATTTTGATTGGGTACCCTACAGAAAAAACTCTGTAAAAAATAAAAAAATAAAATTTAATTTAATATCTGTTATTATATGACTTGCCATGTACGTGGATTTCTTATGCTTTGTTTCCCTGACACCAGGCCCCCTAGCGGCTATCTTCGTTCTTCACTGATATATCAAGAATAAACTTATAGAAATCAACGAATGGGAAGTGGGATGGTTGGGAGGGCCTGAGTCGTCAATGATTACGGGGCCCTACTAAATATTAGGGTTTCTCTACTTCCCTTTGGCAATCAAACCTATAATTTAGTAGGGCCCCTCCATCATTGACGACTTCGCGTGAATATCAAGACTGGAGGCGGGACATTCATAAAAATATCCTCACCTTAGGGAAGAAAAAATCCGGATAACATTTCTTCAGATTTGTTGTATGTAATACAAATATAAAAAGGTATAACAAATTTGCTAGCAGTGCGTGACATTAAGAAACTGCTTGCTCATGGTCAGATCGGTGCACCCGATCGTCTGCATGAAAAAAGTGACACACCTGTGTCCTGTAGAACGATAACTCTGCCGTAGGTATAAGTTCTGTTCTTAACTTAATTGTACATTCATATCAATGTACACTTTGGTAAAACAGACATAGTTGCAACTATGCGATAAATTCTTAGGATTTATAAATAAGTCAACTAATCCTGGACTGTAGAACCCGTCCTATCACAGCTCGTGATTTATCACAATTCTCCAAGGGTACAGGGGGATATGGACTATTCCGCACCCCCCCCCCTTTTTAAAACTAAACAATATCATAAGACCTACTGTACCCGTTGCCGTAAAGCTACACAGGTACGCTTTGGTTTATCTAGGGCAACCGTCAGGTAGCGTGTTAGGAACGTATGATTGGAAGCCCAAAGTTGGATTTTAGCAATATCATCAATCGAAACATTTTGTAAAAATCTGAGGGACACTGCCCATTTCCTAATGTCGTGAGCCCTGCCTATCACGCCGGGATTGCTTTCCTGATCACGTCGACAAGCAAGGAAGCTAACTTCCATTTTGTAATGCGCTTACCTAGTCGGTTAACCCATAAAGCACCTAGTTGGCGAGGTTGCGCAATCCCCATAAACTTTGTGAGGGCTTGCACAGGACATAAAATGTGATGAATGAGGCCTCTTTTTAAGGCCGGGATGGAAAATTCAGAAAAAACATGTTCCGAATGTTCGTTCTTAGCAATAAAGGAGGGAGACGGCGCGATTTGAACATTGTCGTGTAGTCTCCCAAACCTGAGACAGTTTGGTTCGTTGCTCATCGCCGCCAGCTCAGAGACCCGGTTTCCGGTGGCAAGTACCATGAGAAAAACGGCTTTCTTTAAAATTGAATCAAAGTCCGGCACATTATTATATTTGCGTGATTGCAGCAACTCTAGAGCTTTATCAAGGGACCAGGTTGGCATGAGCTGGCGGGGAGGTGGACGAAGCTTAAAAGACGCCCTCATAAAACCTTTCTCCTCCGCCTGCGGAACAGACTGGTGAGGTCAAGGAAGGGGGTCCTAATGGCAGACAGATGATTTTTAAACGTTATGACCGAAAAATGTTTCTGCTCAAAAAGATAGTCTAAATACTTGAAGATTAAGGCTGCCGAGGCAATCTTTTGCTCTGACTCAACAATCCAGGTTGTAAAGGTTTTCCAATGTGATTGATATTATCGCCTGGTCGACGGTGTGTATTGATTCATGAGCTTTTGGGTGACACTTGGCCCAAATTGATTTAGCCATTTGGCATAGTAAATATCCACAAGGCAAAACTGAGCGAGGTCCGAAGGTTGCCAATCGTTACCAAGTGGAAGATGGAGACCGGGAGGGACGTCGGGTTCTTGCACCACTGTTGCAATTGGTGGTACCATACCTGAGCCGGCCAAAGAGGTGCGATCAACACTACCTGGCCCTGGTAATCCCTCAGTTTGTGAATGACTTTGCACATTAACACAGAGTCTGGTGGCGGAAAACAGATAGATTGAGGTCCACTTGTTCCAGTCCACCAGCAATGCATCGGGTCCCCCCGCCGGGGTTACCCCGTGCCGGGTCAAAAAGAGTGGCAGTCTGTGGTTCTCTGCTGACGCAAACAAGTCTATCTGTGGACGGGCCGGCTTTGCAATTATCTTGTTGAAGATAGCCTGTTTGATTTTCCATTCTACTAGAGTGCTCCGCCGGCGAGATAGAGCGTCTGCCCAGACGTTCGCTATGCCGGGGAGGTAGGTACCATGTAGGGAAATCCCTAGCGAGTCGGCTAGGGTAAAAATTTGTTCTGAAACTCTCAACAACTCTCGTGACCTCACTGAGCCTTGCTTCTGAATGCAAAAAACTGCGGTTTGATTGTCCATTCGGAATGCTATTGATTTGTTCTTTAATGTTGTGCCGTGAGTCTGGAGAAAAAACAGGGGAACTAAAAGCTCTTGCTTGTTGATATGTGACTGTTTGTCTGTCCCCCAAATGCCTTGCCCTTGGTGGCCTAGAATTGACTGATACCCCCAACCCAGGGTCCCCGAGGCGTCTGTGTCTATCCATACAGTAGGTGGAGGAGAAACCCATGATGTGACTGAGTAGAGGACGTCTTGCTTGGTCCAGGCCGATAGTAAGGTATGGATTAATGGAGGAATTGGCCATAATTTCTCCTCCGGCAAGAGAGGGAAGGCTTTGTTGCCTTCCATGATTAATCGCTTGGCTTTCAATCGGCCCAACTTGACAGTTATTTGTACCCAGTTGATAGAACCGATCAGGGAATCCCACGTTTTCCTGGTCGTATCCAGACTGTGGAGGAACCGGAACAGTTTCCTTCGAAATCTGTTGCGGTTGTCCGCACTCTGAGTTAGAGTCAGAGCGGCGGTATCCCAGATCAGCCCTAACCACTGAATCGTCCTTGAGGGGACAAGGTGCGACTTTGCCAAGTTCATCTTGAGCCCTAGGGCTTGTACGTGATTTAACACCTGGTTGACATGGTCTAGACATAATTCTACAGAGTTCGCTACTACTAGCCAATCGTCCAGATACCAAAACACCTGTATTCCTTGAACTAACAGGGGGAAAAGAGCTTGCCGGACGAGTTTCGTAAATACTCTTGGTGCTAGGTTTAACCCGAACGGCATCCTTTGAAAGACATAAGTCTCGTGCCGGATTCTGAGGGCGAGAAACTTTTGGAACCTCTTGTTGATAGGGACATGCCAATAGGCATCTTAGAGATCTATCGAATACATCCATCCTTGCGGCGGAAGTGCGAGTCTGAGCTGCTGAACTGTCAGCATCCTGAAGGGTGAGTTCTCTATAAAGGTGTTCAGATGCGAGAGATCTAGAATTGGTCGCATCTGCCCACTGTCCCTTTTTGGCACTAAAAAGAGTCTTGACGTGAACACTGCCTGAAGGGGATCTATCTGTATAAGGACCCGTTTGGCAATCATTTCTTGTACCATGACCTCCGCCTCCTGAGACACAGGGGAGTATTCTTGCGACTGACGCAGTCGAAGCCGCCGGAGCCACCGCCAGGTGATTCCCTTGCTCACTGTCTTCCTGGCCCAGGTACATTTGGGCCAAGCTGAGCGGAACGCACGGAACGAACCCAGGTGCAGCCGGGGTTCGTCCTGCAAGGCAACTCCTCAATCCTGGGCCTTTGAGCTTGGCCTTGGGATGCAGGGAGTGTGAGTGGCAAGTTTTTTGGAGGTGGAGGGGGGTTGGAATCGGACGCTTGACTAGCTTTGGCTGTTGTAGTGCCCTGATGATTTTTATATGGGGCTTTCCCTTTATACCCGTGCTTACCTTGTATGGGTTTGTACTGATTACATCCGTGCTGAGGAGGTGGTCTGGGGTCTCTAGGTGATGTTTAGGGTGAGGTTGGTACGGTTTGCTACCGCCCTTTGCTTTATGAAAGGAGTTCTTAGGTGGATACTTCCTAGCTTGGGAGGTAACCTGCTCCACCCACTTACCATATTCAAAACTAGACTCCATGTTTCAGTGTCAAGCAAGGTGGGTGTCAGAACCGGGGAGAGGGTTACCCGGCGACCTATATCCGCCGGCAACTTTCTCACCAGATGTACTCTCAGATCTTGGCGAGCTCGAACCGCCTCCAAAGTTGCAATTCGAATGTCCCCTAGGGACTGAATGGTGTTTTGTAGTGAAAGTCTGCGAGAAAGCTCAATGGCTTTTCTTATTTGGGATTTATTGATGGCCGAGATCGTGCGTGCAAGAGAGGCGGCTATTTGATGACTCACCAAGTACTACGAGAACATCCGGTAGGCTTTATTGTGTAACTTAAAATCTCGGTCCAAGTGAGTAGCCGGGGGGGGGGGGGGGGGAGAGAAAGGCTCATCAAGGGCATGCAATGACGCTTTGGGGGCCGCCAGAAATGTTAGTAAGGCTGGGGGCACCCCTTCTGCTTGGGATACTGGTGGTGAAAAATAATTATGATTCTCCGGTGGGATTTGATGTGAAGCTTTGGTGGTGATAGTCTTGGCAAATACCTGTGCTTCTATCTCCCAGTCAACCCAAGGGCCTACTCCCAGCTGCCGCATCTGCAGTACCGGAGTCTGAGCTTGGTCCAGAACCGGAGTTGTAGCCAACTCCGGCGTAAGAGAATTTAAGGCTTTGACATCATTAATGCCATCAGCCTTCGACCAGTCAGCAAAAAGTCGTGCAGAAGCAGCAGAAGGAACGGCCGGCGCTGCAGAATACACAAAATATGCCGGGTTAAGTGAGCTTGGGACACCTTTAATTAGGACATCTAATACCCTCCCTGTCTCGTCTCTGGCCCGAAATTTACGGTTCTTAATAATTTCAATGGACCACTCGCCTGGAACTGGAGGGTCCCCTGATACCGAAGGTTGAGCTATAAGGGGGTTCTCTGGCACTACAGGTACCCAAGAGCAATCTGTGCCATAAAGGAGGGGCATGGGGCCCTTCCTCATAGGCTCCTTATCTAAGGGAGGGGATTGAACATCAGTAACCACCCTAAAGTATGACAAAGCGAGTGCCGCCGGCCCTGTGGGGCTTGGGGCAGCTGCTACCGACTGAGCTGGACAAGTAGGGGGAACAGCCGGCGACTCTAAAGGTCTAAAAACAGACGTGTTAGGGGGCTGAGCTGAGAGGGTAACTTTGGGATGAGACGAGGCAGGGGTTTGATAATGTATCACATTGTGTAAATAACTCTTTTTCCTGATCAGAAGTCATCCATTTCCTAGAGGTATCTTTGGATGAGTTTGAACTAGCCTCAGAATAATTACTAGGGAGAGACTGATGTTACGACCTGGCACTCGGGTACACAAGGGCTCTCAATCAGGACTCTAATACGGCTCGCTGCCACAACGGAAACACACGATCCCAACCCCTGAGTACTGCCAGCCGAACAAAAAACACCAATACCCTCCAGAGTTCAATCTGCTATAACGGGGTATACAAGAACTCGGTACTAGTGTTCAACAACAGACTAATAAAGAGACAGGAATTCTCTAGTCTGGTCAACAATCAAACAAAGAAGTAAGAAACAACAACACCAAAGAATAGTGTTGGCCGAAGCCGAAGTAATCCACCCTTGACTAAGAACTTAAGAAGTCCTCCACCCTCTACTTCGGATCGGCACTATTACGTTACGTTAATTAATAGTCCTTAAGCATCGAGCAAGGAATCTTCTGAAAAAAGTTAGATGCTTCTCGGATGCTCGTAAGAAGTACGTATCGGATTTTGAACAGTAATTCAATAAGAAAAACACTGGCAATTAAATACTATTACAGGTTTAAATTGGCATAAGAATAATTAAAAGAATATGCAATAGTAAATGGCAAACATTAAAAAGAAGTACTCCGCAAATGCAACGGCAATAGCCTACTCGGATTGTGCTCGTGGGCCACTAATCACTAAAGTAGCCAAGCTTGCAACACATGAAATCAATAGTGCATAAACAATATCATACATAAGGAAAGCTTCAATACTATTCTGTATCTACTAATCGAGTAAAGTCTAGCTGGGGTACTGTGGGCAAAAGGTAGCAGTGACTGAGCAAAAACGGCTCGTAGCCTAGCGAAGTCCTCACAACTGTTTAAAGTATTACGTTAACACTAACAAGTGCACTTTGAGAAATCCAGATCCCTTGTATCTGGTTTTCTCCCGGCTCCTTGACAAAGTAAAAACAAGCTGTTAATAAAATACAGGGTGGTTAGGCTCTTGCCCTCACGCACTGTAAATTATTAACTCAACACAGTCAGCCGCGAAGACAACCTAGGCTTCACTGAACCGAAACGAGTATGCAGGTTTATCGCTTAACCACTGCATCAAACAACAACTCGTAACACAGAAAAGCCTTACCCCAGTCTAGCATTACCTAGACTAGCAGAAACCAGGAATAATAATAATAACACACAGGGAAATGCATAGACAAGTGCAACAAACATAAATCAATCCTATTCTAAGTTAACCCTTCCAAAATAGGCTATCTAATAGGCATGTATCTCATGAGAACTCAAGCGATAATACGTTGGCTGACTAGCTCTGCACCAACGGGACCATGGAAGTTAAAAAGGGTAGGGAAAAGAGGAGATAAGAATGTAAGGTAGTAGAGAAAGTTCACATCAGTCAGAAGAATATATATAGTTAGCAAGGGAAATGAGAAGTCGCTCTGCCTAATGAGTTCTGATCAAAAAATGGCTAGACTTCCCTTTTTATACTCGGCCCTCTAGTGAGCCCAACGTGAACTACTAAGGACCGCCCACTGACAATCATTACGTAATTTCTCTCTCTCCTCTGGGATAGACAAAGGCTTTCCTAGCACTGAGGGGAGGGGGGAGGGGGGGGGGAGTGCTAGTGAGTTAGGCCCACCTCCCGCATGGCGCACCCACTGACCCCCAACTGTGGCTGCCGCTTCTCCCATCATTACAAATAAGTTTTACACACAATACTTATAACTAATGATATAAAATAGAACTCGTTGACTCAGATGAAAACAAAATACATATTCATATTACTTATAGTACAACGGCTCACATGAACTAAGTTAGGAAACTCTACATAGACTACAGCCAAAGTTCCTGCCCTGACGATCCTAGCGAGAGTGGGGCATGACTAGGCGTTCTGTACAGCATGCTCACACTGGACATGCGTCACACCTCCCCCAAGATTTTACTTGCTCAACCCTGAGCTAAAATCTGACAAACACAGAACCCCATCAAGCCCCTCACACCCAGCGACCCAGCGACCGCATGGCACTAAAACAAAGCTGAGTTTATCACCAAAACGCATCTTATTATTAACCAAAAATTCACATTTTATAACTCCTCCCAACAATAGCAAAAAGACACAATATCATGCTCCCAGAGCGAGCTTACAGCAGCTCAGCCGTTTGATAGTTTGTGGACTACTCAAACTCTATAGGCTATGACAAACTTATACGATTACCTATATCAAAAGAAAGAGTTTTTTATATGATTTTTATATTTTAATATGTTTTTCCCGGCTGCACTATAAGGGCAGCCTATTTTCCTCCACTCAAACCCACACACCTGTGATAGCCTACGACTGATCATCCACCCTTGATAAACAATCCGCGATCACATTGTCACATCCAGCAATATGACGGATGTCCAGGTTATACTCCTGCAACATCAAAGACCACCTGGTCAGTCTCATATTGTGATTGTGAAATTGATTCAGGAATCTCAAAGGGTGATGATCAGTGTAGATAACCACGACTGGGCCATAGGCTGGAACATACACCTCGAAGTGCCTGAGCGACAGCACAATCGCCAGTAATTCCTTTTCTATTGTAGAATAGTTCTTTTGTGCAGCATTGAACTTCTTAGAAAAGAAACTTACTGGGTGTTCCACACCTTCATTGTCTGTCTGTAGCAAGACGGCACCAGCCCCTACACCACTAGCATCTGTTGCCAGCTGAAAAGGCCTGTTAAAGTCTGGGGCCCTGAGTATCGGGTGAGTACATAGCAAATGTTTCACCAAAGTGAAAGCCTTTTCACACTCAGGTGCCCACAAAAACTTTTTGTCTTTAGATAACAAATCTGTGAGAGGTGCCAACACCGTTGAGTAACCTTTTATGAAGCGTCTGTAGTAGCCTATCATACCCAAGAATCTCATAATCTGCTTCTTGGTTGTTGGGTGCGGAAATTTATTGATAGCCTGTACCTTGTTCTGAGGAGGGCACACCTGTCCCCTTCCCACTACAAACCCAAGGTACTGCACAGTGGCTTTTACGAAGTCACACTTTGCCAAATTTACTACCAGACCTGCTTCACTAAGTTTCCGGAACAAGGTCTCAAGGTGCTCACAATGGCTCTCAAAGTCGTCATCATAAATGATTACATCGTCCAAATATACGGTGCAATTTGGAATGTCCTTTACAATTTCATTCATCAGGTTCTGAAACGTTGCTGGTGCATTCTTAAGCCCGTAAGGCATAACATTGCACCGGTAGGTACTCCCGTCCACAACAAAACCACATACCTCTTTAGCACGCTCGGACAAAGGTACTTGCCAGTAACCTTTTACTAAATCTACTTTAGACAAAAAACGAGCATTACCAATTTTGTCAACACTATCATCAACCCGAGGAAGAGGATATGGGTTAGTTGGAGTCAAACCGTTTAACCTACGGAAATCAATACAAAAGCGTACCTTGCCATCTGGCTTAGGCTGCAGTGTTACAGGGGAAGTCCACTTAACTGTGCCTTTCTCTATCAACCCTCTACCGAGCATATACTCCAACTCATCCCTCAGAGCTGGTAGTTTTATGGGGGGCACACGGTACGGGATTGACTTAAAGGGTAGATGGTCCCCCACGTCAACATCATGCATAGCCTGAGTAGTGAGGCCTGGGTGTTCAGCAAATACAGTGGGGTATGAACCGAACGACGGATAGCATCAAACTGCGGCTCAGGCAAATGAGCTATAGCCTCGTCAGCCCTTAGGCTCGAGTTCCCCGCCCACTGATCCGCTGAAACATGTTGATCCCAGCTATCCTCCTCTGAAGCTTGACTGTCCCCCTCTCCTTCTCCACCACGTCCGCAACAAGCCAACACAGGGACAGTGAGAGGCTCAGAGGGGCGCCTCACATACTCTTTAATAAGGTTCACGTGACATAACTGGTTCTTTTTCCTCCTGTCTGGAGTGGCAACAAGGTAATCTAAGTCTGAAATTTTTTCTACAATTTTATAAGGTCCAGTGTACTTCGCAGAGAGGGGGTTACCAACCAAAGGCAACAAAATTAATACCTCTTGTCCTACAGTGAACTTCCGGAGCCTCACTTTGCGATCATACCTGTCCTTCATCAAAGCTTGTGATTCTGTCAAATTTCTACCTGCCATCTCCAGACTCTTAAGCATGCGCTCACGGCTTTCAAGCACATACTTTAATAATGGACAAGGCTGCACAGTCCCCTCCCAAATTTCTTTCAGCATGTTAAGGGGGCCCCTGACACGGTGTCCAAAAATCAGCTCGTTTGGACTAAATCCCAGGCTCTCACCAGGTACCTCCCGAGCAGCAAACAGCACATAAGGCAATCCAAGATCCAATCCATACCGTTGTCAGCACAATAACACCTGAGCATGCTTTTAAGTGTAGCATGCCACCGCTCAAGCACCCCTTGACTCTCAGGGTGATACGCTGACGATACTACTGCTCGTATCCCATGCTGTTGCATTGTTTTGCTTGAACATGTTGGAGGTGAAATTAGATCCCTGATCAGACTGAATCTCCTCCGGGTACCCGTACCTTGAGAAGTACCACAACAAGTTACTGACTACCGTCTTAGCCATTCCATTTTTCATAGGGTATGCATCGGGGTATCTAGTGGCAACATCCATTATGGTTAACAAAAATTTATTTCCCGCCTTAGTGGGAGGGAGTGGACCAACCATGTCAACAATAATTTTACTAAAGGGTGGCCCAATCACAGGAATAGGGTGTAACGGAGCCTTAGGAATAACTTGGTTCGGTTTCCCGACACGTGACAAATATCACATGAGTTTATCCATGACTGCACATGAGACTTCATCCCCGGCCACCAAAACAATTTCCCCAAAGCCGCCACCGTTTTTCTCACCCCTAGATGTCCTGCCAGTGGTGTGTCATGCGCCAACCTCAGTAGGCTATCCCTGCACTCCCGTGGCACCACCAACTGGTCCACTACTCCGGACCCTTTTGCCAACTACGTTTAGGGTCTTGAAAACGCCTATAAAGGATGCCTTCTAAATAAAAAAAATCTCCTGGCTGTGCATCGCCGTCCTCGTCGAGCTCTACAGCTCCATTAGCACACGTTTGGAGCTCAGGGTCCTCTAGTTGCAACCGACTTATATCTGAGGGTGCCAAGCGATCTAACTGCTCCCGGAGCAATGCATGACCTTCCCCGATACTGGGCTGCTCCCTCTGTCTCTCTCGATGTACATAACGTTGCTGTCGTGGAGACTCGTCATGCCCAGCCTCGTCACTCTCGATGACAGGCCCAGGGGCTACTCCAGAATTAAGTAATGGTGCTAATACTGAATCACCCAGGAGAGCCGCCGAGTCAAAACTCTTAAAACCAACTCCAGCTTTAGCCTCCTCCTGTTGATCGTTCCTCCGCTGGTCTGGAGGACTAGGCTGTGACACTTTAGCTGCCCGAGCTCGGGTGACAACACACGCCATGGGTTGTGTCTGGCACCGCTCGACCCACTCTTGCTCTTCCCTACTCACGTCGGCCGGCCTCTCGGCAACGACTAAGGGTAGAACCTCGGAAGCGGGCATTGCAAAGTCGTTGCCGAGAAGAAGGTCGACGCCCTCCACTGGCAGTTTCTCCACAATCCCGACATCCAATTCACGTGCCACACCATCCACCTCCAACTCCAACCGCACCAGCGGGTATGACCGAGTTGCATTAATACCCTGCACCACTACCACCCGAGCCGCGTTTATAGGGTAGCCAGTCAAGTTTTTCATCAGAGTCTGGGAAGCACCTGTATCACGCAAGACCTCTACTCCATGCTTGCGCCCCGCCCACATCACGCAACCCCGCCCTCTATGGTCGCAAAAAACATCCTGAGCAGGGTTCGAGCCTCCCAGGTGCTTCTGCATTGGCTGTGCCTCAGCCTCTGACGAACTGCCCCAGGCAAACTCAGATGACTTCGGAGGACACACCAATGTTGCAGGCCAAAGACACAGCTGCTGTAGGTGGTTTGCTAGGACAGACTCTTGCAAAGTGCCCCTTTTTATGACAATGAGAACACTCCACCTCCCCTTTGGGCTTCCCTTGGTACTGGGAAGGGCCCGGCCCCTTCTTAAATGGGACAGTGCTAGTCTTGTGGTCAGTCTTGGTATCATGGCTCTTGTACTTGTTTGCATAAGGTATATCACTAACTCGGGGGGGTGGGGCGTCACGCCCCTTGTTACCTGCCTCACTACGCTGGGCAGACCCGCACCCACGAATTAGTGATAGCCGGAGGTCAGCCATCTCAGCTGCCTCCTGTAGAGTTTTTGGGTTCTTTTCTTTAATAGTTAAAGTCATTTCTGCACCAGTACACTTATAAAACTGCTCGAGCAGAAACAGCTCAGTCAACTGTTCGGCCGTCTCAGCTTTCTCAGAACGTGTCCAGTTTTTAAGTGCATCTTTTAAGTCCCGGGCAAGAAAGGTCGCCTCCCTAGTCTTTGTAACACCCCGAAACTTCAATCGATATGTTTCCGGTTGCAACTCGTATGCCCGTAGGACAGCTCTCTTCAATTCTGGGTAGTCAATGCAAGACTCTAAAGGCAGTGCATCATAAGCCTTCAGACCCTTACCCGTAAGTCTTGAGGAGACTAGAGCTGCCCACTTCTCTTCAGGCCAATTATGCTCCCTACATTTCTTCTCAAAACGATTAAAAAATTCTGTGACTTCAGTTTCACTAAATACCGGCACCAATTTGACTAATTGGGCCAAGGACTGTTCTCTTACTTGGCCCTCACGGCCCATCCAAGTCCCTGTCGACTCTGCACGAGACTTATCTAAATCTAATTTAGCACAATATTTCTCCGAGTCGTACTTAAGCTCAGCCTCATGCCTCCTAACCTCAATCTCATGCCTCCTCGTCTCATCCTCCTGCCTCCTGGTCTCATTTTCATGCCTCCTGGTCTCATCCTCCTGCTTCCTAGCCTCAATCTTAGCAAGCTCAAGTCTAAATACCATATCTGGAGACAGACAGGAAGAGGGAGCTGCCACTACTGAAGGAGGGGGGGCAAAAACTGGGGAACCACCATGTGCACCACCCGAGGGCACTCCAATCTGCCAATTCTCATCCCTCTGTGGGAGAGTGCTAACCTCCGGTAACTGAGTGGACGGCACTGTGGGAGTCGAGTGAGAGGGGATCTGGGGAGGAACCCCCCCAAACGCCCTCTCCTCCGAAAACCCATGTCGCCCACGCAACACCCAGGAAATCAGCTCCCCCTTGGACATCCCTACTACATTGGAAATTCCCAAAACCTTGGCTATCAGGTGCAAGCCACAAACATCCACCCCCGTCAGCCTCTCCTCCGTCACGTGGTACCGCTTACTCACAAAAACTCTAGCATCCTCCTCACTGGTTACTAACGGCACACCTTCAAATGGCATCTCTCGCTCATCGTCAGTGCTAATGCACGACATACTGAAGTCCACAAAAAAATTCTCGAGACAAAAGTGTTTAACTTCCTATGCAAGCACTAATTACTAAATTAACTGGAGTCTCTTAAATGCTTTACTAATTGCCATACAAAAACAAATATTCTTCAATATGCACGCTAAATACAAACAAACAAATGTTGTACAACTCTGCAAAAATTTATACTGTTCACAAAATCCTAAGCAAGGTCGCCATTTGTTACGACCTGGCACTCGGGTACACAAGGGCTCTCAATCAGGACTCTAATACGGCTCGCTGCCACAACGGAAACACACGATCCCAACCCCTGAGTACTGCCAGCCGAACAAAAAACACCAATACCCTCCAGAGTTCAATCTGCTATAACGGGGTATACAAGAACTCGGTACTAGTGTTCAACAACAGACTAATAAAGAGACAGGAATTATCTAGTCTGGTCAACAATCAAACAAAGAAGTAAGAAACAACAACACCAAAGAATAGTGTTGGCCGAAGCCGAAGTAATCCACCCTTGACTAAGAACTTAAGAAGTCCTCCACCCTCTACTTCGGATCGGCACTATTACGTTACGTTAATTAATAGTCATTAAGCATCGAGCAAGGACTCTTCTGAAAAAAGTTAGATGCTTCTCGGATGCTCGTAAGAAGTACGTATCGGATTTTGAACAGTAATTCAATAAGAAAAACACTGGCAATTAAATACTATTACAGGTTTAAATTGGCATAAGAATAATTAAAAGAATATGCAATAGTAAATGGCAAACATTAAAAAGAAGTACTCCGCAAATGCAACGGCAATAGCCTACTCGGATTGTGCTCGTGGGCCACTAATCACTAAAGTAGCCAAGCGTGCAACACATGAAATCAATAGTGCATAAACAATATCATACATAAGGAAAGCTTCAATACTATTCTGTATCTACTAATCGAGTAAAGTCTAGCTGGGGTACTGTGGGCAAAAGGTAGCAGTGACTGAGCAAAAACGGCTCGTAGCCTAGCGAAGTCCTCACAACTGTTTAAAGTATTACGTTAACACTTAACAAGTGCACTTTGAGAAATCCAGATCCCTTGTATCTGGTTTTCTCCCGGCTCCTTGACAAAGTAAAAACAAGCTGTTAATAAAATACAGGGTGGTTAGGCTCTTGCCCTCACGCACTGTAAATTATTAACTCAACACAGTCAGCCGCGAAGACAACCTAGGCTTCACTGAACCGAAACGAGGTATGCAGGTTTATCGCTTAACCACTGCATCAAACAACAACTCGTAACACAGAAAAGCCTTACCCCAGTCTAGCATTACCTAGACTAGCAGAAACCAGGAATAATAATAATAACACACAGGGAAATGCATATACAAGTGCAACAAACATAAATCAATCCTATTCTAAGTTAACCCTTCCAAAATAGGCTATCTAATAGGCATGTATCTCATGAGAACTCAAGCGATAATACGTTGGCTGACTAGCTCTGCACCAACGGGACCATGGAAGTTAAAAAGGGTAGGGAAAAGAGGAGATAAGAATGTAAGGTAGTAGAGAAAGTTCACATCAGTCAGAAGAATATATATAGTTAGCAAGGGAAATGAGAAGTCGCTCTGCCTAATGAGTTCTGATCAAAAAATGGCTAGACTTCCCTTTTTATACTCGGCCCTCTAGTGAGCCCAACGTGAACTACTAAGGACCGCCCACTGACAATCATTACGTAATTTCTCTCTCTCCTCTGGGATAGACAAAGGCTTTCCTAGCACTGAGGGGAGGGGGGGGGGGGGGGGAGTGCTAGTGAGTTAGGATCATCAGCGATGGTTAGGACTTAATTCTAGTAGAGAGAGGAAAGAGCGTTGCAAGGAGTTACAAGGAATAGTTCGTATCTCCGAGACCTTGCGGTCCATTTCGAGGGGAAGAAGGGGAGACTACTCGAAAGTGGAAGGAGAGAGACTGTTTAGTGCCACTACACTCTTTACAGAGTGTGCAAAATACTAGCTACTCCCTTCTTTAAATGCTGACTCTGCTGAAGACCTATTTACTAATCGGAGGGAAGTTTGTTCCAGGTAGAACGAGATCTTTTATGTGGAAAAATCTGTAATTAAATGTGGATTTCTAAGTAGTCAACTATCAGGCCTATCCTTCTATAAGTTTTAGTATGATAGAAGTCAAGCGAATTGGCCGATAATCATCTTGGAAACACTCGTGATCCCCTTTCTTAAAGATTGGAGGTCACATTGGCCAGTTTCCAGTCTTCAGTGATTATTGAAGATGTCTGCCACGAAAGGTGCGATTTCATCTCGCACTGCATCTCGCAACTTCTCGTAGTTGTTTTTTATGTATTATTTGTTCTTTAATAGATTTTTAGTTTCCTTCCCCAGACCTACCATAAAGCTTTAAACACCAATACATGTCGTCTGTTACCTGATACCCCACCCTAACTGTCAGATGTTTAAGGGGTGGGATGGGGTATTGCTTTTTTCTGGTCCCCCTTCTTCCTCATGTTCTAGCCCCCCATTAGTTTTCATTTTGTTTAGACGATCGGACAATTAGTTTGGCGATTGTTAAGACCTTTCACCCCCATTCATTGTTGTCAATAGGTTTGTGTCCAGGGTTTTTTTTTTGGCTCTGTGTCAAACATTTCAAGGTTTTTTGTTTTTCCCTCTGTAAACTGCTTCTTTCAACATAGGAGAATAGCCATAGGACAGACAAACAAAAAAACATATCGCATCCATAACCTCCCGGGCAGGGGGTTCGACCTTCGACCCCCGAGAAAATCGAGATTTGTTTTTTTAAGCCCACAAAATTTTGTTTTGGTGTCTGTAGTCTAAAGGGAGGATGTATGCAATAGAAAGTGGTCATATGAGGGCTATAAACACCCATAGGATATCCCTGGGGCCCCTTGGGGGGGTCCCCAAATCTTAGTTTTTGTTCATTTTTTTACTTATAAATATTAATATACAATAGTTTAGTCCCCCAAATTATCAGGTTTTCTTTGCGAGAATGCGGGTGGCACTATACGGGAGCAAATAACGATTGTAGGGGTAAACTCAAGGAAAATTGCTCATCGGGCTCAACCTTGAATACGTTTTACCTACGAGTAAATTTCAATCTTTATTCATGAATCGGGCATGTTATTCACCTAATATGCCTCGATGAAAAATCAGGCCCCATTTACTGTCCGATTGTCTCCAATTTCGCCAGATAAGTAGAAACTCGTATACCATACACACTCCCTCTGAAGCTTTTTGAGTTTGGGAAAATATTTTCCATAATCAAATGATTTATTTATGGTAAAAAAATTGGGTAAATTAGTTATATATGATTAATTTACCAGCGGTTTTAACCATGATCACGTATCAACTTGGTAATATGCTTCAGAGGAGTTGTAGACAGTCTATATAGGGTACCTCATGCACAATATAAAAACAATTTTGCCAAAGTGGATTTGGGATCATTCAGATATTTAGTACCAAAACAAAATAAAAAAATGATTGCGACTCACGCGCGCGCAGCGTGGACATTTAGGGACAATGAACAATTTCAGCGAGTCACCGTTACTCCTTTAGCATATATGTGTCAAAAGGCCAGCAATGCGTCTCTTAAAGAAGCTGAGTTAGGAAGCGGCGCACTGGAGTCTCCCCTAGACTTCGTGCCATTTAGGTGATTTTATCCTGGCGAGCGAAAAGCAAGCCTGTAATTAAAGAGGAAGCGGCCTTCCGGCCGAGGACATTTTTCTACCGAAAAAAAATGTACAAATGGATCTTGATGGAGAGTTTTTGGGGTGTTTTTTTAAAGCTTGATGGAGGTGCTAGGAAGCGAAACTAAAAAAATAAAAATAATAAAAATACTAATGAAATGAGGGAAATAAAAAACGCTCCCTCCCTTCCCCCGTTTCTGTTACCGGTTTATATCATCTGCTTATTTTCTAGGCAAAACTATTAGGCGACTTTAGTTTGCTTATGAAGGAAAGAAGTTCTCCCAATTCATAGGCTACACGATGAACAAACAAGTGACAGTGACAACAAGATTATTCAACCTCCCTCCTCCCCCCGCTACAATCCTTACCCACACATTCACTTCCCGCTCTCTCATCTCCTTCCCTCTTCCCTCTTCCCTCCTTCCCTCTCCTCCTTCCACTTTCCTCAATGTCCCTCATGCTAATTAATTTACATGAGTAACATGATGTAATATTTTGTACATATTTTTGACTTGCAAAAATACTTAAATCTTAGGACATAATTGGCTGGTTTCCATTTAAAGTTAGGCATATTTAGAATGTTAAAGCGGCTCAAAAATTGCCAAGTTTTCTTTAGCTTTGTATAGAGTCATTAGCTTTGAGGAAACAGGCCGATTTATATTAGGTAAGGTTATATATGATTTATGGGGTCCGAGTCAGGAAATCAGACTTGAAGTGGTCTATTTCATGTGAGGAGTTATCTCTAACGAAACTAGTAACTAATTATACTATTTAAAATAAGGTATAATTCGCTGATATCTTATGTGCATTATTGATAACCAGGACCTTTTTCTCAAACTAAAAGTAGATTTCTAACATCCTTTCTTTAATCCTTAGCACTATTGTGACACTTGTCTTTGTAATCCTTTGGACTCTCTTAATTTAGTGTATTTCCTTGCGCACTACAATAATCGTTTTGTATATATACTATATATTATATACTATAATTATATATATCTATATTTCTTTGATATATTATAAGATATATACCGGTACACGGTATATTATACACGTATATAGGCCTATATATATATATATTTTTTGTTATTTTTTATTTCCCCCCCCCCCCATGTTTATTCTGTGTGAGTAGTTTTCAACACTGCTTTTTTTTTACTTTATTTTTCTATTTTCTTTTCGCACCCACTGTCTTGTAATATAGCCTGATCTTCTGTAGCCTTGCATCATACTAGGTGAGTTAAATCACTTATCTTACTCTTTCTATCTCTAACGCTACTCATAGGATGTTTCCATTTTCACCTTTATCGGGCAGAGGCTCGTCCCTTAGGAAGAAATGATAGATAGACTCAGTATTAGGGAATAGGTAGGAGGAAATTATGAAAATTAAGGACCCAAGATGATATTAACTCGGTCACAGTTAGAGGAATAATCCTGATGACAGAACCAAAACGCAGTGAGAGATGCAGTACAAATGAACGGTGAAAACAGACAATGAAGTTAATGGAGATGTACAAGCAAAACCTGTTGAGAGAAAATGCAGAAAATACCAATCAACAACTGCAGCCCGCAGAAGAAAACGCAGGAAATCAATACATTCGCAAGACAACAGACGGTGTGTGGAAACAAAATAATGAAAATAGTGTAGGCCTAAACGAAGATAATAAATGAGTGCGAGAGAAATAATCGAAAAATCCCGTGAACACAGAAACGAACGATCCTCGTAACGTAAACATTAAATGGTGGAGGAATGGATGGGACATTTCTGGTGACGGACTCACAAACATTAGTGAAGAGGAATGAAATCTATACTAGAAGTGATACAATGGCAACATAATAAGTTTGGAACTACCGATTTGTGAAGCGCGCAAAAGACATGCTGGGGGAAACTCAGACGTATGACTCCTAAAGTATGTTCAGGATGCCCCTTTGGCGCACGTGGGCAATCAAGATTAGCTTCTTTCATTCCTCAGTTGTTCCTTCAAAGAAAAAGGACCCAAAGGGAAAATGAATGAGAAACATTAAAGCGCTGAAAACAGAGAATGGATCAGTGTGGAAAAATGGGGAGTTAGACAAAATTCTTAGCCACAAGTACGAGCAATCCAGCAAAGACTGAAAACAAAAACAACGAAAGAATAGAGGAAGCCAGATGATATGGCACGATCAGTGCGGAAATAGCATGAGGATTGGTTAAAGTGGCACAGGCAGTCAGAATGGTCACTGGGCGGAAAGCCTCAAAGTGGGTGTGCACGAAAAGTAGTGAATAGACGCATCTTCGGACCCAGCTTGAAGGAGAAACACCCAGAAGCAAAACCAGCGGAGTGATGAGGCCCAAAATAGTTACGGGGAATATGTTCCTCCAGACTCCGGTGATATATGAGAATATAAACTGGAGACCTCATATGGAGAAAGGCGCGGAAAAAACACAGGGAGGAGCCAGGTCCATCAGGAGTAGATGCTAAGATGATTAAAAGACTTGGAGGATCTTCCTAAGTCAAAACAAGTTTGGTTCAGCCGCGGGTGACCTTTGTGAAGCAATAAGCAATGCTGGCAAAGAAACTTGCCACCACATCACCATGCGGTTGAACATAGAAGCTGGACAAGCATGTCGCCCTGATACCTTTAAATAAGAATCCAGGAGTTAGACCAGTAGGCGTTGGGGGAAGGAAGTTCTTAGACGGATTTTATAGGGAAAAGCAATCCATGTCTGTATTTGGAAAAGATGTACCAAAGAGCAGTGGGCAACTTACACGTATGTGCAGGACAGGGCAAGCCGGGAGGCAGAAGCAGCAATACCTGCAATGGGGAAGGTTGTGTATCGATGAGGAAGGAAGATTGTGAAGGCCTGTTAGGGCGGTGGCTACTGCTAGTAGATGCAACAAATGCCTTTAACACCATTAATAGGGAGGCAGCTATTCACAACCTCAAGATCAAATGCCTCTACCGAAGCATCGCAAAGTACATAGAAAATACTTATAAGGAGCCAGCTAAACTGTATATAGTTGGGTAAGCACCAAGAAGGAAGAAAGAACCGAATGAAAACGAAATGAAAATCTCAAATCAAATGAAAGGAACAACGCAAAGGAGATCAAGTGGCAATGGCAATGGTACGCCACTGGCACTATCAATTCTGCAGCAGGCGAAATAAAACATGAGGGTAACCCGAGTGAACACAAGTGGCGTATGCAGATGACCGCCCAGTGTGCAGGAAAAATAGGGGATCTCAAAGAATGGTGGCGGAGGAGGGAGTAGTACAATCGGTAGGCGAAAAGTCATTGGGTACCATCCGGAATTGCTAGTAAATCTGTACTAATAGTGAAAGAAAACAAGTATGAAGAAGCGGTGACGGACTTTTGATGGGACAGGAAGTGAAGATTAACAAAAGGTGGGGAAGGTCAAAGCCATTTGGGAGCAGTAATAGGCACGAGAAGAATGCAAGAGCGACTATGTGCGAAAAAAGAACAAAAGTATAGCAGAGTGGGTAAAGGAAACGTGTGAAAACCCTGGCAGGACATTGCGAAATCTGAACCACATGATCGCATATACTGCCTTCACATATGGAGTTAAGCACACATGGACCTTACTTACGAGAACAGTTCCTGGCATTGGACAGATGCCTCCAACCGCTTGGAAGAGAAGCAATCAGAGGAACATTCATACCGGCCCTAACAGAGATGGAAGGCGGTCCACGGCAAGACGCTAAGAGATCTATTAGCTCTTCCGCCAAGGTTCGGAGGTATGGGGATCATAAACCCAGTGGAGGCTGGCACTACATGAGAACCAAAATTCCCCTTAAACTTACTACGTTTCTGACAGAAAAAATAACGAGGAGCAAAAATGAAAATGATGAGGTGGTACGAAGAGGAACAAAACAGAAATGCAAGACAGGGAAATTACAAGAGAAGAGCAGAGGAAGAGAGACAGAAACATGTAGCCCTAGAAACAAATTAAGGACCAGATGTAGGGAAAGAAGATACTGAAAAATGAGAGTTGAGATGGCACAACGACACGGGGGCTTCAAATTGGCTCACATCATTACAATAAAGGAGAAAGGGGAAAGGCTTCAGCTTAAATAAAACAAGGCAATTCAATGATGCCGTTAGCCTTGAAGGCTATGGGTGGCCAGTTTCGGAACCTGCCCCTGAAATGTGCCACATGTGGTGGGAAATACAAAAAACTCAGACCAGACTTGTAAGAAAGGAGGATTCCATCTGTATCCGGCATTGATGAAGTACGGGACATCACTGCACAAAGCCTGGACGAGGTTGTGCCATGATGTCAGAATCGAACCGGAACTTCTGCCTATGGACGGACAGCGCTTGGCCCACAATACTGCAAATACTTCAAATGAAAGCAAGCTAAGAGTGGAGCGGTAACCGCTGCCATCGACATGGGTTTTTTCTTGGAACGCCCCGAGGGGACAACGGGCTTTTTCTCGACATCACGACATCTTCAACCCAAGAGCACAAACATATCGTGACCGCCACGAGGACACAAGGCGGCATACTTGAGAAACGCAAGTGAGAAAAAAACGCGCTTATGAAGCGAAAGCAATTTTGCAACACCGGCGATCAAGGAAGCTTTTACTCCTCTGGTCTTCTCATCGTCGGGAAGGTATGGGACCTTCTGCAAGGGTCTTTTATGTCCAGATCTAGCTGAACAAAATATCGATGAGAGGAAAAATAGCGGGCAGCATAGAAGCCAGTCATAACTTGGATGAGATTGCTGAGCTCTCTTTCTGCATCTTCTCAGGTTCTGCCACTACTATGTCTCAGGGGTACCAAGGTCCTCCACCGCTCCAGAGGCACAAAGATGTTGCAGAGACTCCTGGACTCTTTGAAAATGGTCGGGGCGGCCCTTTATGGCGAACCCGAATCTGGCCCGGATACAACATAGGTTGATTGTAGGGAGGGCCGCGCTACTGGTTACAATAAGGATAACCTTACAATGTCACCCTAGCATACGATAGACTTGTACAACAACTTTGTTAACGGGTCACCTTAATAAAAATAAAAAAAATTCATAGGCTACAGATTCTCACAACTAATCCTTATGGGTAGCATATATCCTTCTAAAGCATGCATTAAAATCGCCATCAACACTGAAGCTGGAATCAAATTATTATTAAAGACATCGCCGGTACCTGAAGGGGCTTAACCTTCTCTGTACCGGCGACGTCATTTACACTTTTCATCCTAGCTATTCTTACAAGATTTTGTGCAGGGCCTTAAGACGGATATGGTGGTAGTAAAAATATTTCATTTTTAATAACTAGTTCGAAGCCTGTTCATAGATGGAGGCCCTTCTTAATCTGAATAAAATCGTTCTGTTACTACCAGTAGAAAATTATAAAGGACAGCACTGATACTGAACTGGCTGTTTTAGCCGGTATCACACGAGAGATTTAACTAGTTCAAATTTTGATGATCAATTTTGTTCTGGCAACCATTTCTGGTTACATTATGCACTTATGTCGGAACACTAGACTGATGAAAGATGACTAATTTAGGTAACTGAACATATTCTAAACGTTGACCTCCTAAGCTGCCAGACCAGTGTTGAAGATTAAACTGTTGAGGGAGGAGAAACCGCTCGTGTGATACCGGCTTTTAAGGGGTTGGGTTTGTTTATTAGCCCTCACCGCCCGCACCTCGTGATTTATGCCACAGATTATTGTAGGTTCCTCACTAGACCTCTCTCAAGGCTTCTTTTCCGTTCTTTTTTCCTCTTACCCATCCCACACCAACCCCCCCCCCAAAACCCATATAGATAAATATGCACAGCCGCCTTTTCGATAGCAAATAGTCCCGGCCTTCGCCCCACCCCCCCCCACCCTTATCTCTAAATGGTACGACACGGCTTAGAGTCGTATTCTTAAAAACCCATACCTTCCTTTAACTTTCCTTTCCCTTCCAAGGAACTTTTCTTTCCCTTCGGTATTCTTAAAGAATTCCTTGGAAGGATTTTTTTCGGAAGTGTTGGTAGCTCTGTTCCACAGGCGAAGCTAGGCGCGCACCAGTTGGTATGCCTGAAGTAGTATACAAACCTTGTCAAACAAACGTTTCCAAGGGTTGACTTGCATTATTGTTGTCCAAAACATGATTTAGACCACAAATATTGTCTTCAAAGCATATTATGTTGACTTGCACAAACACAAGAATGAATTGTCAACATGATATTAATAAATACAGGATCCTAGCTCTAAATCGCGCATGTACACCAACAAGCCATATTTTGTTGTAGTAATTAGACCTAGCCTATAGGCTATTATCCAAGAATATAATTACATATAAACTGATATGATAAGAAACAGGGATGGAGATAAATTAGATTAGCCGAATGTAGTGCGAATTAGTGTACCGTATATCAAGCATGAGAACTTTTCAATTACAAGGTCAAGTCTTCCATTTCTGACCAAAACTTAACAACTAGGCTATAGGAATCGCACAATAACCCACTATTGAGAAGTATTTACCTTCAAAGTTCAATACACATTATAGCCTGACATATTCTGGTGTGCTGGGTTCAAATACTAACTTGAACTTCTGTAGGCCTAGCCTATATATTATATAGGCCTAGGCTAGAGTTGTTTTCTATTCAGCGAACAAAAAATAAAAGCTAGGCTATATTTGATCTGGCCCAATTTGGTAAAAATTGCAATTCATGGCCCATAGTAGATTTACTATGCTATTGAAACTAGTTTTTTTTTTCAATGTTTATATTTAGGCTACCGATATTTATTTATTAATTATCTAATTTGACCGTTTTTTATTTGTATACATTATTTTGGGCAAGAATGTAGTTACCGGGTGTACCGGCAGTACCGCCCACCTTGTTTACACTATGCGGATGCCTTTGGATATAAAAATACATTAGCCTAACCAAACAACCTAACCTAACCTAACCTAGTATTCATGCAGTAATGACAGGGGGCAAATAGCAGAAAATATAGCGTCGAAATGGATGGGAACGTAAGTGCAACATGACATCCTTCCCTATTTTGGTAAGGGTTGTGTTAGCGGGCGTACCGCCTGCTTTGTTTCCATATTAGCACACTCGCAGTTAAATTCACGTCTAATTTGACTGCTGTTATTTGCCCCTGGTAATATACTGTATATGATGATGACAATGTCATGGGGGGTGAGGGGACATAGCACCCCTCAAACCATTATTGTATCCCACGGCCAGGTGTTGGATAAATTGTTTTGCCGTGGGATACAATAATGGTTTTTTCCCCATGACTTGTCATTATCATACATATTACCAGCAGGGGCAAATAACAGCAATGAAATTAGACGCGAATGTAACTGCGAGCGTGCGACTGTAAACAAAGTGGACAGTACGCCCGCTAACACAACCCTTACCATTATTTGTTATTTGCCCTTCTGCAAACAATATATACTGTATATTGATGACAATAATTCCTGGGAAGGTGAGGCCCCCCTCAACCTAAGAAGCGGACATAATAGAAGTGAACTTAACGGTCATGGCCCCAGAGCGTGCAAATCGACGTGGAAGGTTGCTTGGATAATACTGAACCTTTAAATAAGATTCTTCCAATTTTTAAATTGATTTTTGTTCTTGGGTAATCTGAATAAAAGATGAATCACCAATAGTTATGATTTAGGCATCAATGAGTAGGTTATTCATCATATTAGCTATCCATTAGTATAGTTTTGAAGATTGGGTGATATTCTTATGTTCTTTACTCTCCCCTCAAAGGCTAGGCTATCATATAGTTTGGCAAAGGCTAGGTTATCATGTAGTTAGGCAAATATCTTTGTAAGGCCTCGCCCAATTTCTTACCGATTGCTCACATACACCAGTGGCTTGCACTATTTGTTTCACTAACTGGCCTTCCTTGTGCAGCCCAATATAATGTGCAATTAGATCCGGTGTCACGTTCTTTCACTGACCCGTACACACTAAAAACTGACGGGGACTTGTCCACCACTGCCATACTGATCATAATAATGACTGATACCGATCCACCCACCACAGCTGCTGGAAACACTGATGTTCCAACACTGTATGTACTGTATGTAATAATACCATAATTATTCCTAACCTTGAAGACTAGAGAATACTAAGGATGTAAAGTGAATTCAGACAGAAAATCCACAAATTTTATTTGAAACAGTGTGCGGGGGACTCTGGTGACTAGTGGGGTTTTCCTTACAAACATTGAGTAGGCTATATTTGACTATTATTGCTTTGCTGATTCAGTCCTTTCAATGCATTAATATTGTGCACAGTGTGACTACATTTTGACACATGTTAATGTAATAAGTTTGAAAATTCAGGTTTTGAGGCTTGCCAGGGATCAAGAACAATCCCAAGTTTTCAACAAAATCTCATACCATACTGTATACAGCCCAAAATAAGTAGCCACATTTTTTCATTAGCAATTTTGGGCTCTAATCTTATAAATTTTCTTTTAGCCTACCAGACTTTTAGCTACTACCAATGTTAGTAAGTTAGCCTATACACTCGGCATAATCAAACGCTGTATATTAGCATAGCCTAGGCCTATCTTACGTTCTCAGGTTAAGTTATATTGTTTGGATATTTAAAGAAAGTAGAGGGATTAGGCTAGGATATACTGTAATGAAAAATTAGGGTAGCCTATAATTGTACTCACAACCAATAGTATTGAATAGGCTAGTGTTTACAAATATGTTTTTCAAGGGATTTTGTTTTGATTAGGCTAATATGATGACAATATTCAAGCAGACACTGCGGCAATATTAGCACGCTCAATGCGTCAGATTTTGCCACTTTTTTCTGAAATCATCCCTCGGCGAGTGGTTATTTGCCTCCTGCTGGCATTATATATGAATATGATGATGACAATTATGTCCAGGGGGGGGGGGGGGGTTGAACACCAAATACTGTCAAATTAAAAATAAACACAGAGAGTGTGCAAACTGCTGCTGTAGTCTCCTTGAACTGTAGTTAAGATACCCGGTAGCTACCGAATAATCTAAAAACACGCTCCCTGATAGTGTACAAGGCTATGAAAATCAGGGAAAATATTATAGTGAAAAGGTAACTCGGAATTTCTATAACATAAAGTAATAAGGTAAGGATGTAGTATTCGAGGAATTTCGAGCTTATCGCCTGCCTTGTTTACACTACTCGCACGCTCGTGATCACGTTTCCGTCTATATTGACTGCCGTGGGATACAACATTAGGTTGAGGGCCCCCCTCACTCCCCCATGACTTATTGTCATCATCATATATAGGCATTTTGCCAGCAGGGGGCAAATTACTTAAAAAAAGCAGTCAAAAGTCATGAATCGTGAAGGATGTATCCGGGTCTACGGTCGTCATATTTACATAGGTAGTGCGCTCGTGGTTACGTTCCCGTCTATTTTCTATTTTAACGGTTATTTTCCCCTGCTGGCAATATAATATATGATGATAACAACATGTAATGGGGGGGGGGGGGTGTGAGGACCCCGTCAACCTATTATTGAATCCTGCGGCAGTCAAAATAGACTGGAACATGATCGCGAGCGTTCACTGCTGCCGCCGTTCCGCGTAGTGTAAACCAAGGCAGGCGCCATGTAGTATGTCCAAATACTACATCCTTCCCATAGGCTTTTCTTCTTCTTCTTATGTAATAAATTCACAACATTTTAAAATCCAGATAGCCTATCTGAGGTGAGCCAATTCTGACAAAATCTGACAAATGTTGGCTTGAACATTATGATGGGCTAGCCTAGAGGGACAGAGACTAGCCTAGGTTAGTTTATTCAGTGGGGATGTAGCCTAAGAAAAAGAAAAAATTTGGCCTACAATCCTGTATGAGTCATGAAATTCATAAGAAAAATAGATTAGCCTGGGCTAGGCTAGCTTAAATGATGATGTAGCCTACTGTAGGCTATAGGCTAAGCCTAGGCCTAGCCGCCTAGCCTAACCCAATATGTGGTACGGTACTGGTAAGGTAGGCTAAATTAGTATATAAGATGATTGACCACTATTACTGTTAGCCCACAAATTTATATTAATATTACAGTATATGCCTAGCTATTTTTAGTTATGTAAAGTACCTGTATGGTATTACTGGGAATTGTTGATAGCGTATCTCTGTCAAGCCTCAAACCTGGTAATGTGGACACTTATTGCATTAACACGTGCCAAAATATAGTCACACCGTGCACAAAATTGATGCTTTGAAAGGGCTACATCAGTAAACCAATGGAAAATCAATAATAATCGAAATATGTATAAGATGAGGAATAGGCTATCAGCTGGCAGCCCGAAATTGCCCGAATCGTCCGCACGCGAATTCACGCCGAGATCAGTGGTCTTCTAAAACTTTTAATAACATTACTTTATTTTCAATATCGTGCATTATATCATGTTAATAAAATTACATAGTGGTCAAATCCAATATTTAGTCACACTGACTCCAAATTATATAAGAATGTTATGAACAAAATGACGAAGGGAAAACTGAAGACCTGCCTAGTGAGAGTCCTTCAAATTCCAATATTTTCCCCTGTTTAAGGGAAAGATTTTCCCTTCCCAAGGGAAAGGAAAGGGAAGGATTTTTTAAGAATACCAAATCGAAAGAAAATTCCTTCCTTTTATTTTCGAAGGGAAAGAATTGTCTAAGATAAGACCTTACGCCCCATTTCTTTGTCAATATTAAGACCTTTCGTGCTATTTAGGTATCAATTTTTTTTCCTGGCGAACGATAGTGAGACTAATTTTGGAAGAACCGGCCTTTGGCCGGGACAATTTTCTACCAAAAAAATTACAAATTTATCTACAAGGGGGATCTAATGGATTTTGTTTTTAAGTTTGATGGAGGTCTAGGGAGGAAACTAGAAAAATACTAAATAAATTAAAACAAATCAACCAAAAAGTGAGCCATCCCCCTTAATTAATGCAAACAAATGACAGATAATATAAATAGGCGCCAATAACAATAATATGAGTACGACATAAATTAATAGAAAGTAAATAGTGTAACAGAGGTAAAAGACCTACGCGCGCTTATAAATGAAAACCTAAAATCCTCAAGCCAATGCACGGCGGCAACTAACAAAGCATATAGAGCACTAAGGTTCATCAGAAGGCATTTTCATTATCACGGTAAAGACTTATGCCATTTATATAAAAGTATTGTGAGGCCGCATCTGGAGTATGCTGTAGTTCTGAGATCCCTACCACATAAAGGTCATTACAAAACTGGAATCCGTAAAGCAAAGAGCAACAAAATGTACCCCATCAGTAAGAAATAAACCATACAATGAGATATTAAGAGAACTCTATCTCTTTTCCCTTAAGAAACGAAGGATAAGAGGACAGCATGATAGTGTTTTACAATCCTTAAAGTATTATATAACATAGAAACCGATAATCAATTTAAGATAGACAAGGGGACACAAATGTAAAATTAATAGGCAAAACAGCAAACTTAAATACTACATAAACATTTCGTCTCCCATAGTATACTTAGTGAGTGGAATAGGCTCCCTAATTAAGTAATAGGCCGTGGCTCAATAAGTCTATATGAAAAAAGGTTAGACTCATACCACAGACAAATCGGAATGGAGTAGACAGTAATGAACACTGTTTCCAGTTGAAGAGAGCAAAGGAAAAACATGTGTGTATATACTATTATAGCCGAAGGTTTGCATTATAAAACATGTTGTGTGTATATATTATTATAGCCGAAGGTTTGCATCATAAACCATGTTGTGTGTATATATTATTATAGCCGAAGGTTTGCATCATAAACCATGTTGTGTGTATATATTATTATAGCCGAAGGTTTGCATCATAAACCATGTTGTGTGTATATATTATTATAGCCGAAGGTTTGCATCATAAACCATGTTGTGTATATATTATTATAGCCGAAGGTTTGCATCATAAACCATGTTGTGTGTATATATTATTATAGCCGAAGGTTTGCATCATAAACCATGTTGTGTGTATATATTATTATAGCCGAAGGTTTGCATCATAAACCATGTTGTGTGTATATATTATTATAGCCGAAGGTTTGCATCATAAACCATGTTGTGTGTATATATTATAGCCGAAGGTTTGCATCATAAACCATGTTGTGTGTATATATTATTATAGCCGAAGGTTTGCATCATAAACCATGTTGTGTGTATATATTATTATAGCCGAAGGTTTGCATCATAAACCATGTTGTGTGTATATATTATTATAGCCGAAGGTTTGCATCATAAACCATGTTGTGTGTATATATTATTATAGCCGAAGGTTTGCATCATAAACCATGTTGTGTGTATATATTATTATAGCCGAAGGTTTGCATCATAAAACCATGTTGTGTGTATATATTATTATAGCCGAAGGTTTGCATCATAAACCATGTTGTGTGTATATATTATTATAGCCGAAGGTTTGCATCATAAACCATGTTGTGTGTATATATTATTATAGCCGAAGGTTTGCATCATAAACCATGTTGTGTGTATATATTATTATAGCCGAAGGTTTGCATCATAAACCATGTTGTGTGTATATATATTATAGCCGAAGGTTTGCATCATAAACCATGTTGTGTGTATATATTATTATAGCCGAAGGTTTGCATCATAAAACATGTTGTGTGTATATATTATTATAGCCGAAGGTTTGCATCATAAACCATGTTGTGTGTATATTATTATAGCCGAAGGTTTGCATCATAAACCATGTTGTGTGTATATATTATTATAGCCGAAGGTTTGCATCATAAAACATGTTGTGTGTATATATTATTATAGCCGAAGGTTTGCATCATAAACCATGTTGTGTGTATATATTATTATAGCCGAAGGTTTGCATCATAAACCATGTTGTGTGTATATATTATTATAGCCGAAGGTTTGCATCATAAAACATGTTGTGTGTATATTATTATAGCCGAAGGTTTGCATCATAAACCATGTTGTGTGTATATATTATTATAGCCGAAGGTTTGCATCATACTTCCTTTCCATTTCTCATTATTCTATATATTCCTTCAAGCGATGTCCAAGCCCTGCAAGGTTATTCACTTCCAGCGGTCTTCATGTACGACAATTGCTGGAGGGACGGAGGGTGTGGAGAGAGCCTTATTATTTGTAATATTTTCCTTCCACTTTACCGTACTATTGGTTTGCTATCTCTACTAGCTAGAATTAAGGCCTGACCACCTCGCTGGGAGTGTAAGGTCTGTGTGACCAGTGTATTATGTAAATCTCTATCTTCCTTCCATTTGTATCTTACATACCGATACTTGTTACTTATTTATCTCTCCTCCTTCTTCCATATTGCTCGATACCCTTCTGTATTTTAGTGATGGGACTAATATTGACTTATGTCGCTCAACACACACACACACTAGTATAATGACAACTTTATTAACCCCTTCAGTACCGGTGACGTCCTTTTCATTATATTCTGGCAACTAGTAAACAACTTTATTCAGCTTAGAAGGAGCGTCTACTAATAGAAAGGCTAAAGACTATCTCAATTAGTCCTTTTTGCTACCATATATTCTTCCCAAGCATCATAAAATCGTCTAAATGAAGCCGAAATATAATACAAATGATGTTGTCGGTACAGAAGGGGTTAATATCTCTCTCTCTCTCTCCTTTTTGGCATCAGTAAGGGCCAGATAATTACGGAGAAGTGGTGGTGGTGGTGATGTTGCTATGGTAACCTGATAGCCACCTGCCTATCTCTTTCTACACCACAACCACCATCATCATCATCACTACCATCATCATCAATATCACCACCATCATCATCAGCTGTCTACCTCTTTCTCTGGCATCATCATCACCACCCCACTACTATTATAACTACCATCATCATAGTCAACAACAACAACAACAACAACAACAACACCTTCCACATCAACATCATCCGTCTACCCCTTTCTCTCTCTCTCTCTAGCATCTTTATCACCATCATAACTACCACCAACAAAACCCGAACCAGAACTGCAACATCATCAACCTTTGCACCATTAAGGGGAGATCTTCACTTTAGGGATTTTTTTCTTTACCCCTTTCTCCCTCATGTTTAGCCCCATTGTTTTTGATGTTATAAAACGTTTGCCCCATTAGTTTACCGATGTTAAGAACTTTCGCCCCATATTAAGACCTTTCGTGCCATTCAGGTGTCAATTTTATCCTGGCGAGCGATAGCGAGCCTGTAATTTAAGAGGAACCGGCCATCGGCCGGGACATTTTTCTACTGAAAAATGTACAAATATATCTTGAAAGGGACTCAAGGGGGTGTAATTTTAAGTTTGATGGAGGTCTAGGGAACAAACTAAATACCTCCCATTAATCATCACCAAAGCCTTTAACATTATCATCACCATTATCATCTTATGCCTATAAAATCATAATTTTCATCATCACCTCCACCACTATCACCAATATCATCATCTTCCTTACCATCATTATCACCACCACCATCATCACTAATAACAACAGCATCACTACCACCACCACCATCTTCCTGACCATCAATATCACTACCACCATTATCACACCTACCATTAATTCCCGCAGTGTAATAATTAACCTAGCTATGACCGGGATTATCTCCATATGTATTATCACCAGCACCCCATTAATAACCATCACCATTAATTACGGCACCTTCACCATCCATTACATTCATTATTGCCAAGGGCTTTCCAACGTCATTTCTTGCTCAAGGAGGGCGACCTGCTTTTTTTCTCTCCTTGGATTGTATCCATTCGGGCCTATTCAGCCTACTGTTTTAAGACTTTTATCCCCATCCAGTTGTCGATTTATACCTGGCGAGCGACAGCGAGCCACCATATTTCCAATAATGAGTTAGACAGCAGGCTAAATTTGTACATTTTTCGACAGATAAATGTCTCCGGCGAAGCCGCATTTCTTCATACAATGCTGGCTCGCTATCGCTCGCCAGGAACAAATCGAGACCTGGATGGGGATAATCGGAGAGTGCTGAACGCATTACCGAGGTAATCCTATCGGGCATGGAAGCATACATTCCATTATCTTTCTCTCAGACTAATGTTAACAAATCTTGGTTTACTCACGCCTGTTCTACTGCTGTCCGCAATAAGGAGGAAGCATTCAAACGGTACCGACGCCTTAAAACTCAAGACTCTCATTCTTCCTATGTTTCTGCCCGGAATCAAGCCAAATCTGTTCTTCGACTTTCTTTCTTTCTTTCTTTGGACTTGCCAAACACTCTTTCATCAATAATAAATGCACTGAACTATCCAACTCTAGCTCTTCCCAAGCTTTCTGGCATCTAGCCAAAAACCTCTCCAACAATTTCTCTTCCTCGTCTTTCCCTCCCCTTTTCCGCTCTGATGGCACAACCATCACTTCTTCCTCTGACAAAGCTAAACTCTTTGCTCAAACTTTTGCTAGAAACTCCACATTGGATGATTCCGGTGCTATTCCTCCCTCTCCACCCTCCTCTCTCTTACTTATGCCTAATATCTTAATCTCTTCTAAAGATGTACTTTCTACCCTCTGGGCTATTATCAATACCAAATATCAGTGTGGAATGTTTTCATAGAAATTTAAATTTGTTTGTGTTTTTATGTTTTGTTCATACCCAAGGCCTTAACAAAACATACAAACACAAACAAATTTTAATTTCTATGAAAACATTCCACACTGATATTTGGTATTGATAAATACGCTCAATGTAACAATTAATACTAATAAGGCGTTCGGTCCGGACGGTGGTCCTCCTGTTGTTCTCAAAACCTGTGCTTCCGTGCTGGAAATTTGCTCACATTCAACCTGTCCCAAAGAAGGGTGACCGCTCTCAACGCTCCAACTATCGTCCAATTGCTCTCATCTCTCGTCTTTCTAAAGTCTTTGAAACTATTCTTGCTTCCAAATTTCTTAACCATTTCTCTTCTCATAATCTGCTGTCAGATCGCCAGTATGGCTTCCTTAAGGGTCGCTCTACTGGTGATCTTCTTTCATATCTTACTAACTCTTGGTCATCCTCCTTTCGTGAATTCGGTGAGACTTTTTCTATTGCACTAGACATATCGAAAGCCTTCGATAGAGTCTGGCACAAATCTTTAATTTCTAAACTACCCTCCTTTGGTTTCTATCCATCCATCTGTGCCTTTGTCTCTAATTTCCTTTCCGGCCATTCCATAGCCGCGGTTGTGGACAGCCATTGTTCACTTCCTCACCCTATAAACTCCGGTGTTCCTCAGGGCTCTGTCCTATCTCCTATTCTCTTTCTAATTTTTATAAATGATCTCCTCAACTGTACCTCAATGCCCATCCATTCATACACAGACGACTCAACCTTACACCACTCCATTAGTTTTTCAGAACGCCCCAGCCAGCAATCCCTCAACGACAAACGTAATGAAGCCATAGAACTCTTAAATTCTGATCTAAATACTATCTCCAATTGGGGCAGAGAAAACCTTGTTACCTTTAATGCTTCCAAAACCCAATTTCTCCATCTATCTACCCGTAAGGAACTCCCAGCGGACTATCCCTTATTCTTCAACAATACAAAAATCAATCCTTCATCTTCTCTCAATGTTCTTGGTGTCTCCTTTTCTTCTGCTCTCAGTTGGAAGGACCATATTACCAGTCTTGCTAAGGCAGCCTCCCAGAAGCTGGGTGTGCTCAACCGCCTTAGGGGGTTCTTTTCCCCTGCACAGCTTCTTGCTCTGTACAGGGGCATAGTGCATCCTTGTATTGAGTATTGTTCACATGTGTGGAGAGGTTCCTCTCACACCGCTCTCCTGGACAAAGTTGAAAGGAAGGCCTTTCGTATCATTAATTCCCGTCCACTCACCAACTCTCTGCAATCTCTCTCTCTCCGCCGAAATGTTGCATCTCTCTCGTTATTCTATCGCTACTATAATAATCAGTATTCCTCAGAGCTTTCCCAGTGAATATCACCTTTACGTAGGGCATTTGGTACCCGTATTGCAACTCAATCCCACCCCAACTCTGTGCAACTCTCCAACCCAAGAGTGAAACGTTACTCTCAAACTTTCTTCTACTCAACAGCTGAGCTCTGGAACTCTCTCCCAGAATCAGTCTTTCCCTCTTCTTATGACTTAAATTGCTTCAAACTCCGTGTGTCCAGGCATTTTGGCTCGAACGTCCCTTGATTTTGGCCCTGTCACTCTTTCAACTATGGGGGAGGCACTCGCTATAGGCAGTTCTGTCTTTTGCCTCCCTCAAACACATAGAAAAAAAGTCTTAAACACAGTAGGCTGAACGGGGCCGAATGAATACAACTAAGAAAGAGGAAAAAGGAGAGAAAACAAGCAGGTGACCCTCCTTAACCCTTTCAGTATTAGCACGCCTCATTCCTCTTTATTTATTATTAGACACTTGGATTCAGCTATCAGAAGGCCCTCGACAAATCAAAGAACTAAGTTATACCTCAACAAACCCTCGGATGTTCATGTCTGCCCTAAACCAAATACCATCACCTACTAATAGCCAGCATACAAGGAAGAAATACGCCCTCAAGTACTGAATGGGCGTATTTAGTTCATCATTTATGTATCTGTTTATCATTTTGTTTTTCTAGTTTCCTCCCTAAACCTCCATCAAGCTTAAAAAAACATCCCGCCAAGACCCTCCTTCAACATAAATTTGTACATTTTTCGATAGAAAAATGTCCCGGCCGGTTTCTATTAAATTACAGGCTCGCTATCGCTCGCCAGGAACAAATCGACACCTAAATGACACGAAAAGTCTTAATTTTGACAAAGAAATGGGGCGAAAAGTCTTAAAATCGCCAAACTACTGGACCATACGTCATAAAGTCGGAGAACTAATGGGGTTAAGAATGAGGAAGAAGGGGGACCATAAAAACGACACATTTTCCCTAATATCCGTTTCCGAGAGTAGCCGGTAGAGTGGACTATTTCTTCTTGAGAATGGCCAATACTATGACTATTTTGGTATCCAGGGGGGTTTGATCCTCTGTCAATCCCAAATGTTGTCAGATTAAAGTGTTGAGTTATATTACATGAATACCGGGACCACTACTACCATTATTCCTACTCCTACTACTACTACTACTAATAATAATAATAATAATAATAATAATAAAAGTAATAATAGTAATAATAATAATAATAATAATAGTAATAAAAGTAATAATAGTAATAATAGTAATAATAGTAATAAAAGTAATAATAGTAATAATAGTAATAAAAGTAATAATAGTAATAATAGTAATAATAGTAATAAAAGTAATAATAGTAATAAAAGTAATAATAGTAATAATAGAAATAAAAGTAATAATAGTAATAAAAGTAATAATAGTAATAATAGTAATAATAGTAATAATAGTAATAATAGTAATAAAAGTAATAATAGTAATAATAGTAATAATAGTAATAATAGTAATAATAGCAATAAAAGTAATAATAGTAATAATAGTAATAATAGTAATAAAAGAAATAATAGTAATAATAGTAATAAAAGTAATAATAGTAATAATAGTAATAATAGTAATAAAAGTAATAATAGTAATAAAAGTAATAATAGTAATAAAAGTAATAATAGTAATAAAAGTAATAAGTAATAATAGTAATAATAGAAATAAAAGTAATAATAGTAATAGTAATAATAGTAATAATAGTAATAAAAGTAATAATAGTAATAATAGAAATAAAAGTAATAATAGTAATAATAGTAATAAAAGTAATAATAGTAATAAAAGTAATAAAAGTAATAATAGTAATAAAAGTAATAATAGTAATAATAGTAATAAAAGTAATAATAGTAATAATAGTAATAATAGCAATAAAAGTAATAATAGTAATAATAGTAATAAAAGTAATAAAAGTAATAATAGTAATAATAGTAATAAAAGTAATAATAGTAATAATAGTAATAATAGTAATAGTAATAATAGTAATAAAAGTAATAATAGTAATACAAGTAATAATAGTAATAATAGAAATAAAAGTAATAAAAGTAATAATAGTAATAATAGTAATAATAGTAATAAAAGTAATAATAGTAATAAAAGTAATAAAAGTAATAATAGTAATAAAAGTAATAATAGTAATAAAAGTAATAATAGTAATAATAGTAATAATAGTAATAATAGCAATAAAAGTAATAATAGTAATAATAGTAATAATAGTAATAAAAGTAATAATAGTAATAATAGTAATAAAAGTAATAATGGTAATAATAGTAATAATAGTAATAATAGTAATAAAAGTAATAATAGTAATAAAAGTAATAATAGTAATAATAGTAATAAAAGTAATAATAGTAATAATAGTAATAATAGTAATAAAAGTAATAATAGTAATAATAGTAATAATAGTAATAAAAGTAATAATAGTAATAATAGTAATAGTAATAAGTAATAATAGTAATAAGTAATAGGTAATAATAGTAATAAGTAATAGGTAATAATAGTAATAAGTAATAGGTAATAATAGTAATAAGTAATAGGTAATAATAGTAATAAGTAATAGGTAATAATAGTAATAAAAGTAATAATAGTAATAATAGTAATAAAAGTAATAATAGTAATAATAGTAATAATAGTAATAATAGTAATAAAAGTAATAATAGTAATAATAGTAATAATAGTATTAAAAGTAATAATAGTAATAATAGTAATACAAATAAAAACAATAATAATAATATTGGACCACATCACAAGCAGAAACTAAAATAAATGTGGGTTGTGTTGACGAGACAAGGATGTTTATGATCCACGATATCCATAAAGTGTTGTAAAGGTCAGGCGAAGAAAATGAAAACGATATTAATGGCTCACTAATTACCCTCGCCTCACTTCCTCCTCCTCCTCCTCTCTCTCTCTCTCTCTCTCTCTCTCTCTCTCTCTCTCCTTTACATTTTTGGGTACTATAAATATCCCATCCGTTATAATAAGAGGGAATATTTTTACCAGCTTAAGGAAAGGATACCTTCCCTTCTTCCTTTCCCTTCTCTCTCCCTACCCCCCCCCCCCTCTCTCTCTCTCTCCTCCCTATAGATTTTTGGATGCTATAAATATCCAATCCACCGAGGGAATATTTTGACCGCCAGCTTAAGAAAAGGATGCGCTCCCCTCTTCCCCAACCCCTCTCTCTCACTCACTCTCACACTCACTCTCTTTTTATTTTATGTACATAGTATGTAAGCAGAATAACCACTGGCTGTGGAAATATATATTGTTATTATTATTATTATCATTATTATTATTATTATTATTATTATTATTACTCTATCACACACACACGTATAAATGCATTTGGTGTGTTGTACAATTTTTGTGTTGGTATAGTTTCTTCACGTTATCAGCATTACGATTTTTTTTTTTTTTTTTTTTTTTCTACATTTACTGCTCATGTTATCTATATATTTAGTCTTGTATTTCACCTTCCATACATACTGTATATCTGGCAATGTTCTAACTTATTCGGCATCTAATGTTATTCATTATATTTATCTAAGAGAGAGAGAGAGAGAGAGCGATTCAGATTCAGATTATTTGATTTCCATTAAATATACAATGGCTGTTCATACAATAAAATATACAATGGCTGTTCATACAATACAACAATCTTAAACAAAATACATTATACATAATGCATCATAATATTACTTAAACAGTGTCGGTAAGAATGTACAAAGAAATAGTTCCTACGTAAAATGGATTACAAATATATAAAACGGGATCAATTTCTCACTCTAGATCATCTTCTCAAATATGCCTTATTAGACTGCCCTTGAATACTGGCAGGCTAGTTGAGTCTTTGACCAGGTTGTGCAGGGCATTCCATACCGTAGGCCCCAATACTTGCAGAGAACCTGCCCCATAGTCGGTTCTAGCTCTCGGAACATACATATCATTCTGCTGCCTTGTGGTACTATTAGAGGTATCATTTATGGTAGAGAATTGCGAGAACCAGTTAGGATATATATTATTTGTACCTTAAAAACAGAAACAGCTACTTCAAAGGTAAGCTTCTTGGATATTGTCATCCATTCTAATTGTTCAATAATAGGGGTAACATGGTCATACTTTTTAGTTCCTACAATTACTTTAGATGCAACATTTTGCAACTTCTGAACATTATGCAGAAGTGTGTGATTACTTTTGCCGTATATTTCCCAGCAGTAGTACAAGACAGAGAGCACTAATGACTGGACCACAATTTTCCTAGTTTGCATGTCAACATTATCTTTAATTCTATTAAGATAAAACAGTATTCCCATGACCTTCTTAGTCATTTCATTTATATGTTTTTTGAAAGTCATATTACTATCGATATAAACACCAAGATTGTGTACATGTTTACACGGAATAATGTTAGAATTGTCGATGCGAATGACAGTAGCATTAGGTATTCTCTTAAGTTAACTGTCTAGATCCTATACATATACATTGTGTCTTATTTGAATTACAGTAGCATTAGGTATTCTCTTAAGTTAACTGCCTAGATCCTATACATATACATTGTGTCTTATTTGAATTACAGTAACAATAGGTATTCTCTTAAGTTAACTGCCTAGATCCTATACATATACATTGTGTCTTATTTGAATTACAGTAGCATTAGGTATTCTCTTAAGTTAACTGCCTAGATCCTATACATATACATTGTGTCTTATTTGAATTACAGTAGCATTAGGTATTCTCTTAAGTTAACTGCCTAGATCCTATACATATACATTGTGTCTTATTTGAATTTATCATTAACTCATTTTTACAGAAATGTTGCTTGGCTGTACTTATTGTTGCTTCTGCTCTCCTGATCAGATGATGCAACAGTACCACTATGTAATATTTGAGTGTCATCGGCATACTGAATTAATAGGCAATCCTTTACATTATCTGTCATGGCATTAACAAAAATATCAAATAAGAACGGTCCCAGGATTGATGCCTGCGGGAAACTCCGTAATAATTTTTAGAGGAAGAAGAGATGTAATCATTGATGCGTAATAACTGGGTTCTGTCTTTAAGTTAAGATACTTTATGAACCAAAATATATACATTTTATTATCAGTTAGTTAGAGAAATGTGTGGTTTATGCTGTCGAAAGCCTTTGACAAGTCACAAAGTCAACAATGAGATTTTTTATTATCTATGTTCCTATAGATTTCATCAGTTAATACAGTAAAGTCAGGCTCAGTCGATAATTTAGGTCGCAATCCATGTTGACTATGTGCAAGAAGATTATTTGACTCAAGGAATAGTATTAACTGATTGGCCACGACCCTTTCTAAAATGTTAGATATAATTGGAAGGAGATATTGGTCTGTAGTTACTTATATTATCACGATCTAGTTTTGAAGATGGGAACTGCAATGGATTGTTTCCATAATGTGGGACCTTGCTTGTGACAATGGACATATTAATCTTACCTGTTAGATAGAGTATAATAACGTTCAGTGTTATTCCATCTATTCCTGCTGAACTAGTATTTTTAAGCTGTTTGATGGTCAATATGACATCATTAATGTCAACAGGTTGGGGTCTAAACAGTTATTGGGTTAGATGTTCTGTGCCACAGGTAAGTTGGTGTTATTTGCATCGTCTACATTGCCTCGGGAATTTTTATAAGCCAGTTTCCCTACACTAGCAAAACATTGATTAAACTCTTGAGCTTTCTCTCGCACGTTTTCGAAGTGATCGTTATTGATGCATTATTATTATTATTTTTTTTTTTTACAATATAATTATTTTCCAAGTGTCCAAAATGTTTCCTATGTTATCGTCACACTTTTGGCGGTAGTATTCAGTTTTAGCGTTATATCTTAATGTTCTTAATTGCTTATTTTTAGCTTTATATTGCATCTGTAGAGCCGAATTGGATCTATCTTTCTTTATAGTTGTTATTAAGTTGTGTTTTTCTTTCATATGAGAGCGAATATCATATATTAATCCAAGAGGCAAATGGTATATTTACTTGCTTACTGACTACAGATTTTGTATGTGACTCTACAGTAGTTGGTTTATTTATTATTTTATTTAGTTTATTTGTGTTTATATTTTTGCTCAGTTTATTTCCAGCAGAGAGTAGTTCATTTAAATCCCTAAGAGAGAGGGAGAGCGAGAGAGAGAGAGCAGTGACCATCCCTCAGCACAACTTCATTATGTCAGCTGGTGTGGACCGGATCAGCTGGCAGATGTAAACACAGGCTGACCTAGTTACACGTAGGCTGTACCTTGTGACTAATAATTATGTACCCTACAGTTCTTTCTCTATTGATATCTGTCTTTTGGCTCTTCTTGGGATCCTTTCTAGAAATGCTTTCTCTCAAATCTGAGCGAATATACTGTATACTGCAAACCGAATATCCACTAATATACTATATTATTCATACTCTTATACATTTTTGAGATAATCCTTAAAAAAGAGAATAGTTGGATTACTTCAGAGACAGTAAACCGGTTTAATAACATTGTATGTATGTATGTATGTATGTATGTTTATACTCAGGCACATACCCCATAGCTGTGGGTGGCAGACTCGAGACAGAACTCGAACAGAAACAATTTTTTTTTTTTTTTTTAAGAATTCACACATATCTAGGTCGCCCAGGATATGACCCAGAGACCAAGGACCATGAGGGGTCTCCAGCAAAAGATTCCCAGGTCCCAGATCTCCAGGAGAGGCTCCTGTCACAGCAGGCAGACACGCAGAGGAACTACACCACAATGCCCACCCACATATTTCCAAGCAGGGCCCTTCATATATGCCTGACGGACTATTATCTGGTCCAACCTGCGCCTGACCCCCACTCCCTACTACTTCGTTATCACTCATCTATTCAAAAGCATTCTCCACTCATTCCTATTCATCACCACTTCTCGTGCCTGTTCTTCAGTCATCTCTCTATATTCCAAAGCTTTTTCCATACCATCTCTCCATCTCCTCCGAGGTCTTCCTCTCAATTTATTTCCCCATTGTTTCTGACTCGTATAATATTATTCTCGTTGCAAGCCTTTCATCCCCCATTCATTCAACATATACCAGCATAACACCTTTCTTTCCACTCTACGGGTATACACTTAAGGGGAGTTGGGTTATTTTTCTGGTCCCCCGGGCTTTCTCCCTCATGCTTAGCCCCATTAGTTTTCAGATTTTAAGGTGTTTGCCCCATTAGTTTGGCGATTTTAAGACCTTTCGCCTCATTTGTTGTCAATATTAAGACTTTTCGTGTTATGTAGGTGTCAATTTTTTCCCTGGCGAACGCTAGTGAGTCTGTAATTTTGGAAGAAACGACCTTCGGCCAGGACATTTTGCTACCGATAAATGTACAAATTAATCTAGAAGGGGATCTAATGGATTTTTTTTTTAAAGTCTGATGGAGGGCTAGGGAGGAAACTAGAAAAATAATAAAGAAATGAAAATATCGACCAAAAAGTGAACCTTAATCTCTATCAAACTTCAACTTTCTTGTACTTTCCTTTGACGGTTACCTTAAATAGTGAGCCTATTACAGTAAGATGCCAGTTGTATACCAGGGCCCGGAGTCTTAAGAGGGGTTATAATAATAATAATAATAATAGTTCTTAAAGCTAGCGCATGCTAAGCTAGCTAAGGATAGCTCAATAAGGCCGATTAGGCGTATTTCCATTGGGGTCCTGTACTACTACCCCATCCCTTTGCTCATGAGGGATGGTAACGACTCAGTGCTTGTGAAAAATCTTTAATGCGCCGAGCGTGGGCGCGAACCCGGGCCTTCTGGGTGAAAGTCCGAGACGCTAGTCACTACACCAAGCGAGCCGCTTGTTATCTACTTCTCTCTCTCTCTCTGGCTTGTATCCATTGTAGGCCCCATTCAGCCTACTGATTTATGGCGTTTATCCCCATCCAGGTGTCGATTTCTTCCTGGCAAGCGATAGCGAGCCATCACTGTATGGAGAAATTCGGCCCGGATACATTTTTCTATCGAAAATTTATAATTTAGCCTGCTTACAAAAACATATTTTTCAAATATACTGGTTCACTACCGCTCGCCAGGAAAAAATCGACACCTGGATGGGGTAAACATCTTAAAACAGTAGGCTGAATGGGGCCGAATGGATACAACACAGATAGAGAGAGAGGGAGAGAGAGTAATACAAACGAGGTGGGCCCCCCACAAGTCCTGGGCCCCCTTAAGGGGGGTGACCTGTATTTGTTCTGTCCTTTTCTATCTTTCTCTGGCTTGTGTCCATTTGGCCCCATTCAGCCTACTGTTTTAAGACGTTTATCCCCATCCAGGTGTCAATTTTTTACTGGTGAGCGGTAGCGAGCCACCATATTTTTAATTTTTGTTTGACAGCAGGCTAAATTTGTAAATTTTTCGATAGAAAAATGTCTCCGGCGAAGCCGGATTTTTTCATATAATGCTGGCTCGCTATCGCTCGCCAGGAAGAAATCGACACCTAGATGGGGATAAACGTCTTAATACAATAGGCTGAATGGGGCCAAATGGATACAAGCCAGAAAAAGATAGAATAGGACAGAACAAAAACAGGTCACCCCCCTTAAGCCGGAGTCACACGAGTCTTATTTCGAGCAATTTTTAAGGGCAATTATGGTCTGGAAGCTTAAAAAATTACACTTTATCAGAATTCAGCCGCCTAACATAATCTACCTTCAGTCTAGTTACCGATACCAGTGCGAAAATGTCCCGAAATAATACGAGAAAAAACTTGCTCAGGGAAAATTGACGGAAAAAGCGCTCGTGTGACAGCGGCTTTAAAATGTTATAACTTGTCCATATTCGGAATAACGAGGCAGTCGTGAGTTATGAGGAATTACCTATTAGTTCATTCATTGCTTTGTTATGATTCTCAATCATGGGCTTATTTATTGGATCATTTATGTATCTCAATTATTTCCTAGCTTCCTCCCTAGACCTCCATCAAACTTAAAGATAAGTCCCATTAGATCCCCCTTCTAGATAAATTCGTAAATGTGTCGGTAGGAAAATGTCCTGGACGAAGGCCGGTTCCTCTTACAATTACAGGCTCGCTATCGTTCGCCAGGAAAAAAATCGACAGGTAAATGGCACGAAAGGTCTTAAAATTGACAACAAAAAGGGGAGAAAGTGTTAAAATCACCAAACTAATGGGGCAAAAGTCTTAAAATTTCAAAACTAATTGGGCTAAACACAAGGGAGAAAGTGGTCTAGAAAAACATCCAATCTCCCCTTCTGTGAGTATCAGGGACCTGTCTGTTAGGATACGACGTTCATAGGAAACTGCAACGTCGTAAGTGCTTTGGGAATGAGAATATTACCCCGACACATGGATTGCGTAAGCAGCACGGACTTGACAAATATTCCATTATGCTTTCATATTGATAGAACGTCATGTTTTAATATTTCTATACAATAGTATTTTCCCATCAATTTCCTACAATCTGTCTATCTTTTCTTATATAGTAATTACCGTAACATTAATATGATTAAAGATGTATATATCAATAACAAGTATATATCTCTCTCTCTCTCTCTCTCTCCTTTCAATCTTTGTCATTGAACCAGTCTTTTATAATCTGTATGTGCCAATGATTGGAGGTCTCTGGTAATCTTCTTTTCTGGGAATGACATGAACGCAAATAGATGTCCACATTTACTGTCCTATCTCTGCTACAACCATTAATAGATGTCCACATTTACTGTCCTATCTCTGCTACAACCATTAATAGATGTCCACATTTACTGTCCTATCTCTGCTACAACCATTAATAGATGTCCACATTTACTGTCCTATCTCTGCTACAACCATTAATAGATGTCCACATTTACTGTCCTATCTCTGCTACAACCATTAATAGATGTCCACATTTACTGTCCTATCTCTGCTACAACCATTAATAGATGTCCACATTTACTGTCCTATCTCTGCTACAACCATTAATAGATGTCCACATTTACTGTCCTATCTCTGCTACAACCATTAATAGATGTCCACATTTACTGTCCTATCTCTGCTACAACCATTAATATTCCACATTTACTGTCCTATCTCTTGCTACAACCATTAATAGATGTCCACATTTACTGTCCTTCTCTGCTACATTAATAGATTCCACATTTACTGTCCTACCTCTGCTATGGTTCATTTTTTCGTGTATTCAATATTTTGTCTAGTTTCCTCCTTAAACCTCCATCAAACTTTAAAAATACATCCATTAGATCCCCCTTGTAGATTAGTTTGTACATTTTTCGGTAGACAAATTTCCCGGCCGAAGGCCGTTTCTTCCATAATTACAGGCTCACTATCGTTTGCCAGGGAAAAAATCGACACCTAAATAGCACGAAAGGTCTTAATATTGACAAAGAAATGGGGCGAAAGGTATTAAAATCAACAAACTAATGGGGCAAACATCTTAAAATCAGAAAACTAATGGGGGTAAACATGAGGGAGAAGGGGGGGGGGGGGGGGGGGGCAGAAAAACGCCCCATCCCCCTTAAAAGAACTTTGGTCAAGGACGACCCGATTTCATTTCCGGAATATTATTAGACTGTAAACAAAAAGGCTAAGCAAAACAGAGCTGCATGATAGTTAAGGGGAGGGTTTTAGCTAGATTTCTACTCCTCCATCAACCTTACAGAAACACCCCCAGGACCCCCCTTCGAGATAAATGTGTACATTGATCGATAGACAAAATTTGAAAAAGAAATGGGGCGAAAAGTCTTGAAATCACCAAACTAATGGGGCGAACGTCTGAAAATCGCATATCTAATGGGGCTGAAAATGAGGGAGAATGGATCCAGAAAAAAAAATTACCTTAAGTAAAGAGTGGATCAATTTAATGAAAGTTAGTTTGTCAGAGAATGGAAAAAAAATGAGAGCTATAGTGAGTTGTGCAGTACTTAAGAGTTACATAGACCACACAGACTGTACGGTCCTTACTAGGCAGTCCGACCTTAAATCTATAATGGCGGTTACTACAGAGTTGAAGACGATGCCAGTAAAGCAGATGGCTGAGAGAGAGAGAGAGAGAGAGAGAGAGTAGATGAGAGAGAGAGAGAGAGAGAGAGAGAGAGAGAGAGAGAGAGAGAAGAGATGAGGAGAGAGAGAGAGAGAGAGAGGGGAGGAGAGAGAGAGAGAGAGAGAGAGAGAGAGAGAGAGAGAGAGAGAGAGAGAGAGAGAGAGAGAGAGAGAGAGAGAGAGAGAGAGAGAGAGAGAGAGAGAGAGAGAGAGAGAGAGAGAGAGAGAGATATAAATCCAACCCAGACACACACAAATAGAAAGAGGCTGACTTAAAATAAAAGAACCCCAGAATTAAAGATAAAATATAGCCCAGTAGATAGAGTGAGTGAGTGAGTGAGCGAGACGGGGAGGAAGATAAAGAAAGAGAGAGGAGGAGGAGGCTGGTTAAGAAAAACAAAATCATAAAAAAAAAACAATTCAGCCCCCCAAAGAAGACAACATCCAATTAAGAGGGGGAGATTGGTTGTGGCGAGGAGGAAGAAGACAAGATGTTGTTGTGGTGTGGTGGTGGTGGTTTTACAATTTAGGTGTTCAGTGGTTGGTGTGGTATGGTGCTATAGTGGTATTGAGGGGAGGTGGAAGACAAGATTGTTTGGTGTGGTTGTGTGGCGTGGTGTGATGTGGTTGTGTGGTGTTACAGTGGTGTTGAAGGGAGGTGGAAGACAAGATGGTGTGGTGTGGTGTTAGTGTGATGTGGTATTGTTGTGTGGTATTATAGTGGTGTTGATGGGAGGTGGAAGACAAGATGGTGTGGTGTGGTTGTGTAGTATTATAGTGGTGTTGAGGGGAGTTGGAATACAAGATGGTGTGGTGTTTGTGTAGTGTGGTGTGGTGTTAGTGTGGTGTGGTTTTAGTGTGGTGTTTGTGTGATGTGGTGTTTGTGTAGTGTGGTGTTTGTGTAGTGTGGTGTTTGTGTAGTGTGGTGTTTGTGTAGTGTGGTGTAGTGTGATGTGGTTGTGTGGTATTATAGAGGTGTTGAGGGGAGGTGGAAGACAATATGGTGTTAGTGTAGTGTGGTGTGGTGTGGTGTGGTGTTAGTGTGGTGTGGTGTTTGTGTAGTGTGGTGTAGTGTGATGTGGTTGTGTGGTATTATAGAGGTGTTGAGGGGAGGTGGAAGACAATATGGTGTTAGTGTGGTGTTAGTGTGGTGTGGTTGTGTGGTATTATAGAGGTTTGAGGGGAGGTGGAAGACAATATGGTGTTAGTGTGGTGTGGTGTGGTTGTGTGGTATTATAGAGGTTTGAGGGGAGGTGGAAGACAATATGGTGTTTGTGTAGTGTGGTATGATGTTAGTGTGGTGTGGTGTTAGCGTGGTGTGGTGTGGTGTTTGTGTAGTGTGGTGTGGTTGTGTGGTATTATAGAGGTTTGAGGGGAGGTGGAAGACAATATGCTGTTTGTGTAGTGTGGTATGATGTTAGTGTGGTGTGGTGTGGTGTTTGTGTAGTGTGGTGTGGTTGTGTGGTATTATAGTGGTGTTCAGGGGAGGTGGAAGACAATATGGTGTTAGTGTGGTGTGGTGTGGTATGATGTTAGTGTGGTGTGGTGTTAGCGTGGTGTGGTGTGGTGTGGTGTTTGTGTAGTGTGGTGTTTGTGTGGTGTGGTGTTTGTGTGGTGTGGTGGTTAGTGTGGTGTGGTTGTGAGGTATTATAGTGGTGTTGAGGGGAGGTGAAATACTAGATGGCATGGTGGTGTTGTTGTGGTGGTGGTGGTGTTGTGTTTTATTATGATGGGACTGATATCAACTGAATGTTGGTGGTGGTGAGGCATGGAGTCAGATGTGCTATTAAGGCATTCTATGATGAAATTGAAAATAATCGATAACAAGAGAGAAAGCTTGAGAAAAACAAAATTAAATCACCCCCCTCAAAAAAAGAAGACAACATCCTATTAAGGGGGGATAGTTGGCTTTTTCTGGACATCCTTCTCCTTCGTGTTTAGCCCCATTAGTTTTTTTAGATTTTAAGACGTTGAGTCTATTACAGTAGTTTGGCGATTTTAACACCTTTCGCCCCATTTCGTTGCCAATTTTCAGACCTTTCGTGCTATTTCGGTGTCGATTTGTTTTCCATTTAGGTGTCGTTTTGTTTTCTATTTAGGTGTCGATTTGTTTTCCATTTAGGTGTCGTTTTGTTTTCTATTTAGGTGTCGATTTGTTTTCCAGTTAGGTGTCGATTAGTTTTCCATTTAGGTGTCGTTTTGTTTTCTATTTAGGTGTCGATTTGTTTTCCATTTAGGTGTCGTTTTGTTTTCTATTTAGGTGTCGATTTGTTTTCCATTTAGGTGTCAATTTGTTTTCTATTTAGGTGTCGATTTGTTTTCCATTTAGGTGTCAATTTGTTTTCTATTTAGGTGTCGATTTGTTTTCCATTTAGGTGTCGTTTTGTTTTCTATTTAGGTGTCGATTTGTTTTCCATTTAGGTGTCGATTTGTTTGCCATTTAGGTGTCGATTTGTTTTCCATTTAGGTGTCGATTTGTTTGCCATTTAGGTGTCGATTTGTTTTCTATTTAGGTGTCGATTTGTTTTCCATTTAGGTGTCGATTTGTTTGCCATTTAGGTGTCGATTTGTTTTCCATTTAGGTGTCGATTTGTTTTCCATTTAGGTGTCGATTTGTTTGCCATTTAGGTGTCGATTTGTTTTCCATTTAGGTGTCGATTTGTTTGCCATTTAGGTGTCGATTTGTTTGCCATTTAGGTGTCGATTTGTTTGCCATTTAGGTGTCGAGTTGTTTGCCATTTAGGTGTCGATTTGTTCTCCATTTAGGTGTCGATTTGTTCTCCATTTAGGTGTCGATTTGTTTTCCATTTAGGTGTCGATTTGTTTGCCATTTAGGTGTCGATTTGTTTGCCATTTAGGTGTCGATTTGTTCTCCATTTAGGTGTCGATTTGTTCTCCATTTAGGTGTCGATTTGTTTGCCATTTAGGTGTCGATTTGTTTGCCATTTAGGTGTCGATTTGTTCTCCATTTAGGTGTCGATTTGTTCTCCATTTAGGTGTCGATTTGTTCTCCATTTAGGTGTCGATTTGTTTTCCATTTAGGTGTCGATTTGTTTGCCATTTAGGTGTCGATTTGTTCTCCATTTAGGTGTCGATTTGTTCTCCATTTAGGTGTCGATTTGTTCTCCATTTAGGTGTCGATTTGTTTTCCATTTAGGTGTCGATTTTTTTCCTGGCGAACGATAGCAAGCCCATAATTTTATGAGGAACCGGCCTTTGGCCAGGACATTTTTATACCCAAAATGTACAAATTTATCTTGAATGGGGGGGGGGGGGTCTAGGGGTGTGTTTTTAAGCATGATGGAGGTCTAGCGAGGAAACTAAAAAATAAATGAATTAAAAATGAAATAGACCCGATAATAAACACTACCTGTACCTATTGGACGCTATCCACTGTGTTATCACCACTGTGGTAGTTGGTGTTGGTATGGTGTGGTGTGCAGTGTGAGGATGGTTCTGTGTTTTCTGATAGTGTGTTGCGTTGGGTTGGGATTGTATTGTGTGGTGTGATGCTGCGTAGTTTTATGTGGTTGAGTTGCGTGGTGATAGAGCAGGGTTTTTTTTAAAGTGTGATGTGTTGCGTTGCTTTGTGCTATGTCATTGTTCAGTGTTTAGCTTTGTGGTGCTTTGAAGTGTGTTGTATGGTGCGGTGGTGTAGGATGTTGTGTTGTGGTATGTGCTGTGGTGCTGTGTTTGTTAAGTTATGTAGTGTTGTTGTGTTGCCTTACATGGTGTGCTATGCTGTAAGGTAATTAGGGGTGATGATTAATGGTGTCAGCATCATTGTAATAATATTTTAACAGGTGATGAAGATTTAGTGAGTGTGTGGAAAAATAGTTAAATGAGTGATAACACAACGAATATGTTGATGCAATGGTGTGGTGTGGTGTGGGATAGCGTAGTAGTATGATGTGTGATGCAGTGTGGTGAGATGTACTGAGTGACATGTGTGGTGTGTTGTGGTAAGGCAAGTATTGTAAGGACGAAACCAGGATGTTATATTTAGGCCTATTGTATATTGCGATGTGCGGTGCAATTGTAATGTGTTGTGGGGTGTGGTGTGTTGGTAGCGATGACAGTGATGTATTGTGGTGTTGGTTTTTAGTGTGATGTGGTGTGTAGTGACTGGTGTGGTGGTGAGCGAGTCATAATAAACAGTTATATGATACGGGTGATGATGATTAATGATGCTAGCTTCAGTGTAATAATACGTTAACGTGTGATGAAGACAGAGTAACCGCGTTGTGTCGTTTAATAGTTAAAGGAGTTTGTATTAAATGTTGATATTGATACATTGCATATTGGTACAGTGTATTTAGACACATTAACTTACAAATAATAACATCGTACATTAAAAAAAATACATTTAATAATACATTTAAGTTCTTGACTGAGCCTTTTGAGAACACGAAAGTTTTCCTTAAGGGGAGATTTCCACCTGGAGGATTTTTTTCTGGACCCCTTTCTCTCTCATGTTTAGTCCCATTGCTTGTGAGATTTACAGACGCTTGCCCCATTAGTTTGGCGATTTTAAGAACCCTCGCCCCATTTCTGTCAATTTTAAGACCATTCGTGCCATTTAGGTGTCGATTTTTTCCTGGCGAGCGATAGCGAGCCTGTAATTTAAGGGGAACCGGCCTTTGGCCGGGAAATTTTTCTACCGAAAAATGTACAAAATTTATCTTGAAAGGGGGTCAAGGGGGAGTAATGTTAAGCTTGATGGAGTTCTAGGGAATCAACTAAATACCTGCCCTTAAGGGGAGATGGGTCGTTTCTCTGGCAACCTTCTTCCTTATGTTTAGCCCCATTAGTTTTCAGAATATAAAATGTTTGACTAATTTCTTTGTCAATATTAAGACCTTTCGTGCTATTTAGGTGTCGATTTGTTTTCCAGGCGAACGATAGTGAGCCTGTAATTTTTGAAGAACCGCGGGACATTTTTCTACCGAAAAATGTACAAATTTATGTAGAAGGGGGATCTAATGGATATTATTTTAAGTTTGATGGAGGTCTAGGGAGGAGACTATAAAAATAATAAGATACATAAAGGAGCAAATAATTAATCCCGTCCCCCGTTAATAAAGGCCCTAAAACAGTCTGGTGTAATGGTGTGGTCCGGATGCAAGATGATAGTATATTTCTTTGTGTTGTATGATGTATGGCGTAGTATGTAGTATATGTAGTGTGTAGTATATGTAGTGTGTAGTATATGTAGTGTGTAGTATATGTAGTGTGGATGGTATTAGGCTAAAGTGGTGGTGGTGGTATGGTGAGGTGTGAAGGATCTGGTGTGATGTGGTGTGTATGGTCTAGTTGGGTGGTGTGAGATAAAACACAGTAAGGTGATATAGGAATGATGTGGCGTTATCCTCGGTTTAATAATAATAGATTAACGTGTGATGCAGATACAGTGACTATGGTGGGGATAACGAGTTGGGCAAGACATAACACAATGGGTATTTAGTTAATAGAGCATGAGTCACCTATAGATAATAGAAAATAAAGCAATGTTGAATATAGTGGCAAGATGAACATGATGAACATTTATATATGTATATCTTTATCTATTTACATTTATACATTTATATATGTATATCTTTATCTATTTACATTTATACATTTATATATGTATATCTTTATCTATTTACATTTATATATGTATATCTTTATCTATTTACATTTATACATTTATATATGTATATCTTTATCTATTTACATTTATACATTTATATATGTATATCTTTATATATTTACATTTATACATTTATATATGTATATCTTTATCTATTTACATTTATACATTTATATATGTATATCTTTATATATTTACATTTATACATTTATATATGTATATCTTTATCTATTTACATTTATACATTTATATATGTATATCTTTATATATTTACATTTATATATGTATATCTTTATCTATTTACATTTATACATTTATATATGTATATCTTTATCTATTCTGCTATTGTACTATTTTTCTTTGTCAGCTACTTGCCTAATATTTGCGTACATTTATACCTGATAACTTTGGATGGCCTCGTTGAGCAAATACAAGCATTTAAATGGGCTCAATAAGGCCCTGTGACCCATTTCATGCCATTTGTTCACATATCATTACAATGTACTTTAAATTCCGTATATGTGAGTGTGCCTATTACTCGAGAGGCAATAATAAAAACTCAATGAAGATACAACATAATGACTGAACAGTAGTAAATAGTGACCATATAAAACAATAGTGAATAACAAGAAGAGTTAGAGTACCGGTAGTCACTTTATGAACAGTGGCACGGCCTGTGATGATAAATGTGGCATAGTAAATGACAAGAAGAGTTAGAGTACCGGTAGTCACTTTATGAACAGTGGCACGGCCTGTGATGATAAATGTGGCATAGTAAATGACAAGAAGAGTTAGAGTACCGGTAGTCACTTTATGAACAGTGGCACGGCCTGTGATGATAAATGTGGCATAGTAAATGACAAGAAGAGTTAGAGTACCGGTAGTCACTTTATGAACAGTGGCACGGCCTGTGATGATGGCATAGTAAATGACAAGAAGAGTTAGAGTACCGGTAGTCACTTTATGAACAGTGGCACGGCCTGTGATGATAATGTGGCATAGTAAATGACAAGAAGAGTTAGAGTACCGGTAGTCACTTTATGAACAGTGGCACGGCCTGTGATGATAAATGTGGCATAGTAAATGACAAGAAGAGTTAGAGTACCGGTAGTCACTTTATGAACAGTGGCACGGCCTGTGATGATAAATGTGGCATAGTAAATGACAAGAAGAGTTAGAGTACCGGTAGTCACTTTATGAAACAGTGGCACGGCCTGTGATGATAAATGTGGCATAGTAAATGACAAGAAGAGTTAGAGTACCGGTAGTCACTTTATGAACAGTGGCACGGCCTGTGATGATAAATGTGGCATAGTAAATGACAAGAAGAGTTAGAGTACCGGTAGTCACTTTATGAACAGTGGCACGGCCTGTGATGATAAATGTGGCATAGTAAATGACAAGAAGAGTTAGAGTACCGGTAGTCACTTTATGAACAGTGGCACGGCCTGTGATGATAAATGTGGCATACTAAATTCATATCATTACCAACCCACCAATAACTTACAAATAAACCTATTTAATGAAATTAATGAAACAATGAATACATATGGTACTCCATGGATTCGAACCTAGGATACTCACACCGAAATTCCGCGCACTAACCATTATGTATGATTACCAAATAACAGAGCAAAGTAATAACACTCAATTACTACCCTTACACTTTAGTTCATTCTTGCTCACTAGATGTCCCAGGGGTCACTTTCTAGGTCGATCCACGGTTCTTAAAAGGGAGATGGTTCACTTTTTGGGTGATTTTTGCATGTATTCATTAGTTTTCTAATTTCCTCCCTAGACCTCCCATCAAATAGTTAAAAAATAGTTAAAAAAAAATCCCGGCCGAAGGCCGATTCTTCCAACAGTACAGGCTCACTATCGTTCGCCAGGGAAAAATTCGACATGTTAATACCACGAAAGGTCTAAATATTGGCGAAGATGGGGCGAAAGGTCTTAAAATCGACTAACTAATGGGGCAAACATCTTAACTTCTGAAAACTAATGGGGCTAAACATGAGGGAGAAAGTGGTCCAGAAAACCGGCCCATCTCCCCTTAAAAAGTTACCTGACAACTCCTCAATATTTATCAGCTTATCATCGTCTATTACAAACAAGGTTAATCAAATATATTACTTATTGGGATATGTACGATGATTGAGATTTTCGTAACAGTCGATTCCTATTTCAACAACGGTGTTATTTAATCTAACCATACCAAGCGAAAACGACTACGAACATTTATATTTCCAGCTAGTAATAGCATACAATGAATATATATCAATATTTATATATGACTTACACAAATATGCCGAGAGCGTCCGAGCCTTCTTGTGGGCCAACGTTAACTAGCGTACAAGGGTAGGAAATGAACCCCACATCAATAAGTAAATTGGGTGAACAGCACTACAGGTTATTTAATATGAATGTTTAGTGGAAAAATAACTATCTCTCTCTCTCTCTCTCTCTCTCTCTCTCTCTCTCTCTCTCTCTCTCTCTCCTTTCACTCTGTGCCTCTAATTCGTCTAGCAGTATCAATAGGAACCTGGTACAAGTGGAGTGTTGTGTAGTCCCCTCTCAGGTTGGCGACCTGGTACTAGTTGGAAGGGTACCGTCCAGGTCACACAAGCCTTCGAATCCATTGATATGTATACTCTCTCTGGATGGGACATTTGCTCATTTTAGAGCCCTAAACTTGAGGTCGCCACCGCAGGGGGCAGAACAAAATAAATGCTCATTGCGCCTCGACACACGTGAGAGAAGTTCACCAGACTAGCCAATCTTAACCTTCTTAGTATGGTCTCACCTTTCTTTACTTTATTCTGACTATCATTAAACGATTATAGTACATTTAAGAGGCATGTGTGAGAGTAAAGTGGAATGTTGAGAGTCCGTGACACAGACGTACGGGAGCCCATGGCCATAGCCGCTGTGCCTCTTCATTCGCGCTTCATCGCGAATCTATTTTGATGTATTTTTACTTAATTTTATTGCATAGGGTTAAGTTAGGTGTTAGGTTGGTTAATATAATAACATTAAGTAAATATACATCAAAATAGAATCGTGAATAGGCGTAAATGTCAAGGCATAGCGGCTGCGGCCATGGCCTCTTCCCCTCCTCTCCCTCTCTGTCCTTCAACTTCGCTCTCGTACACCCTGTTAGTCATTCTCTCGCTTCCCATACGTTCCATATGGCCGAACCATCTCAAGGTGTTCCTTTTCACACTTTCCAGCACATCTACCTCCACATCACACCTCCTTCTTACTTCCTCATTCGTCTGCCTATCCCTCCATGTAACTCTGCACGCACTTCTCAAGTAACTCATTTACACCCCTCTCACTCTAGGTTTGAGTTTCTTCACCAACGTCCATGCTTCGCTTCTGTAAGTCAATGTCGGGATTACCACACTGTCATGCAAGGACTTCTTCACTTCCATACTGACCACTCTATTTCTTGTTATTCCTTTCAGTGTTCCTACAACCCTCTTCCCCTGTTGTTGTTGTTGTTGCTGTTGTTGCTGTTGTTGCTGTCTGGCCGAACAGCCCCAAGGCCCCGAGCAAGGCCAAGGCCATAACCGAGCGCCCCCACAGAACCCTCCCTGCCGACCACAATAAAGCCTGGGTGACCGAAGCCACTCCATGGCGGGGAGCTGAGGAGGGTGCGGAAACGCCCGGGAAACCAAAGCCCCACCCAGGGCCCTGTGCCCCTCAGCAATTATGAAGAGAAAGTTGAGGGGCAAAGGAAAGATGTGACGCTTTGGCTTCCAATCTTGGTAGATTAGGAGGTCAATCCACGCAAGAGACGCCATCACTTGAGATCTAGAAAATATAAGTAAAAGGAACAGTCAGAGTAAGCTATGGGTATGGCAGAGATCGCTCAGTTCTCACTCTGATAGATCAGCCCATCACCACATGACTAGAACCCAATCCTCTCAGCATCAGCTAGGAAAGGCCCTAGAAAGCCGCCTTTGGCGGGGGGATAGCTCCCCTATTTCAACCCTTTTCGTGGTTGGGCACCCGCCCCAACTCAACAAGTAAAACCATATCAACCAGCGCCGAATCAACCAGCTCTCAATTCGTACCAAATCAACCAATAGCATCAAGTTATAAGTTGGGTTAGGACTTGAAATTGACACTGGTTTGATTGGCCCCGGTTGAAATGGTGTACCGGTTGAGTCGTCCGAGAACCAATGAAATGTGTTAACCGATGGGCTCAGTCTCCCGCATCAGCCAATCATAGGCGCTCTTGTGGCCCTGTAGCAGCAGGACCTCACCAACCTTCTCCCGGCACTCGGCATGGTAGCTGTTCATCCAGTTGATCTCCTTCTCATTCAACATTCAACCTCTTCCCCTGTTGCACCCTCTCCCGCACTTCTTCATCCATAGTTCTATCTTTACTCAGCACACTGCCCAGATATTTAAATGAGGTGACAATCTCCATAGCCTGACCGTTCAACTTCACCTCACACTCTGTGGCTTCACCCCTTTCGATGACCATAACCTTACTCTTCCTCGCATTTACCTTCAGATTCCGTTTTTCAAACACTGTTCCAAACATGTTTACCAGACCCTGCAACTGCCATTCATTAACGCTCATCAGAACTGTATCATCAGCAAACAGCAGTACATGTAGCTTCCACTCGTTTCCCTCCCTTATCAGCGATACACCAACATCCACTGCTCTTCCTTTTATTTATTTCTTGACTCCATCCATACATACAGTAAACAACCACGGGGACATCACACACCCCTGTTTCAACCCAACATTCAGATCAAAGAACTCGCTCTGCTCACTCTCCACACGCACTGCCGCCCCTGGACCCCCACACACGCTCTTCATTTCTTTCAGCAACCCGCCATTCACTCCGTATATTTTAAGTACCCTCCACACACCTTCTCCATCCACTCTGTCACAGGCCTTCTCCAAGTCCACAAAGGCAACATACAACTTTTGCTACTTCTCCAGACATTTCTCCACAACACATCTCAAGGCAAAAATCTGATCTACACATCCTCTTCTCTTCCCAAAACCGCCCCGCTCGTGAAAGGTATATATTGTATATGTATGTATAGCGTACTCAGGTTCAGTATTTTACCATATATCTACTGACATAATCAACCGTACCAATAACAAAAGGACAAAAATAATGTACAGCTCCTTGTGATTGTTCTTCAATAGCGTGACGCCTTTCTTTATATTCTGACTTTCATTCAGTAATTTTATTAACCTAAAAAATAACATGTAGGAGTCAAAGGGTTAGGATACTTGAGATAGTTTTGACTGTTTTTATTACCTAGAGCTACCGGTGAGTGAAATTATCTACTGTTAACTATTGTATCGAATGAATCAGATGGCAAAGAATAACAACAATTTCATGCTTATTGCCTCCTGTTCAAATATGGAGCAGAGGAAATTAATCTTATGACGTCATCACTTTTCTGTGTGAGAGAGAGAGAGAGCAAATGGTGTCTGTGTGTGAGAGAGAGTATGAGTAAGTGTGTGTGTGTGTTGGTCGATCAAATCAATCCCAGTTCAAGTTAACCCCTTGTGAAATTGAAGTTGACTTAGGTTAGATAAGGGTTATTGAGGCCAGGTCATGCTTTGTTTGGTTAAGGGGAGATGGGTTATTATTCTAGACCCCCTTTTTCCTCATGTTAAGCCCCATTTGTTTTCAGATTATAAGACGTTCGGCCCATTAGTTTGGCGATTTTAACACCTGTCGCCCCATTTCGTTGCCAATTTTAAGACCTTTCGTGCCATTTAGATGTCGATTTTTTCCTGGCGAGCTATAGCGAGCCTGAAATGAACTTTAAAACATGATATGCATTAGGTAATTAAAACATGATATGCATTAGGTAATTAAAACATGATATGCATTAGGTAATTAAAACATGATATGCATTAGGTAATTAAAACATGATATGCATTAGGTAATTAGAAGATTAGGCCTTCATATAAGCAGTACAAAGGTGGACATAAATGAACATTTGAGATTAATTAACAGAATGTTGTTGATATAAGTGGCTCTTGAATTGTCATTGTAGCTGGTATTGTTTTTGTAATTGTCATTGTAGCTGGTATTGTTTTTGTAATTGTCATTGTAGCTGGTATTGTTTTTGTAATTACAGGTTATTAAAGTAGCTTGTATTACTAATAGCATACGAGGCGCAACTCCCCCCCCCCCCCCTCTCTCTCTCTCTCTCGGCCTAAACGTTGATAATATGTGCCCAAATATCACTAACTATTATTGTATCACTAACAGTTATTGCACCAAACTGTGTTATTGTCTGCCCGCATCCTGCACGCTGTCAAGTGGCACGATAAGGTTCCAAGTACAATTAAGGGGAGTGTTATGCCGGGTTGTAATCCAACTGGCTTCAGTATTATCTAATATAAATCCAAGGTGTGGATATTTAGATATAAGATATTGCTCGACAGGTACACATCTAACGTAGTGAACTGGATACTTATATACTCAATCAGGCAACAATAAACAAAATGAACACACAGGATAATTGTACACTCTTCTTTATTTAATGGCATAGGTGTAATTAAATTGATACTGTACTCAACTGTTATTATAAACAGTGTGTAAGTATTGTAATCAGTGAAGAGAGTTATGGTTCTCTACTTACTTTGAATCAACACAGGTTATAGACACAATGAAATGAAATTATTACAACGGTACACAAATACATATATAGAAAACGACCATTGACGATAATATTCATGAGAGTCGTGTATCTAACGCGAAGTATTCTGGCAAATGCACGAGAGGCGTGGTAAAGTTTCGTTCAACGCGCGTGAAGGATTTTGGCTCAGGCACGAAGACATTAGGGTCTCTTCTATCGTTCAGCTGCGCGAGGTAAGATGCTTGGGTGACAATAAAGAATGCCGCGCTCAGGTAGGTAAAGTACAGGTAGGTTTAGCCACAGTCTACAGATAATTATAAGGTCGGTCCACCAGGCGACCCTTTGACGTCACAGGTCCCACGCGCGCTCTTTCCTTCTCCTTCTATCTTTCTCTCTCGCTTTCAATTAGTTCATTCTCTCTCTCTTTCTCACCCCCGCGCTCTCTCTCTCTCTCTCTCTACCAAAACTGATTAATGACCCCTCTGTGTGTGTAAGATAGTGTGTGTGTGTGTGTTTATGAATGTGAAGCCTAGGCGCATTTGTGTTTGAATATTTTATATATATATATATAATTATATTGTTGTTTGCATGTGTGTTTAACTTCTTATTTCCATCACATATTATCTCTAAAAAAGTTTCTATCTATTCAACTAATATATAATTATATACCTGTATATATATATATATATATATATATATATATATATATATATATATATATATTTTGTTTTTGTTTTTCAATCTTGCACATTGTAGGCAAATGTGCAATTCAATTGTGCATATTAAAGCAGTTAAAAAGGATGAGTAAACAAGGGTAGTAATAAAAGTATAATAACATTTGGATATAAACAGTATATTATTTAAGTTAACAAGAGAAGTATATGGGGACAATAATAATGTCTCTTACAATAATTCAGAGAGGATTGTGAATTTATACTGTATTAGCAACGCAATAACTGTTTTACTTAACTACTTTAAGCATTTTGTTACATTGCTTACGTGCTGAATATATATTTATATTCAATATAATGATGTATGTGTATGTACAAAAAAAAAAGGACATGGAGGGGTAAATGTGCGTGTGTATAGACTCGTCTGTGTACGTGTTTGTATTCTTATGTGCATGTGTGTCTTCTTGTGTGTAAGTATGGTTTGTTAGTATGCTTAAGCATGTATGTACATGTAAATGTAAGGTACTTTACCTGCTACACCTTTCCACTCTTATTCACTCACTCACAAACACTCATTCACTCTCATATACATGCACACTCACTCGTTCACATTCATTCATTCACTCACACACACGCAATCATTTACACTCATTAATTCACTCACATATACTCATTCACTCACACATATACGCACTCGTTCACTCATTAACAGATACTCAATCACTCACTTGCTCAAACTCATTCACTTACTTACTCAGTCATTCACTCACAGACACTCATACACACACACGCGCACTCATACACATACATCAACACTTACACACTCATTAACTCACACCCATAAACACACACACACCAGGAAGCACAATCACTCGCCCACACATACACACATTCACACAAACATATGCACACTCTTCCACAAATTCAAATACACAGATTAAAACAAACACAAACACACAAACTTGCACATACACAACATACTTACTAATAATAATACAAAATCTTAACACTAAAACACATTCACTTGTTAAAAACAATGCTCACCTCTTGATGTTGGTAATTGAAGAGATGGTTGTGCATCACATTTGATCCTTTGCAGTTGCTTTGGTAGAGGTATGCCTAGCAGTTCATATTTTAGATGTCTTTCATATGCACTAGGGTCAAAATGTAAACTGCAAACCTTTGCATAATTAGCATTAATAAAGTCTTTCCTACTGCAAAGGTGAATCCACTTCTTCCTAAGACTCTCATTCTTAGGAAACTTGTGAAAAGAAAGATACTTATCACTCTGTTTATTACTGTTTGAGAAACAATTAAACACTGCACAGTTGCTGGGCATGTCTTCACACTTGAATATAACCAATCAATAAAGTTGGACACCAGGGTTATGCATATTTAATTCACTTAATTTGGGAGAGATGCACGACCTTCACAAGTCAAAGGGAGGGAGAGTACTGATCCTTGGTCAGTGAGGATGAGTGACGTCACTATGGGAAACTGACCATTTTTGGGTCGCCTGGTGGACCGACCTTATATCCGTAGACTGTGGGTTTAGCTAGTCTATTAGTTAGACTGCGGGGGCGAGAATAACCTGTACAGTTAATGCAATGTTATTCTTTGGGCTGGGGAAAAGGAATTTAGGTTTAGGGAGGCAGGAAGATAATTTATTTTTGTAGTAAAGTATCTAGGCGTTTGTTGTGAATGAATATATTACTCAAGTACAAAATTACTTTGACTTATGAATGAAATAATATTCTCACGGGTCGAGGAATTCAGATTTACTAATATATATATACACTGAATGATGATGTCATAGAAATCACAATCTAATATAAATTAGATAATACTTTAACCAAATAGGCTAAGAAACGCAATAATAAAATAAGCGTGAACTAATAGTTTAATATATACTATTAGATAAAATGGCGTACACGACAAAGTTGCACTTAAGGAAATACCGGGTATGGTATGAAGGAGTTCTGAACAAGTTAACAGATTCCTATATGGAACACAGAACGAAATAGCGTTGTATTCTAAATCATAAAAGATTATAATTGATTGTTTAAATATATCTAGAATTCCTAGATGAGATGAAGCGAATTCATATGGCTCGGACAATAGGTCTAAATAGATTATTCACAACTGAACAGATTAGATAACTCGGTAATTAAATACTAAATTGGTGATAGATGCCGTTATATTTAATTCAATTATCAAGAGAAAGATTCTCCTAATTTATAATAAAGGAATAAACAGGCGAATAATGAATTATGAATTTGAGAGTATATTCTAGGTAAATACAAGTTTTAAGCAAGGAATTGATTCACGTTATACACTTCGACTTCGACTTAGCTTATACAAAGAATAATGGATACATAAGAGGAAAATCTGAGAGTATTCGTGCTAAGATACACAGGTTCACACGAGTATGTAACGTATGCATATAATGGTTTCTGAAGGATTAACACAGTTTCAAGATAGACCTTAGGCACAGATCTAGGGAATAATTAACACTGGAATACTCGCATATTTTACCTTACCTTCACATAAATAACCACAACATAAAACACTCGGAGACACTTAGGGTAAGTAGAGTAGATAGCCCTTTAGTGAAAGTCTGGTCGACGTGGACTCGGGAGTCTGAAGGGCTGGACGTCAGGGGCACGGCCTTCTTCCCAGGGGCAGGGAAAGGCGAGTCGGGGCTGGACGTCTGGAAAGCTTCAACAGTCATGCATGAGCCCGCTTCTGGTGGTATACCAGGAGAAGGCGGCAGTTGTATTTTGCTTATTTTCCTTTAATTTCAGTAAGGCTATGTTCAGGTTATTTCTTGTGATCAACTTGTGGTAAGTCAATCTAAAAGGGACATGTGAATATTGTTGTTTTGGTTATTGAGAAGGTAATTCTTAATCTAAAAATACAAGATGGTTATAGGTTTATACATATGGAAATTCTGGATCTTTTATTACTGATCTCCTATTATCAAAAGGTCTGATGGTGATGTAATGATGATTTTTCTGATCCTCTGGGAATTGGGTTTCTCTTCTTATATCGACCAGATCTTTTGTAGTTTTCAGGTTGGCTGTATTATTCCCAGTTCTCCCGGGAGGTACTGTATGGGGGTCCTGTCATCTCCACTTGTAGCGATATTGTTCAGGTTCTTGATGCTTAACTTGCATAAATAGGGCCTCACTATATTGCAAGTCAGGCTGGATGTCGAAAGGAGGCTGCTGATAGGCCGGGAGGTTTTGTCTTAGCCTCTGCCATTGGAGGAGCTGGGGCTCCTGTGATTGGTCCTGGCTAGAACTCCTTTCTAGGGGAGACTGACCTAGTTCCCTGTTATTTAGAGCATGGGTGTGACCGGAAGCAGGGGTAGACTCTTCTATTTCCCTATACATCAAAGCCTGAGAAGCTGGTTGTTTTTTGTCCTCCCACCATTGTTCCTGTTGCTGCCTTCTTCTGTTCTTCTTGGTGTTGGCCTGAGGAAGGCTGCTCAGCCCAGTCATTTCAGAGAGATGGCTATTTTCTGGTCCCCTTTCTTCCTCGTGTTTAGCCCCATCAGTTTTCAGATTTAATGACGTTCGGCTCATTAGTTTGGCGATTTTAAGACTTGTTGCCCCATTTCTTTGTCAATATTAAGACTTCTCGTGTTATTTAGGTGTTTATTTTTTTCCTGGCGAATGATAGTGAGCCTGTAATTTTGAAAGAAAATTTTCTACCAAAAAATGTACAAATAAATCTAGAAGGGGGATCTAATGGATGTTTATTTAAGCTTGATGGAGGTCTAATACACTAATAACACTAATTAGGACACTAATAACATAATAAAAATATACATGAATTAGCAAATAAATACGCCCATCTCCACTTAATTCTCTGCATGGTCTTTTAATATGAAATGGTTTTGACAATATAAAACACACCAAGATGTTTACCCTCAAAATTAATATAACACACAACAATGGCTGGAAATTGAAACTGAAGATATCTACTTGGAACAAACTTCCCTAAAAAGTAAAAACCAATCTTTCAGTAAAACGATTGCAAAAGACAATACCATATATAGTATTTTGCACACTATAATAAGTGCCATGCGCTATACATTCCCTCTTATTCCACCCAAGGTCCATAGATACTCAGGTCAACCCACGGGGTCGCTCAAACTCCCTATCCGAGCGCATGACGTCAGAGTGTTGAAGGGTGAAGGGGTCACCAGTTTCTTCCCGCTCATTCTCAAAATCACAGCTTGGAGCAGCATCATCCGTTTTCTATATCTTCGTGCGTGAAAGTATAACTTGGATATTTTATAATACAACAGTGACCATAATGCCGTGTGACAGTGTAGCTCTGCTATTGTAAGTGAACAAAATGCTGTTATACTGTGAAGTTGTTGGGTGCAAGTCTGTATTCATTAAACAAGGAAATATTAAAATTTATCTACCAATTTACTGACCATTCATATGGCGAATTTTGAGCTGCACCGGTATTTAAAGGCTAATTTTGAGGTGTATGTATAAGGCTAATTTTGATATGTATTTATAAGGCTAAATTTGAGATATATTTATATGGCTAATTTTGAGAGCTTCAACATCAAACTAGAAAGGCATAAAAACGAGATGAGTTAGGTGTGAGAGGGATCTGGCTTGTATGGGCCAACAGGCTTTTTGTACTCGCTTCTATTATGTTATTATTGTTGTGTAACCTGTCCAATGTTCTTCATAATAACCTTACGGAACCTTACGATGATACTGGACGCAGGTCTTGTCAGTGCTCTAAGTCCAAATCTTCATAATTTAACTTTAATAGACACATGTATATATTAATAAAATAAGTGTGTACCGAATTTTGTGAAATCCTTATCCGCTTTGTGCAACCTAGTTGTAAGAAGAAATTAGAACAATAACCAATACCTATAAATTAAACCTGAAAATAGTTATCCCATTTTGTATATGCTAAATATAATATTATAATATTATAATAGTAATATAGTAATAGCCTACATTTGATATGAAAATGATTGGACCGGGTAAACAAATATACAAAGTATTATAAGCTTGTGACAGTGTATAGGCGGGAAGGTGAAGGTATTGAGGGATCACAGTCCAGATATTGTGTGGACTGTGTGAGGGATAACCCTTTACAACGTCTCGTCTCGCAGCTGTTAGGGGGCGGAGCTAGGCAGAGCGGCGAGCGTATTCTCTCTTTCTTTCATTTGGTACAACAGTGTGACGTCACTGAGCTGCGCGTGGGTTGACCTGATGTATCTATGGACCTAGCAGTAGAACAACTCCAAGAAACGTCCATATTACAAGGTCTGAGATGTAACTAAACTATTCCATGTTAATGTTAATCTCTCTCTCTCTCTCTCTCTCTCTCTCTCTCTCTCTCTCTCTCTCTCTCTCTCTCTCTCTCTCTCTCTCTCTCTCTCTCTCTCTCTCTCTCTCTCTCTCTCTCTCTCTCTCTCTCTCTCTCTCTCTCTCTCTCTCTCTCTCTCTCTCTCTCTCTCTCTCTCTCTCTCTCTCTCTCTCTCTCTCTCTCTCTCTCGCTCTCTCTCTCTCTCTCTCTCTCTCTCTATCTCTCTCTCTCTCTCTCTCTCTCTCTCTCTCTCTCTCTCTCTCTCTCTCTCTCTCTCCTCAACCTACAGTATATAACGAGAGTAATGTTATATACCTTTATTTTCAAAAAGGCCTTTGACACAGTACCCCACAAACGTTTATTGATAAAATTAAAAGTGCATGGAATACAAGGGGGAGTGTTGAGATGGATGGAAAATTGGCTCAGTGAAAGAAAGCAAAGGGTAGTCATAAACAGTAAAGCATCAAAATGGACCAATGTAACTAGCGGAGTACCCCAGGGATGGGTTCTAGGGCCAGTTATCTTCCTAGTTTATATAAATGACATAGATGAGGGCTTCACCTGTACAATCTCTAAGTTTGCAGACTATACAACATTTGCAAATACTGTACTCTCAAACAAACATGTAGAAGATATGCAAAATAACCTAGATAAGCTATCATGTTGGGTTCAAAATTGGCAAACAAGTTTTAATGCAGATAAATGTAAAGTACTCCATATTGGGGCCGGAATGAGAAAGCAAACTATTCAATGAATGGCACTCGGCAAAATGATACCTAATCTAAAAAACAAACCATACGAGGAGCGTCTTAGATAATTCAGTTTGTTTCCTTTAACCCAGCGCAGATTAAGAGGTGACCTAATTCAAGTCTTCAAAATCATCAAAGGCATCGACAATATGAACTGTAATAAGTACTTTACGATCGACCAATCAAACTACACGTGAGGAAATGGTTGCAAATTCTTTGGTAAATCTTTATACTCACACGAGTCTAAGAATTTCTTCTTCAATCAAGTTGTGAACTTGTGGAATGGGCTTCCTCGAGACTTTATAGACAGCAGCACCGTTGATTCCTTTAAACATCGCCTAGACAAATACCTCGCCTTAAGGGGAGATGGTTAACTTTTTGGGCGATTTTTGCATGTATTCGTTATTGTTCTAGTTTCCTCCTTAGACCTCCATCAAAAAAAAAAACCATCCATTAGATCCCCTTCTAGATTAATTTGTACATTTTCCGGTAGAACAAATTTCCCGGCCGAAGGCCGGTTCTTCAAACATTACAGGCTCACTATCGTTCGCCAGGGAAAAAATCAACACCTAAATAGCACGAAAGGTCTAAATATTAACGAAGAAATGGGGCGAAAGGTCTTAAAATCGACTAACTAATGGGGCAAACATCTTAATATCTGAAAACTAATGTGGCTAAACATGAGGGAGAACATGGTCCAGAAAACCAGCCCATCCCCCCTTAAACCCGCGACTGACTGCATTTGTAAATGAATTACTCTTTTCTCGGATACATCGAGGATCACTTGTAGCTGTGTTATGATATTAAACAAAAGTGTCTCATACTAACATCTCCTAACCCTGCCAGGGACATTGGTCATAGGGCAGTGCTTCCCTTTCTAATTGTCCCTTACCCACTCTGGACACTTTTGAACAGCAGTGATTTAGAGAGCAAGCAACCTCGATAAAACCTGTTGTTGCTTGACTTCCTTTGTACTCCTTTGTACCCTTTGTACTCTCATTCATTATATAGTCATGTCTCTCTCCCTCGTTAGGTTAAAAGGAATTACCATAACACACATGCACACAAAGTCCACACACACACACCTTACTTTTCATTAAGAATATAATGGATAGCAAAGTGTTTGAGATACAGTTATTCCTTGTAGCTATCTCTATCACTCACTCTCACTATCTCTCTCTCTCTCTCTCCGATCTTACAGTGGAAGGAAATGTCAGTGTGGGTGGTGAGACCGTTTAGGTAGGAAATAGAGAGAGAGAGAGAGAGAGAGAGAGAGAGAGAGAGAGAGAGAGAGAGTGAGTGAGTGAGTGAGTGAGTGAGTGAGTGAGTGAATGAGAGAGAGAAGGGGGGGGGGAGGGGAAGTACTTTAGACAAATGTCTAGCCTCTTTGTTGCTGACAATATTTTATGAATGAATGAATTATCTAAGCTTTGGTTCCTCAGGAAGCTCCCCTAAAGGAATGATCATGGTAGAAACTTCTTTCAAACTCCAAAACATGGTCCTATTACCGTATATAGTACTCTGAAGCAGGGAATCACTGGTCCAAAGCTACAGAGATTAACCTCACCATGAAAGCGATGGACGATGGGGTCGCCGCACCCAACGACAAAGTGTATTCTAGTACTGTACAAGTCTCAAATATCATCCTGAATGGAGCTAGGTTATGCCACTCTATTATTAAAAAAATATATTCATGTACAATAACCTATCAGTTAGAAATGCGTAAATACTGTAGTTTGAAAGCTAAATATAACAATTTTAGGATAGTAATATTGAATAGTTATTTGTTCACTTTGACTAGCATCAAATATATTACAATGTTTAAAAAGAGAGAGAGAGAGAGAGAGAGAGAGAGAGAGAGAGAGAGAGAGAGAGAGAGAGAGAGAGAGAGAGAGAGAGAGAGAGAGAGAGAACCAATTCATGTTATTGTGAGACTGTGATTGCGTCTATTACTGCAGGTATAGCACCGAGAATATGAATGGTTATGTGTGTATCTACGTGTGTGGTGAGAATGTGTATACGTGTATTTGTGTGTGCTTGTATGTGTACTGTATGTATGGCTCCATGGCTCCATGGATGACGGTGTACTGGCAGGATGTTATTAGTGGTGTGCTGCAGGGTTCAGTGCTGGGTCCAGTCTGGTTCTCGGTATATACATTAAGGGGAGATGGGTCGTTTTTCTGGTCCCCTTTCTCCCTCGTGTTTAGCCCCATTACTTTTTAGATTTTATGATGTTTAGCCCATTAGTTTGGCGATGTTAAGATCTTCCGCCCCATTTCCTTGTCAATATTAAGATTTTTCGTGTCATTTAGGTGTCGATTTTTTCCTGGCGAGCGATAGCGAGCGCGTGTTTTAAGAGGAATCGGCCTTTGGCCGGGAAATTTTTCTATAAAGAAAAATGTACAAATATATCTTGAAGGAAGGTCTTGGGGGTGTTTTATTAAAGTTTGATGGAGGTCTAGGGAGGAAACTAGAAACATAATAAATATATGAACAATAAAATTGACCAAAAAGTGAACCATCCTCCATTAAAGCTATTGATAAAAACCTAACCTGTAAAATCTCTCCTTTTGCTGATGGCATGAAAATAGGAAGCAAAGTAAACACTACTCTTATAATGTAATGTAATGTAATGGTGTAATGGTTAAGGTGGCAAAAATCTGTGTGTGATAACCCGGGTTCGAATCCCGGCGGATCATAATTATATACTTTAATTAATTTCATTGGGGGTGTTGTGGTGAGATTAATAAAAAATAAAGAATATAAGAATTTCAGTAAGACTTCAATAAACTAGCGAACTGGTCTGAAAAATGGAAATTGGGCTTCAGGTTTGAGAAATATCAATACATGCTGAAAGTAACACTGAAAGTAACACTGAACATGTCCATTACAATATGAATGGATCCCAATTGAATATTGCAGGAATAGTAAACTACCTGGATGTTGTAGTGTCTACCCTACATAAGGAGAGGTATTTAGAGTGCTCCCAAGACCTCCATCAACCTTTAAGGGGGATGGTTCGCTTTTAGGCCGATTTTTGCATGCATTCATTATTCTTCTAGTTTCCTCCCTAGACCTCCATCAAATTTAAAAACACATCCATTAGATCCCCCTTCTAGATTAAATTGTACATTTTTCGGTAGAAAAATTTCCCGGCCGAAGGCCGCTTCTTCAACATTACAGGCTCACTATCGTTCGCCAGGGGAAAAAATCGACACCTAAATAGCGCGAAAGGTCTAAATATTGACGAAGAAATTGGGCGAAAGGTCTTAAAATCGGGGCAACTAAGAACTAACTAATGGGGCAAACATCTTAATAACCGAAAACTAATGGGGCTAAACATGAGGGAGAAAGTGGTCCAGAAAACAGGCCCATCCCCCCTTAAATAAATAACCCCAACAACACCGTTCGACATAGATTTGTACATTTTTCGGTAGAAACATGTACCGGCCGAAGGCTGCTTCCTCCTAAATTACAGGTTCATTATTGCTCCCCAGGAATTACAGGTTCATTATTGCTCCCCAGGAATTACAGGTTCATTATTGCTCCCCAGGAATTACAGGTTCATTATTGCTCCCCAGGAATACAGTTCATTATTGCTCCCCAGGATTACAGGTTCATTATGCTCCCCAGGAATTACAGGTTCATTATTGCTCCCCAGGAATTACAGGTTCATTATTGCTCCCCAGGAATTACAGGTTCATTATTGCTCCCCAGGAATTACAGGTTCATTATTGCTCCCCAGGAATTACAGGTTCATTATTGCTCCCAGGAATTACAGGTTCATTATGCTCCCCAGGAATTACAGGTTCATTATTGCTCCCCAGGAATTACAGGTTCATTATTGCTCCCCAGGAATTACAGGTTCATTATTGCTCCCCAGGAATTACAGGTTCATTATTGCTCCCCAGGAAAAAATAGATACCTAAATTGTACGAAAGATCTTAAAATTGACAAATGGAGTGAAAGGTCTTGAAAACGCCAAACTAGTGGACCGAACGTCTTAAAATCTGAAAACTAAAGGGGCTGAACGTAAGGGAGAAGGGTGTCCATCAAAACAGCAACCCCCCCCCCCCCTCCACTGCTGGGAAGTGATGACCAAGGCCTGTCAAGTATAGTTGGGAGGTCATTGCATTTCAAACCGATCAAAGAATAACTATTACTAACACATGACTCGTTAAGGGGAAAGGGTTGATTTTCGGGTCGATTATTTCATATATATATTTATTTATTTATTTATTTATTTATTTATTTATTTATTTTGATGTTGATTTTCCTCCCTAGACCTCCATCAAACTTTAAAACAAACGTCCATTAGATCCCTCTTTTGGATTAGTTTGTACATTTCCCTTCTTAAAATTACAGGCTCGCTATCACTCGCCAGCAAAAAATCGACACCTAAATGGCACGAAAGGTCTTGATACTGACAAAGAAATATGCCGAAAGGTCTCAAAATCGCCAAAGTAGCGGAACAAACGTCTTAACAAATTTAAAACTAAAAGGCTAAACATGAGGGAGAAGGAGGTCCATAAAAAGCAACTACCTCCCCCTTAAAAGCGAGCAGCCTCGTTGGTACCAATGGGCCTGTTGCTGTTTGCATTCCTTTGTATAATACTTTATGTACAGTAGGATATTTAGCTAACAATGGGTGCGGTCGTGTGTGTTATTCACTTGCTTGTTCGTCAAGGGGAATCCACGCAATGCGAGCTAAGCTCATTATTATCGCGCCTCCTTAACTGGGAATGTATTGCGTGAAATGCATGTTAAGTGTTTATATATCGTTGGAATGGCTGTGGATGTGTGTGTAGTCTGTATTTTAGCCAATTGGCGACATCTGGAAACGAAGGCTTAGGGTTAACTCTTTCAGACATATTATGTTCCAATAAGTCCGAGGAGGCGGGAGCCCCGGGATCATTGCCACTGCCCCGCACTACACTCACAACAACACTGCGGCCGTTAGAATTATCGGAGGTGGATGAGGTTGCCACCAACGGTTTTATCGTAAGGTAACTTATCGGAGTTACTGAGCTCCATATGACGCTAGTGCGTCATATAACTTATTATAGAGGCATGGAGATAAGTCCATATGACGCGATCACGTCATATGAGTTTTGGGTTCACTCTCCCATATGACGCGATCGCGTCATATATGTCTGAGGGAGTTAATCTGTACGGTGCCATTCTCACTACGGTACCAGTCTCACCCGAAGGCTTAGGTTGACCAGTAGCTTAGGTTGACCAGTACGATACCCATCTCACCTTGCAACCGATCACCAACCCCAGATGGGACGTCACAACTTCGTCCACTTATACCAGGTTCCTATTTATACTGCTAGGTGAACAGAGGCTTCACCGTTAGGAGACTTGCCCAAATGTCTCTTCCCCACCCAGGTCTCGAACCCGGGACCTTCTGGTTGTGAGCCAGACGCGCTATCAGTTACGCCACGGGGAGGTGTGTGTGTCTGTGTGTGTGTGTGTTTTGATGAGATGGACCATGGATGTGGGAGGACTGGCATGTCACATCAAGGAACACAGATATCACCTCATGGGCATTACTGAGAGAGAGAGAGAGAGATAGAAAGAGAGAGTGAGAGAGAGAGAGCATAGTACCGCCATCAAGCTTCAGTATGGCTCTATACAAGTACTGTTTATGACCTATACCACTTACACTAATACCTTTATATCTATACTCACTCACTCACTCACACTGTCTCTCTCACTCACTTACTCACTCACTCACTCTCTCTCTCTCCACTTCCCGTCAAGCAAAAATCTAATAGAATCTTAATTTCAGGAATTGTTCCCCGGATTGATGTAGAAAACCGATTCTACAACATAGCTACCAGTACAAATCGCCGACTAGCTAAACTCTGCAGGGAGGAGGACATCGGCTTTGTCGACACTTGGGATAATTTTTACTATGATAAATCTTTGTTTTCAGGAGATGGTATACATCTCAATGAAGTAGGAGCTGCACATCTTGGTCGTCTGCTGAACGATGCAGTCAAGGATTTCCGTTAAAAAAACGGGGTCAACCGGGGGTATCCAGACAGGGTAGTATAAGTTTTTTTTTTTTTTTTTTTTTTTAAAGAGACAATGAACGGAGGAAGGAAAAACACAGATAAAACAAAAAGGTCCATGTGCCTAAAGGCATCCTCCATTCATAAAATGTTTGTAACAACTGGATTTAAACATTTGTAGATTGTAAGTTTGTGGAAAGCAATTCGAGGGAAGTGAATTCCAAAGAGTAGTAGCTCTGGGGATAAATGAATTCTGATAAGCAGAAGTTCTGCATTGTGGAGGAGAAGTGTAATTCATGGGCGCTCTCAGCTGCCCTAGTTCTACGGGGAAAGATGTGGAGAGGCCAATTGAAGCAAGTTCCTCGGAACAATTGCTGTGAAAATATCTGTAGAATAATGCAAGGGATGCAACGTTTCTTCGTATGGATAATGTAGGAAGGTCCTGTGTGATTGCAGGGTTATTGATTAATCTAATAGCTTTATTTTGAATTTTGTCCAACTGCCTCAATGCAACCACTCCACTTCCACCCCACAGAGGTGAACAGTAATCCATCTGAGAACGCACATGACTTTTATATATCACGGCCAACTGCTCGTCAGTGAAGAATTCTCGAACTCTGTACAGGAGTCCCAGTTTTTTAGAGGCATTCTTAGCAATGCGAACTGAAAATTCAGACAATGCACAATCAGTAACATCCAACTCTAATACTCTTAAGGTGTTTTATGTAAATGCTCGTAGCATACGCAATAAATTTTCAAATCTACAGGAAATCGTGTGTACAGAACATTATGATATAATCGGCACTACAGAATCTTGGTTAAATATGGAAGACAGAGACTTTTTAGCCGAATATACACTTCCTGGTTATACAATGTTTGAGAAAAGTCGGATCAATAGAAATGGAGGAGTTCTGTTTTTTATAAAGGAAAGTCTTAATCCCGTCTTAATATCAAAACCCCAAATTGCGAATATAGACATATCTTACGTACTATTAAATAATAAACGAGGAACTAAAATAACACTAGCTTTATTATACAGACCCCCAGCTCAATCAGTGCAAACTGACAGTGAAATTTATGAACAAATTGCAGAAATAACTAACATACAAGATACCGTAATTCTTGGCGATTTCAACTTACCCGTGACTAAATGGGGCGATATTCTTACTTCACACTCTGGACACGACCTCTATGCTAACTTGCAAGAGAGTTCACTTTTTCAATTTGTACAATCTCCGACCGACCCGACCCGTGGTAATAATGTGCTTGACCTTGTACTCGCAACAAAAGAAGAATATAATAGAGAATTTGAATGTTGGTGATGAATTCAGTAACAGCGACCATTGTACGATAACTTTCGCTTTAAAGTTTACTAGTAACAAATCAAATAGCAGCTTTGAGAAAGTCCCTAATTTCAAGAAAGCAAATTTTCATAAACTTAAATCAATGCTTAAAGAATCTGACTGGAGCTTTCTGACTAACAATAACGACATAAATATATCTTGGGAGTGTTTCACAACCACTTACCTTAACACCTTAACAGCGGCCTATGCGGTTTATTTATATGTACAGCCCAGCGGGGTGTTTTTAGCCAAAATAGGGCTGTTTACGTGATCATTTTCATGCCTAAATAAGACCCAGAACGTAAAACAAGTACCTATCCCTGAAAGGGCATAAACAGAGCTTTCGAATGACACCATAACGATCCTTTTATGATGGCTAGTTTTCTTGCAATAACCGTGCAACGCGAGTGCAAAAAGCATGTAATTCGGTACTTTCCCCATATAATTCAGTATGTAGCGAGTGAGGAGGGAGCTGAGATTCGTGTCAGTAGGTTCGCCGCGGTGGTCTGGAGCAGTCATACGCTCGCTAGTCTCCTGCCACCACTTGTCTCTCTCTCTCAGCAACATTACGTGCTGAAATTGCCACTCGACCTATGTCGAGCGCCGCCACATAGTCCAGCTTTATTAAATACGACTTATGTGGTGAGCCGCTTTTTAAGGGTTAAGGCAGTGCAAGACTGCATACCATCGAAAATAGGGCGTCCAGGCCATAATGATAAGTCCAAATGGTGGAATATATATATTTCAGACTGTCTGCTTGCTAAAAAATTTGCTAATGATAGATTAACCCTTATTTAGCGGCGAACAACATAAGTCGAGTTAAAAAAAGCTGGACTATGTGGCGGCGCTCGACATAACTCGAGTGGCAATTGCAGCACGTAATGTGGCTGAGAGAGAGAGACAAGTGGTGGCAGGAGACTAGCGAGCGTATGACTGCTCCAGACCACCGCGGCGAACCTACTGACACAAATCTCAGCTCCCTCCTCCCTCTCTCACTCGCTACATACTCAATTATGTACTGAAAGTACCGAATTACCTGCTTTTTGCACTCGCGTTGCACGGTTATTGCAAGAAAACTACCATCAACAAGGATCGTTATGGTGTCATTCGAAAGCTCTGTTTATGCCCTTTCAGGGATAGGTACTTGTTTTACGTTCTGGTCATTTAGGCATGAAATGATCACGTAAACAGCCCTATTTTGGCTAAAAACACCCCGCTGTGCGGTACACATAAATAACCGCATAGGCCGCTCGTAAGGTGTTAAAGTCTCACAAAATGACGAAACGGGTGAAATTTGTAGAGCTACGACGCAAAGCCAAAAGTTAATTAAGCAAAGTAAAAAGACCCTGGAGTTACATGTTGCGAATCAAAGTAAAACAAACCCGAAAGAATTCTATAGTTATATCAGAAAGAAAAAAGTAGTTACTTCAACTGTTGGACCGTTAGTCGATGAAAATGGAGAATACCCAAAGACGAACTACAAATGAGTAATGCCCTCAATACCTTCTTTGCATCAGTTTTTACAACCGAAGACCTCAGTGATATCCCTACACCATCGCTGATTCAGATTGATAATTCAGATGTTCTAAGCAATATCACCGTTACAGAGAGAGAAGTATTGAATTGTTTAGATAAACTCAAGGTAAATAAAACGCCTGGACCTGATACAATCTCGCCTAGAGTTCTAAAGGAAGCTAAGGATGACCTCTCCAAACCACTGACATTGCTATTCAATGAATCCTTGCAGTCTGGGACTATGCCTGATCAGTGGAAGCTAGCCAACGTTACACCGATATTCAAAAAAGGCAGCAAATCCCTACCCAGTAACATTCGTCCAATTAGCTTAACCTCAATTGTATGTAAAATGCTAGAAACGGTCATAAGAGACAGACTCGTAAATCACTTAGAGGCAAATAACTTACTTAAAGATACTCAACACGGCTTTCGTAAAAAACGTTCCTGTTTAACAAACATCTTAGACTTCTTCCACGATATCCTCAACCTCTACGATGAGAGTAAAGCTGTAGATATTATATACCTTGATTTTCAAAAGGCCTTTGACAAAGTTCCCCACAAACGTTTACTGCTAAAACTAAAAGCGCATGGAATACAAGACGGTGTGTTGAAATGGATAGAAAATTGGCTCAGCGACAGAAAGCAAAGAGTAGTCATAAACGGTAAGGCATCTAAATGGACCAATGTAAGTAGCGGGGTACCCCAGGGATCGGTACTAGGACCAATTCTCTTTCTAATTTACATCAACGACATAGATGAGGGTCTCACCTGTACAATCTCAAAATTTGCTGACGATACAAAAATTGCAAATAGCGTACTCTCAAAAGAACAAGTTGACGATATGCAACACAATCTAGATAATTTGTCATGTTGGGCCCAAATTTGGCAAATGAGTTTCAATGCGGATAAATGTAAAGTACTACATATCGGATACCTAAATGAGAAAGCAAACTATTCGATGAATGGCACTCAGCTTAAGAATGTAAACAGAGAAACCGATCTGGGAGTAACAATATCGAGTAACCTAAAACCGAGTCAACAATGTTCAGAAGTTGTTAAGAAGGCAAACAAAATAATTGGCTTTATAGGCAGGTCATTTGAGCATAAATCCAAAGAAGTTATCCTAACCCTTTACAATTCCTTAGTCCGCCCTCTTCTGGAATACTGCGTTCAATCCTGGTGCCCTTATTACCAAAAAGATATAAACAAGCTAGAACGAGTTCAACGTAGAGTTACCAAAATTATACCTAGCCTAAAGAACAAACCATACGAAGAGCGTCTTAGAGAATTAAATCTATTTCCTTTAACCCAGCGCAGATTAAGAGGTGACTTAATTCAAGTGTTCAAAATCATCAAAGGCATCGACAATATGAACTGTAGTAAGTACTTCACTATCGACCAATCTAATTACACGCGGGGAAACGGTTGCAAAATTATTGGTAAATCTTTTAACTAACACGAATCTAAGAATTTCTTCTTCAATCGAGTTGTCAACTTGTGGAATGGGCTTCCCCGAGACGTTATAGACTGCATCACCGTTGATTCATTTAAACTCCGCTTAGACAAATATCTCGCATCAAACCCGCGACTGACTGCGTTTGTAAATGAATAACTTTATTTTATCCCCCCCTCAGTTACTAACCCATCTGTCCCCTACTAACTTCCTAATCCTGCCACGGACATTAGTTCCAGGGTAGTAGTTCCCTTTCCAATGTTGCCTTACCCACTCTAAACCACTGTTTGGACACTTGATCCTCAGTGTTTTGGAGGACAAGCAGCCTAGAAGGGTCGCTAGATCTGTTGTTGCTTGATTTCCTTTGTACTCCCTTCCTTCCTATACACCGTTGTAGAGGGGCACCAGAGATATTAAGGGGATAATAATTAATTATTGCCACTATGTTCGCGATAAAGTTAAGGGGGCATGGGCGTAGTTTTTTTTTTTTTTTTTTTTAAGAGACAATGAACGGAGGAAGGAAAAACACAGATAAAACAAAAAGGTCCATGTGCCTAAAGGCATCCTCCATTCATAAAATGTTTGTAACAACTGGATTTAAACATTTGTTGATTGTAAGTTTGTGGAAAGCAATTCGAGGGAAGTGAATTCCAAAGAGTAGTAGCTCTGGGGATAAATGAATTCTGATAAGCAGAAGTTCTGCATTGTGGAGGAGAAAGTGTAAATTCATGGGCGCTCTCAGCTGCCCTAGTTCTACGGGGAAAGATGTGGAGAGGCGGCACAATTGAAGCAAGTTCCTCGGAACAATTGCTGTGAAAATATCTGTAGAATAATGCAAGGGATGCAACGTTTCTTCGTATGGCTAATGTAGGAAGGTCCTGTGTGATTGCAGGGTTATTGATTAATCTAATAGCTTTATTTTGAATTTTGTCCAACTGCCTCAATGCAACCACTCCACTTCCACCCCACAGAGGTGAACAGTAATCCATCTGAGAGCGCACATGACTTTTATATATTACGGCCAACTGCTCGTCAGTGAAGAATTCTCGAACTCTGTACAGGAGTCCCAGTTTTTTAGAGGCATTCTTAGCAATGCTTCTAACATAATGTGTCCAGCTCAAGTTAGTAGTTAATGTTACACCGAGAATGTCAATACTAGGGGAAGTGGGAATATTTACATCATTAAAAAATATATGGGAGTCAGTGAGATTCTGTCGGTTAGAAAATTGAATGTACTTGGTTTTCTGTGCATTAAAGGAAACTAGATTCTCTTGTCCCCATTCATTAATTCTAGAAAGGTCCTGGTTCAGAGAAATTGCAGTGTTTATTTTTGAATTTATAAGATCGGGTTGGGTGAAAGAATTGGTAAATGTGAAGGAACTGTGGAGTGTTGAGTCATCTGCGTAGGAATGTATTGGATTATGAGTGGTAGATATGAGATCATTGATATGAATGAGGAACAGAGTTGGGGCCAAAACTGATCCCTGGGGAACACCAGCATTTATTGAGTGAAATTGAGAATAAAGGCCATCTACCATTACACGTATTTTTCTGTTATGAAGATAAGAAGAAATTAGTGGAACTAATGATGCAAGGCCGTAGTGTGACATCTTCGACAATAAGGATTGATGCCAGACTCTATCAAATGCCTTTGATATATCCAGTGCTATTGTATGTGTTTCACCATGTTGGTCTGTAGCTTGGTTGATTTGATGCGTAAGAAGGCAAAGAATGTCTGCAGTTGATCGACATCGTCTAAAACCATATTGCCTATCACTGATTAATTTATTATTCTCCAGATGCTTAATTATGTGATTATTTAATATAATTTCAAAAACTTTGCCAAGAGTGGAAGTTATAGCTATTGGTCTGTAGTTTGATGGATCTGAAGAGGCACCTTTTTTAGGAACTGGATGGATGTTTGCTTCTTTCCAGGGTACTGGGAAGCATGAGGTATGAGTACACAGACGGAAAAATTTTGCCAATACAGGAGCGAGCACCAAGGAGCAATTCTTAAGTACTATTGGAGGAATTTCATCTGGACCAGGAGCCTTATCTACTGAGAGATTCTGCAAAATAGTTTTGACATGTCTGGTGTGGATCTTAAGTGAGGGAATTTCAGGTGAATTAAAATTAAGTACAGGGACATCTTGATTTATGTCATCTAAGGTTGAGTTGGTGGAGAAAATATCTGCAAGAAGGTTAGCTTTACCTCGTGGGTCACTTACAAGATTGCCAGTCGGAGATTTTAATGGTGGAATGGATGAAGCAGTAGTGAAGTTGGATTTGAATGAGTTAAGAGTAGACCAAAATATTTTGTTATCATTTGGATTATTTAGAAGTTTATTTGCCTGCTTATGGAGAAAGTTTGATTTAGTTAGGTTTAATACAGTTTTGGCATGATTTCTGATGTTTCTAAAGTAATTAAAGGCTTCATTTGTTTTGATCTTGTGTATGCATTGTAGGCTATTGCTTTTTGTTCAGTTACTCTAGCACAATTATGGTCAAAACATTTAGGTGAATTAGATCTTTTACTGTACTTTTGATGAGGAATAAAAGTTTCCATTCCAATTTTTACAAAATCTTGTATGTGGCTCAAGGTGGAGTGTGCATCATTAGAAAAGAAAGAGGTCCAGGGAATATCAATAAAGAAACCTTGAAGACCCTCCCAGTCTGCCCTATCGTAATGCCATTTAGTCACCAAAACAGGTTCAGAGTGGGAAGGTGTGGTAGGTGATAGACAGGTGGCCTGTATCAGACAGTGATCAGAAGATCCAAGTGGGGACCTCACTGTAACATCATAATTTTCTGAATTGGTTGTTAAAAATAAGTCCAGTAGGTGGGAATTATGATTAGGATTATCTGGTACACGGGTGGGTTGGTTGACTAGTTGAATGAGATTAAATGAGTCTGCAAATAGCTCACATTCAAGACCAGCATCATCAGTCCTGGCTGAATGAGTGAGCCATTCAACATTATGGTTATTATAAAGTTATAAAGTTAAGGGGGCATGGGCGTAGTTATAAAGTTAAGGGGGCATGGGCGTAGTTATAAAGTTAAGGGGGATGGGCGTAGTTATAAAGTTAAGGGGGGGCATGGGCGTAGTTATAAGTTAGTAAGGGGGCATGGGCGTAGTTATAAAGTTAAGGGGGCATGGGCGTAGTTATAAAGTTAAGGGGGCATGGGCGTAGTTATAAAGTTAAGGGGGCATGGGCGTAGTTATAAAGTTAAGGGGGGATGGGCGTAGTTATAAAGTTAAGGGGGCATGGGCGTAGTTATAAAGTTAAGGGGGCATGGGCGTAGTTATAAAGTTAAGGGGGCATGGGCGTAGTTATAAAGTTAAGGGGGCGTGGGCGTAGTTATAAAGTTAAGGGGGCATGGGCGTAGTTATTTGCTCATTTATGTATCTTATTATTCTTGTGTTAGTTTCCTCCCTAGACCTCCATCAAGCTTAAAAAATCATCCGCCCAAAACCCTTATCTTAAATCGACACCTAAATGACACGAAAAGTCTTAGTATTGGCAAAGAAATGGGGCGAAAGGTCTTAAAATTACCAAAGTAATGAGCCAAACGTCTTAAAATCTGGAAACTAGTGAGGCTAAACATGAGGAAGAAGGAGGGACCAGAAAAAGCGGCTCAACCCCCCTTAAAGGCTCATGATATCTTTGAGGGGAGATACAATTAAATGTTTAGATACACGAATGAAGGAATAGATAGATAGTCTAATAAACAGGTAGACAGCCTAATCAACAGGTAGACAAATAGATAGTCTAATACACAGGTAGACAAATAGATAGTCTAATACACAGGTAGACAAATAGATAGGTAGATAGCCTAATAAACAGGTAGACAAATAAATACCCTAATAAACAGGTAGATAAATAGAGAGCCTAATAAACAGGTAGACAAATAGATACCCTAATAAACAGGTAGATAAATAGATACCCTAATAAACAGGTAGACAAATAGATACCCTAATAAACAGGTAGACAAATAGATAGCCTAATAAACAGGTAGACAAATAGATAGCCTAATAAACAGGTAGACAAATAGATAGCCTAATAAACAGCTAGATAAATATATACCCTAATAAACAGGTAGACAAATAGATAGCCTAATAAACAGGTAGCCAAATAGATAGCCTAATAAACAGGTAGACAAATAGATAGCCTAATAAACAGGTAGACAAATAGATAGCCTAATAAACAGGTAGACAAATAGATAGCCTAATAAACAGGTAGACAAATAGATACCCTAATAAACAGGTAGACAAATAGATAGCCTAATAAACAGGTAGACAAATAGATAGCCTAATAAACAGGTAGACAAATAGATAGCCTAATAAACAGGTAGACAAATAGATACCCTAATAAACAGGTAGACAAATAGATAGCCTAATAAACAGGTAGACAAATAGATAGCCTAATAAACAGGTAGACAAATAGATACCCTAATAAACAGGTAGACAAATAGATAGCCTAATAAACAGGTAGACAAATACCCTAATAAACAGGTAGACAAATAGATAGCCTAATAAACAGGTAGACAAATAGATAGCCTAATAAACAGGTAGACAAATAGATAGCCTAATAAACAGGTAGACAAATAGATACCCTAATTAACAGGTAGACAAATAGATACCCTAATAAACAGGTAGATAAATAGATAGCCTAATAAACAGGTAGACAAATAGATAGTCTAATAAACAGGTAGACAAATAGATACCCTAATAAACAGGTAGATAAATAGATAGGTAGAAAGCCTAATAAACAGGTAGATTAAATTTGCACATAATTATTTAGCATGTTATCCCGTTCAGTATTTTAGGACGCACTTTTAATATAGTGTGGCTAACATTACGCGATTTTATTTTGTTTTAGAAGGACCTCGGGGAATCAAAGGGGTAAAATCCATCTCAATTAACTCCTTCCACGTCCTTTTAACTTTATGCTGGCAACTACTAGACGATTTTATTCAGCTTCACAACAACGTCTACCCATTAACAGGTTACACACTATCTCAATTAATATTTTTTTAGCGACCCTATATTTTGCCCAAGCTTCACAAAATCGTCTAACCGTAGCTGAAATCCAATGCAAAACACGTCACCAGTACTGTACGGGTTAAGGGCAGGCAGACCGTTTTTCTGGACCCCCTTCTCCCTAATGTTTAGCCCCACTATTTTTGAGATTATATGACGTTCGCCCCTTAGTTTGGCGATTTTAACACCTTTCGCCCCATCTCGTTGTCAATTTTAAGACCTTTCGTGCCATTTATGTGTCGATTATTTCCTGGCGAGCGATAGCGAGCCTGCAATTTTAAGAGGAACCGGCCTTCGGGCGGGACATTTTTCTACCGAAAAATGTACAAATTTATCTTGAAGGGGGGTCTAGGGGGTGTTCTAGGCTATACGGGTTTATGGGCAGGTAGGCTATACGGGTTTATGGGCAGGTAGGCTATACGGGTTTATGGGCAGGTAGGCTATACGGGTTTATGGGCAGGTAGGCTATACGGGTTTATGGGCAGGTAGGCTATACGGGTTTATGGGCAGGTAGGCTATACGGGTTTATGGGCAGGTAGGCTATACGGGTTTATGGGCAGGTAGGCTATACGGGTTTATGGGCAGGTAGGCTATACGGGTTTATGGGCAGGTAGGCTATACGGGTTTATGGGCAGGTAGGCTATACGGGTTTATGGGCAGGTAGGCTATACGGGCTTTATGGGCAGGTAGGCTATACGTGTTTGTGGGCAGGTAGGCTATAGGGGTTTATGGACAGGTAGGCTATACGGGTTTATGGGCAGGCCATACCCGTTTATGGGCAGCTAGGCTATACGGGTTTATGGGCAGGTAGGCTATACGGGTTTATGGGCAGGTAGGCTATACGGGTTTATGGGCAGGTAGGCTATACGGGTTTTATTGGCCTTTTTCCATTATTATGTATATAAATAAATACATTAATGAAAATTAAAATGTAAAACATGCAAACTTAAACAAACCAAAACTGGGACAAAGACAATATAAAGATAAAATAACTAATCAAAATCGCGATGTAGAAACAACGCTTACTAAACTCAAATTAATGAAATAAAAGAACACAATGCTTTCATGAAACAACACAATGCTTTCATGAAACAACACAATGCTTTCATGAAACAACACAATGCTTTCATGAACACACAATGCTTTCATGAAACAACACAATGCTTTCATGAAACAACACAATGCTTTCATGAAACAACACAATGCTTTCATGAAACAACACAATGCTTTCATGAAACAACACAATGCTTTCATGAAACAACACAATGCTTTCATGAAACAACACAATGCTTTCATGAAACAACACAATGCTTTCATGAAACAACACAATGCTTTCATGAAACAACACAATGCTTTCATGAAACAACACAATGCTTTCATGAAACAACACAATGCTTTCATGAAAAAACACAATGCTTTCATGAAACAACACAATGCTTTCATGAAACAACACAATGCTTTCATGAAACAACACAATGCTTTCATGAAACAACACAATGCTTTCATGAAACAACACAATGCTTTCATGAAACAACACAATGCTTTCATGAAAGGATTGAAGTATTTATATGTTTTGTTTGCTCCCAGCCTCCCTAGACCTTTATATAGCTTATAAAATTCAAACCCAAGACCCGCCTTCAAGGTAAATTTGTATATTTTTCGGTAGAAACATTTCCTGGCCGAAGGCCGGTTTCTATAAATGACTGGCTCGCTATCGCTCACCAGGAAAAAATCGACACCTAAATGGCACAAAAGGTCTTAAAATTGACAAGAAAATGGGGCGAAAGGTGTTATAATCGTCTACTACTAGCCAAAATATATAATAGAAAGCCATCCTCGAAGCTTGAAAGTCATCCTCGAAGCTTGAAAGTCATCCTCGAAGCTTGAAAGTCATCCTCGAAGCTTGAAAGTCATCCTCGAAGCTTGAAAGTCATCCTCGAAGCTTGAAAGCCATCCTCGAAGCTTGAAAGGTTTGTTTATCCTTCCTTACCTCTCAGACTTCAGGGTGTCAAACCCGACCCATTTGGTTTGAAGACCTGAATACAAATAAGGAGGAATGCAACAAAATGAACAAGAAATAGCATTGTTCTGGCCATTGTATCACTTCCAAAGACATCATTTGAACTCTAAGCCATAATTCTAGCCTAGGCTTTCATTAATTTCGTTGGAGGTGTTTGGTGTTGTGTTGAAATGAATAACACAATAGATTACATAGGCTATACAATAATGAATAACACAATAGATTACATAGGCTATACAATAATGAATAACACAATAGATTACATAGGCTATACAATAATGAATAACACAATAGATTACATAGGCTATACAATAATGAATAACACAATAGATTACATAGGCTATACAATAATGAATAACACAATAGATTACATAGGCTATACAATAATGAAGACCAAAAGAGAAATTACTTGGCTTTTAACCCTTCCAGTACCGGCGACGTCCTTTCCATTATAGTGTGGCAACTATTAGACGATGTTATTTAGATTAGGAAGGACCTCTATCAATAATAAGGCTTCGAACTATCTCAACCAACCCATTTAGCTACTGCAGATCCTTCCTAAGCTGCATAATATCGGCTAAATATGGCTAGAATAAAATGTAACACGTCGCTGGTACTCAAAGGGTTAACACAAAATAACAAATTAACCCCTTCTGTACCATCGACATCCTTCTGGCTACTACCAATCGACTTTATTCAGTTCAGGAAGGATCTCTAGCCATTATAAGGCTTCGAACTATTTCAATCAAACCTCTTAGCTACAACAGATCCTTCCCAAGCTACATAAAATCGTCTACCTATCGTTAGAATACAGACTAACAGACGTCGCTGGTACAGAAAGAGCGGAGATCCTTCGCTTTTTGGTAAATTTTTGTATTTATTTATTATTTTTCTAGTTTCCTCGCTAGACCTCCATCAAGCTTAAAGTGAAGCCCCCTAGACCCCCTTTCAAGATAAATTTTTACATTTTTCGGTAGAAAAATGTCCTGGCCGAAGGCCGATTCCTCTTAAATTACAGGCTCGCTATCGCTCGCCAGGATTTTTTTTAGACCTAATTGGCAGGAAAGGTCTTAAAATTGACAGAAATGGGGCGAAAGTTCATAAAATTGCCAAACTAAGGGGTCTAAAGATGAGGGAGAAGGTGGGCTGGTTTGTCTAGCCCCCTTCACCCTCGTGTTTAGCCCCATTGGTGTTTACAATTTAAGACGTTCGACTCATTAGTTTGGCGATGTTATGACTTTACACCCCATTTCTTTGTCAATTATTATGTTCCTTCCAACAACCAACCATACTCCTAAAATCGATTAATGAAATTTACAAACACATGTGGCAGTCCGTGGATTCGAATCCAGGATGCTCACACCAAAAATCAACACCTTATACATCGCACCACGAAGACAGTTAAAGAATGGTGGACACTGCCTACGATTTATTATGCAACTTCGAATCCTGCATATCAATCTAAGCATGTACACACATCCCAACTGCAACTCACGTAGGCTATGCATATGTGAATGGAAAGAGAAATTAATGGGGCCTTAACCACTAGGGAATATTAGGACCTTTCGTGCCATTTTTAGGTGTCGATTTGTTTTCCTGGTGAGCGATAGCGAACCTGTAATATTAATAATAACCGGCCTTAGACTGGGAAGTTTGTCTACCGAAAAATGTACAAATTTATCTCGAAGAGGGTTCTAGGGGGTGTTTGTTACAGCTTGATGGAGGTCAAGGGAGGAAACTCAAACATTATAAAATGATAAAACAAAATGCAAATAAATACGCCAACCTCGTTTTTGTCTCTCTCTTTCTCTCCCTCTCTCTTTGGCTTGTATCCATGCGGCCCCATTCAGCCTACTGTTTTAAGACGTTTACCCCCATCCAGGTGGCAATATTTTCCTGGTGAGCGATAGCGAGCCAGCATATATATTTTTTGGTTTGACAGCAAGCAAACTTTGTACATTTTTCGATAGAAAAATGTCTCCGGCGAAGCCGGATTTCTCCATACAATGCTGGCTCGCTATCGCTCGTCAGGAAGAAATCGACACCTGAATGGGAATAAACGTCTTAAAACAGTTGGCTGAATGGGGCCGAATGGGTAAAAGCCACAGAAAGAGAGAAAAGGAGAGAAAGAGAGCAAAGGAGAGAAAGAGAGAAAAGGAGAGAAAGATAAAACAAGGAGGTGACCCCCCCTTAAGCTAAAGCCTAGCCATGGGGTACACACATAATAACCCTTTGAAGATTGGATCACGCGTTTTACTATACTTAGGCTATCAATAGACGATCATAAGCAGTTTCGGGAGGACTCTTACGTATCAAAGGGGTAAGCTCTATACAAGTAACTCTCAGATCACCATCATTTACGTATCAAAGGGGTAAGTTCTATAACAAGTAACTCTCAGATCACCATCATTTACGTATCAAAGGGGTAAGATCTATAACAAGTAACTCTCAGATCACCATCATTTACGTATCAAAGGGGTAAGATCTATAACAAGTAACTCTCAGATCACCATAATTTACGTATCAAAGGGGTAAGATCTATAACAAGTAACTCTCAGATCACCATCATTTACGTATCAAAGGGGTAAGTTCTATAACAAGTAACTCTCAGATCACCATCATTTACGTATCAAAGGGTAAGTTCTATAACAAGTAACTCTCAGATCACCATCATTTACGTATCAAAGGGGTAGTTCTATAACAAGTAACTCTCAGATCACCATCATTTACGTATCAAAGGGGTAAGTTCTATAACAAGTAACTCTCAGATCACCATCATTTACGTATCAAAGGGGTAAGTTCTATAACAAGTAACTCTCAGATCACCATCATTTACGTATCAAAGGGGTAAGTTCTATAACAAGTAACTCTCAGATCACCATCATTTTACGTATCAAAGGGGTAAGTTCTATAACAAGTAACTCTCAGATCACCATCATTTACGTATCAAAGGGGTAAGTTCTATAACAAGTAACTCTCAGATCACCATCATTTACGTATCAAAGGGGTAAGATCTATAACAAGTAACTCTCAGATCACCATAATTTACGTATCAAAGGGGTAAGATCTATAACAAGTAACTCTCAGATCACCATCATTTACGTATCAAAGGGGTAAGATCTATAACAAGTAACTCTCAGATCACCATAATTTACGTATCAAAGGGGTAAGATCTATAACAAGTAACTCTCAGATCACCATCATTTACGTATCAAAGGGGTAAGTTCTATAACAAGTAACTCTCAGATCACCATAATTTACGTATCAAAGGGGTAAGTTCTATAACAAGTAACTCTCAGATCACCATAATTTACGTATCAAAGGGGTAAGTTCTATAACAAGTAACTCTCAGATCACCATCATTTACGTATCAAAGGGGTAAGTTCTATAACAAGTAACTCTCAGATCACCATCATTTACGTATCAAAGGGGTAAGTTCTATAACAAGTAACTCTCAGATCACCATCATTTACGTATCAAAGGGGTAAGTTCTATAACAAGTAACTCTCAGATCACCATAATTTCTTCCTAACCTGAATATAATCGTCTACTGATTGCCGGAATAAAATGAAAAGTGCGTCCTGGAATACTGAAAGGGTTATTATGAGCAAATATTCCGAACAAGGCAGGACTAAACCATTAAGGGGGTGCTGCTGGCTTGTTGGTATATATATATATATATATATATATATATAGATATATTTATTATAATTTAGTGGTCGATTTTTTCCTGGCGAGCGATAGCGAGCCTGTAATTTAAGAGGAACTGGCCTTCGGCCGGGATATTTTTCTACCGACAAATTTATAAATATATCTTGAAAGGGGATCCTGGGGTTGTTATTTTAAGTTTGGTGGAAGTCTAGGGAGGAAAGTAGAAAATATCGACCACAAAATTAACAAACCCCCTTAAACAAGCTATCATTAGACAAGTGTAATCAACTTTGGAAGGACCTCTAGGAATCAAAACGGTAAAGTATGTCTCAATTAACCCTCCGACTTTCAAAATGCCTTCCTAAACTAAATAAAATCGCCTACCGATAGCCAGAATAAAGGGAATGAATGCGTCCTCAAATACTGAAGGGGTTAAGATACATAAGGACAGTCGTGATGTAGTAAAGACATCACAACACGACTGAAGGCATATTTGGCGCAGGTAGGTAAATATATAATAGTCGCCCCCCCTTAATCTTGCCGCCCACTCCGTTTTCTGTAATATGATCGCCCTAAACTTGGAAGCCTCTGTTTAAGGGAGCCCACCTCGCTTTTTGTTCTCTTTCTCTCCCTCTCTCTCTTTGGCTTTTATCCATTCAGCCTAGTGTTTTAAGACGTTTACCCCCATCCAGGTGTCAATATTTTCCTGGCGAGCGGTAGCGAGCCAGCATATATATATTTTTGTTTTGACAGCAAACTAAATTTGTACATTTTTCGATAGCAAAATGTCTCCGGCCGGCGAAGCCGGATTTCTCCATACAATGCTGGCTCGCTATCGCTCGCCAGGAAGAAATTGACACCTGGATGGGGATAAACGTCTTAAAACAGTTGGCTGAATGGGGCCGAATGAATACAAGCCAGGGAAAGAGAGAAAAGGAGAGAAAGATAACAAAAGGTCGGTGACCCCCTCAAGACTTTGGGACGCAAGTTATAATTTGTTAGCAAGAAAAGTGGCATAAGAGGACAGAAGGAATGTCTTTACTTTAGTTGGCTATGGTGTGGTATATGATGTTACAATGTAGATATATGTTGTAATGTGTTGTTGGTATGTAGGGTAAGCCGTTTAAGGGGGTAGTACTCGCTTTTTGTGGACCCCCTTCTCCCTCATGTTTAGCATATTACTTTTGAGGTTTTAAGACGTTCGTTCCGCTATTTTGGCGATTTTGAGACCTCTCGCCTCATTTCGTTGTCAATATTAAGACCTTTCGTGCCCTTTAGGTGTTGATTTTTTCCTGGCGAGCGAAAGCGAGCCTCTAATTTTAGAAGGAACCGGGACATATTTCTACCGAAAAATGTACAAATATATCTTGAAAAGGGGTCTACAGGGTGTTTTTCTAAGCTTGATGGAGGTCTGGCGAGGAAACTCAAAAAATATATTAATAAATAAATATATCGACCAAAAACCAAGCACTACCCCCTTAAGGGGGGTGACCTGCTTTTTGTTATTTCTGTCCTTTTCTCTCTTTCTCTGGCTTGTATCCATTCGGCCCCATTCAGCCAACTATTTTAAGACTTTTATCCCCATCTACAGTAGGTGTCGATTTCTTCCTGGCGAGCGATAGCGAGCCAGCATTATATGAAGAAATCCGGCTTCGCCGGAGAAATTTTTCTATCGAAAAATGTACAAATTTAGCCTGCTGTCAAACAAAAATAAAAAATATGCTGGCTCGCTACCGCTCACCAGTAAAAAATTGACACCTGGATGGGGATAAACGTCTTAAAACAGTAGGCTGAATGGGGCCAAATGGATACAAGCCAGAGAAAGATAGAAAAGGACAGAACAAAAAACAGGTTAACCCCCTTAATATTGTGTAGAGTAAGGAACAGTCGCCTGCACAAATAGTTCTTGGAACATGTAGGAGTGTGGTATAGGGAGGTGTGTTGTAGGAGTGTGGTATAGGGAGGTGTGTTGTAGGAGTGTGGTATAGGGAGGTGTGTTGTAGGAGTGTGGTATAGGGAGGTGTGTTTGTAGGAGTGTGGTATAGGGAGGTGTGTTGTAGGAGTGTGGTATAGGGAGGTGTGTTGTAGGAGTGTGGTATAGGGAGGTGTGTTGTAGGAGTGTGGTATAGGGAGGTGTGTTGTAGGAGTGTGGTATAGGGAGGTGTGTTGTAGGAGTGTGGTATAGGGAGGTGTGTTGTAGGGAGGTGTGTTGTAGGAGTGTGGTATAGGGAGGTGTGTTGTAGGAGTGTGGTATAGGGAGGTGTGTTGTAGGAGTGTGGTATAGGGAGGTGTGTTGTAGGGAGGTGTGTTGTAGGAGTGTGGTATAGGGAGGTGTGTTGTAGGAGTGTGGTATAGGGAGGTGTGTTGTAGGAGTGTGGTATAGGGAGGTGTGTTGTAGGAGTGTGGTATAGGGAGGTGTGTTGTAGGAGTGTGGTATAGGGAGGTGTGTTGTAGGAGTGTGGTATAGGGAGGTGTGTTGTAGGAGTGTGGTATAGGGAGGTGTGTTGTAGGAGTGTGGTATAGGGAGGTGTGTTATAGGAGTGTGGTATAGGGAGGTGTGTTGTAGGAGTGTGGTATAGGGAGGTGTGTTGTAGGAGTGTGGTATAGGGAGGTGTGTTGTAGGAGTGTGGTATAGGGAGGTGTGTTGTAGGAGTGTGGTATAGGGAGGTGTGTTGTAGGAGTGTGGTATGGGGGTGTACTGTTGTAGTGGTGTGGTATAGGGAGGTGTGTTGTAGGGTGGTATAGGGAGTGTGTTGTAGGAGTGTGGTATAGGGAGGTGTGTTGTAGGAGTGTGGTATAGGGAGGTGTTGTAGGAGTGTGGTATAGGGAGGTGTGTTGTAGGAGTGTGGTATAGGAGGTGTGTTAGGAGTGTGGTAGGGAGGTGTGTTGTAGGAGTGGTATAGGGAGGTGTGTTGTAGGAGTGGTATAGGAGGTGTGTTGTAGGAGTGTGGTATAGGGAGTGTGTTTGTAGGAGTGTGGTATAGGGAGGTGTGTTGTAGGAGTGTGGTAGGAGGTGTGTTGTAGGAGTGTGGTATAGGGAGGTGTTGTAGGAGTGTGGTATAAGGTGTGTTGTAGGAGTGTGGTATAGGGAGGTGTGTTGTAGGAGTGGAGTGTGTATAGGGAGGTGTGTTGTAGGAGTGTGGTATAGGGAGGTGTGTTGTAGGAGTGTGGTATAGGGAGGTGTGTTGTAGGAGTGTGGTATAGGGAGGTGTGTTGTAGGAGTGTGGTATAGGGAGGTGTGTTGTAGGAGTGTGGTATAGGGAGGTGTGTTGTAGGAGTGTGGTATAGGGAGGTGTTGTAGGAGTGTGGTATAGGGAGGTGTGTTGTAGGAGTGTGGTATAGGGAGGTGTGTTGTAGGAGTGTGGTATAGGGAGGTGTGTTGTAGGAGTGTGGTATAGGGAGGTGTGTTGTAGGAGTGTGGTATAGGGAGGTGTGTTGTAGGGAGGTGTGTTGTAGGGAGGTGTGTTGTAGGAGTGTGGTATAGGGAGGTGTGTTGTAGGAGTGTGGTATAGGGAGGTGTGTTGTAGAGTGTGGTATAGGAGGTGTTTAGGGAGGTGTTGTAGGAGTGTGGTATAGGGAGGTGTGTTGTAGGAGTGTGGTATAGGGTGTGTTGTAGGAGTGGTATAGGGAGGTGTGTTGTAGGAGTGTGGTATAGGGAGGTGTGTTGTAGGAGTGTGGTATAGGGAGTGTGTGTAGGAGTGTGGTATAGGGAGGTGTGTTGTAGGAGTGTGGTATAGGAGGTGTGTTTGTAGGAGTGTGGTATAGGGAGGTGTGTTGTAGGAGTGTGGTATAGGGAGGTGTGTTGTAGGAGTGTGGTATAGGGAGGTGTGTTATAGGAGTGTGGTATAGGGAGGTGTGTTGTAGGAGTGTGGTATAGGGAGGTGTGTTGTAGGAGTGGTATAGGGAGGTGTGTTGTAGGAGTGTGGTATAGGGAGGTGTGTTTGTAGGAGTGTGGTATAGGGAGGTGTGTTGTAGGAGTGTGGTATAGGGAGGTGTGTTGTAGGAGTGTGGTATAGGAGGTGTGTTGTAGGAGTGTGTATAGGGAGGTGTGTTTGTAGGAGTGTGGTATAGGGAGGTGTGTTGTAGGAGTGTGGTATAGGGAGGTGTGTTGTAGGAGTGTGGTATAGGGAGGTGTGTTGTAGGAGTGTGGTATAGGGAGGTGTGTTGTAGAGTGTGGTATAGGGAGTGTGTTGTAGGTGTGGTATAGGAGGTGTGGTGTAGGAGTGTGGTATAGGGAGGTGTGTTGTAGCAGTGTGGTATAGGGGGGTGTGTTGTAGGAGTGTGGTATAAGGAGGTGTGTTGTAGGAGTGTGGTACAGGGAGGTGTGTTGTAGGAGTGTGGTATAGGGAGGTGTGTTGTAGGTGTGGTATAGGGAGGTGTGTTGTAGGAGTGTGGTATAGGAGGTGTGTTGTAGGAGTGTGGTATAGGGAGGTGTGTTGTAGGAGTGTGGTATAGGGAGGTGTTGTAGGAGTGTGGTATAGGGAGGTGTGTTGTAGGAGTGTGGTATAGGGAGGTGTGTTGTAGGAGTGTGGTATAGGGAGGTGTGTTGTAGGAGTGTGGTATAGGGAGGTGTGTTGTAGGAGTGTGGTATAGGGAGGTGTGTTGTAGGAGTGTGGTATAGGGAGGTGTGTTGTAGGAGTGTGGTATAGGGAGGTGTGTTGTAGGAGTGTGGTATAGGAGGGGTGTTGTAGGAGTGTGGTATAGGGAGGTGTGTTGTAGGAGTGTGGTATAGGGAGGTGTGTTGTAGGAGTGTGGTATAGGGAGGTGTTTTGTAGGAGTGTGGTATAGGAGGTGTGTTGTAGGAGTGTGGTATAGGGAGGTGTGTTGTAGGGAGTGTGTTGTAGGAGTGTGGTATAGGGAGGTGTGTTGTAGGAGTGTGGTATAGGGAGGTGTGTTTGTAGGAGTGTGGTATAGGGAGTGTGTTGTAGGAGTGTGGTATAGGGAGCGTGTTGTAGGAGTGTGGTATAGGGAGGTGTGTTGTAGGAGTGTGGTATAGGGAGGTGTGTTGTAGGAGTGTGGTATAGGGAGTGTGTGTAGGAGTGTGGTATAGGGAGGTGTGTTGTAGGAGTGTGGTATAGGGAGTGTGTTTGTAGGAGTGTGGTATAGGAGGTGTGTTGTAGGAGTGTGGTATAGGGAGGTGTGTTGTAGGAGTGTGGTATAGGGAGTGTGTTGTAGGAGTGTGGTATGGGAGTGTGTTGTAGGAGTGTGGTATAGGAGGTGTGTTGTAGGAGTGTGGTATAGGAGGTGTTGTAGGAGTGTGGTATAGGGAGGTGTGTTGTAGAGTGTGGTATAGGAGGTGTGTTGTAGAGTGTGGTTAGGGAGGTGTGTTGTAGGAGTGTGGTATAGGGAGTGTGTTGTAGGAGTGTGGTATAGGAGGTGTGTTGTAGGAGTGTGGTATAGGGAGGTGTGTTGTAGGAGTGTGGTATAGGGAGGTGTGTTGTAGGAGTGTGGTATAGGGAGGTGTGTTGTAGGAGTGTGTATAGGGAGTGTGTTGTAGGGAGTGTGTTGTAGGAGTGTGGTATAGGGAGGTGTGTTGTAGGAGTGTGGTATAGGGAGGTGTGTTGTAGGAGTGTGGTATAGGGAGGTGTGGTATAGGGAGGTGTGTTGTAGGGAGGTGTGTTGTAGGAGTGTGGTATAGGGAGGTGTGTTGTAGGAGTGTGGTATAGGGAGGTGTGTTGTAGGAGTGTGGTATAGGGAGGTGTGTTGTAGGAGTGTGGTATAGGGAGGTGTGTTGTAGGAGTGTGGTATAGGGAGGTGTGTGTTGTAGGAGTGTGGTATAGGGAGGTGTGTTGTAGGAGTGTGGTATAGGGAGGTGTGTGTTGTAGGAGTGTGGTATAGGGAGGTGTGTTATAGGAGTGTGGTATAGGGAGGTGTGTTGTAGGAGTGTGGTATAGGGAGGTGTGTTGTAGGAGTGTGGTATAGGGAGGTGTGTTGTAGGAGTGTGGTATAGGGAGGTGTGTTGTAGGAGTGTGGTATAGGGAGGTGTGGTGTAGGAGTGTGGTATAGGGAGGTGTGTTGTAGGAGTGTGGTATAGGGAGGTGTGTTGTAGGAGTGTGGTATAGGGAGGTGTGTTGTAGGAGTGTGGTATAGGGAGGTGTGTTGTAGGAGTGTGGTATAGGGAGGTGTGTTGTAGGAGTGTGGTATAGGGAGGTGTGTTGTAGGAGTGTGGTATAGGGAGGTGTGTTATAGGAGTGTGGTATAGGGAGGTGTGTTGTAGGAGTGTGGTATAGGGAGGTGTGTGTAGGAGTGTGGTATAGGAGGTGTGTTGTAGGAGTGTGGTATAGGGAGGTGTTGTGTGTAGGAGTGTGGTATAGGGGAGGTGTGTTGTAGGAGTGTGGTATAGGGAGGTGTGTTGTAGGAGTGTGGTATAGGGAGGTGTGTTTGTAGGAGTGTGGTATAGGGAGGTGTGTTGTAGGAGTGTGGTATAGGGAGGTGTGTTATAGGAGTGTGGTATAGGGAGGTGTGTTGTAGGAGTGTGGTATAGGGAGGTGTGTTGTAGGAGTGTGGTATAGGGAGGTGTGTTGTAGGAGTGTGGTATAGGGAGGTGTGTTGTAGGAGTGTGGTATAGGGAGGTGTGTTGTAGGAGTGTGGTATAGGGAGGTGTGTTGTAGGAGTGTGGTATAGGGAGGTGTGTTGTAGGGCTTGGATGTTGTGGAGTAACAATGAAGGGAGTCACTCTGTCTGCTTGACTCTTGCTCTCATCCCCACCCCCCTCCCTACTCACTCTCTCTCTATCTATCTATCTATTTATCTATCTATATATCTATCTATCTCTAGCTATCTTTATCTATCTATCTATCTATTTATCTATCTATATATCTATCTATCTCTAGCTATCTTTATCTATCTATCTATCTCTAAACCGGGAAACCGTGTATAATAAAGTTATCTTCCTGTGATAAGGCTTAAGGGCATGGGCAATATAGTACCAAAAGAATTAGGGACGGCATTAAATACTAATAATAATAACTAGCAGGGGTACCCGGCGTTGCCCGGGTTTAACGACCACCACTACTACTACCATAATCACCATCATGAATCACTACTACCACAATCATCACAATATTACTACTACCATAATCACCGGCCTCGACCTCCCTGTGCCTCATTAAACGGCGACCTCGATTTCGGCCGCTAAATTACCTCCGATTTTGGATCTGACCTCATCCGTACCCCCATTTTGGGGGGCTGCGAACAACTTTCGTTCCATACACCTTTTCGATCGGAGGCCTCCTTCTGCCCCAAACGGTAATTTTTTCATTTTTTTTGTTTTCAATTTCGGCCTCGAAACGACCTCCGATCGTGGCCTCGCCCCCTCTATGACCTGACCCAGGTCAATTGACACCCACATGCAAAGTTTCAGCTCCCCAGGTCCAAAACTACGGCCGCCTATTAATAACACACAGACACACGAACAGATTTAATAATATAGATAATAATAATAATAATTAGTTTGTATTCGGTCTAAAATGAAGGTACCATCCAAGTTTCGTCAAATTAATTCGTTCTCAAAAAAAAATTGCGGACATACTGACAGACATATACAAGAGTGATTACAATAAACCCACCAACAGCACACACAGTAACAGAAGAAGAAACAAAACGTTAAAATTACACAACGGCCATAAAACAGACCAGGTGATATGCAAATTATAATGCCGGATATGCAAATTGTATTACCTGCGCCGCCTCCTCGTAAATGTAATGTGTAATTGTGTGGTAAACTGTAGGTAATTGTGTTGTAATTGTGGATGTCATGGTGGAGTGTTTACAGTGTCACGGTGTAATTATGCTTAACTTGTTACCTCCAAATAACAGTGATTGTGTGTTTGATACACCGGTAGTGTATTTATGATTATGTGTGTGTGTGTGTGTGTGTGTGTGTGTGTGTGTGTGTGTGTGTGTGTGTGCTAGTGATAAGGCCATGCACATATTCGCTTAACATTTCAATTACATTGGTATCACTTTTGGAAAACGCAATCGACCTGGAACAGGACCTCATCGCACAAAGTCAATATGGAAAATATTAAGGAAACCACCCACCAATTATTTTCATTATTTTTTTTTTAGTTTTAGTTTATTTGCATCAATATATAGTGATTGGCATTAGTTTCAACCTCCGCAAAAATCGTTTTCCCCTTTATCCAACGATCTTAAGACACGGCGCCCGATAGTGGGGAGGGCTATGAAGATCAGGGAAAATGTGGGGTTAAAGACATAAAAAGGCGATATAAGGGTTTTTATGATGAAAGTTGGCTCGGGTTTTGTTGTTTTTCAACTTGAGAAAACTCCAAAATGAAAAAACCCGAGCCAAGTTTTGGCAAAAGTTGGCTCGGATTTTAAGATTTTTCAGCTGCATAAAAGACAGTAAGTGCAAAAAAGAAGTTGGCTCGGGTTTTCTTGTTTTTCAACTTAAGAAAACCCCAAAATTAAAAAACTCGAGCCAAGTTTTGGCAAAAGTTGGCTCGGATTGGACAATTGTTAGGCTTCATAAAAGCTGAAAATGTAGAAAATGCCAGCCAACTCTTCGCCATTGGATACAGGATGGGGTGTGGGAGAGCTCTGCCCCCCCCCCCCCCCCCCCCCGTGATTAATTGAAATCATCATCTATGTTGCCCGATAGTGGGGAGGGCTATGAAGATCAGGGAAATTGTGGGGTAAAAGATGAAAATAAAGAAAAATATTGAAGAACTTATTCCAAAAACCCAGTAACCAAATTATCCATTATCCAACAATTAAGCTACATTAAAGATATTAGCCTAACCTGCCAACCTTACCTAACCTAACCTAGTATTATGGTGGGGGCTGCCGCCCCCACACCCCCGCTGGTTGGATGGTACATGGGATAGAAAATGAACTTACCCAGTAAGCTCATTATCCATTATCCAACAATTAACCAACATTAAAGATTTTAGCCTAACCTACCAACCTTACCTAACCTAACCTAGTATTATGGGTGGGGGCTGCCGCCCCCACACCCCCGCTGGTTGGATGGTACATGGGATAGAAAATGAACTTACCCAGTAAGCTCATTATCCATTATCCAACAATTAAGCAACATTAAAGATTTTAGCCTAACCTGCCAACCTTACCTAACCTAACCTAGTATTATGGGTGGGGGCTGCTGCCCCCACACCCCCGCTGGTTGGATAGTACATTGGATAGAAAATTATGTCAATTCCTAGTGTTAATTAGACTGAAATGCAGGGAGAAAGAGGTCCGCCGAGTCGTGTTGTGTGCCGTCTATGTTTTTTACAGTAGCTATAATTGCTTTAATGCATTTCCGCCGCTACTGACATATATAGGAATGAAGTCATAGAAATTGATGGGTGCGCTGTGTAAGTAACGCTAGAATAATACCGAAAAAACACTATAGGTGCAAATAAACTTTATATACATTTTTACATCTATAATAATAAAAATAACCAACCTTATGTAACAAAGGGACAGTGACGGCGTGTTCTGGACTTCTCCTCGTAATAATGGTGTGTACACCGCCAGTGATCTTTATCTGGCCGGTAATGGCAAGGATGTCCACACCTAGGACACTCAACACTTGTAGGCAATATACCGTGGTCTGTAAGTATCTTAAGGGCTGCCTGGTTGTTTTGAGAAATTTGTATAATTATTGTTCAGGGGTAAGTGCACAACCACTACAGACACTGGCCATCCTGCAACTGACATTTAAAACCATGCTGCCTGTCGGTGGGCTGGAGTTCAATGCACTCATTGGCTGACTAAAATGACGTAATTGTCCATATATTGATCCATGATTGGGTGACTCCTTCAATACCGTGACGTATGGTGACGTATACAAAAAAATAACCAATAATATAGCAGAAACATAGTGACGTGTTGATCATTAGTTCACATAGAGAAAGGCAGAGGGCGTTATATTCGAATATTTACGATAAAAGCGCTCCTCAATTATAGTATCAACATGGCTGACCTAGCGGGGTGGCGTCTGTGGGAAACACTGGACAAATATGTTACAGGTTACAGGTTCTAGGTTCTGTATCTCCCTTAATAGAATTGTTCGAGGGTTGACACTTATTTTAACATGGAGTATAGGTTATATTACATCCTAAATTAAATTTTAAAAATTTGTGAAAATTCTTGGGTTGTTTATATAATAGAAGTTACTGTGAGACACATAATATGTTGAAGGGGGAGCTCTTCCCCCTCTAAACACCCGTCACTTATGTCATCATAATCTGTTGTACTTCATAGGGGGTCCAATTAAGGAGAAAGTTAATTAACAGACGAAATTAGGCCGCAAATTACAATAACATAGCGGGCCGCCGTTTATGGGAGACTTTTTACACATCATTTTCAATGTTAATTTTCTCCCTTAATCGATTTTTCCAAATTATCAAACTTACATAAAAATGAAGTACAGTTTATAGGGATTCCAACATGCATTTCAAAATTGTCATGAAAATTGGTGGGTGGTTTGCTTAATATATACCGTCAATATTGTCACCTAAACGAGATTATAAATGATATATCGGTTTAATTTTCTCTTCGGACCACCTCCAATGTTTATCCTTTGTCTTAACTTTTTCGTAAATGGTTGGTGCGATGTTGATACCGGTACCCATTTGGTGTGGAAAGGCTTTGGTCGTACCCCTCTCCCTCCATCGACAACGGGGACCCCTTGGGAATGTGGGTTTTGGGGTGAGGGGAGACAGACCTAGCATTTAGTAATTTGACGTATTCTATATAATTTTTACAGCAGCGGGGGTCTAGGTTAGATTGTCAGGATAGGTTAATAATATTGTCACCGGCGGTGGGTGGGTTTGTTTACAACCACAGGACCGCGAGTGCCGCTTGCCGACTTGCATTAATAATGGAAGCAACATGATCATAAAACACTATATTCCTTGAACAAAGAACAAAAGATTAAGGTAACTAGAGCTGAGAAAGGGAACTTCAAGAATACCGTACCAAAAATACTTAGGAATATCCCAGTAGAAATTGTTTTCTGCTGAGGGCCAACCCAAAACTCAGTGGGAATGATGGGTGTGAAGGTGGAAGGGGACTTATTGAAATCAGCATTTATTTTGCCAGTAAGGGGCTTAATAAGAGTTTTACCACCGTCGATAGGGAGAATTGTTAAAAAATTTACCTATGGTCCCGTTAAAATATCCTCAAGTAACCTATTAAAAACTGTTCAGGGGACTGGTTAGAACTTGTAGGATGTTTAATTGAAGGTCGGAAATCAGTATTTACTGAGAAATAAAAGTCTTAAAATGCGCAATGTTTTACGGGAGGGTCTGTACGCCGCCACATACGCGCGGCGCCGCCCACTGCCCAAAATGTACAAATATTATATTAGATTAGATTAACCTAACCTAACCTAACCCTATTATATTATAATATAATATAATATAATATAATATAATATAATATAACATTACCTGGGAAAGAGAGGAAAATGGGTGACCCATAACGCATTTTAAGACTGTTATTTCTCAGTAAATACTGATTTCCGACCTTCAATTAAACATCCTACAAGTTCTAACCAGTCCCCTGAACAGTTTTTAATAGGTTACTGGAGGATATTTTAACGGGACCATAGGTAAACATTTATCGTCTATATATCTTGGCGGGCGGTATGCCCGAATACTAGATCCTTATGGGAAAAACACCTTATAACGCAATAATCAATCAAAGAACAAATTTAAAAAAATATATAATAAAAATACACATATATGTGACCTAAAATATATATTGACCGTAGCCTATACCTTGGTAACTATCTCTCTCTCCCTCTCTCATACACACATCTGTATTTCCACAACACTCAAACCCTCCTGAATCCCAAAGCCACGATATATACAGCCTCTGTTCACTGTATTAACAAGTGTGACATAATGGTCAAGTCAAATTCACAATTACGTACTATCACCATAACAATCTAAGTGCTTAAAGGTCACCAAATAAGCCTGATATACAGTACGTTATAAATTGTAATTGATTTTATCGTGGCCTACAGGTTTCTTATACCATGTATTTAATTCCTATATGTGTCTAAATGCCAGTAAAAATGTATTACTGATCCTGAAAAAAAAAAATGCCTCTATACCGCCTACCTCGCAAGAGGCTGGTGGCTTTGTTTACATCCGCCGCGAGTGTAGCTTCGGCGTCTTGCGTTGGGGAAAATTTTGTTTTTGCCCCCTACTGTTTAAATATATGAAGATTTCAATAAATCCTGCCCCCCCCCCCCCCCCTCAACATATGTTGTATCCCACGGCAAATGGTTATGGCCAAATAGTTATTTTTCGCGAGTGGAGGGGCGTGTTTTTAGATTGTTGTTTAATGGGTAAATACGCATTTCCTAGTATTATCACACATCAAAACACCCTTCCACAACTCTAAACTAGATGAAAAACAATCGACACAATTTGTTAGCAATTTAATTACAAATCTTTATATTAACCATTGTAATATTATGATGGATACCAGGTCAATCAAAGCAGCGAAGGCCTGTCACCACACATACGGACAATTTAAAGACACGATCCTACAGTAAGGCCATTAATATCCAAACACACACAAACACTCACCTTTAGCGAAGTCCAGGGTAGGCTACAGAGGGTACAATATTCCCAGCGATGCTACAAATCGCTGCAAAACACACAGAAATGTCCACACAGATGATCACCGACACTCCGGGTTCCAATAATTCTACCGGCCTTCTCAGTCGGAAAATTCGCGTGGATTGCGCTCAAAAGTGGGGCAATGATTTATGAAAGAGATCGAATGACACTGACATGTTTTGGGTCGAACCTTTCCAGCGAATCCATGAAGGGTAGAGTGGCATTTGGCATCACTCGCTAGCCTGGATTTTGAACGAAACATAGTGGCATAATTCGGTATGTTAAGGCTGTCAGGCCTTTATATATACAGTATATATATATATATATATATATATATTTTGATTGATTGATTGATTTATTTATAATTGTTTTTTATATTATTTATTTATTTATTATTAGTTTTGTTTACGTGTACATTCTTCGTATTTACTTGTACTACATTAGTATCAGGGAAATAACGCACCAACAATAAGTCATAAGGTGCAATTTCAGCCCCGAATTACGTAAGCTTCTGGGAAATACATCCGATTGTTCTGGGAGGTTACTACTCTGGAAACCAGCGCGAATATAATTGCTTTAATTTAGTTTCGAACGTCCGCTCAAAAGGACTCCTTCTCGCCGTGGAACCAGAAACGCTGAAAAATAAGGGGCCATGGCGGATCCATAGAGTACATATGACCTAGACACAAAAGAAGACGCCACAAATCTGTAAATAGTGATCCGCGCGTTCGAGAGATGGCAGCACGATCGCAAAGGACAATGGGAGGGGAGGGTCCCCACAAAGACATTATATTGACTATCCTTGTCCTTGGTCCTCATTAATTCGTAATAATCCCTACCTTGTACTAATAACGCTATTAATAATAATTTAACATTATCCAGAGACTCTGCAGACATGACATAGTTAAATAGACATAAGTAGAGGCTACTGTAAAGGCGCCAGTCATCGTGTAATTGTCGTCATTATGAGGAGGTACACAAGCAAAACTCCTCCAACACCCGCCATTGTTGATGTGAGATTCGGTAGTTGCCAACGTCAATGGTGGGACAAAATATCCCTAGATGTCATAAGTATAAATGTCCAGTTTTAGTGCTACTTGACAAATTAACATCTACATAACATGTAACATACTAATATATATGCAAAATGACAATTTAATTCTTGTTGTGTTGCTTGAAGGCATACAGCTTGCATCATATATGAGTAGCCTATGTTTTATAGTGTATATGTATACTTAATGTTTTCATCTTGCTTATATATATATCTAATTTATACTAAATAATTTACAAGTGTTTTTACCAACATTAATTAACTCTTAAATACGTTCCCTCTTTAATCTATTGCTCCCTCGTTTTGCGGATATTCCCTTAACTTTGGAAACACTGCAGCAAGCTAGCTGGCAGGTGCGCGCGGCGCACAGACTATCTATAATAAGGACAAGCCACTGAGGTGCTCTGGTTGTTGTACAGTACAAAAGTGCTGCCACCAAATCCCTAGGACGCGCGGAAAACTAACCGTGTGACACGTCACGCTTTAGTGTCTAGGTTATAATGTAGTCTATGGGTGGATCCTGGCTTATATTTAACTCCAAAAACATGCTCTTTTAAAATGTATTGCATAGCTATTAATGGCTCATAGAATTAAAGGTGAACTATAGGGATGAAAGAATAAACGAAGATTATTGCAGTCATAACTTGGCATGAATAAACTGTAATATGTATATGGGCAATATCGATATAATTCCATTAAACTCCAGAGAAAAATACAAGTTAAAAACGTCGTTTGCATTCTCAGCGATCAGCTGGACGAGTTTCAGCTGATTACCGTGACGACGACATATTATGTAAACAAAGGATACAGAGGTGGCCTGTAGCGACATTGGTAGAGCGCTGGGTTTCTAACCGGGAGGACCGAGTTTGATTCTCGGCAGGTGGAGATGTTTGGGAAATCTCCTAACACCCCTTGCCTCTGTTATAATCGCCAACAGTAAAATAGGTCCATGCCAGGTTAAAAAGGTTCCGTTCCTCGTGACCTCGTCCCTTACCTATTACTACTACTAAAAAAAAAAAAAAAAAAATACTTGGCCCCTTTCAATTCAATATTCAAACTCTGCAAAAGATCGAACAACGTCCTGAAGATGTGGTGCACATCAAGAAATATTACAATTTCGCCAACAATAAACATACAGGCAGTGTTTTTTAGTGTTTATCCTGGTCCAGAGTCGAGGGAGGTCGCTTCTAAGGCCTATTTCCTAATGAAAGTATCGTTTTCTGTTCATTTAAATATCGCAGTCCCTTGACCAGACAGTAATGAAGCCAAATATAAAATTGTAGGCCTAAATATTCATACAATTTATGAGTTTCTCACATAAAAAAACACAGATTCACCCATTTCCCATGTCTAGTGTTCCCGCCATTGACAATAGTGACGTCATGGTAAACACGCCATTTCTCGCAACATAAATTAAGTTAGATAAGCTATATTTCTATGTTGTTAGTACACATTGATGAAACTTCTTCAGTATCATATCCCTAAAACCAAGTAGATCCCAATGGACATTGTAATTTGAATAGATTTCATCCTTGGAAGTCACCTTTAATATTTTGTTTTCTTCTGAATATTCCGTACATTCATTGGAATTATGTATTAGCGGATAAACAACTCGGTAATATTGTGTCGTCTTTCGTTGTTTCACTTAATATCACAAATAACATGCATGAGTGCAATTTCATATAACGTCTATTAATAAATATACACACACCGCTTTGGTCTGGGCATCGAAATGCCCCATATAATCATTTTACCAGATACATAAAATGTAAATTACAAATAATTCGTCCCTTAAAGTCCTCATACATTTGTGAGAAAAGGATATTTTGTTTTGGTAACAGTGAGTCAGTGAACAATGTCTGCCTTGCTTGGTTTGATGCTTGGTGTGGAGAAATACGGAGAAATATCAGTATTAGCATTTGACTAACAGCGATGGTGTTAACATAGGCCTACAACAACAACAACAACAACAACAACAACATAGGCCTACAACAGCAACAACAACAACAACAACAACATAGGCCTACAACAACAACAACAACAACAACAACAACATAGGCCTACTATAATTATAATTGCGTTCACATGTAGTGGTGCGTGGCATGGCGGAGTTAAGGGGAGGCAGACCGTTTTTCTGGACCTCCATCTCCCTCATGTTTAGCCCCTTTTTTGTTTAGATTATAAGACATTCGGCCCATTAGTTGTCGATTTTAACACCTTTCGCCCCATTTCGTTGTCAATTTTAAGACCTATCGTACCATTTAGGTGTCGAGCCTGAAATTTTAAGAGGAAACGGCCTTCGGCCGGGACATTTTTCTACCGAAAAATGTACAAATTTATCTTGAAGGGGGTGTTTTTCTAAGCTTGATGGAGGTCAAGGGAGGAAACAAAAACACATATGTGAATAAATGAATTAATAGATGAAACAAACGGCCATCCTCCCCTTAATGTTAGTGTTAGGGTTAGTGGTATATGACCGTTATTGGTGGTTTGACAGTTAACACCTTTTGTACCCGGACACGTATGGTTATATTTCATTTCAGCTACATTTTGATAATTTTATGAAGCTTAGGAAGGATATACAGTGTGGTAGCTAAAAGGATTAATTGAGATAGTCTGTAGCCTTTTAATGAGTAGACTTCCTTCATAAGCTCTCCCAGAATCAGTCTTTCCCTCTTCCTATGACTTAAATTGCTTCAAACTCCATGTGTCCAGGCATTTTGGCTCGAACGTCCCTTGATTTTGGCCCTGTCACTCGTTCAACTATGGGGGAGGCACTTTCTATAGGCAGTTCTGCCTTTTGCCTCCCTCAATCACATAGAACAAAAAATGAATAAATAGTCTAATAGTTGCCAGAATATAATGAAAAGGAGGTCCCCGGTATAGAAGGGGTTAAATACATCTGGCCTGCTACAAGATGGGCTACTTTAGACTGCCTATGGGACTTAAGTCATTTAAAATAGGACTTGAGAGGCTATCAACCCTTCTGGATTATTAAGCCAGCACACTGTAAGTCAAGAATAACGTCATGACTGGGGCCCTTCTTCGGGAACTCCAGTCCCTTGCCTGTGGGACGGAGCTACCGTATCAAAACAGTCGGGGACTAGAAACTTCAAAATATTTATATATATTTATTGTCGGACGCCTTGAATGGCCCCGAATGAATCTCCTCCATCGAGGAAATTCAGTATTTTTTTTTTTTTCGTTATTGCCATCGACATTTGTATTATTATTATTATTATTATTATTATTAGTAGTAGTAGTAGTATCATTTATGTATGTAGATTATTCCCTGAATGTATCCTATTATGTACTATTTGTGAGCCCCAGGAGGGACTATAATGCTTTGGGTGGAAGTAGATATCTATCCCATCCTTTTGACTGTAACTTTTAGTCAATATACTTATCAAAGCAAATCTAGTTGGTTTTGGAGGGAGGATTACAAGGCAAACCGTTGTTGTTGTTGTTTTTTGTTTTTTTGTTTTTGTTTTTGTTTTTTTATATTCCGACTTCTCCCTCTCGGGCATAGGCTGATAGCCTGCACATCCAACCGCTCAACACGGTGAAGCCCGTGTTCCAGTCTAGGGAGTGAGACAAGTGAAGCACTAGAGTTCAACTCACGGCTCGAAGCAGCCCCATTTCTGAAACTGATTCGCCTTCGTACTTCACTGACTCACCACCTAGACTCGGACTCTCACTCTCAGAACGCCACCTATTGAGCAATTAACTCACTAAGCATTGCCTCTCTGTAGCATATTTTGAATATGGGAATATTCATAGTGCTATTTAATCAGGGAACAATGAGGGTATTTTTTTGGCGTTTCGGTGGGCTTTGTGGTAATGCACTGATACTAGGTACAGCACAAATTCCATTCCAATAATATCTTCCCATTGATATATCGGGATTCGAACCCGGGGGGCCGGGACCATTGGATTACCAGGCCAGTGTCAAGACCACTCCACCACACCTCCCCTTGTTGTGCATAGTGTGTGGGGGTGCATGGGGAGCTATTTACGTACAGTTGGATTAGCTGTGGTTGTGAGTGTAGTCTGTAACCAGGGTAGTCTGATCGATCAGCTGACCAGGTGCTAGCATTCACATTAAGGGGTGATGGGCCGTTTTTATGGACCCCTTTCTCCATCGTGTTTAGCCTCATTAGTTTTCAGATTTTAAGACGTTCGGCCCATTAGTTTGGCGATTTTAACACCTTTCGCCCAATTTCGTTGTCAATGTTAAGAACTTTCGCGCCATTTAGGAGTCGATTTTTTTCCTGGCGAGCGGGAGCCTGTAATTTTAAGAGACACCGGCTTTCGGCCGGAACACTTCTACCAAAAAAATGTACACATTTATCTTGAAGGGGGGGGGGGGGGGTCTAGGCTTGATGAAGGTCTAGCAAGGTAACTAAAACATAAATGAATTAATAGAGCAACAAACCAGCCACTGTCCCCTTAAGGTCATTGTAGATGCGACACTGTACTACTGCACCTCTTACGCTGCCTAAGAAAAAAGGGATTTTTTTTTTTTTTTTTTTTTTTTCTATGTGATTGAGGGAGGCAAAAGGCATAACTGCCTATAGCGAGTGCCTCCCCCATAGTTGAAAGAGTGACAGGGCCAAAATCAAGGGACGTTCGAGCCAAAATGCCTGGACACACGGAGTTTGAAGCAATTTAAGTCATAGGAAGAGGGAAAGACTGATTCTGGGAGAGAGTTCCAGAGCTCAGATGTTGAGTAGAAGAAAGTTTGAGAGTAACGTTTCACTCTTGGGTTGGAGAGTTGCACAGTGTAGGGGTGGGATTGAGTTGCAAGACGGGTACCACGTGCCCTACGTAAAGGAGGTGGTATGCACTGGGATAGCTCTGAGGAACACTGATTATTATAGTAGCGATAGAATAGCGAGAGAGATGCAACATTGCGGCGGAGAGAGAGAGATTGCAGAGAGTTGGTGAGTGGACGGGAGTTAATGATACGAAAGGCCTTCCTTTCAACTTTGTCTAGAAGAGCGGTGTGAGAGGAACCTCCCCACACATGTGAACAATACTCAATACAAGGGCGCACTATGCCCCTGTACAGAGCAAGAAGCTGTGCAGGGGAAAAGAACCCCCTAAGGCGGTTGAGCACACCCAGCTTCTGGGAGGCTGCCTTAGCAAGACTGGTAATATGGTCCTTCCAAATGAGAGCAGAAGAAAAAGAGACACCAAGAATATTGAGAGAAGATGAAGGGTTGATTTTTGTATTGTTGAAGAATAAGGGATAGTCCGCTGGGAGATCCTGACGGGTAGATAGATGGAGAAATTGGGTTTTGGAAGCATTAAAGTTAACAAGGTTTTCTCTGCCCCAATTGGGGGTGAGTGTCCAATAACAACTCGCCTCCCGCATACAACATGTGGACGTATTGTGAAAAGCTTGTTATCCTTCGGTAAAACGGCCTTATTGGGTCGCCTTATCTGGCGACCTTTAACAACTATTATTATTATTATATGTATTAATAGTATTATTATTATTATTATTAGTAGTAGTAGTAGTAATAGTATTCTATTCAGACCTACTGTATATATAATACATGTGAACTGACAGCGCACCTGCAACCATGTAGGTGTGGAGGGTAATAATTTCCATAATAAACAAAATCGTGGCGTTACACTTGTATAGGCCTACATTATATAATTATATATCAATATATCACATAAACATGCTCCCAAATAATACTAATAAACACATTTATCTCACAGCATTTGTATACATGTATTTTATTGCTATACAGTATATAAGAGTCTGTGCTAGAACATTATCACCAATACAGTATATAAGAGTCTGTGCTAGAACATTATCACCAATACAGTATATAAGAGTCTGTGCTAGAACATTATCACCAATACAGTATATAAGAGTCTGTGCTAGAACATTATCACCAATACAGTATATAAGAGTCTGTGCTAGAACATTATCACCAATACAGTATATAAGAGTCTGTGCTAGAACATTATCACCAATACAGTTTAAAACAAACTTAACAACAATAAATAATTACCAAATTGAAAAATTACAATTTACTTTAATTTATGACCTTTTTCTCGAAACATTGTTAAATTCGAAGGTAGTTCGAGTATTATGGACTAGGAAACACTAGCCGAGTTAGATTAGGTAAGGCCAGGGTAAATGAGATTAAATACGTCTGGTTTGGCTTGGTTAGAAACTTTAGATCATGAAAATCAAGGTTAGCGCGCACACACACAGACACATACACATACACACACACACACACACACACACACACACACACAGCACAACACTCACTAAACACAGCACACACACACACACACACACACACACACACACACACACACACACACCTTCAGTAACAACGTTCTCAAGAGAGTAGGTTCATGTACTGAAGGGTGAGGGACCACACAAACTCTCGCTCGCTCGCTCTCGCTCTCTCTCTCTCTCTCTCTCTCTCTCTCTCTCTCTCTCTCTCGCTCTCTCTCTCTCTCTCTCTCTCTCTATATATATATATATATATATATATATATATATATATATATATATATATATATATGGGAATGGTAGTGCACTTGTGGACGTATGTGTGGGGAGGAGGTTGTGGATAGCCAACACCTGCCGACACAGAATGATACACAGGTACACATGGAAAGTGGTGTGGACGATGAAGGATAAGACAGTGGTGGAACGAAATTCACTGATTGATTATATACAGTATGTGTGGATGAAAGAATGAAGAAATCTGTGATGGATGCTAGGGTGTATAGGGGTATTGGATGGGGTCTGTCTGATCATTATTTAGTAGTAGCTAAGGTTAGGATACAAATGAAGTGGATGAGGAGAGCTGGAGGGAGGCGAGAGGAAGGTGGAATGGTGAGGAGGGTGGAGAAGCTACAGGAGGAGGAAATCAGGGAAGAGTACAGGAGAGCAGTAGAAAGACAACTAGGTGGGTTCGACCTGGAAGATATGGAGGAAGTGGAGGAGATAAGCAAGGTGTTTAAGGAAGAGATCTGTGCAGCATGTGAGGAGGAGTGTGGAGTGAGGAGAAGAGGGAGGGGAGTGAAAGGTACAGCATGGTGGACAGAAGAGGTAAAAATAGCTGTGGAAGACAAGAAGAAAGCGTAAAGAGAGTGGTTGGTTAGTAGAGGGAATGAAGATTTGGAGAGGCAGAAACGAGCGAGGTACGTGGAGAGAAAGAGAGTGGTGAAGAGAGTAGTGAAGGAAGAGTAGATGAAGAATTTGGAAGGAATCCGAGTGTAAAATGGAGGGAGTGTAAGAAACTGTTCTGGAAAGAAGTCAAGAAAGTTAGGGAAGGTAGCAAGGGAAACAGTAAGGGTGTGAAAGATAAGAATGGGAGAATGCTAGCCGAGAAGCAAGAGAGAGTCGAAAGATGGAGGGAGTACTTCAACGAGTTGCTAAATGTAAGGAATGAAGAGCCAGCAAACATAGTTGGATATGGTATGGGAAGGAGAAGAGGAGAAGTAGTGGAGGAGGAGGTGGGGATCAGGAGGTCAGAAGTGTGGGAAGCCATGAAAAGAGTGAAGTTGGGGAAAGCACCAGGAACAGATGGAGTGTGTGGGGAAATGTTGAGGTATGGTGGTGAGATAGTGATCGAATGAGTATGGAAAATGTGCAAACTAGCATGGGAGAAGGGGAATGCACCCGATGACTGGAAGACTGGCATAATAGTCCCCCTATATAAGTGCAAAGGGGAAAGAGGAGTGTGTGGTAACCACCGAGGAATATGTCTTTTAAGCGTAGTAGGGAAGGTGTACAGTAGGGTAGTGATTGAGAGAGTGAGAATGAGAACGGAGAAATGGATAGGCGACGAGCAGGGAGGTTTTAGGAAGGGAAGAGGATGTGTAGATCAGATTTTTACACTGAATCGTGTTGTGGAGAAATATCTGGAGAAGCAACAAAAGGTGTATGTTGCCTTTATGGACTTGGAGAAGGCCTATGACAGAGTGGATAGAGAAGGCATGTGGAAAGTACTTAGAATATACAGAGTAGATGGCAAGTTGCTGAAAGCAGTGAAGAGCATGTATGAGGGTGTAAAGGCGGCAGTACGTGTGGAGAATGAGCAGAGTGAGTTCTTTGACCTGAGTGTTGGGTTGAAACAGGGGTGTGTGATGTCCCCGTGGTTGTTTACTGTATATATGGATGGAGTCATGAAAGAAATATTAGGAAGAGCAGTGGATGTTGGTGTATCGCTGATAAGGGAGGAAAATGAGTGGAAGCTGCCTATAATGCTGTTTGCGGATGATACAGTTCTGATGAGCGATAATGAATGGGAGTTGCAGGGTCTGGTAAATGAGTTTGGAACAGTGTGCGAAAAACGGAATTTGAAGGTAAATGCGGGGAAGAGCAAGGTTATGGTCTTCGAAAGGGGTGAAGTCACAGAGTGTGAGGTGAAGTTGAACGGTCAGGCTATGGAGATCATCAGCTCTTTTAAGTATCTGGGCAGTGTGTTGACTAAAGATGGGACTTTGGATGAGGAATTGCGGGAGAGGGTACAACAGGGGAAGAGGGTTGTAGGAACGTTGAAAGTAGTAACAAGAAATAGGGGGGTCAGTATGGAAGTGAAGAAGTCCTTGCATGACAGTGTGGTAATTCCGACACTAACTTACGGAAGCGAAGCATGGACGTTCGGGAAGAGACTCAGAAAAAGAGTGAGAGCGGTGGAAATGAGTTACTTGAGAAGTGCGTGCGGAGTTACATGGAGGGATAGACAGACGAATGAGGAAGTAAGAAGGAGGTGTGGTGTGGAGGTAGATGTGCTGGAAAGTGTGAAAAGGAACAACTTGAGATGGTTCGGCCATATGGAACGTATGGAAAGCGAGAGAATGACTAAGAGGGTGTACGAGAGCGAGGTGGAAAGACAGAGAGGGAGAGGTAGACCGAAGGAGAGGTGGAAGGATGGAGTGAGGAAGTATATGAATGAAGGCGGTGCTGGTTGGGAGGAGGGGCGTCGACTGACTGGGGACAGAGGTGCATGGGGGCGGTTCGTTCGTGGCCACCCCTTCGGGATCACGGCGTCAGGCAATAGATCGATAGATAAGATATATATAATTATGTATTCTCTATCTATCTATATATCTCTTCTCTATCTATCTGTATAAATTGCTCTTTTCTTTCTGGCAATCCACCTGCTTGTCTGTGTACCTATTTGTTCTTTATACAGTATATATAATTTCAATAATCATATTTTATCATGGTCTGACAAATTAAATGTCTTAGTATATTTTACTATATATTTTACTCTCTCTCTCTCTCTCTCTCTCTCTCTCTCTCTCTCTCTCTCTCTCTCTCTCTCTCTCTTCCGTGCTTGTGAAATCGTCCAGACCTTAACCAACCACAAAGTCGAAGAAGAAACCAACTTATGTTTTCCCAGCTGGAGCAGACAGGAGAGAGAGAGAGAGAGAGAGAGAGAGAGAGAGAGAGAGAGAGAGAGAGAGAGAGGGGGGGGGAAGGGAGAGGGGGGGTTCAAATTAAAATTAAAATTATTGTATTTCCACTAGTAAGTGGTTATTCTTTAAAGCTTCAATTACAATATTTATATGTTAACATAAAATATTACAAAGTCAAGGGTAAGATACATAGCTATACACAAACCAATGCAGTTGTGTCAAAGTACTAAAATAACAGTAGTTTATGTTATAGATGTGTTGCTTAAAAGGAGGCTTATAAGTTTACCTTTAAAATCAAATAGAAAAAACAAGAGAGAGAGAGAGAGAGAGAGAGAGAGAGAGAGAGAGAGAGAGAACGTAAATATCATGGAGGTATGAGAACATGGATTTAGTCTAGGCTATGTAAAGATATTATTACACAACGTTGAATAAGTAGTTCGACATGAGTAATTTGTGTTACCGGGACATTAAAATCAAATCAAATATCGTTCCGAGCATATGTAAGAGTTTCCTGCTCATCTAGACATACACAATGAACATAATTATATCATTACCCGGTACCAGTATAAGATTCCTACTGTCTGTGAGCCTTCTTCATCTGAATCTGTGGCTTTAAGGGGGGATGGGCCGTTTTTGTGGCCCTCCTTCTCCCTCGTGTTTAACCCCATTATTTATTTAGATTTTAAGACCTTCGGCTCATTATTTTGGCGATTTAATAACTTTACGCCCCATTTCTTTGTCAATATTAAAGGTGAATTCCAGGAGTGAAATACAAATTTAAGTTTAATGCAGTTAAGTTAACGTGTCATGAATATACTGTAATATGTATATGGGCAATATGATATAATTCCATTAAACACCAGAAAAAAATTCTAATCCAAAAAGTCGTTGGCATCCTCAGCAGTCAGTTGGGAGAGTTACAGCTGATTTTCGTGACGATAGAATGTAGAGTGGCGGGTTGTAAACATTGGACACGCTTGGGGACTGTCAGGTCTGTTTTTCTTCATTGATACCTTTCAATTCAATACTCAAGCTCTGCAAAAGATCGAACAACGTCCTGAAGATGTTGTGTACACCAAGAAATAATACAATCTCGCCAACAATGAACATACAGGCAATGTTTTCCAGTGTTTATCCTGGTTCAGAGTCGAGGGAGGTCGCTTGTGAGGCCTATTTCTTAATGATAGTATTGTTTTCTGTTCAATTTATATATCGCGGTACCTTGCCCAGACAGTGGTGAAGCCAAATGTTGAGCTGTACACATGCATATAATTTATAAGAGTCTCTCACATAAAAAAAGACCACAGATTCACCCATTTCCCATGTCAAGTGTTCCCACCATTGACAATAGTGACGTCATGGTAAACACGCCAGTTCTCACCACATCAAATATATTAGATAAGCTATATTTCTCTGTTGTTAGGACACATTGATGAAAGTTCTTCAGTATCATATCCCTAAAACCAAGCAGATCCCAATGGACATTATAGTTTGAATAGGTTTCATCCCTGGAATTCAACTTTAAGACCTTTCGTACCATTTAGGTGTCGATTTTTATCCTGGCGAGCTATAGCGAGCTGTAATTTTAATAGTAACCAGAAGGGACATTTTCTACCGAAAAATTTACAAATATATCTTGAAGGGGGGTCTACGGGGTGTTTTTGACAGCTTGATGGAGGTCAAGGGAGGAAACTAAAAAATATTTAAAAGATAAAAAAAAATAAGCAAAAAAATACGACCATCCACCCTTAAGTATTACTATAGCAGAAAATACGACCATCCACCCTTAAGTATTACTATAGCAGAAAATACGACCATCCACCCTTAAGTATTACTATAGCAGAAAATACGACCATCCACCCTTAAGTATTACTATAGCAGAAAATACGATCATCCACCCTTAAGTATTACTATAGCAGAAAATACGACCATCCACCCTTAAGTATTACTACAGCAGAAAATACGACCATCCACCCTTAAGTATTACTATAGCAGAAAATACGACCATCCACCCTTAAGTATTACTATAGCAGAAAATACGACCATCCACCCTTAAGTAATACTACAGCAGAAAATACGACCATCCACCCTTAAGTATTACTATAGCAGAAAATACGACCATCCACCCTTAAGTATTACTATAGCAGAAAATACGACCATCCACCCTTAAGTATTATGACAGCAGAAAATACGACCATCAACCCTTAAGTATTACTATAGCAGAAAATACGACCATCCACCCTTAAGTATTACTATAGCAGAAAATACGACCATCCACCCTTAAGTATTACTATAGCAGAAAATACGACCATCCCCCTTAAGTATTACTATAGCAGAAATACGACCATCCACCCTTAAGTATTACTATAGCAGAAAATACGACCATCCACCCTTAAGTATTACTATAGCAGAAAATACGACCATCCACCCTTAAGTATTACTACAGCAGAAAATACGACCATCCACCCTTAAGTATTACTATAGCAGAAAATACGACCATCCATCTTAAATATTACTATAGCAGAAAATACGACCATCCACCCTTAAGTATTACTATAGCAAAAAATACGACCATCCACCTTTAAGTATTACTATAGCAGAAAATACGACCATCCACCCTTAAGTATTACTATAGCAGAAAATTCGACCATCCACCCTTAAGTATTACTATAGCAGAAAATATGACCATCCACCCTTAAGTATTACTACAGCAGAAAATACGACCATCCATCCTTAAGTATTACTATAGCAGAAAATACGACCATCCATCTTAAGTATTACTATAGCAGAAAATACGACCATCCACCCTTAAGTATTACTATAGCAGAAAATACGACCATCCACCCAGATTACTATAGCAAAAATACGACCATCCACCCTTAAGTATTACTATAGCAGAAATATGACCATCCACCCTTAAGTATTACTACAGCAGAAAATACGACCATCCACCCTTAAGTATTACTATAGCAGAAAATACGACCATCCACCCTTAAGTATTACTATAGCAGAAAATACGACCATCCACCCTTAAGTACTATAGCAGAAATACGACCAATCCACCCTTAAGTATTACTATAGCAGAAAATCTTAAGTATTACTATAGCAGAAAATACGACCATCCATCTTAAGTATTACTATAGCAGAAAATACGACCATCCACCCTTAAGTATTACTATAGCAGAAAATACGACCATCCACCCTTAAGTATTACTATAGCAGAAAATACGACCATCCACCCTTAAGTATTACTATAGCAGAAAATCATACAAAATCTACCGCAACAATTTATCAATCCAAAATTCGGAAGAGGAAATTATAACAAACAGAAGTTTGTGTTGTAAGGTAGTCCCAAAGCTTGCATATATATATACATATATACCCGGTATATACATATACAGTATATATATATATATATATAACATAATATCATTAGTTCACGATAATCAATACCGGTATTAATGAATGATTAACTATGAGATCAGGTAATAATATATTTATATGAACACAATATTCTATTTGGCTGTCATATCTGGTAATGTAACCCCATACACCTTGTTGCCCAAGAACAACCCTCTGTGAACCACACAATGAAGTGATATCAACAATAGGTAAATCATGACAGTAAAATATGGAATCTTAAATGTAGGCCTATAGTGGTACGGTATGTTGTGTGTGTGTGTGTGTGTGTGTGTGTGTGTGTGTGTGTGTGTGTGTGCTTGAGAAACCGCTAACATGTCCCCACTCCCCTCCTCATCACTAGAGTTGGCAGCTCTGCCTTAGCTGGACTGAATCTTATGTTTTTCCACCTTAGGATTCCCATAAGTTAAATACACACACACACACACACACACACACACACACACACAGTGACAGTCACCCTCACACATATAGCCTACATACTAGCAAACACTTATAGATTCACATCCAAATACACACACACACACACACACACACACACACACACACACACACACACACGACTTAGAATTAGATAAACTATTAAGTTATTGTACATACATATATTATAAAACACATAAAACAGAAGTGGTTAACACTTTCTTTGAACTTTATCTAGGTCATTAGCTTCCCTCGCTTTAAATGACTATCAACTACTGTACACACTATATTGTAATATTTTAACACACTGTTTAATGTAATGTACGTACGGTACCCGGTACGGTAGAATTATTCCTCGTTAAGGCAATTAAAAATGGAAATTAGTAAAAAGTTAGGCTATGGATGATGCACACCTCTCTCTCTCTCTCTCTCTCTCTCTCTCTCTCTCTCTCTCTCTCTCTCTCTCTCTCTCTCTCTCTCTCTCTCTCTCTCTCTCTCTCTCTCTCTCTCTCTCTCTCTCTCTCTCTCTCTCTCTCTCTCTCTCTCTCTCTCTCTCTCTCTCTCTCTCCTCTCTCTCTCTCTCTCTCTCTCTCTCTCTCTCTCTCTCTCTCTCTCTCTCTCTCTCTCACTCTCTCTCTCTCTCTCTCTCTCTCATAGTGCTTGTGAACCCGCTGTCCCAGTCTTAAAAACTAGCAGATCCGCAATACGAATGGTCTTATGTTTTCCCAGCTGAAGGCGGAGGGGGGAGGGTGGGGGGGGGGGGGCCGGGGGGGAATGACCGTGGGAGTTGGGGAGTACGGAGGGGAAGGGAGGAATAAGGTTGGAGGGGAGGATAGTAGGAAGCAGGGAGGTGAAGTAGGTAGGAAGGGAGGGGGGGAGGGAAGTAGGGATTTAGGGAGTAGAAGGGATATGTGGTAAACGGGAGGGAGGGGAAGATGAGGTTATAGGAATAATATTTATAATTTCCACAGAGATCTCTTGATTACAAGATTAAAGTACCGGTATAATATGGAGTAATGAACAACATAATTATATAATATGAATAAAGATGCACTATAAAGAATACTGTATAATAATAGGAAGATAATTTGAAACTAGGGGTGGAGAGAGAGAGAGAGAGAGAGAGAGAGAGAGAGAGAGAGAGAGAGAGAGAGAGAGAGAGAGAATAGTAAAGAGGTAATATTACGAAACTGTATTATATATTTCACCCAGCGTATCTTGCTTTTGGCTCAATGAAAACGTTCCTCCCAACCTACATCAACATTTTCTCTATAAACGTTCTTTTGAGAGTGACGAGACGCGGGGGGGGGGGGGGGATTGGTGTACAAGGAAACCAACTTAGTGAGAGAGAGAGAGAGAGAGAGAGAGAGAGAGAGAGAGAGAGAGGGAGAGAGAGAGAGATACTCTGCTGATAATGTCCCCTTTGTTTATTCCCTTCATCCAGTTAAACACTTCTATCATAATCTCCTCAACATCTTTATCTTTGTAATGAATGTAAGCCGAGGGGTTTATCCTCTCCTCATATGATAAATGTATAATATTGTGGATAATTTTTGTCATTCTACATTGGATTGCCGTGAGAAAGTGTATAATTATCCATTCTATAATAAGGGCAGAATGGAACCCCCTTCTTAACCTACCAGTGACGTCCTTTTCATTATAGTCCTGCAACTATTAGACGATCTCTTTCATCTTTTGAAGGACATCTATCCATTAAGAGACGACAGACTATCTCAATTAATCCATTTAATTACCATATACCCTTCCGAAGCTTCATAAAATCGTCTAAATGTAGCTACAATCCCATAACATCACGTCGCCGGTACAGAGGGGGTTATTTTCTGACCTGGTGTTTACATTTTGGAGGTTGGTGTAATTATTTGGAGGCTTCATAATGTATCAGAATTAATTACCATGACTGTACACACACACAAATCCACACACACACACACACACACACACACAAGATCCCCCTTCAATGTTAATGTCCCGGCCAAAGGCCTATTCCTCCCAAAATACAGGCTCGCTATCACTCGCCATGAAAAGTTGACACCTAGATGGCACGAAAGGTCTTAATATTGGCATAGAAATCGGGCGGAAGATCTTAAAATCACCACAACTTAAAATGTCAAAACTAGCAGGGCTAAACATGAGGGAAAACGGTGCATATAAAACCGCAAAACCTGCCCTTAAATATAAGAGAGTACCGGTAGGACAAGATGAACACCTAGCTTTGAATAAACAATGGTCCAGGCATCTACCGCAGATCTACTGACCCATAGGCCTACTCAAGATCTATAGACCTTGGGCCTACTTGGCAGATGGGGCAGGGGTAGGCCTATAGGTAGGGGATCATGAGTATTCAACAGCTGAGCTCTGGAACTCTCTCCCAGAATCAGTCTTTCCCTCTTCCTATCTTAAATTGCTTCAAACTCCATGTGTCCAGGCATTTTGACTCGAACGTCCCTTGATTTTGGCCATGTCACTCTTTCAACTCTGGGGGAGGCACTCGATACAAGCAGTTCTGCCTTTTGCCTCCCTCGCTCTCATAGAACAAAACAATATTTATATTATTGGTGAAAGGGTTTCGTGTGGGAGGGGGATAAAGTGGATAAGGGTTAGGATGACAACAAACACAAAGGACGGGGTTGAGCAAGGAGGTATTAAGGGGAGGTGGCTCGCTTTTATGGTCCCCCTCCTTCCTCATGTTTAGCCCCATTAGTTTTAAGATTTTAAGACGTTAACTCCATTAGTTTGGCGATTTTAAAACCTGTCGTCCCATTTCTATATAAATATCAAGACCTTTCGTGCCATTTAGGTGTCGGGTTTTTTCCTGGCGAGCGATACCGAGCCTGCAATTTAAGAGAAATCGGCCTTTGGCCGGGACATTTTTCCATCGAAAAATGTACAAATTTATATTGAAGGAGGGTCTTGGGAGGGTGTATTTTTAAACTTGATGGAGGTCTAGCGACGAAAATAAGAAATAAAGGAATAAATGAATTAATAGACCAAACAAATGGACCATCTCCCCTTAAGGCAGAGGTTTAAGGTGGAATGAGAATAACATTGCTGGGGTTGGGGCAGAGAGGGTGTTGGTAATAGAGTAGGATGAATAACATTGCTGGGGTTGGGGCAGAGAGGGTGTTGGTAATAGAGTAGGATGAATAACATTGCTGGGGTTGGGGCAGAGAGGGTGTTGGTAATAGAGTAGGATGAATAACATTGCTGGGGTTGGGGCAGAGAGGGTGTTGGTAATAGAGTAGGATGAATAACATTGCTGGGGTTGGGCAGAGAGGGTGTTGGTAATAGAGTAGGATGAATAACATTGCTGGGGTTGGGGCAGAGAGGGTGTTGGTAATAGAGTAGGATGAATAACATTGCTGGGGTTGGGGCAGAGAGGGTGTTGGTAATAGAGTAGGATGAATAACATTGCTGGGGTTGGGGCAGCAGAGAGGGTGTTGGTAATAGAGTAGGATGAATAACATTGCTGGGGTTGGGGCAGAGAGGGTGTTGGTAATAGAGTAGGATGAATAACATTGCTGGGGTTGGGGCAGAGAGGGTGTTGGTAATCAGAGTAGGATGAATAACATTGCTGGGGTTAGGCAGAGAGGGTGGTGGTAATGAGAGTAGGATGAAAAGGGCTGGGCAGAGAGGGTGTTGGTAATAGAGTCGAGTAGGATGAATAACATTGCTATGGTGGAGTGGGAGTAGGGACAAATTGCTGGGGTTGGGGGAGAGGGGTTTATAGTCTGTTACGAATAACATTGAGGGGTTCGAGATATAAATGATGCTGGGGTTGGGGGAGGGTGTTGGGGAGTAGGAGTAAGGAGTTAGGCCGTTAGGGGGTATGGTGGCGAAGGGACTGGAGTTCTCGAAAAGGGGCTCCAGTCCTGAAAATATTCTCGTCTTACAGTGTGCTGGCTTAATAATCCAATAGGGTTGATAGCCTCTGAAGTACTATCTTAACATACTATGGTGGAGTGGAGAATATTGTGAGGGATGTATTATAGTTGGGTCGAAAGAAAGGAGTCGAGATATAATTGATGATGGGGGAGGGAGGGAGGGAGGGAGTAAGAGTGAAGTGATTAAGGAGGAGGGTTTATTATTTGGGTCGATATTGTTATACATGTATTATTTGGGTCGATATTGTTATACATGTATTATTTGGGTCGATATTGTTATACATGTATTATTTGGGTCGATATTGTTATACATGTATTATTTGGGTCGATATTGTTATACATGTATTATTTGGGTCGATATTGTTATACATGTATTATTTGGGTCGATATTGTTATACATGTATTATTTGTTTTGTTTCCTCCCTAGACCTCCATCATACTTAAAAAAAAACACCCATTAGATTCCCCTTACATTAAACACAAGGCGAAAAATAGAGATACAAGATAAACCGTAGTAGAGGGAGAGAACATGGATATCGGAGGGAGAGAGGGGGAAATTATGGGGTAGAAGGTAGGGTAGGGTTGAAGATAGAACGAAGGTAGAGGGGAGAAGAAATGAAAGAGGGAGGGGGGGGGGGGTAAGTAGAAAGTGGGTGGAGTGGAGGTAGAAAATAGAGAAGAGTAAAAGGTAGACAGAACGATAGGGGGAGAGAATAGATAGACGGTGGGTGGAGTGGGAGTAGATGAGAGAGAGAGAGAGGAGGGGGAGGGGTGTATAGGTAGATAGGGTGGGGGGGGTGGGGGTGAGATACGGCTGGGCGGGCTGAAGGAAACTGAGGGCCGTCTGGTGTGGTGTTGGCCAGGGGGAGGGGGGGTGGGGGGTAGGGAGGAGAGGGACCCCCGGCAGTTAGGGTACATTTAGGGTCCGTCTTAGGAAGGGGTGAGGCAGGTAGAGAGGGAGGGTAGGGGGGTGGGGGGGGGTAATATACGTCCCAAGGTCTTCCCAACAGCACGTCATGTTGTATTCCTCAGGTTGTTGTATCGGGTCTTACTGTATTTGATTGTGTTTGTTTCATTGACAGTTTCCCATGCATGCTACTCTATTACTAGTTATTGTTTATATATTACAATTTTGCACTTGTAATTATTATACCGGTAGGCTATATATATTGCCATTATGGTATATATATAGTGATTTTTTCGTGTAGCATGGCAAGACGACTCTGTAAAGAAATATAGCATTTCCATTGACGCTTCAAACTGTGGATAATAGTTAAAGATATCCATCAACCACACCATCAGGTAAGAAATACTATCTCTAACATTAGTAAGTTAACTTATGACTGGATGTAAAGGGGATCTGCCGCGTGTAAATGTGTGTGGCACTGGGAGGTGGACAAGAATACACTGCGAAGGATACAACATGGCGACTGTCCAGATTAATATGGTGTATGTATCCCTATGAAAGACCATGGCGTAGACAGACTGACAGCAGGGAGGGAGGAGGGTGGGGAGTGAGGGAGGAGGAGCAGGGAGGGTACAACACGTGGATAGAGACTAGGTATGGGAGGAGAGGAGAGGTGGAGGTCTGTCCAAATGGACAGATAATATAGAACAGACGGATGAATGGGAGCAGAATAGAGGATAGGTGGATGTATAGGACGAGTGAATAATCTAAATATGGAGAGGTAATAGTGGATAGGTGGGGGTTGTGGAGGAAGGGATAGGTGATGGTATGGGACGAAAGGATAGATTGAAATGTGGAAGGAAAATAGATGTTGGATGAAGTTATACATTAGAACAGAAGTGGGGAGAGGATAAGGGGAAGGATAGTAAAAGGAATAGGTGAATGAAGAATGAACAGTACAGAGAGTGAATAGAAGTCCGAGCATTGAACACACACACACACACACACACACACACACACACACACACACACACGATATATGGGTGGAAAACATAAGCAAGAGAGAAACGTACCAAACAGAAAGCGGACCAAAGATGGGGTACACGTAGGAAAAAAAAAGATATATGAGTATAATACAAGAGAGAGAGAGAGAGAGAGAGAGAGAGAGAGAGAAAGAGAGAGATGCACATAAATACATACATAATACCAATACAAGGCATGACTAAATATGATCAAAAATTACAATAAAATCAGAAAGTGTAACAAACAATAATTCAAACATTTCGAATTTTCTCTAGCCAAACATAATCCTATCAAAGCATTAATTACGTTACGCTAAAAAATATACAAAACAAAAAAGGATGGACTTTTCTTTTACCATTTGAATGTATTTTTAGAGTGATACATCGAGAGAGAGAGAGAGAGAGAGAGTCAGTTATTTTATAAGAATAAGATCAAGCAGAAAACATAAGCCAAACATCTGTTAAAAGGAGGACAAGTAAAGACAATATGGGAAGGATAAGATGAACCGTAAGCAGAGTAAATCAAGCACATAAGCAAACAAGGAATACAGGGAATAAAGTAAACAGGAAGAAGCGAACAGGACAATAAACATCATACTATCATAGCCACAAAGAAAGGAGGGAGGAGAGAAATTGAAGGAATTATATCATTGGAAAAATGGGAGGACAGATATGTAGAGAAATAAATTAAGAAATATCCCGTTCTTAGCATTACAAACCCCAAAGCACTAGAATAAACTAATGAAAGCAATTATGATCCTCCCGCGATTGGAACTCGGGACACCACACCCAGAACATAAGCATCTAAACCATTAATTACACCACCAACACAGTTAGCAAGCATAAAACTAAGCAGAGGTGAAAGAATGACATACAGTAGAGAAGGAGAGGGAACAAAAAATGCCAAATGCATATGCTTATAACAAAACAAAGGGGGTGGGAGGGTTGAGGTGTGTGTGTGTGGGGGGGGGGGGGGGGGGGGGGGGTTGAGGTGGGAGGGGGGGGTGAAGAGCGAGACAGGGGGGGGGGGAGGAACGCAAGCATACCTGTACAGCAAAGCAGATATGTGAGTATAGGCAAGCAGTCAGAAGCTAGGGAACCAAACACAAACAAAGCAGAAACGTATATGTGGAAATAGGTAATATAAAGAAAGTTTGGTGACAAAAAGGAAAGCAGGGAGAACGAAAAGAAGCAGACAAGCAAAGACGCGGTGATAGCAAAGGAAGGCAAGCACAAACAGATAACAAACATGACGATTGAAAATATACAGTATACCAATAAGATAAGGTGTGCCGGAAATAATCAAGATATTTAAGAAAGGCTGCTGTGGAGAAGAGGACATGGAGGAAAGAGAGAGAGAAGCAAACACGCACAAAAGCAAACACAAAAATACGAAGACAAAATAAAGCAACCGAGTGACCACGAAGGCAATGGAAGAGGGAAGGACAAGAAACATTAAAACTATCAAGACAAATCAACAAAAGTGTGAAAATAGAGGCAATACAAGCAATGAGGAGCAGAGGAGGAGAGAGAGCGAGGAGGAAGGAGGTGGAAAGGAGCAAGCATCAAGCAGAAGACTGACAGAACTTCATGAGACCCGGTGTTACTCCTTCTTCTTAACCCCCTCCATGTGTATCCTACCTTCCTCTACTTCTTCTTTTTCATCTTCTATCCGTACCTTAACCTCCCCTCCCCCTCCCCCTTCCCTCCGCCGTACTGCTCCCCCCTCCCCCACCCCCAAACAATGTACCCAAACTCCTCCTACTTCTTCTTACCTTGGCTGTACTGAACATCTACCCCTTCCCCCATCCTACCTACCTACACCCCTCCCCTTTATCTCCATCACCTCCCCACCTCACCTATACCTCTCCCCTTTATATCCCTCTCCTATTCTCCCCGTCCATGCACTGACCTACCCATCATCCATCCCCCCACCTCCCCCATCACATTGGTAGCTACTCCCCTCCCTCCCCTTCATATCTATCACCCCACCTCCCCTCCCCAACCATGTTTTGACCTATCTTTCTATATACATTCCTCCCCACCTACTAATATCCTCCCCCATTACCCCCACCTCCCCTCCTCTTCCTTACTCCCCACCCATGCTTTGACTCACCTCTGTATCCCCAATCCTCCCCACTTACTATCAACTTTCTTCCCCTCATCTCCCTCACCCCCACCTCCCCTCCCCACACCTACCTCATTTACTGCTGTCTCCCCACCTCTTTTACCTACATCCCCTCCCCTCAACTATCCTCCCCAATGCCCATTCATAATTTGACTTGCCTATATATCCCCACATCTCCCCATCTACAATTAGCCTCCCCTCCTGCTTCCCTCCCCCTCTCCCCTCCCCATCCATGTACTGACCTACCTCTATATCCCCACTCCTCCCCATCTACTATTAAGGGGAGATGGGCCGTTTTTCTGGACCCCCTTCTCCATCATGTTTAGCCCCATTAGTTTTCAGATTTTAATACGTTCGGCCCATTAGTTTGGCGATGTAAAGACCTTCCACCCCATTTAAGACCTTTCGTGCTATTTAGGTGTCGATTTGTTCCTGGCGAACGATAGTGAGCCTGTAATTTTGGAAGAACCGGCTCTACCGAAAAACCTACAAATTAGTCTTGAAGGGGGATCTAATGGATGTTTTGTTTGAGTTTGATGGAGGTCTAGGGAGGAAACTAGAACAATAATAAATACATGAAAACAAAAAAATCGACCAAAAAGTAAACCTTCCCTTCCTAATAGTTCTACCATCCCCTTAACTCCCCCTCCCCTCCCCTCCCCTCACATATCCTCCCCCCCCCCCCCACCCTATCCTCCACACTTACTCTCTTACTAAGTCTCCCCTCCTTTGCTCCCCTATCCCAATCCATTTTCTGTCACACCTTATTCTAATTCACTTCTCCACCCAATTATATATAATATAGAAAGTAGAATACTATAAACTTTAAAAAGTAGATTATAAACTTTCAACATTAAAAGTAGAATATTACAAATTTGAATTTTAAAATTAAAACATTATATACTTTGAATTTAATAATTAGAACATTATAAACTTTGAATCTTAAAAGTAGAATAATATAAACTTTGCATCTGTAAAGTATATTATACAGTATACCGGTACTTTGAATCTTAAAAGTATATATATGAGAGTGTAAATGAGAGGTTAAATGGAACAATTTTAGCGTCAGGCGAAAGCGATAAGGATATTCAGTCTCATGCTAAAAATGATGACTATAATGCAAATGATAGTAGTGATGGTGCAACGGAAGATGGAAATGTCGTTAGAAACAAAGGTAAATTAGGTATAAAGAAAAGAAGTAAATTGAGAGTATATTACACAAACTGTAGGAGTCTATGTAACAAAATGAACGAACTTAGAGCCCTTGTTAGCAAAGAAAATATAGACATAATAGCGCTAACTGAAACGTGGATTAATACAGAAACCAGGCATTTTTTAGCAGAATTTGATATACCAGGATATAGTTTGTTTAAATATGACCGAACAAGTAAGAGGGGTGGCGGTTATAGCAGTGTTTGTCAGGAGTACATTAAAAAGCTGTATTAAATCAGGTATTAGACTAAATAACGATAATGAAAGTGTTTGGGTAGAGGTTAACGAAGGTAGTGAGACCATAGTTATTGGAGTTATGTATAGACCGCCAAATATGAGTAGAAATGACGGAACGTCATTATGGGAGGAAATTAAAATGGCATCAAGGTTTAGCAATGTGTGCATTATGGGGGATTTTAATTTTCCGAATATAGATTGGCAGCATCAAATAGGAGACTCTGATTCTGAGGAGTTTATAGAGGTAGTACAAGATAGTTTTTTATTTCAATTCATAGATACGCCGACTAGAGGTAATAATATTCTCGATTTAGTTTTCAGTAACAATGAACATATGGTAAATAATGTAGAGATAGGGGACCACCTAGGAAATAGTGACCACAATTCTGTGTATTTTAATATACAATGGAAAGGTAATACCAGAGAGAATACAACATTAATACCTGACTTTAGAAAAGCCAATTATGGGGGGTTAAGAAGAGCCCTATTAGCTGACCCTATGGTCAAAAAATTTAGTCGATCCAGGTGTCCAAATGAGTGTACCCCTTCTCAGGCACCTGTCATCTTAAGTCAGGAAGAGACGTCAACCTTGGTAGATACATACGATAATTTTATCAAGTCAGTATTCAATGCACAAAATAAATACATCCCCAAAAGAAAATTTAGATCAACACAGAACCAACCCAAATGGATGAATAATAGACTATTAGATCTTCTAGGACAAAAGAGAGGAATATATAGAAAAATTAGAAAAGGCGAAATTCACCTACTTGCTTACTATCAGAATCTATTAAGACAGGTAAAAAAGGATATTAGGAAAGAAAAAAGAAATTATGAAATTAAGGTTGCCAATGACTCAAAAAATAATCCTAAAGCTTTTTACCAACTATATAAATCCAAGGTTAGAGATGTAATTGGTCCCCTTAAAACTTCGATAGGAGAAATGACAGAAAATGATTTAGAAATGTGCAGTACATTAAATAGTCAATTTCTTTCCGTTTTCACTAATGAAAATTTGGCACAGTTTCCAGAAGTCCGTAAGGTATATAGCGATAGTATAGAAAATAGGTTAAGTACGGTTACTATAAGTAGAAATGATGTGCTTAAGGAAATTGACAGACTGAAACCTCATAAATCACCTGGTCCTGATGAGGTATATGCTAGAGTATTAAAAGAATGTAGGGATGAGTTAAGTTACCCATTAACATTTTTATTTAACAAGTCATTGGAGACAGGTATAGTTCCAGAAGCTTGGAAGCTTGCAAACGTAGTTCCGATCTTCAAAAAAGGTGACAAATCAATAGCATCCAATTACCGTCCCATTAGTCTTACATCAATCATAGGAAAGCTACTAGAGTCAATTATTGCTAGTAAAATTAGAAACCACTTAGATACATTTAATTTAATAAATTCTTCTCAGCATGGATTCACTCAGGGACGTTCCTGCCTTACTAATTTGCTTAGTTTTTTCTCAGAGGTATATGAAGCAGTAGATAATGACAAGTCATATGATATAATATATTTAGATTTCAGTAAAGCTTTCGACAGAGTCCCCCATGAGAGATTGATGAGAAAGGTTGAGGCGCATGGAATAGGTGGGGCGTTGTTGGGATGGATTAGGTCATGGCTAATTGGTAGGAAGCAGAGAGTCAGCATAAATGGTACGAAGTCAGAATGGGGAGCAGTCAAAAGTGGTGTCCCCCAGGGATCTGTATTAGGTCCTCTGTTGTTTGTTATATACATAAATGACCTTGATTTAGGTATAACTAGTAGGATAAGTAAATTTGCAGACGATACCAAAATGGGGAGAACAATTGATTCAGATAGAGATATAGAGTGCCTCCAAAGGGATCTAGATACCTTACACGAATGGTCAGTAAATTGGCAGATGAAGTTTAACATTGACAAATGCAAGGTATTTAAGATAGGGAAGATGCATACAAATGTTAAATATAAACTAGCTAATGTGGAATTAGAAAACTCGAATTGTGAGAAAGATCTAGGTGTGTTTGTTAGCAATGATTTGAAGCCTAGACAACAGTGTATAAGCGTTCGAAACAAGGCAAACAGGATTCTCGGGTTCATCTCAAGGAGTGTGAGTAACAGAACTGCTGATGTTATCTTAAAATTTTACTTGTCATTAGTGAGACCCCATATGGATTATGCTGTTCAATTTTGGTGTCCTTATTACAGAATGGACATAGATTCATTGGAGAGAGTACAACGTAGAATGAAGTATAAAGAAAGGTTGAAGAAATTAGGCTTACATTCGTTAGAGAGACGCAGAGTTAGAGGGGATATGATAGAGGTGTTCAAGTGGGTTAGTGGGATTAACAAAGGGGACATGACAAATGTACTAAAGCTCAGTGATAGCGAAAGAACTCGTACCAATGGTTTCAAATTAGATAAATTTCGTTTCAGAAAAGATATAGGCAAATATTGGTTTGGTAACAGAGTTGTAGATGGGTGGAATGGACTACCAAGTGCTATAGTGGGATTAAAAACGATAGGGAGCTTTAAGATAAAATTGGATAAGCATATGGACGAGAAGGGTTGGGTGTGAAGGGGGATCAGCAGGGTTGGGCCAATCAGCGCTCTGCAGACCCCCGTAATCCAGCGTTAATCTCTAACCGTTTTGGTAAGATGATCCTCAGGGTATTAGAGTGTTGAGCCTATAATTGGGCTTTGTAATTGGGGTTGTGTGGGACAGGGATCTGCCTTGCTTAGGCCAATCGGCTTTCTGCAGACTCCCATTTTCTTATGTTCTTATGTTCTTATTATAAACTTTGAATCTTAAAAGTAGAATAATATAAACTTTGCATCTGTAAAGTATATTATACAGTATACCGGTACTTTGAATCTTAAAAGTATATTATAAACTTTGAATCTTAAAAGTAGAAAATATATACTTTGAATCTTATAAAACTTGAATACCCGGTATATAAACTTCCACATCAGAGTTCCGGATAAAATATGGCATAACACGTTTGGTTATGGTTTCGTTAAAAAAACCTGGGTGTGTAAGTAAAATACTGTCTCCATATGGAGCAGGTACTTCATGTGACAAACCAGTGAGTAAAATAGAAATAGTCAGTCAAGATAGTGCGGATATAGTGATGTGTAATAGTAGTATCGATAACACTACACATGTAACTGATAGTAAAGATGAGAATACTGATAGAGTAGAATTTCCGTCTAGAGCTAGTAGTTCAACAGAAAATAATAAGTTAGCTAAACACAATAGAAAATTAGTTGTAAATAAAAGTAATATGTTGAGGGTATATTATACAAATTGTAGGAGTTTATGTAACAAAATAACCGAACTTAGAGCACTCGTTAGCACAGAAAATATAGACATAATAGCGCTAACTGAAACGTGGATTAATACAGAATCTAGGTATTTTTTTAGCAGAATTTGATATTCCCGGATATATTTGTTTAAATATGACCAAACAAGTAGGAGGGGCGGGGGTATAGCAGTGTTTGTCAGGAGTACATTAAAAAGCTGTATTAAATCAGGTATTAGACTAAATAATGATAATGAAAGTGTTTGGGTAGAGGTTAACGAAGGTAGTGAGACCATAGTTATTGGAGTTATTATATAGACCGCCTAATATGAGTAGAAATGGCGGAACATCGTTATGGGAGGAAATTAAAATAGCATCAAGGTTTAGCAATGTGTGCATTATGGGGGATTTTAATTTTCCGAACATTGATTGGCAGCACCAAATAGGCGACTCCGATTCGGTAGAGTTTATTGAGGTAGTACAAGATAGTTTTTTATTTCAATTCATAGATACGCCGACTAGAGGTATTAATATTCTTGATTTAGTTTTCAGTAACAATGAACATATGATAAATGATGTAGAGATTGGTGACCACCTAGGAAATAGCGATCATAAATCTATTTATTTTAATATACAATGGACAGGGAATGCTAAAGAGAATACGACACTTATCCCAGATTTCAGAAAAGCCAATTATGGTGGGCTAAGAAGAGACTTAAGGGTGGACCCTATTGTTAAGCAATTAAGTCAGGATATGCCAGAGTTAAACTTGCCACCTACATATAACCAGTTTATTGCTTCACTCCACAATGCTCAAAATAAATATATCCCTAAAAGAAGATTTAGATCGACGCAGAACCAACCAAAATGGATGACTAATAAGCTAATAGATCTTATAGGAAAAAAGAAACGAATATATAGAAAAATAAAGAAAGGCGAAATTCATCTACATATATACTATCAGACTCTATCAAGACAGGTCAAAAAGGAAATCAGGAAAGCAAAAAGAAATTATGAAATAAGGATAGCCAGTGACTCAAAAAATAACCCTAAAGCTTTTTACCAACTATATAAATCTAAAGTTAGAGATGTAATAGGCCCCCTAAAAACTTCAATAGGAGAAATAACAGAAAATGATTTAGAAATGTGCAGTACATTAAATAGTCAGTTTCTTTCCGTTTTCACTTACGAAAATTTGGCACAGATTCCAGAAGTCAATATGGTATATAGTGATAGTATAGAAAATATGTGAAGTACAGTTAGTATAAGTAGAAATGATGTGCTTAAGGAAATTGACAGACTGAAACCTCAAAAATCGCCTGGTCCTGACGAGGTATATGCTAGAGTATTAAAAGAATGCAGAGATGAGTTAACTAGCCCATTAGCATTTTTATTTAACAAGTCATTAGAAACAGGTTTAGTTCCAGAAGCATGGAAGCTTGCAAATGTAGTTCCGATCTTCAAAAAAGGTGATAAATCTATAGCATCCAATTACCGTCCCATTAGTCTCACATCAATCATAGGAAAGTTGCTAGAGTCTATTATTGCTAGGAAAATTAGAAGCCACTTAGAAAAATTTAACTTAATAAATTCTTCTCAGCATGGATTCACTCAGGGACGTTCTTGCCTTACTAATTTGCTTAGCTTTTTCTCAGAGGTATATGAAGCAGTAGATAGTGACAAGTCATATGATATTATTTATTTAGATTTCAGTAAAGCTTTCGACAGAGTCCCTCATGAGAGATTGATGAGAAAGGTTGAGGCACATGGAATAGGAGGATCGTTGTTGGGATGGATTAGGTCATGGCTAATTGGTAGGAAACAGAGAGTCAGCATAAATGGTACCAATTCAGAGTGGGGAGCAGTCAAAAGTGGTGTCCCCCAGGGATCGGTATTAGGTCCCCTGTTGTTTCTTATATACATAAATGACCTAGATTTAGGTATAACTAGTAGGATAAGTAAATTCGAAGACGATACTAAAATGGGGAGATCAATTGATTCATATAGCGATATAGAGTGCCTCCAAAGGGATCTAGATACCTTACATAAATGGTCAGTAAATTGGCAGATGAAGTTTAACATTGACAAATGCAAGGTATTAAAGATAGGGAAGATGCAAACAAATGTTAAATATAAACTAGCTAATTTAGAATTAGAAAATTCAGACTGCGAGAAAGATCTAGGTGTGTTTGTTAGCAATGATTTGAAGCCTAGAAAACAGTGTATAAGCGTTCGTAATAAGGCAAACAGGATTCTCGGGTTCATCTCTAGGAGTGTGAGTAACAGAACTGCTGATGTTATCTTAAAACTTTACTTGTCATTAGTGAGACCCCATATGGATTATGCTGTCCAATTTTGGTGTCCTTATTACAGAATGGACATAGATTCATTGGAGAGAGTACAGCGTAGAATGACAAAAAATATCCATAATATTAGAAATCTTCCGTATGAAGAAAGGTTGAAGAAATTAGGTTTACATTCGTTAGAGAGACGCAGAGTTAGAGGGGATATGATAGAGGTGTTCAAGTGGGTTAGTGGGATTAACAAAGGGGACATGACAAATGTACTAAAGCTCAGTGATAGCGAAAGATACCAATGGTTTCAAATTAGATAAATTTCGTTTCAGAAAAGATATAGGCAAATATTGGTTTGGTAACAGAGTTGTAGATGGGTGGAATGGACTACCAAGTGCTATAAGAACATAAGAACATAAGAAAATGGGAGTCTGCAGAAAGCCGATTGGCCTAAGCAAGGCAGATCCCTGTCCCACACAACCCCAATTCATTACAAAGCCCAATTATAGGCTTCACACTCTAATACCCTGAGGATCATCTTACCAAAACGGTTAGAGATTAACGCAGGATTATGGAGGTCTGCAGAGCGCTGATTGGCCCAACCCGGCTGATCCCCCTTCACACCCAACCCTTCTCGTCCATATGCTTATCCAATTTTATCTTAAAGCTCCCTACAGTTTTAGATCCCACTATAGCACTTGGTAGTCCATTCCACCCGTCTACAACTCTGTTACCAAACCAATACTTGCCTATATCTTTTCTGCCTATAGTGGGATCTAAAACGGTAGGGAGCTTTAAAATAAAATTGGATAAGCATATGGACGAGAAGGGTTGGGTGTGAAGGGAGATCAGCCAGGTTGGGCCAATCAGAGCTCTGCAGACCCCCATAATCCTGCGTTAATCTCTAACCGTTTTGGTAAGATGATCCTCAGGGTATTAGAGTGTTGAGCCTATAATTGGGCTTTGTAATTGAATTGGGGTTGTGTGGGACAGGGATCTGCCTTGCTTAGGCCAATCGGCTTTCTGCAGACTCCCATTTTCTTATGTTCTTATGTTAACACAACCACTCCTCTGACTCTGCATTCACTGTTTCACTTTGGTCGATTTTTTCATTTATTAAACAATGTTTCTAGTTTCCTCCCTAAACCTCCATCAAACTTAAAAAAACATCTATTAGATCCCCCTTCTAAATTAATTTGTACACTTTTCGGTAGACATATGTACCGGCCAAAGGCCGATTCTTCCAAAATTACAGGCTCACTATCGTTTGCCAGGAAAAAAATATACACCTAAATAGCACGAAAGGTCTTAATATTGGCAAAGAAATGGGGCTAAACATGAGGGAGAAAGGGGTCAGAAAAACCAGCCCATTTCCCCTTTAATCCCTTCCCCAAACCCTCTCCAAGCAAAGGGATCCATGCCATTACAGGGTGTCACACCGGAGAAATTTTGTGTGAAGACTTGAATGACTATGAGAAAAAATGCAAGAAAATCAGCATAAGCCAGTATAGTTTTAGCCATTTTATCCCTTCCAAAGACGTAATTTGAACTATAAATCATCAGTTTAACCCCTTCTGTACCGGAGACGTCTTTTTAATTTTGTTCTGACTAATTTTAGACGAATTTTATGCAGTGTAAAAAGGCCCTTCACCAATTAACAGGTTTGTCGAAGTATCTCTCTTAACCCCTTTTTACTACCGCAGATCCCTCTTCAACTGCACAACATCGTCTAAACATAGCTACAATATAATCGAAAAGACGTCCCCGGTAAAGAAGGGGTTAACTTCGGATACACAACAATTTCGACTAAAAATAATGGACTCGGCTTTCGTTTGCCATACAGGATTTTTTTTTTCACTCGCGTAGGGGAAAAAAAAAAAATGCATGGCAACCAATCCCTTCCCAAACCATGAGAATCCCTACACCACGGATTACAGCTTAATCCCTGCCACCAAACCATATAAGCCATCCCTACACCACGGATTACAGCTTAATCCCTGCCACCAAACCATATAAGCCATCCCTACACCACATCCCCTTACCCGTTAAAGGCAGATGGGCCGTTTTTCTGGTCCCCCTTCTCCCTCATGCTTAGTCTCATTCGTTTTGAGACGTTTGGCCCGTTAGTTTGACGGTTTGAACACGTTTCACCCCATTTCTTTGTCCATTTTAAGACCTTTTGTGCCATTAGATGTCAATTTTATCCTGGCGAGCGAATGCGAGCCTCTAATTTTAAGAGGAACCGTCCTTCGTCCGGGGACATTTTTCTACCGAAAAATGCACAAATTTATCTTGAAGGGGGTATACGTTCTTAAGCTTAATGGAGGTCTAGCGAGGAAACTAAAACAATATATGAATAATTAAATATATAGAAAGACAAAAAATAGCCACTATCCCGTTAATCGCCAAGCAGAAGGAATCCCACCCAACTATCCCAATTCCTTACAATGGGAAGTAGGACAAAACGGCCACACTTCAAATCAGCTACGTGTTTAGATTAGGTTAGGTTTAGGCAAGGTTTAGGTACACTACGTAAAGCCGATGTCACACGAAAGCTTTTATAGTTAACAGTCGATAATCAACATTTATCTGGCAACATTTCTGGAATACTTTGCACTGGGATCGGAAACTAGACTGATGATAGATGAATTTAGGTAACCGAAAAGTGTACATGTTTACCTCATAAGCTGCCAGACCAGTGTTGAGGATGTTGAGGGAAAAAGCGCTCGTGTGATACCGGCTTAAGGTTTGGTTAGGTTAAGATAATTTAAATTGGTAGTCATTTGTTGTGGCCGTTTAGGAGTGTGGCCGTTTAGGAGTGTGATCGTTCAGGCGTGTGGCCGTTGAGAAGTGTGGCCGCTTAGGAGTGTGGCCGTTCAGGAGTGTGGCCGTTTAGGAGTGTGGCCATTTACGAGTGTGGCCGTTCAGGAGTGTGACCGTATAGGAGTGTGGTCGCTTAGGAGTGTGGCCATTTAGGAGTGTGATCGTTCAGGCGTGTGGCCGTTGAGAAGTGTGGCATCTTAGGAGTGTGGCCGTTCAGGAGTGTGGCCGTTTAGGAGTGTGGCCATTTACGAGTGTGACCGTTCAGGAGTGTGACCGTATAGGAGTGTGGTCGCTTAGGAGTGTGGCCATTTAGGAGTGTGATCGTTCAGGCGTGTGGCCGTTGAGAAGTGTGGCCGCTTAGGAGTGTGACCGTTCAGGAGTGTGGCCGTTTAGGAGTGTGGCCATTTACGAGTGTGGCCGTTCAGGAGTGTGACCGTATAGGAGTGTGGTCGCTTAGGAGTATGGCCATTTAGGAGTGTGATCGTTCAGGCGTGTGGCCGTTGAAAAGTGTGGCCGCTTAGGAGTGTGGCCGTTCAGGAGTGTGGCCGTTTACGAGTGTGGCCGTTCAGGAGTGTAACCGTATAGGAGTGTGGTCGCTTAGGAGTGTGGCCATTTAGGAGTGTGGCCGTATAGGAGTGTGGCCGTTTAGGAGTGTGACCGTTCAGGCGTGTGGCCGTTTAGGAGTGTGGCCATTTAGAAGTGTGCCCGTTCAGGAGTGTGACCGTATAGGAGTGTGGTCGCTTAGGAGTGTGGCCGTTTAGGAGTGTGGCCATATAGGAGTGTGGCCGTTTAGGAGTGTGGCCGTTTAGGAGTGTGACCGTTCAGGCGTGTGGCCGTTTAGGAGTGTGGCCGTTAAGGAGAGTGGCCGTATAGGAATGTGGCCGTTCAGGAGTGTGGCCGCTTAGGAGTGAAGCCGTTCAGGAGTGTGGCTGTTTAGGTGTGTTGACGTTCAGGAGTGTGGCCGTTTAGGAGTGTGGCCGGTTTGGAGTGTGGCTGTTCAGGAGTATGACCGTTTAGGAGTGTGTCCGTTCAGGAATGTGACCATTTAGGAGTGTGGCCGTATAGGAGTGTGGCCGTTTAGGAGTGTGGACGTATATGAGTGTGGCCGTTTAGGAGTGTGGCCGTATAGGAGTGTGGCCGTCTAGGAGTGTGGCCATATAGGAGTGTGGCCGTTTAAGAGTGTGGCCGTTTAGGAGTGTGGCCGTAGAGGAGTGTGACCATAAAGGTAGCACCCGCCTTTTCAGTATACGGTGATGCTTCCCTTCCTTATATCCTGGCCATCAAGCTATCAAAATTACCCCCCCCCCCCTTCTTCAAGAGAATTTTGTACATATTTCGGTAGAAACATGTCCGGTTACTCTGGTCTTAAAATCGCCAAACTAATGGGCCGAACGTCATAAAATCTGAAAACTAATGGGGCTAAACATGAGGGAGAAGGGAGGGCCAAAACAAACGCCCCATCCTCCCTTCAAAGTTAGTAGAGTAACCTAAATGGGTCTACAAAGAACAGTCACATTTGCCGAGTTATACCGGAACCATTGATTTGGAAGAATACTTTATTAAGGGGACACTGGTTAATTTTTAGGTCTATTTATTTATATAATCATATATTGTTTAGTTTCCTCCCTAGACCTCCATCAAACTTAAAGAAACATCAATTAGATTCCCCTTCAAGATTAAGTTGTAAATTTTTCGGTAGAAAAATACCATGGCCGAAGGCCGGTTCCTCCACAATTACAGGTTCGCTATCGCTCGCCAGGAAAAGAATCAACACCTAAAGGCCACGAAAGGTGTTAATATTAACAAATATATGGGGCGAAAGGTCTCAAAGTCGACAAACTAATGGAGCAAACGTCTTAAAATTTCAAAACTAGACCAGAAAAACGGCCCATCTCCCCTTAACACCCCGTATATATTGAGTTAATTAATTATTAATGATAAACCTTAGTATCCGAGTGTAGCAGCCTGTTATCAGTTTCAGTGTAGTAGCATGTTATCAGTAAGAGGATGTTATGTATAATAACTCCTGAATAATAATAATAATAATAATAATAAACGGTTTATTAAAGAATGGCAGCCTGATGAGCTGAACATACACATTTCACAATTTAGTGGATGGACATGAGAAATATAGATATGAAAATGGTAAGCTCAGTTTACAATGTGTGAGTATAATATTTATAAACAATAAAATACAATAATGATAAACACCTAGTGTAAAATACAAATGATCATAAATTAACCATGAGTGTAAGTGATATACATATACACATTTTGAGTATATATCACAAATACACGTGAGCCACTAAATGTTTCTAATCTCTCAGTGGGGTTCGAACCGCCGACTGTCAGGACGATAGCCGACGCTTTAATCAAATTAGACTGCCGTGGTGTAGTTGATTAAAGCGTCGGCTATCGTCCTGACGGTCGGCGGCGGTTCGAACCCCACTGAGAGATTAGAAACATATACAAATTTATTTTACTTATATATACAGTACACACATACATACACATAGCATACATAGCAACATGTTATCAGTAAGAGGATGTTATGTATAGTTTATCAGTGTAGCAGCATGTTATCAGTGTAGCAACATGTTATCAGTAAGAGGATGTTATGTCATCCTATCAACTCCGGTGTTCCTCTGTCCTATCTCCCATTCTCTTTCTAATTTTCATAAATGATCTTCTCAACTGTACCTCTCTAGTCCCATCCATTCATACATAGACGACTCTACCATACACTACTCAATTAGTTTCCTGAACGCCCCAGCCAACAATCCCTCAAAAACAAAAGTAATGAAGCCATGCAACACCTATCTTCTGATCTAACTACTATTTCTAATTGAGGCAGAGAAAACCTTGTTGTCTTTAATGCTTCCAAAGCTCAATTTCTTAATTTTACCACCCGTTCAGAACTCCCAGAGGACTATCCCTTACACTTCAACAATACAAAAATCAATCCTTCATCTCGGTGTCTCTTTTTCTTCTGCTCTCATTTAGAAGGACCATATTAGCTGTCTTGCTAAGGCAGCCTCCCAGAAGCTGGGTGTGCTCAACCGCCTCAAGGGGTTCTTTACCCCTGCACAGCTTCTTGCTCTGTACAGGGGCACAGTGCATCCTTGTATTGAATATTGTTCACATGTGTGGGGAGGATCCTCTCACACCACACTCCAAGACAAAGTAGAAAGGAAAGCCTTTCGTATCATTAACTCCCGCCCACTCACCAACTCTTTGCAATCTCTCTTTCTTCGCCGCAATGTTGCATTTCTCTCGCTAGTCTATTGCTATTATAATAATCAATGTTCCTCAGAGCTTTCCCAGTGTATACCACCTCCTCTACGTAGGGTACGGTACGTAGTACCCGTCTTGCAACACAATCACCCCTATTCTGTGCAACTCTCCAACCCAAGAGTGAAACTATATTCTCAGTCTTTCCTCACTTCAACTGCTGAACTCCGGAACTCTCTCCCAGAATCAGTCTTTCCCTCTTCCAATGACTTAAATTGCTTCAAACTCCGTGTGTCCAGGCATTTTGGCTCGAACGTCCCTTGATTTTGGCCCTGCCACTCTTTCAACTCTGGGGGAGGCACTCAATACAGGCAGTTCTGCCTTTTGTCTCCCTCACTCACATAGATAACAAAAATGTATAGTTTATCAGTGTTACTCACCTGGACTCTCTCACGTAACCTCACTCACCAGTCACCACGGTACTGTAACACCCACCTGCAGAACAGAACAGTACATATTAGGTATGGTGGATACGGTAATATACAAATAACTACTGGTATTGGATGTACCGGTACTGCATAATAGAACAGTAATTACGGTATTAGACACAACACATTATACAATATCATTAATTAACATGTTATACATTCCCGGCACCGTATATCGTACATTAAGGGGGTAGTGCTTGTTGTTTGGTCTATGCATATATCTTAAATATATTTTTGAGTTTCCTCGCTAGACCTCCATCGAACTTTAAAAAAAAAAAAAAAAAATCTTTCAAGATAAATTTGTACATTTTTCGGTAGATAAATGTCCCGGCCGAAGGCCGATTCCTTCTACAATTACAGGCTCGCTATCGCTCGCCAGGAAAAAATCGACAAGTAAATGGCACGAAAGGTCTTAAAATTTACCAAAACAAAAAAATGCGGCGGAAAGTCTCGATATCGCCTAACTAATGGAAGGAACGGCTTAAAATCTCAAAACAAATATGCTAAACATGAGGGAGAAGGGGATATAGAAAAATGACCCATCTCCCCTTAGGGAAAGAAAACAATATAATATATTGTATATTATAAAAGGAAATGATTAAGCATGGTACCGGTATATTAATGAATAGAATGCAAAATTATCAATTCCTATAAAATGTGTAAAGATACTAAAAATAATACAACGATCTTGAAACAAGCTTTGAATATCGTACAACATAAGCCACGGTTCTAGTAGAGATATATACATTCACATCATTATCTCCGTTACCGCTATTTCTGAAAAGTATGTGATTAGCGACACACCTGTATGTTAGTTGTTAGTCATTATCTTATTTGTTTATTAACATGATATCTCACATGTTTATGAACGGATATTTTATGTATATATAAAAAGGTTGGTCCACATTTTCCTTTTTGTACCCGCAGATATATACTTCCGGTTATCCTATCATTAAATGTTGATGACCGCCCCCCCCCCCCCCCACTCACACACACACACACACACACACACACACACACACACACTATGGAGATCATTGCACGTATACGCTACCCAGAGGGAGGTGGAGTCTTGACCACACCCAATTTTAACTTGACATTACACTGTATCTCCAGAACTTTTTTACGGAATAGCTCGACATTTGGTAACTACTACATTCATTGGGTGTTTACACATAATTGTTAATTGACTAGTACATCGGTTACTTACATTTTCATAATTTTACAGATGATTGTGTAAACCTATAATGGGAGGGGGATAGAACAACCAAACATTCATCATTCCATTATCACCAGAACTGTACACATGACTACGGTAGAGTAACACCAGTCATGTCTGTATTCCAGGCACCTCACTATACTCTATATATATATTTTGTCCAACTTGGCGGCAATTTTAGTCCCTTAGCAGCTGATTCCTCGATAGTTAATGGGAACATCAGAAACTACTATGTCTCCTCATAATAGTATCGACAAGTGTTCATAACTAACAACATAATTGGCTATACAAACGTTGTAATACCCGAGTAAATATAATAGGAACCCCTCAATTTCTCGCCAGCTTAAGGGGAGATGGGCCGTTTTTCTGATACACTTTCTCCCTCATGTGTAGCCCCATTAGTTTTCAGATTTTAAGATGTTTGTTCCATTAGTTTGTCAATTTCAAGACCTTTCGCCCCATTTCTTTGTCAGTATTAAGACCTTTCGTGCTATTTAGGTGTCGATTTTTTTATTGGCGAACGATAGTGAGCCTGTAATTTTGTAAGAAGCGGCCTTCGGCCGGGACACTTTTCCACCGAAAAATGTACAAATGAATCTACAAAGGAGATCTAATGGATGTTTTTCTAAGTTTGATGGGGGTCTAGCAAGGAAACTCAAATTTAAATATATACATAAATTCCAAGACCAAAAAACATGCACTACTCCCTTAACCAAATAGACAATAGATGACCTAATAACAGCCATGAGAGATTCACCACTTCTATTACCATCTTGGTCAGACAGGTAAATACAAATGGCTATCCTCGGTCGGTGGAGGACAGTATATCTATAATATTACTTTATTGTTTATTGAAATCTGTTCTTTCTCTTTATGCACTAGGCTACTCCCTAGTTTTTACTTTTGTTTACTTTTGTCATGTAGTATCTATGTGTGTGTGTGTGTGTGTGTGTGTGTGTGTGTGTGTGTGTGTGTGTGTACCAGTGTTCTCTCCTCCCATGCTCTTTCCTCCATTATCAACAAACTAATTTTTAACCTTACATAATTCCTTATAGTCCTATTATATTTGTTTGGTATAACGACTTCTTAACCCTTTCACTACTGGGGATGTTTGTGGTTTTCTTTCAGCTCTATTTAAACGACTGTGTGTGGCTTAAGAAGGATCTGTGATAGCCATAAGGGTTAAGGGGAGACTGACAGCTTGTTTGGCCCACTAATTAATTTATTCATATATTTTATTAGTTACCTCCCTAGACCTCCATCAAGCTTAGAAAAACACCCCCTTTAAGATAAATTTGTAAATTTTTCGGTAGAAAAATGTCCCGGCCGAAGGCCGATTCCTCTTAAAATTGCAGGCTCGCTTTCGCTCGCCAGGAAATAATCGACACCTAAATGGCACGAAATGTCATAAAATTGACAACGAAATGGGGCGAAAGGTGTTAAAATCGCCAAATTAATGAGCCGAACGTCTTATAATCTCAAAACTAGAGGGGCTAAACATTAGGGAGAAGGGGGTCCAGAAAAACGGTCTGCCTCCCCTTAAGTGAGATAGTTTGAAGCCTATTAATTGCTGAATACATTCGTCTAATAGTAGCTAAGATAAAGACAAAAGACGTCACCGGTACAGAAGGGGTTAACCTTCTTAACCCTTTCAGTGTTATGGTGTCCTTCTCCAATTTACTTATGATTTTTCTTGGATTAACCCTTTGAGTACCAGCGACGTGTGTTATATTTTATTCTAGCTATATTTAGACGATATTATACAGCTTAGGAAGGATCTGTGGTAGGTAAAAGGGTTGGTTGAGGTAGTTTGAAGCCCTATTACTTGTAGAGGTCCTTCCTAAGCTGAATAAAATCGTCTATTACTTGCCAGCATATGATGAAAAGGACGTCCCCGGTACTATATGGGTTAAGAAGGATCTGTGGGAGTTGAAGAGTTAGTTTGTACTCCCCTCGATCCGTGGAGGTGTTGATGTTTCCTAAGCTGAATAAAACCGTGTAATGTAATGCAATGCAATATAGTTTAGCGTCATCATATACTGGAAGGGTTATATATATACTGTATATACACTATAATAATTCTGCTTTTACTTTATTTAGGGGAGATGGTTCGTTTTTATGGACCCCTTAGTTTTCAGATATGATGACGTTTGTTCCATTAGTATGGCGATTTTAAGATCAATCACCCCATTTCTTTATCGATATTAAGTCTATTCGCGTTATTTAGCTGTTGATTTATTCCTGGCGAGCGATAGCGAGCCTCTAATTTAAGAGGAACCGGCCTTCGGCCGGGAAATGTTTCTATCGAAAAATTTACAAATTTATCTCGAAGGGGGATCCAGGCGGTGTTTTTTTCAGCTTGATGAAGGTCTAGGGAGGAAACTAAGAATACAAATACAAGATCAATAGACAAATAAATCCGCCCCTCCCCCCATAAATCCGCCCCTCCCCCCTTAAATCCGCCCCTCCCCCCATAAATCCGCCCCTCCCCCCTTAAATCCGCCCCTCCCCCCCCAAATCCGCCCCTCCCCCCTTAAATCACAGTCTTTCTCTCCCTTCGCCACGGCTTTTAACCTCTCATTATCCAATTGTCTATTTTTATTTCCCTCTCCCTCTCCCTCCTTCCTTCTCATTAGTTCCTTTCTTTATCTTCTTTCATTCATTCTAGCAATCTCCTCTTTATTGTATTGTCTCTAGTCATCCTTTGTTAATATATCACCGACAGAGAAAACAATACATTTATATTACAAGTTTGTTCAGTGTTGTTCAGGAGTATTTTTGTGTTAAACCAATAAAGGAAAATTAATATGAAGTTATGAAAGTGTGACACCGCTTTTGTCTGTACGGTCGCGCTAATAAGTCATGTCCCAGCTGTCATTACGCTTGGCTCGCTCTGTACTGTATTAGTGTCTGTCAGATGTTGCATAGGGAAGTTTAGATATTGCTGATACCAATTATTGATCAAAATTTATTTGTTGCTGAGACATCACTTATTAGGCCGACTGTACACTGTAAACATTATCCGTATTATTCACAGAACAACACCGTAAATTATGCCGTTCACTAATCTAATGCAATATTACGGTTTCTTAACTGTATTATACCTCTAAACGACGGTAATATATCAGTAAAAGGTAGTAATGTTGGTGGTTATATAACGGAATATGCTTGTGAGCTTTAAAATTACGGTATTATTGAACCATAGGTTTGTATATTAATGCAAGTATTATGTTGTACCTTTATTGTGTTGTAATAGCACAAAGGATGTGTCGACGTTCACAATTTGAGGTTTTGACAAGAGGATCAGGTTAAGACTTCCTTTGATAACAAATATAACGTCACCTCCATTTTTATTTATTCGGTTTTTTTCTCGAACATTACATAACCAGGAAGTGAATACTCTGCTAAAAAGTATTGATCTTTTATATTGAGCCAAGATTCTGTTACGCTAATTATATCATAATTTTCTGTAAACACTAGTTCCTCTAAATCTGAAAATCCGAAAATCCTTTACTGCGTCGTGAAGCAGGCGGCCAAATCTTGCTGCTCCCACTTGGTTCAGATGGACTCCATCCGCTACAACCAGATGATCTTCGCGGTAGAAGGCGTTCCAGGTGTTGACGAATCCAACATCCTCCTCCCTGCAGAGGTTAGCAAGTCGACAATTCATGCTGATGGCTATGTTGAAGAACCGGCTCTCCACACCGATCCTGGGGATGATCCCTGATATGATGAATCTGCATGACTTTTCCTTATAAATCTGAAGCAGCTTCCGGTACTTTAGCATGAGGTCCTCCGATCGGGTCCGCTGCACTTTAATAGATCCGACATGAATGACGTACGTTGTGCTTGAGGGGCCAACTTCGTTCACTCCGGCTGCAATGTCGTCCACTCCGCCACCCGGAATACAGGTGTACAGGGCTCTATACCCACTGAACCATCATATCGCCCTAACAGTTATACTTTTGTTCTTTCTTCTGTCCCTCCTCAGTACTCTTACCATACCCTTATTCAATTATCTTTGTTTTTTATTCTTTTCCTTTCTTCTTCTCCCTTGTCAGTGCTTCACTTCACTTCACTTCACTCTCTCCACACCTGGCAGCAACACCTCAACCCTCTCTCACCATGGCCACCCAGGAAGAACCCACCACCTTTTCTGGTTTGGTTAAATGGTTCAACATAAAGAGAGGATATGGATTTATCACCAGGAACCAAGATAAAACGGATTTCTTCACCCACAGAAAGAACATTGTGCTTAACACCAATAGCACAATAACGTCACTAGGTGAAGGAGAGCAAGTGCAGTTTACAATCAAGGAGGGAAGGAAGGGCAAGGAGGCAGCAGGAGTAACAGGACCCCATGGCAGACCAGTAAGGGGCTCCAAACTATCACAAGGAAGGCAGAAGCAACCCACTACCACCGGATTGAAGTCTGGCCTCAAGACTGATGTCATTACAGTCATTGTCCACACAGCCATTGCTCTTGCTGGGGACGATCGAGGCCAACTTTCTGTGCTTCTGCCTGCTCTTCTGGCTGCCAATAGCCTGCCTACCATCATCATCCCTCCAGATCTCCTTGCCCGAAGAACAACCGAGAAGCCGCACAAAAAGGAAGCCTTCCAACACTCGACTTCTGCCTTGACCACTCTGCCTTCAGAAGACTCGAACACCTAGAGTCCAGGAGGCAGCAACTTCAACACCATCTCCACCATCTAGCCTTATTCCAACTCAGGCTGTGAGACAGAGATGTAACCCGAGGAGGCGTCTGGTTCTTCAGAAGTCTCTCTCGAAGTCCACCCCACCACCTCCACGTTCTGCAGTCTCTGACTCTCCACCACCAGTCAACTCTGCAGGACCAGCCTCAACCTCCACTCCATCACCAGCCACCATTGATCATCCGGTGGCAGCCTCCACGTCGTCTGAATACTCCGAGTCCACCATAGGAGAAGACGTCGACGTGGAGGGGATGGAGGAAGGAGACGAAGACATTGACCTGGGAATGACCGCCAGCAAGCCGACAAGAACACCATCTCCTTACCTCGATGAACCAAACTACATCTACGACTAACCATCATCGCGCACCTTCAACAACAACAACGGCCTTTCCTCTCCAACACCACGTGGCATGCTGCTCAGAATTCAACAACAAACATGAAAAATAGCAAGGTGGTCAGCCCACCAGCTTTTATCTCTCCAACTCTTCATCCTTCAAAACTTCGCTCTCCACTAGACCCTTCTACTTCTAAACTTGAAGCAACCTAGCTTCACTCTGACTCCTGACTCCTCCTTGTCAGTGCATGAATTCTCTTTCTTCAGGACTTTTATTCATTTATTCCAGGGTTGACTCGATTTTTGCAGTCCCCTTTCTTATACGTTATTTCTTTTATACCAAGGTTTTTTAATGCAACAATCTTTGGGAATTATATTAGTTTCGTAATTTGTACACTAAAGGTGTAAAATAATGAAATTTATAAAAATTTACCTTCATCTTTACTTCTGACACCAATGCAAAAGATCCCAGAAATGTTGGCAGTAAAATATTGGCCAAATACAACTGGTGATAAAAGACTAGTGTGATACGGTACCCCTTTTACTGTTCCTTTGTTTACAATAAAGGCTTAAGGCGAGATTTTCACTTTAAGGGCTGTTTTTCTGGACGTCCTTCTTCCTCATCTTTAGCCCCATTAGTTTTGAGATTTTAAGATGTTTTGTCCCATAAGATTGGCGAGTATTATTTTTTCCCTCTTTGGGGATAAGGGAGACAAATGGCAAAACTGCCTGTGACGAGTGCCTCCCCCAGAGTTGAAAGAGTGACAGGGCCAAAATCAAGGAATGTTCGAGCCAAAATGCCTGGACACACGGAGTTTGAAGCAATTTAAGTCATAGGATGAGGGAAACATGATTCAGGGGGAGAGTTCCAGAGCTCAGCTGTTGAACATAAGAAAGATTGGGAGTATCATTTCACTCTTGGGTTGGAGAGTTGCACAGATTAGGAGTGGGATTGTATTACAAGACGGGTGTTACGTACTCTACGTAAAGGAGGTGGTAAACACTGATAGAGCTCTGAGGAACACTGATTATTGTAATAGCGGTAGAATAGTGAGAGAGAAACAACATTGTGGCGAAGAGAGAGATTGCAGAGAATCGGTGAGTGGATGTGAGTTAATGAGACGAAATTCTTTCTTTTCTACTTTGTCTAGAAGTGCTATGTGAAATTATCCTCCCCGCACATGCAAACAATACTCAATACATGGACGAACTGTGCCCATGTACAGAGCAAGAAGCTGTGCAGGGGTAAATAACCCACTGAGGCGGTTATGGTCTTTCTATGAGAGTTCAGAAGAAAAGGAGACACCAAGAATACTGAGAGAAGATGAAAGGTTGATTTTTGTACTGTTAAAGTATAAGGGGTGGGAGTTCTTGGTGGGTAGATAAATGGAGAAATTGAATTTTGGAAGCATTGAAAGCAACATGATTTTCTTTGCCCCAAATGGAAATGGTTAATAGATCAGAAGATACCGTAAGTGTTTTATGGCTTCATCACGTGAGTTTTTGAGTGATTGCATGCTGGTGCATTCTGAAGAACTAGTTAAATAGTGTAAGGTAGAGTCATCAGCATATGAATGGATAGGACTGGAGGTACAATTGAGAAGATCATTTATGAATATTAGAAAGAGAATTGGAGATAGGACAGAACCCTGAGGAACACCAGAGTTGATAGGATGAGGAAGTGAACGATGGCCGTCCACAACTGCAGCTATGGAACGGCCAGAAAGGAAATTATAGATAAGGGCACAGATGGAGGGATAGAAACCGAAGGAGGGTAGTTTAGAAAATAGAGACTTGTGCCAAACTCTATCAAAGGCCTTTGATATGTCAAGTGCAATAGAAAATGTTTCACCGAAGTCCCAAAAGGAGGATGACCAAGAGTAAGTAAGATATGAAAGAACACCAGTAGAGAGACCCCTAAGGAAGCCATACTGGCGATTTGAGAGTAGATTATGAGAAGAGAAATGCTTAAGAAATTTTGAAGTAAGAATAGTTTAAAAAACTTTAGAGATGCAAGAAATTAGAGCAATTGGATGATAGTTGGAGGGTTGAGAGCGGTCACCCTTCTTTGGGACAGGTTGAATGAGAGCAAACTTCCAGCAAGAAGGGAAGACGTTAGAGGAGAGACAGAGACAGAAGAGTTTGCCTAGGCAGGGGGTCAGCACGGAAGCACAGTTTTTTAGTACAACAGGAGGAACACTGTCCGGACCATACGCCTTCTTAGTATTAAGCCCAGAGAGGGTAGAAAGTACATCTTTAGAAGAGATTAGGATATTAGTCATAAGTAGGAGAGACGGGGGTGGAGAGGGAGGAATAGCACCGGAATCATCCAAGGTGGAGTTTCTAGCGAAAGTTTGGACGAAGAGTTCAGCTTTGTCAGAAGAAGTGATGGTTGTGCCATCAGAGCGGAAAGGGGAGGGAAAGACGAGGAAGAAAAATTGTTGGAGAGATTTAAGACCTTCCGCTCTATTCCCTTGTCAATTTTAAGACCATTCCGGATATTTTGGTATCAAATTTTCCTGACGAGCGCTAGCGAGCCGGCAATTTAGCCAAAAAAATTACAAATTTATCTCAAAGGGGGGTCGTGGGGCTATTTCTTATAGTAAAAGCCACCAGGTATATGACTATAGTCCAGTTTTTTCACCTAGCGGATAATGTAACTGTTTAGTAGGTGATGTCTCTACAATAGAAACAATAAGAAACTGTGTCATGTATCTGCACCATATTAATGACACTTTATCATAATGAACGACATATTTGGCTACAGAGAAGTGTAATAGGTCAGCAATAAAGAAGGGGACAACACAATATTCTTATAATCCATTCATCTTAACCATAAATATACATGTCCCCATCTTGGTGGCAGAACTGTTGCCAACGAAATGCGGAAATAATTATTAAGTAAATATATAAAAAGGAAAATAATGATAGCGCTTCGTTATTCTGCCTAGACAGAAAATATCAACAATGTGCTGCTGGAGGAGGACACATCTTTGTCTATTTGTAATAAACAGAGTGTAGTTATGACTGACATTTGTGGAATATGGTAAAGCCATTTCTTGTGATATATTTTGTATCACGTATAACTATAGTTTTATTGCAATATATGTTATCGAGCAAAATTAAGTAAAGACACATTTACTTGAGTCTTCTGCGAATAATATAACCAAATTCGACGACATATATATCTATAAGATGACAAATTTCAGAAGATACTCGATTTGAAAATGTTTTTTGTATTCGGCAAAAATTATAAATAAAGTTTGCTTGATAACTATCTTACAATCAGTAATTAATTCCTCACTCTAATTCCTACTGAATATATATTTCCCAGTCACCTAATATACAGTATATATACAGTATATATATATATATATATATAAATATATATATATATATATATATATATATATATATATATATATATATATATATATATATATATACAGTATGTGTGTGTGTGTGTGTGTGTGTGTTATTGATATAGATTCCCTATAATATTTAAATTTTCTCTTCGTTCTCTTTAATTTAATTGTTATAAATATAGTTTGGATCTGTCAGTCTGTTGTATTATAGATATTTTATTGATTTTTGGACGTTGTCTTTCCTCCCTCTTCACTTTTATATGCAATACAATTGCATATATCTTCAAAGACTGGGTGTGATATATTCAATACACTGGTATTATGTCCTATCAATTTCATGTATCTTCAAAGACTGGGTGTGATATATTCAATACACTGGTATTATGTCCTATCAATTTCATATATCTTCAAAGACTGGGTGTGATATATTCAATACACTGGTATTATGTCCTATCAATTTCATGTATCTTCAAAGACTGGGTGTGATATATTCAATACACTGGTATTATGTCCTATCAATTTCATATATCTTCAAAGACTGGGTGTGATATATTCAATACACTGGTATTATGTCCTATCAATTTCATATATCTTCAAAGACTGGGTGTGATATATTCAATACACTGGTATTATGTCCTATCAATTTCATGTATCTTCAAAGACTGGGTGTGATATATTCAATACACTGGTATTATGTCCTATCAATTTCATATATCTTCAAAGACTGGGTGTGATATATTCAATACACTGGTATTATGTCCTATCAATTTCATATATCTTCAAAGACTGGGTGTGATATATTCAATACACTGGTATTATGTCCTATCAATTTCATATATCTTCAAAGACTGGGTGTGATATATTCAATACACTGGTATTATGCCCTATCAATTTCATATATCTTCAAAGACTGGGTGTGATATATTCAATACACTGGTATTATGTCCTATCAATTTTATTATAATTTTCTTGTTCGTCAACCCTTTCAGTATACAAGGACGCATTTTTCCTTTGGTTCAGGCTAGCGTGAAACGATGTTACTCAGATTTAAAAAACCTTCAATGAATCAAAGGTGTAAAGTGTGTCTCAATTAACCTACCGATTCCCAAAATTCCTTCCGACTGAACAAAATCGATTACTGTTAGCCAGAATAAAGAGAAAGAAACGTGTTTTGGAATACTCAAAAGGTTAATCAACTTCTCATATCTCTCCCTTGGCCTGTGTTATGTCATAGATGGTATATATTTCCTCTCAGTTATATATTTTACCTTATCTGTAGTTTATTCACAACACACTTTTTCCTCAATTAAATCATAAATATATCTTCCAAGGCTCGATTTAAGTTATATACATAATCACCATCCCGTTTTTTTTTTTTTTTTTTTTTTATACTGTAGCCTAATATGTATTGTATTCCCTATTATGCCCTGTTCCAAGTAGGTAGGTCAGGACTCTTGAACATTATCCGTTATCACTCACACACGACTACAGTACTTGAGCTAATATTTCTAACACTTGGGAAGGGTCAGCCAGGGAATAAGTGTGGACATTTAATGCCCATTTGCTCTAGCCCTTTTTGAGTTACAGAGGTTAGGGTTCACTATTTCTGGACTACCTATTTCGAACAGAGTATAGTATTGTGTTTAGCTATATATTCCCCTCCAGCTTTCCATTTGCTCTTCTTCCCATTTTCTTTATTCAAATTTTCATATCTCTCCCGCGCCCTGTTTTCTTTGATGTATATATTCCATATCCCGTTTTCTTTATCCTTTTCCATATAAGCTCGTTTATATGCATATTTCTCTTCTACCCCCTCTCTCTTATTGCTAGCTTCCTGTGTTTGATCCTCACACTCTCTCTCTCTCTCTCTCTCTCTCTCTCTCTCTCTCTCTCGGCTCAGCAATGTCTGGCCATTCTTTCTTTGGCTAAATCCTTACTTATTCCTAACAAATTCCCTGCCAACCCCTCGCTTTCCCTGTTTCCCCCCGTCCCTTCTTTCTTTCTTTCTTTCTTTCTTACTTACTTACTTTCTTTCTGTCGTCCTCTCTTTTCCTTCCTTCCTTCCCTTACTCTGTTCGTGTTTTTTGTCCTCCTTCCTTCTTTCCTTACATATTTTTCTACCACTAAGCTGATGATATTGAAAATGATGGTGGTGATGATGATGATGATGATGATAATGAAAATTATGGTCTTGATGAGGATGATGATAATAATAATTAAAATTATGGTGATGGTGATTAAAATGAGGATGACTGAAAAAATATCTCTACAGCAATGAAGAGTAGGATAAAGAATCTTACCCACCGTGTATGATAATACTCCCTTCCTTCCTGCCTTCATTTATTGGGACTAAAGGGCAGGATTAATGCCATTATGGAGTAGCCTACTCTTCCTTTACCTTCTCTCTTCCTCCCCCTACTGTTCCTCCTCCCTTCAGTCTCACCCTTTTACCTCCTCCTCCCCCTTTCCTTCCCCTCCTACTCCTCATTTCCTCCATCTCCACACCCACCTACTCCCCCCCCCCCCTTTCTCTCCCCCTCCCTCTCCTTTCCCTCCTCCACCACCACCACCACCACCACCACCTCCTCCTCCTCCTCCTCCCCTTCTTTCTTCTCCCTCTTCCTTGTGTTGCTCATTACTGGCGCTAAAGACAATCCAGGTATCTCAGATCATCTCTCTCACTTACCGGCTCACACTAACATTATCTGGCTTTCCTTATTTACATTGGGAAGGAAGACAAACATTCGCAGTTCAATAGCCTTTTGTTTTGTGTCTGTATGTGTGGATTTGTGTCTATGTATGTATTTATGTATGTATGTATGTACGTACGTATGTGTGTAGTATGTTTGTAGGCTATGTACTGTGCATATTAATGTATTCACTTAAGTAATGCAACCACTTACCTTAACGAATATTGTGTCATCTCTTCCATTGCTTTATGATAAATGTATCTCTGAACCTGTTCATTTGTGCCATGTCTTCATATCTTTCCCCGCGGTACGGTACTACTGCCTAAGTTATATCTGATTTTATGTGTATACTTATACAGTATATTTATTTATTTGTCTTTTTTTGTTTTGGCATCCAAATTGTAGAACTATCGCTACTCAGAATTCAATATAGGCTACTCTAAACAGTCTCTCAGTCAGTCTCTCTCTCTCTCTCTCTCTCTCTCTCTCTCTCTCACTCACACTCACTCTCACTCTCTCTCTCTCACTCTCACTCTCTCTCTGTGGAATAAAACACCTCAGAGTAACTTCCCACCCACCTTCAATCCACAACACTTGCACTCCAACAATTACCGCCGGCACGGGCTTCTCAGTAATAGAGGACATAAATGAGTGCATCAATATTGTTTCAGTTGTAGCCTATTTGTTTCACCACATATTATTAGGCATAAAGCATACTTATGCACACATGTATCTAAGTATGTTTATGAGATTTATGTATACAGTATATATACACTATATTTGCATAGATTAATGTATTCTTTCTAACACATAGCGGTACCTGAAAATTATCACACACACTGAGTGAATTAACACTGGCTGGTGCGACCGCTTTGTGGATATTATGATATTTGATTTAGTTAGTATGGAGAGTTTGTATGGAGTTTGCCATTTTTCTAGCAATACATTTTAGTTTGCCCTCTAGGCTAAAGAAATACCTCCCAGACCCCCTTAAAGCTTAAAAAAAAAAAATACTCCCATAACCCCTTAAACTACTCCCATAACCCCTTAAACTACTCCCATAACCCCTTAAACTACTCCCATAACCCCTTAAAGCTAGACATGTACACTATTCGGTTGAAAAATGTGCCTTTTCTCCTAAATTGCGTCTTAAACGTTTTATAAACTCCGAAGTAATGTAGTGAAGCCGGATCGATGGTTAAAAAGGAACAACTTTGCACCAGAATCCAGGTCGGGTTTAATCAGAGTCCCCTGTAGTATACACTTCTCCTGTATTATACACTTCTGTAACTCAAAAAGGGCAAGACAAAATGGGCTGTACATTTCCACACCTAATCCCTGGCTGACTCTTCATAAATGGTAGAGATATTAGCACGATTACTCTAGCCGTTTATGAGTTCTAGAGGTTAATGGTCGAGATTAATGAGAGAGAGAGAGAGAGAGGGGGGGGGGGGGAGGGTCAGACTCATGGAATTTGATCATAATGAAGAAATGTAAGGAACACCTCTTTTAAACCCCTTGGCTATACTGTGCAGGAGGAGTCTAAATGTAAGGAACACCTCTTTTAAACCCCTTGGCTATACTGTGCAGGAGGAGTCTAAATGTAAGGAACACCTCTTTTAAACCCCTTGGCTATACTGTGCAGGAGGAGTCTAAATGTAAGGAACACCTCTTTTAAACCCCTTGGCTATACTGTGCAGGAGGAGTCTAAATGTAAGGAACACCTCTTTTAAACCCCTTGGCTATACTGTGCAGGAGGAGTCTAAATGTAAGGAACACCTCTTTTAAACCCCTTGGCTATACTGTGCAGGAGGAGTCTAAATGTAAGGAACACCTCTTTTAAACCCCTTGGCTATACTGTGCAGGAGGAGTCTAAATGTAAGGAACACCTCTTTTAAACCCCTTGGCTATACTGTGCAGGAGGAGTCTAGACACTAGTGAAATACCAGATAGCTTGAAAAACGCAGTAATTGCCCCTCTGCATAAAGCTCTAACATCCCTGTCATTAAGGTTTTCGAGCGAGTCCTGCGAAGCAAAATTGCAACATTCATAGAGGCACATGAACTACACAACACCGGTCAACATGGGTTCAGAGCGGGAAGATCATGTCTCTCACAACTTTTGGAGCGTTATGACAAAATTCTTAAATCGCTAGAACAAAAGAAAACCGTGGATGTCATTTACACTGATTTTGCTAAGGCATTTGATAAATGTGACCATGGTATAATAATAGCCCACAAACTCAAAGCAAAAGGTATAACTGGGAAAATAGGACAGTGGATATACAACTTCTTCGTAAACCGGAAACAATCAGTAGCAGTAAACCAAGTCACATCTGAGCCTTCGGATGTCAAAAGCTTAGTTCCCCAAGGAACAATGTTAGCGCCCCTTCTTTTCCTCATTCTAATCAATGACATAGATGCCAACACAAGACACGGTACAGTGTCTTCTTTTACTGATGACACAAAACTAAGCATGATAGTAAACACACAGGAGGACACGGGCCGGCTGCAGTAAGACATAAATGTAGTGTTCCAGTGGACCAGGGAAAACAACATGCAATTCAATGAAGACAAATTCCAATTAATACGATACTGAAATAATAATATCGTTAAAGAGAATACAAACTACGTAACAGAATCCAACCACATGATAGAACGTAAAGACAGTGTGAAAGACCTTGGAGTGTTAATGTCTAAAAATATGGAATTCAAAGAACATAACCAGGTCAAAGTTGCAGCTGCGAAACGGCTAATGGGTTGGATTCTGCGTACCGTACATTTAAAACACGCGGTGAATTACCGGTACCCATGATAACGCTCTTCAAATCTCTAGTGCTACTGCAGCTCGAATACTGTAACATATTAACATCCCCATACAAAGCAGGTGAAATAAATGACTTAAAATTTATACAAGGGAACTTCACTTCACATAATTTATAAACTCCGTAAAACAGTTACACTATTGGGAGAGTTTAAGATCACTGAAACTGTACTCGTTGGAGCATAGAAGAGAACGTTACCTAATAATATACACATAGAAAATCGCAGAGGGTTTAGTACTAAACCTACATACCCAAATAGTCATGAAATTCAGTGATAAGAGAGGCTGGGAATGCGATATCCCCCGGATGAATAACAGGGGTGCTATTGGCTCTCTGCGAGAGGGTTGGTTATCACATAGAGGACCACATCTCTTCAACAAACTCCCATGGCGAGTAAGAGACATGAGGGGCGTCTCGTTAGACAACTTCAAGAGAGCCCTCGATGTCGAACTGCAAAAAGTGCCAGACTAGCTCATCTTCGCAGGGGAGCGTGCTGCCCCTTCGAACAGTCTGCTGCACCAAATCACCACCCAGAACGAGGGGCGACGCGCCCCTCGGTGCCACTGGGAGAGTGGCGAACACAACCTTAGGTGACCTTAAGTAGGTGATGACGCTCAGCAATGTAGGCCTATATAAGCTAAAACGAAAACATATTTGAGTACAAACAGAAATATGGTCAGGTCAGGTGAGGTGAAGGTTTTGACACACACACACACACACTTGTGAGCTTTCCCTCTATGCCACCCCGAACACGACTTTCAACACGTTTACATTTGCACACAATAAGGATACACACACAAACATACAGACACACGTACATATATATGCATACAATCACAGGCAATGACGCAAACGTTCAGGGAGGCTTCACATTACACACACACACACACACACACACGACCCGCTCCAAACACACATACTTACACACAAACATACACGCACACACATGGCTATTTCCAAACACAAACACACACATACTTTCTCTCTTTCTCTGTTACACACACGCACACTCACACATTTACACGCACACACATTCATGACCCTTTACACACACACACATACACACACAGCCGCGCGGCTAGCTCAGTGGTACCGTCCCTGCCTGCAACCCAGCAGACCGGGGTTCAAATCTCGCTCAGGTTGATGGGTTGATTTTTCTACCGAAAAATTTACGTTTTCTGAGACATAGCCGGCGATTACCATTTCCCTTGAGCAAGGAGATGGGTAATTGTCATTGATGATAATGTCTAGGAAGCGGGACAATACGAGCCAAAAACTCAATTCTTGTCAAACTACAATTATGAACACACACACACACACACACATACAGTATACACACACCTACACACGGAATTCCCTTCATATTTCAATTACTAAGTTACATATTCCCGATGAACGTGCAATGCTTTAGTCAATAAGAGTTTTTTTACTATCGACTCCCGAATGCAATTTTATAAACGTGTCATTTTATGCAATATTTCCGATGCTCTTTGATAGCGAAATTCCTGCATAGTTGGTTGGTTAGGTTTGACAATAATGTTATCATTAATTTTGTATTGGGTTTAATTTTGCTTTAGTTGGTTAGTGAATGGTGGGATTTTGTATTTGTAATGATTGCTGCTATTTAATGATAGTTGTTGTTGTTGCTGTTGTTGTTGTTGGTAGTGGTATCGTTCATTTTTGTATTCTTGTTCATATTGTTTATTTTATTCTTTATTGATTTGCTGTAGCTGTCGTTGCAATTATGCTTATGTAATTGTTGTTGTTGGTTTGTTGTTGTTGTTGTTGTAGGTGTTGTTGCAGATATGTTTATGCAACTATTGTTGTTGCTATCCTGCTTATGTTGTTGTTGTTGTTGTTGTTGTAGGTGTTGTTGTTGCTATCCTGCTTATGTTGTTGTTGTTGTTGTAGGTGTTGTTGTTGCTATCCTGCTTATGTTGTTGTTGTTGCTATCCTGCTTATGTTGTTGTTGTTGTTGTTGTAGGTGTTGTTGTTGCTATCCTGCTTATGTTGTTGTTGTTGCTATCCTGCTTATGTTGTTGTTGTTGTTGTTGCTATCCTGCTTATGTTGTTGTTGTTGTTGTAGGTGTTGTTGTTGCTATCCTGCTTATGTTGTTGTTGTTGTTGTTGTAGGTGTTGTTGTTGCTATCCTGCTTATGTTGTTGTTGTTGTTGTTGTTGCTATCCTGCTTATGTTGTTGTTGTTGTTGTTGTAGGTGTTGTTGTTGCTATCCTGCTTATGTTGTTGTTGTTGTTGTTGCTATCCTGCTTATGTTATTGTTGTTGTTGTTGTTGTAGGTGTTGTTGTTGTTGTTGTTGCTATCCTGCTTATGTTATTGTTGTTGTTGTTGTTGTTGCTATCCTGCTTATGTTATTGTTGTTGTTGTTGTTGTTGCTATCCTGCTTATGTTATTGTTGTTGTTGTTGTTGCTATCCTGCTTATGTTATTGTTGTTGTTGTTGTAGGTGTTGTTATTACTATCCTGCTTATGTTATTGTTGTTGTTGTTGTTGTAGGTGTTTGTTGTTGTTGTTGCTATCCTGCTTATGTTATTGTTGTTGTTGTTGTAGGTGTTGTTATTACTATCCTGCTTATGTTATTGTTGTTGTTGTTGTTGTAGGTGTTGTTGTTGTTGTTGTTGCTATCCTGCTTATGTTATTGTTGTTGTTGTTGTAGGTGTTGTTATTACTATCCTGCTTATGTTATTGTTGTTGTTGTTGTAGGTGTTGTTATTACTATCCTGCTTATGTTATTGTTGTTTTTGCTATCCTGCTTATGTTATTGTAGGTGTTGTTATTACTATCCTGCTTATGTTATTGTTGTTGTTTTGTTGTTAAGGGGAGATGGGTCGTTTTTCTGGTCCCTTTTCTTCCTCGTGTTAAGCCCCAATTGTAATTATAAGAGATTATAAGACGTTCAGCCCATTAGTTTGGCTATTTCAACACCTTTCGCTCCATTTTGTTGTCAATTTAAAGACCTTTCGTGTCATTTATGTGTCGATTTTTTCCTGGCGAGCAATAGCGATCCTAATATTTAAAGAGGAACCGGTCATCGGCCGGAATTTTTTTCTACCGAACAATGTACACATATATTTTGAAGGGGGTCTATGGGGCGTTTTTCTAAGCTGGGAGGAGGTCTAGCAAGGAAACTAAGAAATAAAGGAATACATGAATTAATAGACCAAAAGAACAGCCCGTCTCCCCTTAAGGTATTTTGTTACGGTATGTTATCTGTGGTTATGTTATCTTGCCGTTGTACAAGGGGAAGGGAGATCGGCAGGAGTGTTCAAGTTATAGAGGTATTAGTTTATTGTCAGTGGTTGGAAAGCTGTATGGCAGGGTGTTGATAGAGAGGATAATAAAGTGTACGGAAGTTGCAATAGAAGAAGAACAGTGCGGTTTTAGGAGGGGAAGAGGGTGCGTGGATCAGATGTTTGCAGTAAGACAGTTATGCGAGAAGTATTTAGAGAAGCATAAGGAGATATTTTGGGCTTTTATGGACTTGGAAAAAGCATATGATCGTGTGGACCGTGAAGCAATGTGGAAGGTGTTAAGGATTTATGAAATTGGAGGAAATTTGTTAGAAGCAGTTAAGAGTTTTTATGAAGGGATCAGAGCATGTGTGAGAGTAGGAAATGGTGAGTTGAGTGAATGGTTTGAGGTAAAGGTAGGTTTGCAACAGGGTTGTGTAATGTCACCATGGCTGTTTAATATGTTTATGGATGGTGTGGTGAGGGAGGTGAAAAGGAGAACTATGGGAAGAGGATTGGGTTTAGTAGGAAAGAATGGTAGAGATTGGGAGTTGAATCAGTTGCTGTTCGCTGATGACACAGCATTGGTGGCGGATTCTGATGAGAAACTGCAGCGGGTAGTCAAAGAGTTTGGTGTGGTTTGTGGAAGGAGGAAACTGAAGGTGAACGTCAATAAAAGTAAAGTAATGGTGTGTAATAGGGGAGAGCATAGGGTGAATCTAGATGTGAGGCTGGATGGGGAAATATTGGAACAAGTAGAGTGTTTTAAATATCTAGGAGGAACAATAAGCAGGAGTGGAGGTATGGAAGTGGAGGTAAAACAGAGAGTGTGTGAAGGAAGGAAGGTTTTCGGAGCAATGGGAAGTATGTGGAAGACGAGAAATCTCGGAGTGAAAGTAAAAAGTGCACTGTATCAAGGAATTGTTGTGCCAACAGTGATGTATGGGGCTGAGACATGGGCTCTGAAGAAAAAAGGAGAAAAGAGGGCTGGATGTGATGGAGATGAGCTGCTTGAGGAGTATGTGTGGAGTTACTCGTAGAGACAGATTGAGAAATGAAGAGATACGTAGGAGAGTGGGGCAGCAGGAACATTTGTCAGCCAGAGTGGACAGAAGGGTGCTGAGCTGGTATGGTCATGTTGAACGAATGGGAGATGAAAGGCTTACAAAGAGAATATGTGAGTCAGGTACAAGGGGAGATAGAAGGGCAGGAAGACCCCCATTGAGATGGAGAGACTGTGTAAGAAAGGCTTTGGATGATAGAGGAATGACTATAGATCAGGCAGGGGAAGTGGTGGTGGACAGGAGTGAATGGAGAATGCTTGTGAATAGTTGAGTGAACACGTGGTCATTTGGAGTAAGGGGTCGGGCGCAAGTTGGACTAGATAATAGTCCATCAGGCGCCTGGCCCGGGGAGACGATTAATATGAAGGGTGTGCCTGGAAGTGTGGTGGGAGGGCTTGTCGCTTTGGCTCCGCTGCATGTCTGCCTGCCGAGATCGGAACCTCTCCTGGTGGTCAGGGGCCGGGGGAGTGCTGGAGCGACCTTGGTAACCCTGGTCTCTGGGTCTTCTCCTGGGTGACCTGGATGTGTGAAAGTTTGTGTTTTTATCTGTGTTTATTTTTTGTTTTATGTTGTTTTTGTGTTTTCCCTGTTCTTGCTCTGTCTTGAGTCGGCTACCCCCAAAATGGGGATTGGGCCTGAGCATATAGATAGATAGATAGATAGATCTGTGGTTGTTATGGTACAATTGTCAATACATGCACATGGTGTAACATATACTGTGGAGACCCGGCTGTGTATAATCACTAGAACAGGTTAGTCTATGGCATCAATGGTTTGGTTGATCTGGAACACCTTCACCTTCATGCTTAGCCCCATTAGTTTTGACATTTTAAGTTTGGCGATTTTAAGACCTTTCGCCCCATTTCTCTGTCAATATTAAGACCTTACGTGTCTTTAGGTGTTTATTTTATCCTTGTGAGCGATAACAAGCCTGTAATTTAGGAGGAACCGGCCTTTGGCCGAAACATTTTCTACCAAAAAATTTACAAGTTTATCTCGAAGGAGGGTTTTGAGGCTGGTTTTTCTTTAACGATTAATAGAGGTCTAGGGAGCAAACTTTAAAAAAAAAAAAATATATAGCTGTACGTACAGTGTGTTTACTGTCACCGTACTGTTAACATTGAATATGTTAGTTTTGCTGTTATTTCATGTTGATGTAAAGGTTTGCTCTTGATGTTGGGTAGATTAGTTAAGTTCTCATTACGGTTCGCTAACCCCATCCAATCTTACGAACATGGTAGTTAATGTTTAACAATTGGAAAACAAATTGATGTGAAATTAAAGAAAAATTGTGACCATTCATCTGAATGTTTTCTTGTTAACGACAATATGTCTCCGAAAGTTGGAATGTCATCACCAGGTTTGTAATTAACCCTTTCGGTGTTCGAGGACGCGTTTCTTCATATTATTTTGGCAATTATTTGATGATAAGATACCAACTTCTATTAGAGATAGTTGTAGTCTCTATACTGTCTGTCATAGGTACTGATGTGCCGAGCGGGAGGTGTTGAGAGAATACGAGAGATAGGTGTACAAGTTTCTTATTTATAGTTAGGTTGGTTGATATGTATATATTCTTATTCATAGGTACAAAGACATTACATAGATAAATATCAACATAGAATTAAGGTGAGAGTGCAAGTAACACATATCAATAGGACACACAAGGATACACACATATACATATATACAATTAGCACATACACTGAGAGACGTAATTAATGAATATAGAACTCCTAGATAGACTCAAAGGTGTGGGGGAATAACTATCTGGAGTTTAGTATAAAGTGTGTGTGTGGGAGAGCTCTTCACCTATACCTGTAGGTATGCAGCGGTTTGGTAACTTAGGGGTTATTCAAACATATAACAATATACCTATATATGAATAATTACGTTATGGATAGCGTATGTGGGTTAAATTGCCAACTGATATTAATGAATTTATTACGGAAACGGGGGCCTGGAAGCCAGGTCTCAACTATTGCAAAGCGTCTCTAATCATTGCAGTAATAACTTATCGTAACCTACCAAGAAGAAGATTCTAGATTCGACTTGAACAGAATAACTGCCAGATAATCTAGAGCCAGGAAGCACCTAGATTCTTACTTGGCCAGGATTATCCGTTGCAAGTAAGGTAGGTCGGATAACACTGCAGGGATTGTTTACACTAAGTCGGGCCAGGGAGCACCTTTGGAGCCGGGAAGCATCTAGATCTCAGGAGGGGAGGTTGAGATAACTTCTACCTGGCATGGATACCTATCCACTTTCTAGGTTCTCCTTGTCTTAGAGGAGGCACAGGGAAAAAGGACACGTCGTTGTGTCGTTCTGCTCTCGGCGATGGGGGTATGGGGAAGAGCAATGGAATAACAGATGATAATATAAAGTTTTGGAAGGATCTCTAAGAATCAAAGGGGTACAAACTATCTCAATTAACCCTTAGACTCCTACAAGTTATTTCCAAGCTTATGAACATCGTATAATTACAGCCAGAATGAAAAGAAGAACTCGTCCTCGTATACTGGAAGGGTTAAAGTTAAACTGGTTACCTACCGGGACAAAACTCGGTGTCATACGAACACTTTGGCGGCGGATTATATCTATCTATCTATCTATCTATATGCTCAGGCCCAATCCCCATTTTGGGGGTAGCCGACTCAAGACAGAGCAAGAACAGGAAAAACAACATAAAACAAAAAATAAACACAGATAAAAAACACAAACTCTCACACATCCAGGTCACCCAGGAGAAGACCCAGAGACCAGGGTTACCAAGGTCGCTCCAGCACTCCCCCGGCCCCTGACCACCCGGAGAGGTTCCGATCTCGGCAGGCAGACATGCAGCGGAGCCAAAGCCACAAGCCCTCCCACCACACTTCCAGGCACACCCTTCATATTAATCGTCTCCCCGGGCCAGGCGCCTGATGGACTATTATCTAGTCCAACTTGCGCCCGACCCCTTACTCCAAATGACCACATGTTCACTCAACTATTCACAAGCATTCTCCATTCACTCCTGTCCACCACCACTTCCCCTGCCTGATCTATAGTCATTCCTCTATCATCCAAAGCCTTTCTTACACAGTCTCTCCATCTCAATGGGGGTCTTCCTGCCCTTCTATCTCCCCTTGTACCTGACTCACATATTCTCTTTGTAAGCCTTTCATCTCCCATTCGTTCAACATGACCATACCAGCTCAGCACCCTTCTGTCCACTCTGGCTGACAAATGTTCTTGCTGCCCCACTCTCCTACGTATCTCTTCATTCCTCAATCTGTCTCTACGAGTAACTCCACACATACTCCTCAAGCAGCTCATCTCCATCACATCCAGCCCTCTTTTCTCCTTTTTCTTCAGAGCCCATGTCTCAGCCCCATACATCACTGTTGGCACAACAATTCCTTGATACAGTGCACTTTTTACTTTCACTCCGAGATTTCTCGTCTTCCACATACTTCCCATTGCTCCGAAAACCTTCCTTCCTTCACACACTCTCTGTTTTACCTCCACTTCCATACCTCCACTCCTGCTTATCGTTCCTCCTAGATATTTAAAACATATATAGGAGTCACAATAACCAAGTTAAAATTAACCTCCTACTCTTCCTCATGAGAAGCCTTTGCTTTACTGCCATTTTCCCTAGCCTACCTAGTAATTAGTAAGTTTAGCAATGTTGATATCCAAACTGCCCCGTAAGGACCAATAAGTCTGTTGCAGTTTGTAAGTCCTTTGTACTCCTGTTTATACTCTTCCTCGTCCTTCTCCTACTCTTCCTCCTCCCACTCTTCCCTCTACTTTTCTTCTTCCTCCTCCTACGCTTTCAACTCCTCTTTCTATTCGTCCGCCTCCTCCTACTCTTCCTCCTCCTACGCTTTCAACTCCTCTTTCTATTCGTCCGCCTCCTCCTACTCTTCCTCCTCCTACGCTTTCAACTCCTCTTTCTATTCGTCCGCCTCCTCCTACTCTTCCTCCTCCTACGCTTTCAACTCCTCTTTCTATTCGTCCGCCTCCTCCTACTCTTCCTCCTCCTACGCTTTCAACTCCTCTTTCTATTCGTCCGCCTCCTCCTACTCTTCCTCCTCCTACGCTTTCAACTCCTCTTTCTATTCGTCCGCCTCCTCCTACTCTTCCTCCTCCTACGCTTTCAACTCCTCTTTCTATTCGTCCGCCTCCTCCTACTCTTCCTCCTCCTACGCTTTCAACTCCTCTTTCTATTCGCCCACCTCCTACTCTTCCTCCTCCTACGCTTTCAACTCCTCTTTCTATTCGTCCGCCTCCTCCTACTTTTCCTCCTCCAACGCTTTCAACTGCTCTTTCTATTCGTCCGCCTCCTCCTACTCTTCCTCCTCCTACGCTTTCAACTCCTCTTTCTATTCGTCCGCCTCCTCCTACTTTCCTCCTCCAACGCTTTCAACTGCTCTTTCTATTCGTCCGCCTCCTCCTACTCTTCCTCCTCCTACGCTTTCAACTCCTCTTTCTATTCGTCCGCCTCCTCCTACTCTTCCTCCTCCTACGCTTTCAACTCCTCTTTCTATTCGTCCGCCTCCTCCTACTTTTCCTCCTCCAACGCTTTCAACTCCTCTTTCTATTCGTCCGCCTCCTCCTACTCTTCCTCCTCCTACGCTTTCAACTCCTCTTTCTATTCGTCCGCCTCCTCCTACTTTTCCTCCTCCAACGCTTTCAACTCCTCTTTCTATTCGTCCGCCTCCTCCTACTCTTCCTCCTCCTACGCTTTCAACTCCTCTTTCTATTCGTCCGCCTCCTCCTACTTTTCCTCCTCCAACGCTTTCAACTCCTCTTTCTATTCGTCCGCCTCCTCCTACTCTTCCTCCTCCTACGCTTTCAACTCCTCTTTCTATTCGTCCGCCTCCTCCTACTTTTCCTCCTCCAACGCTTTCAACTCCTCTTTCTATTCGTCCGCCTCCTCCTACTTTTCCTCCTCCAACGCTTTCAACTCCTCTTTCTATTCGTCCGCCTCCTCCTACTCTTCCTCCTCCTACGCTTTCAACTCCTCTTTCTATTCGTCCGCCTCCTCCTACTTTTCCTCCTCCAACGCTTTCAACTCCTCTTTCTATTCGTCCGCCTCCTCCTACTCTTCCTCCTCCTACGCTTTCAACTCCTCTTTCTATTCGTCCGCCTCCTCCTACTTTTCCTCCTCCAACGCTTTCAACTCCTCTTTCTATTCGTCCGCCTCCTCCTACTCTTCCTCCCCCTACGCTTTCAACTCCTCTTTCTATTCGTCCGCCTCCTCCTACTCTTCCTCCTCCTACGCTTTCAACTCCTCTTTCTATTCGTCCGCCTCCTCCTACTCTTCCTCCTCCTACGCTTTCAACTCCTCTTTCTATTCGTCCGCCTCCTCCTACTTTTCCTCCTCCTACGCTTTCAACTCCTCTTTCTATTCGTCCGCCTCCTCCTACTCTTCCTCCTCCTACGCTTTCAACTCCTCTTTCTATTCGTCCGCCTCCTCCTACTTTTCCTCCTCCAACGCTTTCAACTCCTCTTTCTATTCGTCCGCCTCCTCCTACTCTTCCTCCTCCTACGCTTTCAACTCCTCTTTCTATTCGTCCGCCTCCTCCTACTCTTCCTCCTCCTACGCTTTCAACTCCTCTTTCTATTCGTCCGCCTCCTCCTCCTACTCTTCCTCCTTCTACGCTTTCAACTCCTCTTTCTATTCGTCCGTCTCCTCCTACTCTTCCTCCTCCTACGCTTTCAACTCCTCTTTCTATTCGTCCGCCTCCTCCTACTCTTCCTCCTTCTACGCTTTCAACTCCTCTTTCTATTCGTCCGCCTCCTCCTACTCTTCCTCCTCCTACGCTTTCAACTCCTCTTTCTATTCGTCCGCCTCCTCCTACTCTTCCTCCTTCTAACCAAGCGCAGATTGAGAGGTGATCTAAAGATAAATTTTCAAATTTTGTTAAGGGATTCAACAACTTAAATGTAAGTGATTATTTTGCTATCGACCAATCAGGTCGATAGTGAAATAATCACTTACATTAACGTTGTTCAATTCTGTCTTTCACTCAATTGGTTGGAGATTTAAAAAAACAGATTCACCCAATAAGTTTGGCTATTGTAAGACATTTCACCCCATTCATGTGCCAATTTGTTTTCTGGGCGAGCGATAGCGACCCCGCAATGTAGGAGAAACAAATCTGCTTACAAATAAGGAAAATTGTAGCAAATTGCAAAGTTATATGTAGAAAGTTGCAGTTAGACACCCAGGCCGAAGAAAATTGGTATAAAAAGAGATGGGAATGTGTATATATGTGTATATATGTGTATATTATGCACTACCAGTTCTGGGGCATGTAAACAAATAAGTCTCCCTTAAATTACTAAGTATTTTCTGTAAAGCAGCTCTGCCGACCCCATTTTCTATGTTATTTATTCTAGGTGTGTTCTTTGATTCCATTCACACAAAATATTCCTAATATATTGTGTGTATTTATTCCAGCTGTGTTCTGTTATACAATTCCCACATAATGTCTCTTTTGATAATATCTTCCTTGCGGCCGTGTTATGTATTTAAGGGAGGTCACCGGCCTTTTTTATCTTTCTCTCCTTTTCTCTCTTTCCCTGGTATGTATCCATTCGGCCCCATTCAGCCAGCTGTTTTAAGACGTTTATCCCCATTAGGTGTCGATTTCTTCCTGGCGAGCGATAGCGAGCCAGCATCACATGGAGAAATCCGGCTTCGCCGGAGACATTTTTCTATCGAAAAATGTACAAATTTAGCTTGCTGTTATAACAAAACAATATACATGCTGGCTCGCTATCGCTCGCCAGGAAAATATTGACGCCTGGATGGGGGTAAACGTCTTAAACCAGTAGGCTGAATGGGACCGAATGGATACAAGCCAAAGAGAGAGGGAGAGCAAGATAACAAAAAGCGAGGTGGGCTCCCTTAATGATAGGTATATTAAAGCGAGGTGGGCTCCCTTAATGATAGGTATATTAAAGCGAGGTGGGCTCCCTTAATGATAGGTATATTAAAGCGAGGTGGGCTCCCTTAATGATAGGTATAGTAATTATGTTCTATCTCCGTACGCGGAGTAAGTCAACGGAAAGCACACACAAAACAATAGACATATGGATAGATAAACAGTGTGTGTGTGTGTGTGTGTGTGTGCCCTGGAGTACGATGGAGTTTTCTATTCTATCTAACTTTTATTATTTTACTCGGTGTTCTCTAGAAATGAAGGCAGTGAAAAATAAATAATTAACCCCGATTTCCACAGATCCTTTCTAAACTGACTAGAATTGTCTACTGCTAGCCATCTACATCCTGTCTACCGTACATGGGAATTGTCTACTGCTAGCCATCTACATCCTGTCTACCGTACATGGGAATTGTCAACTGCTAGCCATCTACATCCTGTCTACCGTACATGGGAATTGTCTACTGCTAGCCATCTACATCCTGTCTACCGTACATGGGAATTGTCTACTGCTAGCCATCTACATCCTGTCTACCGTACATGGGAATTGTCTACTGCTAGCCATCTACATCCTGTCTACCGTACATGGGAATTGTCTACTGCTAGCCATCTACATCCTGTCTACCGTACATGGGAATTGTCTACTGCTAGCCATCTACATCCTGTCTACCGTACATAGGGTAAACTCGTCTAATAACAGCCACATGACTGTATATCCTTCCTACATCAAACTATTTCGTGTAACGATAGCCATACAGACCCTTGCTGAAATGAATAAAATGGTCTATCGATAGTCCTATAGTTTATTTTTGTTCCAGATGATGGTAAATTGCCATATCTTCAACTTATTTACTTAGTTATTACGGAGATTTTGTAGCGAAATATGTTGATAATTATGAACACTTGGCAATAAGATGATGCAGAGACATTGTAGTTTCATAGCATTTCCTTAAGGGAGCCCACCTCGCTTGTTTTCTCTGTCTCTCCCTCTCTCTTTGGTTTTTATCCATTCGGCCCCATTCAGCCTACTGTTTTAAGACGTTCACCCCATCCAGGTGTCAATATTGTCCTGGCGAGCGGTAGCGAGCCAGCATATATATATATATATATATATTATATATATTTGTTTTGACAGCAAGCTAAATTTGTACATTTTTCGATAGAAACATTTCTCCGGCGAAGCCGTATTTCTCCATACAATTCTGGCTCGCTATCGCTCACCAGGAAGAAATCGACACTTGGATGGGTACAAACCAGGGAAAGAGAGAAAAAGAGAGAAAGGATAAAGATAGCCGGTGACGCCTCTTAAGGTTCGGAAAATCCGCTGCTTCAGGATTCAATTTGCCATCCGATGAAACGAAACCGAGTATAGTAGTGATGGTTCTAGTAACAGGGTTTTAGACACCGATACAAGTGAGTGCCTCGTTTATTACCGGTACCGGACTTGACTTAAATATACCATTATGGGTTGCCAGTGCGGACCAGCACGATTAAGGGGGGTTACCTGCTTTTTTCTCTCCTTTCTCTCTTTATTTGGCTTGCATTCATTCGGCCCCATTCAGCCAACTGTTTTGAGACGTTTATCCCCATCCAGGTGACGATTTGTATGACGAAATCCAGCTTCGCCGGAAAAAAAAATCCATAAAAAATGTACAAATTTAGCCTGCTGTCAAAAACATTTTTAAATATATGCTGGCTCGCCCGGAAAAAAACGACACCTGGATGGGGATGAACGTCTTAAAACAGTAGGCTTAATGGGACCGACTGGATACAACCCATAGAGAAAGAGGGAGAGAGAGAGGTGGGCCCCCTTAATGTATACTAGCAGGGGTACCCGGCGTTGCCCGGGTTTAAATTTATTAATAATACTGTACCACCATAATCACCATCACTACTACCACCACTACTACTACCATAATCACCATCATCAATCACTACTACCACAATCATCACAATACTACTACTACCATAATCACCGGCCTCGACCTCCCTGTGCCTCATTAAACGGCGACCTCGATTTCGGCCGCTAAATGACCACCGATTTTGGATCTGACCTCATCCGTACCCCCATTTTGGGGGGCTGCGAAGAACTTTCGTTCCATACACCTTTTCGATCGGAGGCCTCCTTCTGCCCTAAACGGCCATTTTTTGTCAACTGTTTTTCAATTTTGGCCTCGAAACGACCTCCGATCGTGGCTTCGCCCCCTCTATGACCTGACCCAGGTCAATTGACACCCACATGCAAAGTTTCAGCTCCCCAGGTTCAAAACTACGGCCGCCTATTAAGAACACACAGACAAACAGACACACGAACTATTAAGAACACACAGACAAACAGACACACGAACTGATTTAATAATAATTATGAACCTAATAACCCGCTCACCTCTACAATTGTTACACATTATTTACTACCATTACCTTTGATAATTAATAAATGATAACTAATAAGGTAATAGGTTGCTCTCTCTCTCTCTCTCTCTCTCTCTCTCTCTCTCTCTCTCTCTCTCTCTCTCTCTCTCTCTCTCTCCCCCCCATAATACAATACACCCCGGTCTCCCGTTCATTACTTCACTTGACACATACTGTAATTACGGGTTAAGGGGAGGTATGTCGTTTTTCTAGACCCCCTTCTCCCTCATGCTTATCCCCATTAATTTGTTAATTTTAAGACCTTTCGCCCCATTTCTTTGTCAATATTAAGACCTTTCGTGCCCTTAAGGTGTCACATTTTTTCTTGGCGAGCGATAGCGAACCTGTAATTGTGGAGGAACCGACATTTTTCTATTGAAAAATGCACAAATTAATCTCGAAGGGGGATCTAATCTTTTTTGTCTTCAAGTTTGATGGAGGTTTAGGGAGGAAGCTAAAACAATAATAAACATGATAAAATCGACAAAAAAATAAACCCTTCCCCCTTAAGAGGCTCAGGCAACAGGATTATAAAAAAGATAATGAGCCTTTTACCCCCACCAAGAAGATACATTAGTTAAATTATTTACTAGAATGATGTTTATAAAAGAAAAATATCATACATTTTGACTCTTTGTGTTCTACCACTAAACTAAGATTTAAACCAGTTCACTGACCCCATGCCCATTGCTTGTAGTTTATTACATAGGATATTATGGTCTACTGTATCAAACGCTTTTTGTAGGTCAAGAAGAACCATACCGGTGTAGTTACCTTTAGACATTTCTTTACGAATGTGATCTGTTAAGTGGATGAGACAGGAGTCTATTGAGTACATGCCTCTGAAACCTGATTGGAACATGTAGAATAGATAATTTTCTTTGAGATAATGTTCAATTTGGGTGTACAGTATACAGCTCTTTCAAGGATTTTTGGTACAATACATAATATGCTAACCGGTCTGTAGTTGCTAACATCTAATTTGTTTCCCTTCTTGAATAGAGGCGTTACATTAGCTTCCTTCAGTTCATCAGGTACAGTGTTGGTGTTTATTGACAAGTTGATGATGTGGGTTAGGGGGCCTGCTATACCAATGGCTCCATCCCGTATACATTTGGCAGGAGTTTTGTCTGTTCCTGTACTTTTGTCTGTTCCTGTACTTTTGTCTGTTCCTGTACTTTTGTGTATATTTAGATTACAGAGATCCTCAAATGTGTATTTTAGTGTAACATTTTGCAATCCAAATGTGTTCGGGTGTATGCCTTTATCCCTGTAGAAATGTTGAAAGGTGCCAGTGGTTGTGGTTTATTTATTGAGTGGTTGCGGTAGGTTCTGTGTAAGTGTGTTTGCTATTGAGGTGAAGGAGTTGAAATAGGTTGAAATTTGACGTTTATCATGGCAAACCTGATCATGAATTTTGAGAGCAATATTAGTGTTAGATGAATCCCTTGCCTTGTTACTGTAGCCCGTTGATTTTAAGTGTTTGCATAGTTGTTTGGGGTTATTCTGATATTCCTCTGTCTTACTGTGGATATAATTAGATAATTTAATTTCCCTACTTAGTTTATTCCTAACCCTGTTGAACTCCTGTTTCAGACCTTCATCTTGTCTATGTTTCACTAGCCTTTTTAACAGTTTGTCTCTGTGTTCTAGAAGGTGTAGTATGCCATTGTTAATCCATGGGTCTGACCTTGCTTTAATTCGTATATTTTTCAGAGGAGCTATTTCGTCTAGGATGCTTGTGGTGATGGTTCTGAAGCCAACCCATGCGTCATTAACGTTTGTACTTCCAAACACTGGAGACCAATCTGTATTCCATAAAATGTCCAAACATGTTTCTTTGCTGTAGTTTCTGAGTGACCTTGTTCTAATGACCTTGCGATTCTCTAGGCCCAGGGTAATTGTTGGAGTTTTACATGTGCAATACGTGACGAAGTAATCACTTATCCCCGTCAGTATAACCCCTGATTGTGATATTTTGTCCTCTGTTACAATTTGCATGGTCTAGTATTGTAGCAGTGTTATCAGTGATACGTGGGGGGGTTGTCATGAGCTGTTTGTGATTGTGCATTGTCAGTGTGTGCCTATAATCTCGCACTAGCCTATTATTTCGTTGTTAGTAACACAAGTTAAAATCCCTTAGTATAATAGATTCATTCCGGGGGTCTAGTAATGACAGAGTTCGTTCAATTTTGTTTAAGAATTGTGTGTCGTCTGGTGGCCTATACCACACTCCGATTATGATGGGTTTTGTCCTAGACAGGTGTAAGTCAATCCAAAGAACTTCATGGTTTTCTATGTGAAGGTCATTAATAACTGTGTGTGTGGTTTTTCTTACATACAGACATACTCTTCCCCCTTGTCTATTACGATCATTTCGAACCATATTGAAACCTTGAATGGTTATTTCACCATCGTTTATACTAGAGTCCAGCCAGGTTTCTGTAATTGCAATTATTGCAGGTTTGGTCTTATCAGCTAATGATGATATTTCTGACAGTTTATGATACATTGATCTGGCGTTGATGTGGATGAAATGGAGCCCTTTGTTAGTGAAAACTTTATATTCATCTTGTACTGTTTCCTGGCTGGATTCTGTGGTGCCATTAGTGGTGACATGTGGATCATTTACATTAACATTCGGTAATGAAGGTAAGGCACACTTATTGCATAAGAATTCACGTTTTTCATTGTTGGTCTTCTTAGAGATGCATTTCATGAGAGCTACAGTTGTACACTTAATACAGTTTAGGGTCATTTGTCATCGTGTTATGAGTGATTCACATACTGTATATCACAAATATTTATAGGATTTTTTTATAGCTGATTTCAGGATAGCTGAGTTCAGGATATCAGCACGATTATGTTCCATATTATATTGGGGAGATTGTAGGCACCAATCGAGTAGGGCACTACTCAGGGAACGCCATATAGATTGTAGGCACCAATCGAGTAGGGCACTACTCAGGGAACGCCATATAGATTGTAGGCACCAATCGAGTAGGGCACTACTCAGGGAATGCCATATAGATTGTAGGCACCAATCGAGTAGGGCACTACTCAGGGAACGCCATATAGATTGTAGGCACCAATCGAGTAGGGCACTACTCAGGGAACGCCATATAGATTGTAGGCACCAATCGAGTAGGGCACTACTCAGGGAACGCCATATAGATTGTAGGCACCAATCGAGTAGGGCACTACTCAGGGAACGCCATATAGATTGTAGGCACCAATCGAGTAGGGCACTACTCAGGGAACGCCATATAGATTGTAGGCACCAATCGAGTAGGGCACTACTCAGGGAACGCCATATAGATTGTAGGCACCAATCGAGTAGGGCACTACTCAGGGAACGCCATATAGATTGTAGGCACCAATCGAGTAGGGCACTACTCAGGGAACGCCATATAGATTGTAGGCACCAATCGAGTAGGGCACTACTCAGGGAACGCCATATAGATTGTAGGCACCAATCGAGTAGGGCACTACTCAGGGAACGCCATATAGATTGTAGGCACCAATCGAGTAGGGCACTACTCAGGGAACGCCATATAGATTGTAGGCACCAATCGAGTAGGGCACTACTCAGGGAACGCCATATAGATTGTAGGCACCAATCGAGTAGGGCACTACTCAGGGAACGCCATATAGATTGTAGGCACCAATCGAGTAGGGCACTACTCAGGGAACGCCATATAGATTGTAGGCACCAATCGAGTAGGGCACTACTCAGGGAACGCCATATAGATTGTAGGCACCAATCGAGTAGGGCACTACTCAGGGAACGCCATATAGATTGTAGGCACCAATCGAGTAGGGCACTACTCAGGGAACGCCATATAGATTGTAGGCACCAATCGAGTAGGGCACTACTCAGGGAACGCCATATAGATTGTAGGCACCAATCGAGTAGGGCACTACTCAGGGAACGCCATATAGATTGTAGGCACCAATCGAGTAGGGCACTACTCAGGGAACGCCATATAGATTGTAGGCACCAATCGAGTAGGGCACTACTCAGGGAACGCCATATAGATTGTAGGCACCAATCGAGTAGGGCACTACTCAGGGAACGCCATATAGATTGTAGGCACCAATCGAGTAGGGCACTACTCAGGGAACGCCATATAGATTGTAGGCACCAATCGAGTAGGGCACTACTCAGGGAACGCCATATAGATTGTAGGCACCAATCGAGTAGGGCACTACTCAGGGAACGCCATATAGATTGTAGGCACCAATCGAGTAGGGCACTACTCAGGGAACGCCATATAGATTGTAGGCACCAATCGAGTAGGGCACTACTCAGGGAACGCCATATAGATTGTAGGCACCAATCGAGTAGGGCACTACTCAGGGAACGCCATATAGATTGTAGGCACCAATCGAGTAGGGCACTACTCAGGGAACGCCATATAGATTGTAGGCACCAATCGAGTAGGGCACTACTCCGGGAACGCCATATAGATTGTAGGCACCAATCGAGTAGGGCACTACTCAGGGAACGCCATATAGATTGTAGGCACCAATCGAGTAGGGCACTACTCAGGGAACGCCATATAGATTGTAGGCACCAATCGAGTAGGGCACTACTCAGGGAACGCCATATAGATTGTAGGCACCAATCGAGTAGGGCACTACTCAGGGAACGCCATATAGATTGTAGGCACCAATCGAGTAGGGCACTACTCAGGGAACGCCATATAGATTGTAGGCACCAATCGAGTAGGGCACTACTCAGGGAACGCCATATAGATTGTAGGCACCAATCGAGTAGGGCACTACTCAGGGAACGCCATATAGATTGTAGGCACCAATCGAGTAGGGCACTACTCAGGGAACGCCATATAGATTGTAGGCACCAATCGAGTAGGGCACTACTCCGGGAACGCCATATAGATTGTAGGCACCAATCGAGTAGGGCACTACTCCGGGAACGCCATATAGATTGTAGGCACCAATCGAGTAGGGCACTACTCCGGGAACGCCATATAGATTGTAGGCACCAATCGAGTAGGGCACTACTCCGGGAACGCCATATAGATTGTAGGCACCAATCGAGTAGGGCACTACTCCGGGAACGCCATATAGATTGTAGGCACCAATCGAGTAGGGCACTACTCAGGGAACGCCATATAGATTGTAGGCACCAATCGAGTAGGGCACTACTCAGGGAACGCCATATAGATTGTAGGCACCAATCGAGTAGGGCACTACTCAGGGAACGCCATATAGATTGTAGGCACCAATCGAGTAGGGCACTACTCAGGGAACGCCATATAGATTGTAGGCACCAATCGAGTAGGGCACTACTCAGGGAACGCCATATAGATTGTAGGCACCAATCGAGTAGGGCACTACTCAGGGAACGCCATATAGATTGTAGGCACCAATCGAGTAGGGCACTACTCAGGGAACGCCATATAGATTGTAGGCACCAATCGAGTAGGGCACTACTCAGGGAACGCCATATAGATTGTAGGCACCAATCGAGTAGGGCACTACTCAGGGAACGCCATATAGATTGTAGGCACCAATCGAGTAGGGCACTACTCAGGGAACGCCATATAGATTGTAGGCACCAATCGAGTAGGGCACTACTCAGGGAACGCCATATAGATTGTAGGCACCAATCGAGTAGGGCACTACTCAGGGAACGCCATATAGATTGTAGGCACCAATCGAGTAGGGCACTACTCAGGGAACGCCATATAGATTGTAGGCACCAATCGAGTAGGGCACTACTCAGGGAACGCCATATAGATTGTAGGCACCAATCGAGTAGGGCACTACTCAGGGAACGCCATATAGATTGTAGGCACCAATCGAGTAGGGCACTACTCAGGGAACGCCATATAGATTGTAGGCACCAATCGAGTAGGGCACTACTCAGGGAACGCCATATAGATTGTAGGCACCAATCGAGTAGGGCACTACTCAGGGAACGCCATATAGATTGTAGGCACCAATCGAGTAGGGCACTACTCAGGGAACGCCATATAGATTGTAGGCACCAATCGAGTAGGGCACTACTCAGGGAACGCCATATAGATTGTAGGCACCAATCGAGTAGGGCACTACTCAGGGAACGCCATATAGATTGTAGGCACCAATCGAGTAGGGCACTACTCAGGGAACGCCATATAGATTGTAGGCACCAATCGAGTAGGGCACTACTCAGGGAACGCCATATAGATTGTAGGCACCAATCGAGTAGGGCACTACTCAGGGAACGCCATATAGATTGTAGGCACCAATCGAGTAGGGCACTACTCCGGGAACGCCATATAGATTGTAGGCACCAATCGAGTAGGGCACTACTCCGGGAACGCCATATAGATTGTAGGCACCAATCGAGTAGGGCACTACTCCGGGAACGCCATATAGATTGTAGGCACCAATCGAGTAGGGCACTACTCCGGGAACGCCATATAGATTGTAGGCACCAATCGAGTAGGGCACTACTCCGGGAACGCCATATAGATTGTAGGCACCAATCGAGTAGGGCACTACTCAGGAACGCCATATAGATTGTAGGCACCAATCGAGTAGGGCACTACTGGCACTACTCAGGGAACGCCATATAGATTGTAGGCACCAATCGAGTAGGGCACTACTCCGGGAACGCCATATAGATTGTAGGCACCAATCGAGTAGGGCACTACTCAGGAACGCCATATAGATTGTAGGCACCAATCGAGTAGGGCACTACTCAGGGAACGCCATATAGATTGTAGGCACCAATCGAGTAGGGCACTACTCAGGGAACGCCATATAGATTGTAGGCACCAATCGAGTAGGGCACTACTCAGGGAACGCCATATAGATTGTAGGCACCAATCGAGTAGGGCACTACTCAGGGAACGCCATATAGATTGTAGGCACCAATCGAGTAGGGCACTACTCAGGGAACGCCATATAGATTGTAGGCACCAATCGAGTAGGGCACTACTCAGGGAACGCCATATAGATTGTAGGCACCAATCGAGTAGGGCACTACTCAGGGAACGCCATATAGATTGTAGGCACCAATCGAGTAGGGCACTACTCAGGGAACGCCATATAGATTGTAGGCACCAATCGAGTAGGGCACTACTCAGGGAACGCCATATAGATTGTAGGCACCAATCGAGTAGGGCACTACTCAGGAAACGCCATATAGATTGTAGGCACCAATCGAGTAGGGCACTACTCAGGGAACGCCATATAGATTGTAGGCACCAATCGAGTAGGGCACTACTCAGGGAACGCCATATAGATTGTAGGCACCAATCGAGTAGGGCACTACTCAGGGAACGCCATATAGATTGTAGGCACCAATCGAGTAGGGCACTACTCAGGGAACGCCATATAGATTGTAGGCACCAATCGAGTAGGGCACTACTCAGGGAACGCCATATAGATTGTAGGCACCAATCGAGTAGGGCACTACTCAGGGAACGCCATATAGATTGTAGGCACCAATCGAGTAGGGCACTACTCAGGGAACGCCATATAGATTGTAGGCACCAATCGAGTAGGGCACTACTCAGGGAACGCCATATAGATTGTAGGCACCAATCGAGTAGGGCACTACTCAGGGAACGCCATATAGATTGTAGGCACCAATCGAGTAGGGCACTACTCAGGGAACGCCATATAGATTGTAGGCACCAATCGAGTAGGGCACTACTCAGGGAACGCCATATAGATTGTAGGCACCAATCGAGTAGGGCACTACTCAGGGAACGCCATATAGATTGTAGGCACCAATCGAGTAGGGCACTACTCAGGGAACGCCATATAGATTGTAGGCACCAATCGAGTTGGGCACTACTCAGGGAACGCCATATAGATTGTAGGCACCAATCTAGTAGGGCACTACTCAGGGAACGCCATATAGATTGTAGGCACCAATCGAGTAGGGCACTACTCAGGGAACGCCATATAGATTGTAGGCACCAATCTAGTAGGGCACTACTCAGGGAACGCCATATAGATTGTAGGCACCAATCGAGTAGGGCACTACTCAGGGAACGCCATATAGATTGTAGGCACCAATCGAGTAGGGCACTACTCAGGGAACGCCATATAGATTGTAGGCACCAATCGAGTAGGGCACTACTCAGGGAATGCCATATAGATTGTAGGCACCAATCGAGTAGGGCACTACTCAGGGAACGCCATATAGATTGTAGGCACCAATCGAGTAGGGCACTACTCAGGGAATGCCATATAGATTGTAGGCACCAATCGAGTAGGGCACTACTCAGGGAACGCCATATAGATTGTAGGCACCAATCGAGTAGGGCACTACTCAGGGAACGCCATATAGATTGTAGGCACCAATCGAGTAGGGCACTACTCAGGGAACGCCATATAGATTGTAGGCACCAATCGAGTAGGGCACTACTCCGGGAACGCCATATAGATTGTAGGCACCAATCGAGTAGGGCACTACTCAGGGAACGCCATATAGATTGTAGGCACCAATCGAGTAGGGCACTACTCAGGGAACGCCATATAGATTGTAGGCACCAATCGAGTAGGGCACTACTCAGGGAACGCCATGTAGATTGTAGGCACCAATCGAGTAGGGCACTACTCAGGGAACGCCATGTAGATTGTAGGCACCAATCGAGTAGGGCACTACTCCGGGAACGCCCTATAGATTGTAGGCACCAATCGAGTAGGGCACTCCTCCGGGAACGCCCTATAGATTGTAGGCACCAATCGAGTAGGGCACTACTCAGGGAACGCCATATAGATTGTAGGCACCAATCGAGTAGGGCACTACTCAGGGAACGCCATATAGATTGTAGGCACCAATCGAGTAGGGCACTACTCAGGGAACGCCATATAGATTGTAGGCACCAATCGAGTAGGGCACTACTCCGGGAACGCCATATAGATTGTAGGCACCAATCGAGTAGGGCACTACTCCGGGAACGCCATATAGATTGTAGGCACCAATCGAGTAGGGCACTACTCCGGAACGCCATATAGATTGTAGGCACCAATCGAGTAGGGCACTACTCAGGGAACGCCATATAGATTGTAGGCACCAATCGAGTAGGGCACTACTCAGGGAACGCCATATAGATTGTAGGCACCAATCGAGTAGGGCACTACTCAGGGAACGCCATATAGATTGTAGGCACCAATCGAGTAGGGCACTACTCAGGGAACGCCATATAGATTGTAGGCACCAATCGAGTAGGGCACTACTCAGGGAACGCCATATAGATTGTAGGCACCAATCGAGTAGGGCACTACTCAGGGAACGCCATATAGATTGTAGGCACCAATCGAGTAGGGCACTACTCAGGGAACGCCATATAGATTGTAGGCACCAATCGAGTAGGGCACTACTCAGGGAACGCCATATAGATTGTAGGCACCAATCGAGTAGGGCAGTACTCAGGGAACGCCATATAGATTGTAGGCACCAATCGAGTAGGGCACTACTCAGGGAACGCCATATAGATTGTAGGCACCAATCGAGTAGGGCACTACTCAGGGAACGCCATATAGATTGTAGGCACCAATCGAGTAGGGCACTACTCAGGGAACGCCATATAGATTGTAGGCACCAATCGAGTAGGGCACTACTCAGGGAACGCCATATAGATTGTAGGCACCAATCGAGTAGGGCACTACTCAGGGAATGCCATATAGATTGTAGGCACCAATCAAGTAGGGCACTACTCAGGGAACGCCATATAGATTGTAGGCACCAATCGAGTAGGGCACTACTCAGGGAACGCCATATAGATTGTAGGCACCAATCGAGTAGGGCACTACTCAGGGAATGCCATATAGATTGTAGGCACCAATCGAGTAGGGCACTACTCAGGGAACGCCATATAGATTGTAGGCACCAATCGAGTAGGGCACTACTCAGGGAACGCCATATAGATTGTAGGCACCAATCGAGTAGGGCACTACTCAGGGAACGCCATATAGATTGTAGGCACCAATCGAGTAGGGCACTACTCAGGGAATGCCATATAGATTGTAGGCACCAATCGAGTAGGGCACTACTCAGGGAACGCCATATAGATTGTAGGCACCAATCGAGTAGGGCACTACTCAGGGAACGCCATATAGATTGTAGGCACCAATCGAGTAGGGCACTACTCAGGGAACGCCATATAGATTGTAGGCACCAATCGAGTAGGGCACTACTCCGGGAACGCCATATAGATTGTAGGCACCAATCGAGTAGGGCACTACTCAGGGAACGCCATATAGATTGTAGGCACCAATCGAGTAGGGCACTACTCAGGGAACGCCATGTAGATTGTAGGCACCAATCGAGTAGGGCACTACTCAGGGAACGCCATGTAGATTGTAGGCACCAATCGAGTAGGGCACTACTCAGGGAACGCCATGTAGATTGTAGGCACCAATCGAGTAGGGCACTACTCAGGGAACGCCATGTAGATTGTAGGCACCAATCGAGTAGGGCACTACTCCGGGAACGCCCTATAGATTGTAGGCACCAATCGAGTAGGGCACTCCTCCGGGAACGCCCTATAGATTGTAGGCACCAATCGAGTAGGGCACTACTCAGGGAACGCCCTATAGATTGTAGGCACCAATCGAGTAGGGCACTACTCAGGGAACGCCATATAGATTGTAGGCACCAATCGAGTAGGGCACTACTCAGGGAACGCCATATAGATTGTAGGCACCAATCGAGTTGGGCACTACTCAGGGAACGCCATATAGATTGTAGGCACCAATCGAGTAGGGCACTACTCCGGGAACGCCATATAGATTGTAGGCACCAATCGAGTAGGGCACTACTCCGGGAACGCCATATAGATTGTAGGCACCAATCGAGTAGGGCACTACTCCGGGAACGCCATATAGATTGTAGGCACCAATCGAGTAGGGCACTACTCCGGGAACGCCATATAGATTGTAGGCACCAATCGAGTAGGGCACTACTCCGGGAACGCCATATAGATTGTAGGCACCAATCGAGTAGGGCACTACTCGGGAACGCCATATAGATTGTAGGCACCAATCGAGTAGGGCACTACTCCGGGAACGCCATATAGATTGTAGGCACCAATCGAGTAGGGCACTACTCAGGGAACGCCATATAGATTGTAGGCACCAATCGAGTAGGGCACTACTCAGGGAACGCTATATAGATTGTAGGCACCAATCGAGTAGGGCACTACTCAGGGAACGCCATATAGATTGTAGGCACCAATCGAGTAGGGCACTACTCAGGGAACGCCATATAGATTGTAGGCACCAATCGAGTTGGGCACTACTCAGGGAACGCCATATAGATTGTAGGCACCAATCGAGTAGGGCACTACTCGGGAACGCCATATAGATTGTAGGCACCAATCGAGTAGGGCACTACTCCGGGAACGCCATATAGATTGTAGGCACCAATCGAGTAGGGCACTACTCCGGGAACGCCATATAGATTGTAGGCACCAATCGAGTAGGGCACTACTCAGGGAACGCCATATAGATTGTAGGCACCAATCGAGTAGGGCACTACTCAGGGAACGCCATATAGATTGTAGGCACCAATCGAGTAGGGCACTACTCAGGGAACGCCATATAGATTGTAGGCACCAATCGAGTAGGGCACTACTCAGGGAACGCCATATAGATTGTAGGCACCAATCGAGTAGGGCACTACTCAGGGAACGCCATATAGATTGTAGGCACCAATCGAGTAGGGCACTACTCAGGGAACGCCATATAGATTGTAGGCACCAATCGAGTAGGGCACTACTCAGGGAACGCCATATAGATTGTAGGCACCAATCGAGTAGGGCACTACTCAGGGAACGCCATATAGATTGTAGGCACCAATCGAGTAGGGCACTACTCAGGGAACGCCATATAGATTGTAGGCACCAATCGAGTAGGGCACTACTCAGGGAACGCCATATAGATTGTAGGCACCAATCGAGTAGGGCACTACTCAGGGAACGCCATATAGATTGTAGGCACCAATCGAGTAGGGCACTACTCAGGGAACGCCATATAGATTGTAGGCACCAATCGAGTAGGGCACTACTCAGGGAACGCCATATAGATTGTAGGCACCAATCGAGTAGGGCACTACTCAGGGAACGCCATATAGATTGTAGGCACCAATCGAGTAGGGCACTACTCAGGGAACGCCATATAGATTGTAGGCACCAATCGAGTAGGGCACTACTCAGGGAACGCCATATAGATTGTAGGCACCAATCGAGTAGGGCACTACTCAGGGAACGCCATATAGATTGTAGGCACCAATCGAGTAGGGCACTACTCAGGGAACGCCATATAGATTGTAGGCACCAATCGAGTAGGGCACTACTCAGGGAACGCCATATAGATTGTAGGCACCAATCGAGTAGGGCACTACTCAGGGAACGCCATATAGATTGTAGGCACCAATCGAGTAGGGCACTACTCAGGGAACGCCATATAGATTGTAGGCACCAATCGAGTAGGGCACTACTCAGGAACGCCATATAGATTGTAGGCACCAATCGAGTAGGGCACTACTCAGGGAACGCCATATAGATTGTAGGCACCAATCGAGTAGGGCACTACTCAGGGAACGCCATATAGATTGTAGGCACCAATCGAGTAGGGCACTACTCAGGGAACGCCATATAGATTGTAGGCACCAATCGAGTAGGGCACTACTCAGGGAACGCCATATAGATTGTAGGCACCAATCGAGTTGGGCACTACTCAGGGAACGCCATATAGATTGTAGGCACCAATCGAGTAGGGCACTACTCAGGGAACGCCATATAGATTGTAGGCACCAATCGAGTAGGGCACTACTCAGGGAACGCCATATAGGCATATGATAAGGTGTTGTTGGAACTCCTGTGTCATTTGCCTGGCTTCCCCCACTGTTTCTGTTGTGTCTCAACTACACAGAGAGTAATCCAGCTAACTCTCACAATCACCTCCTCCTCATATTAATTTCACTACACTTTACAAGCACACCACACTTCTTTCCCACATACCTAAATTACCTCTAATGTATCCTGATTTCGGCTCTCTACCACTCTTTCAACCTTTGGGGGGGATTGTTATACATGACGCAATAATAGTAGCAATGTACGGGACACCTGAATTGCTTTTTTAGAAATAAACCCGAATTTTGTTCACGGAAAGTTAGTATATTTACTATAATTAGGCCACAAAAGTTACCTGCTAACCCTTTATAACTAAAAAAGGACTGCAGTAAAGGAGTTATATTTCTGCCATTTGGGAGAAGTCACCAAAGAAGTAAGTGTAAAAATGTACAGCCTATTTGCTCTAGCCCCTTTTGAGTTACTAGATATTAATGGTTAGGATTTTTGGCCAAATTATAATAAATAGGTTTTATATGCCAATGTGTATCTTCCGAAACTGTTATCAATGAATAACAGATCAATATTTAACTGGGTTTTACATTTTTCTTATGTATATGAGAAGAAATATATTGAGGTATTTGTTATATTTTACTTATAGCATTATATTCTTCTTCCAGATCCTCAACTCATGATATAACCCAACATTTTGATGCCAACTATGCATTCATAAGGCTACTATGCACATAATGTTATTTTCTGCATAATACATAATTATATCAAATACAAACACACACACACACACACTCTCTCTCTCTCTATGCGTGTGTATGTTCGTGCGTGCGTAGTTTGAAGATAATGAGGAAATTGACAATCTTATATTTTGTCATCATATCGCCTGTTGCTAACTTGTACGACACACACACACACACACACACACACACACACGGAGGACGAGAGGACATGACTATAAACTGTTGAGGAGGAGAGCTAGGAAGGATGTTAGGAAGTTTGGTTTTCCAGATAGAATGGTTGAGAAGTGGAATAAGTTACCAAACGACCTAGTGTGTGCACAAAGTATTCAAGCTTTTAAAGTAAATTATGATAAGTTAAAGGCTAACGGGACACTACGAGAGTAATCTCAATCCTGTAAAATACAATTAGGTAAATAAAATTAGGTAAATACACACACACACACACCAGTTGTCAAAATTAAATCGCACCCATTTCATGGTTTTATCTGTGGAAATAAAAATATTATGATTGATGTAAAAGACTTATTTTTCATGAAGCCGTTAATTGATCATACATGATCATACATGTTCACTACAGCATAATAATGGAAATTAAATCATATGTAAACCCACTGAACTCATACTTGTTTTTCTTACATGCACAGTTTACGTAGTGGATACATATAAACAAGAACAATTCACACATACAAACATACATTATCTCTCTCTCTCTCTCTCTCTCTCTCCGATAAATGTAAACAGCAGGTTATGACGTCACGCCAGAGTTGCTAGGTGTCGCTATGCCCCAGAATCCACTCTGGGGGTTTTACAAGGGCTAATTTGGGCTCTCCGGGGTACGGTTAAGGGGACACTGGTCATCTTGGGGGTCTATTTATTTATACAATCGTTTATGTTTTAGTTTTCTCCCTAGACCTCCATCAAACTATAAAACAAAACATGCATTAGATCCCCCTTCGAGATTAATGTCTATATTTTTTGGTCCACAATTACATCGCACACCAGGAATAAAAATCGACATTTAAAGGGCACGGAAGGTCTTAATATTGATAAATAAATGGGGCGAAATGTCTTAAAATCCACAAACTAATGGGGCAAACGTCTTAAAATCTCAAAACTAATAGGGAAAAGCATGAGGAAAGAAGGGGACCAGAAAAACGGCCCATCTCCCCTTAAGCAACACTAGAGACCAATTGTTATTACCCTTAACCCTTTCAATGTTTCTGACCCATTGTTTTCTTCCCTTCTGGCTATCATTAGATGAATTTATATATTCTGAGAAGGAATTCAAAGGGTCCATTGAGATGGTTTTTACCCCTTTAATTTCTTGAGTTAATTCCTAAGCTTAGAAAAATTGTGTAAGATTGTCATTATTATAATGCTATTGTTATAATAATTATTGTTATTAGTAGTATGTATGTATGTATGTATGTGTGAACGGTTTGCGAATATACACACTTTCATTTACGGTTGGCTATCACTTATCTACTGTAGCCTAAATGTAGTTCAACAATAATAATACAAATACTAATATCAACGTGTTATGATATACTGTATATGTTTGTCTTTTCTTGTTAAGAATAAATACTATTCAATGCTCAGGGTAGCTCAGAAAATTCAGGTAAATTTATTGTGTCCCACTTACGGTCCTATTTGGGAGTGACATTTTTTAATAAGGGTAATGAGATCTTACCAAGCTTCCTAAATAACAAACACTTGACATTATTAAATTATTAGGCATTATATTGGAGATTAAATTTATAAACCATAAACGCATGGTTGTCTGTACATATTATTTTTACTTTAACTTCGCAGACGGTTCTCAATTAAGGAAATTAGCCAACATATCAACACTTAGAACAAGTGAAACGTTCTCTATCTGTTACCCATTTACCAAGAAATGTAACATATGTTACTTGGCAAAATAATTAGACTCAAAGCAAAACTACTGAATATACTTAATTTGTGTCCGTCATATCGTCATATCTATATCATTCGTATTATCTGTATGTAATGCATATGTTACGATAACAAATGATTTGTCTTTAGTACAACTGGTGCAACATTTCACGAAACACACACACACACACACACGGGGCAACATCCCAAATGAAAGAGAGAGTGTGAGTTACAAGGAATAGTTAGTATCTCAGAGACCTTGCGGTCCATTCCGAGGAGATACTCGAAGTGGGAGGAGAGAGACTGTTTAGTGCACTACACTCTTTACAGTGTGCACAATACTATCTACTCTCTTCTTGAACTGCTCTACTGAAGAACTATTAACAACTTCGGAGGGAAGTTTGTTCCAGGTAGAATAGATCTTATATGTGAACAAGTTTCCACAGATACTAGTGCTGAACCTTTTCAATTCTAATTTCCAGTCATGGTTGCGTGTTGTATTCATATTGAGGCTAAATATTTTGCTATAATCCACATCGTCAAACCCATTAAGTATTATATAAACTTCAATGAGCTGACCTCGTAGTCTGCGTGTCTCCAACGAGAAGAGATCAAGAGCTCTCAACCGGTCCTCATAGCTCATCCTGCTAAGCGATGGAATAAGCTTTGTAGCATTAGCTTGTACTCTTTCCAGTCGCTCTATATCTTTCCTGAGTGCTGGAGACCAGAATTGAACAGCATACTCCAGGAGAGGCCGTACCAGAGCGTTGTAAAGTGTGAGGACTATTTCCTAATTTCTATACTTAAATTGCCTCTTAATATTGCCCAATAATTTCTGAGCTTACTTCTCTACTTCAATGCACTGCTTGGAAAACTTTAGGTCACTGCTAATCAGAACACCCAAATCCTTTTCCAAGTCAGTCACTTCCAGAGGCATTCCCAATAGTGAATAGCCTGAATTGGGGTTTGCTTGGCCGATAATTCTTGAGACACTCGTGATCCCCTTTCTTAAAGATTGGGGTCACATTGGCCAGTTTCCAGTCTTCAGGGACATCTCCATTTTCTAGTGATATATTGAAGATGTCTGCTAAGAAAGGTGCGATTTCATCTCGCACTTCACGTACAACTCGAGGAAGAAAGCCATCTGGGCCAGATGACTTGAACCTATTTAACTTATCTATTCTTTTTGCTACATCCTCTGGGATACATCTGATTCTACTAAGAACTTCACCCTCATGCACCAATCCTGGACTTGGCATGTCACTGGTATTTTCCTGTGTGAATGTTGAAGCAAAATAGTCGTTTAGGGATTTAGCTATATCAGTGTCAGAAGTTTGAAGTTTGGCTGTTGGAACCTTTAAAGGTCCAATGCTACTTTTGAATGGCTTTCTGCTATTCACATAGCCGAATAACTTTTTAGGACTCTCTTTGCAGAAGGCTGCAACCCTTAGTTCTTCATTCCACTTTGCTTCCTTTATAAGAGATTTCACTCTTCTACACATATTTTGGAAGGACTTTAAATCTCTTTGGTCTTGAATTGTTTTGGCCTTTCTGCAACCTTTCTCTTTCTAATTGCTAAAGCTATGTCACTTGTGAACCATTTTGGTTGGGTTGAGCCTGATTTGGTAAGTTCAGTAGGAACGAAAGCAGCTTGTCGAGCCATAAACTGCTCTTTGAATGAGCACCAAATCGCATTAAAATGCTCACCCTCAAGTCTGATCTGGGATAAGCTTCCCTGAAGGCCTTCAAAATTTGCACAACGGAAATCTAGTTTTGCATTCTGAGGACTGGTGGGTCTGCTGCTAAAGGTGCGAAGAGAGAACTAGATTGTGATCACTACCTCCGAGTGATTCCCCAACAGATAAGCTGGTCTTCAGTGGTGAGCACAAGATCAAGTATATTGTTCCCTCTAGTTGGCTCATTCACCCACTGGGTCAACCCTTATCATTAACAAAGTCCACAAGACGCCTACCTTAGACAGCGGCAGTTCTTGCTTCCCAGTTTACTGGCAATAAATAAAACTACCTTAAGGGGATTCAGGTTTTTCTTAGAACCCCCTAGCTTATCGCGTTTCCCGAAGAGAAAGGGGTCTCTGGAGGTAGAGCATTTTCTTGCACACTATTTCTCTGTATACTATTAGAGGTGTTGTAATCTCCTATACTTGGTGAATCCTCACCTGAGGTAGAAGAACCACTATCTAGTGGTTCAGAAATTGGCAACTGAAGTGTAGTCTAGAGGGAATTGTGGTCACCACTCAATCTACTGGAGAACTCTGTCATTTGTTGAGAGGTATTCTTGCTCTCAGAGGGACTAACTCCTTTTTAGGTCCCACTAACTCATTTTGCGGGACCTCTTTTTGGAAGTTATAGATCAGCTGCTGATAAAGGTTTGCATTTTTCCTGGTGGGGGTTGCTTTCTACATTTTTGCTTGCCCTCAGCAAGCTGTAAAGATGGTGATTTAGGAAATCACCAAGTTTGATTTTACCACTAGTATTTAAGTCCACACCGTCACAGAGGTAGAGGTTGCACTTCCCATAGAACTCATCAAATGGGTCCACAAATCTCACCCCTTTCTGTGTACACAGGTCAGCTAACCAACCATGCCAATGCCAGTCAAGGAGGCAACAACTGGTAGCACAATCCCCTCCATACATCCTGAGCAAAATACCAAGTAGCATGCCTCTGTCTGTTTTGAGTCGGAGCTCATCAGCCAGAGTCATGACCTCTCCTATTATTGACTCTGTGACCCTAACTTTATTTCTTTTGAGGAACAGGTCATTACCACTGACCTGGGCTATTATTGCCGTCTCCTCAGTCTTGGACCAGACTTTTTCTATTTCCTTTGTGATCTTGAAAGTCCTTGCACCTGAGAGGCTCTTCACCTTTCGTACATCTCGGTGAAACTTAACAAAGTCAGACTCTTGTCCTTTGACCTTGGAATCTCCAATCAAAATTGTTTTTGTCTCTTTGTCACTAACAAGACCAAACCTGCTTGACATGTTAAGTTTGTATCCTTTGTTGTCTGAATGATGCATAGTAGGCCTAGCATTTCGCTGCCCACTCTGCATTTGACTATCCTTTTTCTCTCTTTTCTGTAAGGACTTAGGGGTGTCATACTGACTTTTGGCATTATCTAGAGTGCTGAATCTATTTGAGGTGTTAACCTCATATTTCTGTCTGGCCTTTTTCTTCTTTTTATTTTTGACCTTTCTCCACGCATAGCGAGGGTCACTAGCATTAGCTGTAGCAGGACTCACGGCCTCTTCCGTAGTTTCTGCTTCAGTTGTTGCCTCCTTGACTGGCATTGTCCCACCTGCATGACTTATACTATTGGTGTTTGAAGGAATAGCTGCTACTCCTACTTTAGTTTCACTTCTAAGGCTATATATTTCCTCAACTGGTCTATTTCTTTTCTTCCTTCAGAAACTTTGGATTCAGGATTGTGTTCTCAGTGTCTCTTTGTTTCAGTTGTTCCTTAATCCCAGCTACCTCATTCATGAGTTTGCCTTCTATCTCACAAAAGAGACAGAGACTATCATGGTGGATCCTGGCATATGCACCTCCTTTGAAGTTGATACACCACTTTAGCTTCTTGCACTTAGCACAAGTTGCTTTGAGTTTTGAAGCACCAGAAGTTGACATGGTTTTAATTTGTTCTAATAGTTCAAATACATTGTAAAGGCTTCTAACTTCAAGGATAACTAATGACCAATACAATGCTATAAAAAGGGTGTTGGTGGTGAATTATTCCCGCGTCATCCGCATCTGCCTATTCGTCAATGGTGTTCTTTCTGTTCTAGATTCTGACTTCGTTATCCCTGCCACATTAAACCAAATGTCTCCCCGAGGTCAGACAGTCCCAACGTGCCGCAGCACTCGTGTCCTAAAGACACTGATTTTCCGAAGGGAGTGACAGCGATAGCCTGAATCCTTAATAAGTACTACTAACCACCTTCACACGGCCAGACTCTAGAATCAAGTGATCAAGAGATATTACACTTACGGTATTCCAGTAGACAAACCTGGGTATTTTGGTTGGCCTGGCAACCAACATGGCAGTAAAGCTCTCTCACCTATGAGAAATCCACCCAGATGCACCATAGAACGGTCACAGGGACTGGTCAAGCTTTACACGTTAGGAATGGGCTTATCAGGGCACTGCAGCCACACTCCATTTATCGGTCCCACCGCCCGTAATTCCTCCAACTCCAGTCTCTCATAACCTGTAAGCGTTAAATGGTGTTATTTATAGAGGTGTCCAAAGCCTTTCTTCCAATGCATGAGGTAGCAGTAGGGTCCTTAATATTACTGTAAGTTAATTATATCTGTGTGTAAAGAATAGAGAAGAAGTCTTTTAACTAGACCTATAGGAAAAGTCGGAGTAGATGTAGCTCGGATTCGCAGGGACGCTAATCCCTAAAAGACGGGCTAACCCCGTCTCTCCTACGAGAGAAAGAGAGAGAGAGAAAGATTAGTGACAGATGTGGAAAAAGTGAGAGATGTAACATGACGTGAAAAGCGAGGAGAAAGAATGAGAGGAAAATAAAGTCAGAAGATGGAAGGATGAAGTAATTAATGAGAGAGAGAGAGAGAGAGAGAATAGTCTATTAATAGTGCATTGGAAGGGGTCTGCAAACCCTGCGCTGCGCTAACACTGCCACGGGCATCCAGCGTGCATGAATATTTTGTTTTGTTTGGGGATCCAAGTATAACAAAGGTTTTGGGCATCATCCAATGTTAACCAAAATTTAAGGAGGAGGTAGTCGCTTTTTCTGGACCCCCTTTTCCCTCATGTTTAGCATATTAGTTTTGAGATTTTAAGACGTTCGTTCAGTTAGTTCGGTGATTTTGAGACCTGTCGCCTCATTTCTTTGTAAATATTAAGACCTTTCGTGCCATTTAGGTGTCGATTTTATCCTGGCGAGCGATAGCGAGCCTGTAATTTTAGAAGGAACCGGCCTTTGGCCGGGATTTTTTTTACCGAAAAATGTACACATTTATCTTGAAAGGGAGTCTAGGGGATGTATATTTAAGCTTGATGTAGGTCTAGCGAGAAAACTAAAAAATAATAAATAAATATATACAGTATATATATATATATATATATATATATATATATATATATATATATATATATATATATATATATATATATATATATATATATATATATATATATATATATATATATATATATATAGACCAAAAAAAACAAGCCCTACCCCCTTAATGGGATCCTTTAAGATACTTGATAATGGTCAAGCCTACCGGAAATCCATTCTGTCAGTATCAAGATATTTTGCGAACACGCACATACTGTGTATATATATATATATATATATATATATATATATATATATATATATATATATATATATATATATATATATATATATATATATATATATATATATACATCGTCAGCCAGGATTCGAACCACAGACAGTCAGGACGAGAGTTTATGCTTTAATCAAGTTCACCACGGCATGAAAAGTATAGTTAACCATTTCCTATTTATATTAACCCATACTGCACCAGAGAATATTACCGTACCTTAAATGTATCCTCCTGTAACAGGCAGTGTGGCCAAAATGGCTTCAGAGGCAAGAGAGCACATCCTCCCTCCTCAGAAGTTGGTGAAGCACTGACCCAGCCAGCCTGTAGAGGATGGCAGCCAAGCTGAGAAGTGTTGCTAACTTCTCAGAGGAGTGGCTACAAGTCCTTTTAGCAGCTACCGTTCGATACTATCAGTTACAAGGACCGCATATTACTGACGGCCGACGGCCGTCGCTTGTACTGGCAAGTTACTTTTTTACCAATGACGTTGGCCGTCGCTGAGATAGTACAGGTTAAGGAGATAAAGAAATCCTACTTGGAGGACATAATCCATTCCATACCAAGTCGTAGGACCCATTTTCCAGAGTACACATACAAGGGATTTTTACAACTATTCCAACGCAACTTGGGTTGAATTGATTTAATTTAGTTCTCCACCAGGCAAGCACTAGGGATACATTAATATGAACTATACCTCACAAAATGTATGTGAGTTACATGAACAAAAATTATATCCTCAGCTAGGATTTGAACCACGGACAGTCAGGACATGTGTTCATGCTTTAATCAACTTCACCACGGCGTCTTTTTATTAGTTATGAGACGCTCTCTCGCTTTCTCTATCAGAAATCTTAGGCTCGAGTTTCTCAGGTGCGTCGGGTGGCCTGGACTGTCCAAGGTGAGAGGGAGTGGTACTGAGTTGCTCAAGCGTAGTGTTACCGGATTCTCCAGGTATGCCAGAATATCTAGGCTTGCCAGAATGTCCAGGCTGGGGTGCACCAGATTTTCCAGGTGGCAGAGCGAAGTTGCTCACGTTAATCCTTTTGAGTTCCTCAGAAAAAAGAGCTAAGCCTGAGTCAGGTGAGCTGCTGTCTTCTGGATCATGGAAGAGGATGGCCATTGTTTCTGCTCTTCCTGTGGGTGTTGCATCAGCCCCTTAGGTGGGCTGTACTTATGCCCTTTCTTCCTGGGCATCACAGGAAGCGAGGAGATGAAGAGCAGCTGGGCAGTTAAAGTGATGGCTGGATTCCTTCGGGACCTTGGGTGCGTGGCTTTCTGTTCTTGGGCTGCTGACGTCACGGAAGGGGCCAGTGCTTGTTCCTCTCCTGCTTTCGTGGAGCGTGGTTCTGGCATGGGGGACTTCTGATTTCCTTCTTTGGGTCGGATGGATGCTATTCTGGCTATGCATTGTAGAGATCCTGGTATAACACTACTCCCACTGGTGTCGAAGTCATGAGCCCATGACTGGAGGTGGTACTTCTTCTCCGACAGAGTAACTGCAGTTGGGATGAGGTGTTCGAGAGCCTTGTACCAGGTCTTGGTTGTTGGTGAGGGGTTCCCATCTCTTATCACAATAACCAGTGTGGAACTGCCATCACACTTCCACAGCTTCTGGATCAACTGGCTGGAGAGAGAGAGGCGGTGCTTGGGGCCTGCAGGGTACATGCGCAGTGTGTAAACAGTACATACAATGTGTAAACAGTACAAACAGTGTGTAAATAGTATGTACAGTCTGTAGACAGTGCAAACAGTATGTAAACAGCACATACTGTCTGTAGAAAGTGCATACAGTATGTAAACAGTACATAATGTGTAAATAGTACATAGTATGTAAACAGTACATACAGTGTGCAAGCAGTACATAGTGTGCAAACAGTATATATAGTGTGAAAACAGTCTGTAAATCGTATCTAGACAGTGTGCAAACCGTGTAGACAGTATAGACACTGGTGACAGGGTACAAACAGCATAGCGAGTTTGTAACTTGAGCACACACAAGGTGGCAGTAACACTAAAGAGAGGATGGTGGTGGTGGGGGTGATCAGCTGTTACCATGTAAACAAACCCGCCTGGGCCTAAGTCATCACACACACCCAACACATTCTCTCACAAAGTACATCTCAATAAAGTAACCTCGCCATCAGAGAAAATGCAAGTAAAATAAATTATTGTTTATTATGCAACAAACGTACATTACAAAAGCACTTGAAGAGACGGGAAAGGAAATTTGATAGATATTATTATAATAACTAGACACAACTGTATGCCGTACAAACACCAATATATATATGTTGTTGCAGCCATGTTTCTTCACAAAACACTCATCATCAATATTCCTTCCTCATTTATTAATTTTGGCTGGGAGACCAATAGATCGGTGGGATGGTACTGGCCAGGAGGCTGAAATTTGAGCCACTCAAGCAGAAGTTTCTAAAGTTGGGTTGCACAGATGATAGTTGAGTCACACGGCCGAAAGTTGGGCAGCACGGTCAAGTGTTGGGGCGCATGGCCAAAATTTGGGTTGCATGCCAAAAAGTTACAAAAGATGTGTCCCACGGCTGAAATTTCGGCCGCGCTTTTGAGAGTTGGGTCAGGTGTCAAAAAGTAGCAAAATTTGGGCCACAAGGCCAAAAGCTGGGTTGTGTGGCTGAAAGCTGAGTAGCGTGACTGAAAATTGGGTCACCCCGCTGAAAGTTGCAAAAGTTGGGTCACATGGCTGAAAGTTGGGATGCACGGCTAAAAGTTGGGTCTCTCGACCAAAATCTGGGTTGCGCGCAGCCTAAAGTTGGGTTGTGTGGTCAAAAGTTTGGTGATATGGCCAAAAATAATGCTGCATAGTGAAATTTGGGCCGTGCGACCAAAATCTGGACTGCACTTCTGAAAGTTGGGTCGCACAGCCAAAAGTTGAATCTACAGTACCGTACAAGTTGAATGTTGGGTCGCGCGGCCGTACGTTTGATCTTTTGGCTGAAAACTGGTAGAAAGTTAGGTCATGAAGCTAAATGTTTGGTCGACCTTTGAGATTTTATATGGATTGTGATTATCAGAGCTCTAACTTTTGTAATTGATACTTTCAGTATATTTGTCTGTATGTGTGTCTGTCTGTTCACAAAATATATCAAGAAAGTTAATGGATATCGATGAGACTTGGTCAGTCCCTTCATTTGGTACCGGTACACCCAGTACCCCTTCTCCCTAATATTTAGTCTCATTAGTTATAAGATTTTAACACTTAAAGAGCGGGGCCCGACTTAAGTCCGTATCTAAAAAGCAGCAAGTTAGGAGCATTATTAAGGCTTTTAAAGGGTTAAAATCGAGTGCAAATGGCCGGGAGCGCAGCAGGCCACACGGCCGACACCCAGGGCTTACCGCCGCCCACTGACTCACGCTCCCTCTGTTCTCGAGAGGCCGGCAGTGTAGCCAGTAGTCAGCGTAGCTGGAAAAAATATGCCGCTATACGCTAAACTCCCATGTTGGTGGTACCACTGCATCAAAACGACGAGTGCTACGTAGCTCGTTCTGGTCTCATTTTGAAGCTTGTAGTGCCTAGTGTTTTGCTGAATACATTTATTTTCATGCAGATACTTGATTGATCATTCAGGAGGGCCTGAATATGCCCAAAATAGCCCAAAACCTCCCGCTAGACGAGGGTTAAGACGTTTGCTTAATTAGTTTGGCGAACTTAAGACATTTTGTGCCATTTGAATGTTGATTTTTTACCGGCGAGTAATTGAGAGCCTGTAATTTAGGAGGAATCGGCCTTTGGCCGGAACATATTTCTACCGAAAAATATACAAACTTACATTTATGTCGGGTCTTGAGGGTATACTGTATATAAAACTTGATGAAGGTCTTGGGAGGAAACTAAAGAAAATATTAAATAAATAAATAAATTAACAATTGAATACAAATCTCCCCTTAAACCCACATGACTCTCTCTCTCTCTCTCTCTCTTTCTCTTTCTCTCCCAGTACTTATCTTCACCTTATATATATGGTCGACACACACACACTCATAAATCTGTCACACACATTCACACTACCTCCGAGATTAATATACCTCCTTAGGCTACGGGGAGAGGGAGAGGGAATAAGAGAGGGAGAGGGATAGTGAGAGGGAGGGAGAGAGATCAAAATAGATAGGGCCGCTCAGATAGAGTGCGTGAATAATTGAGAGAACAAGTGAATATATGATAGAGAGAGAGTGAGAGTGAGTGGGAGAGGGAGGGAGAGAGACATAAATAAATAGAGCCAGTTAGATAGAGTTCGTGAATGATTGAGAGAACAAGTGAATAAATGAGAGAGAGAGAGAGGGGGGGGGGAGAGAGAGAGAGACATAAATAAATAGAGCCAGTTAGATAGAGTTCGTGAATGATTGAGAGAACAAGTGAATAAATGAGAGAGTACAAAGGAGTACAAAGGAAATCAAGCAACACTGTATCTAGTGAACCTTCTAGGCTGCTTGTCCTCCAAAACACTGAGGATCAAGTGTCCAAACAGTGGTTTAGAGTGGGTAAGGAAACATTGGAAAGGGAACTACTGCCCTGGAACTAATGTCCGTGGCAGGATTAGGAAGTTAGTAGGGGACAGATGGGTTAGTAACTAAAGAGGGGGGGATAAAATAAAGTTATTCATTTACAAACGCAGTCAGTCGCGGGTTTGATGCGAGATATTTGTCTAAGCGGAGTTTAAATGAATCAACGGTGCTGCATTCTATAACGTCTCGGGAAGCCCATTCCACAAGTTGACAACTCGATTGAAGAAGAAATTCTTAGATTCGTGTGAGTTAAAAGATTTACCAATAATTTTGCAACCGTTTCCCCGCGTGTAATTAGATTGGTCGATAGTGAAGTACTTACTACAGTTCATATTGTCGATGCCTTTGATGATTTTGAACACTTGAATTAAGTCACCTCTTAATCTGCGCTGGGTTAAAGGAAATAGATTTAATTCTCTAAGACGCTCTTCGTATGGTTTGTTCTTTAGGCTAGGTATCATTTTGGTAACTCTACGTTGAACTCGTTCTAGCTTGTTTATATCTTTTTGGTAATAAGGGCACCAGGATTGAACGCAGTATTCCAGAAGAGGGCGGACTAAGGAATTGTAAAGGGTTAGGATAACTTCTTTGGATTTATGCTCAAATGACCTGCCTATAAAGCCAATTATTTTGTTTGCCTTCTTAACAACTTCTGAACATTGTTGACTCGGTTTTAGGTTACTCGATATTGTTACTCCCAGATCGGTTTCTCTGTTTACATTCTTAAGCTGAGTGCCATTCATCAATAGTTTGCTTTCTCATTTAGGTATCCGATATGTATTACTTTACATTTATCCGCATTGAAACTCATTTGCCAAATTTGGGCCCAACATGACAATTTATCTAAATTGTGTTGCATATCGTCAACTTGTTCTTTTGAGAGTACGCTATTTGCAATTTTTGTATCGTCAGCAAATTTTGAGATTGTACAGGTGAGACCCTCATCTATGTCGTTGATGTAAATTAGAAAGAGAATTGGTCCTAGTACCGATCCCTGGGGTACCCCACTACTTACATTGGTCCATTTAGATGCCTTACCGTTTATGACTACTCTTTGCTTTCTGTCACTGAGCCAATTTTCTATCCATTTCAACACACCGTCTTGTATTCCATGCGCTTTTAGTTTTAGCAGTAAACGTTTGTGGGGAACTTTGTCAAAGGCCTTTTGAAAATCAAGCTATATAATATCTACAGCTTTACTCTCATCGTAGAGGTTGAGGATATCGTGGAAGAAGTCTAAGAGGTTTGTTAAACAGGAACGTTTTTTACGAAAGCCGTGTTGAGTATCTTTAAGTAAGTTATTTGCCTCTAAGTGATTTACGAGTCTGTCTCTTATGACCGTTTCTAGCATTTTACATACAATTGAGGTTTAGCTAATTGGACGATAGTTACTGGGTAGGGATTTGCTGCCTTTTTTTAATATCGGTGTTACGTTGGCTAGCTTCCACTGATCAGGCATAGTCCCAGACTGCAAGGACTCATTGAATAGCAATGTCAGTGGTTTGGAGAGCTCATCCTTAGCTTCCTTTAGAACTCTAGGCGAGATTGTATCAGGTCCAGGCGTTTTATTTACCTTGAGTTTATCTAAACAATTCAATACTTCTCTCTCTGTAACGGTGATATTGCTTAGAACACCTGAATTATCAATCTGAATCGGCTATGGTGTAGGGATATCACTGAGGTCTTCGGTTGTAAAAACTGATGCAAAGAAGGTATTGAGGGCATTACTCATTTGTACTTCATCTTTGGTGTATTCTCCATTTTCATCGACTAACGGTCCAACAGTTGAAGTAACTACTTTTTTCTTTCTGATATAGAATTTCTATAGAATTATTTCGGGTTTGTTTTACTTTGATTCGCAACATGTAACTCCAGGGTCTTTTTACTTTGCTTAATTAACTTTTTGGCTTTGCGTCGTAGCTCTACAAATTTCACCCGTTCTTCGTCATTTTGTGAGGATTTTAATCTATCATTAGCAAATTTTTTAACAAGCAGACAGTCTGAAATATCTTTATTCCACCATTTGGGCTGATCATTATGGCCTGGACGCCCTATTTTCGATGGTATGCAGTCTTGCACTGCCTTAAGGTAAGTGGTTGTGAAACACTCCCAAGATGTATTTATGTCGTTATTGTTAGTCAGAAAGCTCCAGTCAGTTTCTTTAAGCTTTGATTTAAGTTTATGAAAATTTGCTTTCTTGAAATTAGGGAAATGCTGCTATTTGATTTGTTACTAGTAAACTTTAAAGTGAAAGTTATCGTACGATGGTCGCTGTTACTGAATTCATCACCAACATTCAAATTCTCTATTAATTCTTCTTTTGTTGCGAGTACAAGGTCAAGCACATTATTACCACGGGTCGGTCGGAGATTGTACAAATTGAAAAAGTGAACTCTCTTGCAAGTTAGCATAGAGGTCGTGTCCAGAGTGTGAAGTAAGAATATCGCCCCATTTAGTCACGGGTAAGTTGAAATCGCCAAGAATTACGGTATCTTGTATGTTAGTTATTTCTGCAATTTGTTCATAAATTTCACTGTCAGTTTGCACTGATTGAGCTGGGGGTCTGTATAATAAAGCTATTGTTATTTTAGTTCCTCGTTTATTATTTAATAGTACGTAAGATATGTCTATATTCGCAATTTGAGGTTTTGACATTAAGACGGGATTAAGACTTTCCTTTATAAAAAACAGAACTCTTCCATTTCTATTGATCCGACTTTTCTCAAACATTGTATAACCAGGAAGCGTATATTCGGCTAAAAAGTCTCTGTCTTCCGTATTTAACCAAGACTCTGTAATGCCGATTATATCATAATGTTCTGTAAACACGATTTCCTGTAGATATGAAAATTTATTGCGTATGCTACGAGCATTTACATAAAACACCTTAAGAGTATTAGAGTTGGATGTTACTGATTGTGTGAGAGAGAGAGAGAGAGAGAGAGAGAGAGAGAGAGGGGGGGGGGGGAGAGAGACATAAATAAATAGAGCCAGTTAGATAGAGTTCGTGAATGATTGAGAGAACAAGTGAATAAATGAGAGAGAGAGAGAGAGAGAGAGAGGGGGGGGAGAGAGAGAGAGACATAAATAAATAGAGCCAGTTAGATAGAATTCGTGAATGATTGAGAGAACAAGTGAATAAATGAGAGAGAGAGAGAGAGCGAGAGAGAGAGAGAGAGAGAGAGCGAGAGAGAGAGGGGGGGGGGGAGAGAGAGAGACATAAATAAATAGAGCCAGTTAGATAGAATTCGTGAATGATTGAGAGAACAAGTGAATAAATGAGAGAGAGAGAGAGAGCGAGAGAGAGAGAGAGAGAGAGCGAGAGAGAGAGAGGGGGGGGGGAGAGAGAGAGACATAAATAAATAGAGCCAGTTAGATAGAGTTCGTGAATGATTGAGAGAACAAGTGAATAAATGAGAGAGAGAGAGAGAGAGAGAGAGAGAGAGAGAGAGAGAGAGAGAGAGAGAGAGAGAGAGAGAGAGAGCAGTTTACCCGTAATGACTTTAACACGCCCATAAACCACACTTGACCTTCAAACACAATATATAAAATCCACTCCTAAAAATACTACCCTGTTAATTAAGCTAACCCAAACAGTTCTCTCTGTCATGTTGATATTATTATCCTGTTTGTTTATAGATCTTGACTATATATTTACTTAGACAAGGTACCGTACTGCCATTACCATTTATTTAGCTTAGTAATGTCCTGTTTTCATCGAAATCTTAATACTCGAATTTAAATGATAAGTTGACGGATATTTTCATTATCATTCACCTACCATACAGATGATGTTAATCAGTTTAATTTGTTATATATTGGTATTCTCCATAACCATACAACGCCACTAAAACACAAATATACATGAACAAACAAATATTAATATAAACAAAAAATCTATCTATCTATCTATATGCTCAGGCTCAATCCCCATTTTGGGGGTAGCCGACTCAAGACAGAGCAACAACAGGGAAAACACAAAAACAACATAAAACAAAAAATAAACACAGATAAAAAAACACAAACTCACACACATCCAGGTCACCCAGGAGAAGACCCAGAGACCAGGGTTACCAAGGTCGCTCCAGCACTCCCCCGGCCCCTGACCACCCGGAGAGGTTCCGATCTCGGCAGGCAGACATGCAGCGGAGCCAAAGCCACAAGCCCTCCCACCACACTTCCAGGCACACCCTTCATATTAATCGTCTCCCCGGGCCAGGCGCCTGATGGACTATTATCTAGTCCAAATTGCGCCCGACCCCTTACTCCAAATGACCACGTGTTCACTCAACTATTCACAAGCATTCTCCATTCACTCCTGTCCACCACTTCCCCTGCCTGATCTATAGTCATTCCTCTATCATCCAAAGCCTTTCTTACACAGTCTCTCCATCTCAATGGGGGTCTTCCTGCCCTTCTATCTCCCCTTGTACCTGACTCACATATTCTCTTTGTAAGCCTTTCATCTCCCATTCGTTCAACATGACCATACCAGCTCAGCACCCTTCTGTCCACTCTGGCTGACAAATGTTCCTGCTGCCCCACTCTCCTACGTATCTCTTCATTCCTCAATCTGTCTCTACGAGTAACTCCACACATACTCCTCAAGCAGCTCATCTCCATCACATCCAGCCCTCTTTTCTCCTTTTTCTTCAGAGCCCATGTCTCAGCCCCATACATCACTGTTGGCACAACAATTCCTTGATACAGTGCACTTTTTACTTTCACTCCGAGATTTCTCGTCTTCCACATACTTCCCATTGCTCCGAAAACCTTCCTTCCTTCACACACTCTCTGTTTTACCTCCACTTCCATACCTCAACTCCTGCTTATCGTTCCTCCTAGATATTTAAAACACTCTACTTGTTCCAATATTTCCCCATCCAGCCTCACATCTAGATTCACCCTATGCTCTCCCCTATTACACACCATTACTTTACTTTTATTGACGTTCACCTTCAGTTTCCTCCTTCCACAAACCACACCAAACTCTTTGACTACCCGCTGCAGTTTCTCATCAGAATCCGCCACCAATGCTGTGTCATCAGCGAACAGCAACTGATTCAACTCCCAATCAAAAAATATGTACACACTTTCATATTCCTTTCGCTTCAACGTTCACTCTCTTGCCGTTTCCAATGCAGAGTAGCCTTATAAAAAATCTGGATATTTTTATGTCTTGCTGGCTACCACCAGACAGTTTTATTATGTATAGGAGTGACAACGGCAGGTATCAAACGAAAGGCAAGTCCATTAATTTGAGTCTTTATTATTGTATACGCAAAGCTAATATCGTGGTTTATAGTTCAAATTATGTCTGAAAGTTATAAGGCCAAACCAATGCTATTTAATGTTAATTATTTTGATTACTTTTCATATATATTCTAGTCTTCACAAAAAATTGCTCCGGTTTGACACCCTGAACTGTGACAGAACTGAATGAAGTAATTATATAAAGGAATTCGTTATTTTAGTTATCGAAGGGTGATAATACTTTATAGATTTGTTTATGAATTTCATCGGAAATGGTATACACATAGGAGTATTTGTGTTCTACCTACCTAATAATGGTATACACATAGGAGTATTTGTGTTCTACCTACCTAATAATGGTATACACATAGGAGTATTTGTGTTCTACCTACCTAATAATGGTATACACATAGGAGTATTTGTGTTCTACCTACCTAATAATGGTATACACATAGGAGTATTTGTGTTCTACCTACCTAATAATGGTATACACATAGGAGTATTTGTGTTCTACCTACCTAATAATGGTATACACATAGGAGTATTTGTGTTCTACCTACCTAATAATGGTATACACATAGGAGTATTTGTGTTCTACCTACCTAATATTGGTATACACATAGGAGTATTTGTGTTCTACCTACCTAATAATGGTATACACATAGGAGTATTTGTGTTCTACCTACCTAATAATGGTATACACATAGGAGTATTTGTGTTCTACCTACCTAATAATGGTATACACATAGGAGTATTTGTGTTCTACCTACCTAATAATGGTATACACATAGGAGTATTTGTGTTCTACCTACCTAATAATGGTATACACATAGGAGTATTTGTGTTCTACCTACCTAATAACAAATGGTATACACATAGGAGTATTTGTGTTCTACCTACCTAATAACTAATGGTATACACATAGGAGTATTTGTGTTCTACCTACCTAATAACAAATTATACTTTAGCTGCCAATATATAGGTACTATTTGTACAGACTATTTTACTATATCTAACGTCAGACTATAATATTTTAGTGTTGCTGCCAACATACTATATATTCATCTTAGCTAAAACCGACTATTTTACGGTAGTTTATCATTTGACTAATTGCTATACAGTAGTTACCAACATACTATTTCATTATAAATACCATTAGATAATTGTATTAAGTCAGTATAACTATTGCCAGGGAGTAGCTACGAACGAATCGCCTTCAAGCAGTTTTGTCGTTTGTCAAAAGGCAAGCCTCTCTCCACCCGCGCCTCTGTCATCAAATTTAGAGACGTACAGGATTGGCTACTTCGGTCAGCACTTATCAACAGATAATCCGTATGACTCCGGGACGTTGTATTTGACTTTTTATCCCATTTCTTTTCACTGTAATGATACGGTTAACCTCTTGTCAGGGAAATGGTTGATTTTCCCCCCAGAGTATCCTTCTTTTTAGTGCACTGTTAACAGGCATGATGAGCTGCCCAACAAATACACTAATTGATTCTACCTTCCATCACATTATGTCATATTAAGGAAACAGGAACAATGTTATGAATCCCTTGGCAGCTAATTTCTCGATACTAATGGACAAATATGAAACTACTATATTTCTGCATCATATTAGGTCCAATTTTATATAATTAGCACCATATTTCACTATACAATCTTTAAAATAACTGATGAATATAGATGGGAACTTTGTAATTTACCGTCAGTTGAAAAGAAACAGAGTATAGTATATTTCAGCTATTGTCACACAATTTTACTCATATAGTTTAATCGTAGCTACCATCAAACTATTTTATTCCTAGTGAAGGTGTGAAGGAATTAAAGAGGTGATGGTACTAGTGGTTACAAGTGGCACTGTTTACTGGCACTGGTTCGGGGCTCTGTTGTGCCAAGACTCACTCTAATACAACGATTGTGGCACTTCATCCAAGGTTAACTAACACCCCCGCCATCACCCTCACCCACTCCCCCTCTCTCACTCACTATCTACCTCTATAGTGGCTACAAATATTATTGTTTACACGTTTTGAATTGCTATTGTTAGTTAGTTATATTTATCTATCTATTCGATCTCGTCTATTTCAACTTCTTGTTTTTAGTTTTTTTTTTCTTACCTTTTTATATTTGTTGTTTCTTCCTTCTTCTTTATCATGTACTCGCCACAGACTGTTGGTGTATACTGTATCGTACGGTATATAAACATTATAAGAACTATCCGGCTGGCCCTTGTTTAAACTAATCAAGGTCAGACTCACCCGAGTTTGACTGACATATCCCAACCAGTTTTCACCATTGTATATTTGTGTTCTAGTGTACGCCCATACCTTACACCGAGTGTTCACTTGCTGTGAAGTTTATGTATTTACATGACCTTCAGCCGCAATGCTCCACAAAATGTTTGGCCTTGAATTGAGATATATATACTGTACATATATAAAATAAAATACGACAACAACATTGTGAAGAGGAAGGTGTAGATGGTGAGGGTCAGGGAAGGGGGCTGCGCTCCCTTCCAACTTCAGACTTAATGCACTGTACTACAATTTACTTCTATAACTCCTTCAATCGCTTTAATCTTGGCTATAAATACAATGCCACGTGTGGGTGTGGATGTGTGTGTGTATTCATATTCATAATTGTATTCATAATTGTAGTTTGACAGGAATTGAGTTTTTGGCTCGTATTGTCCCGCTTCCTAGACATTATTATCAATTTCAATTACCCATCTACTTGCTCAATGGAGATGGTAACCGCCGGTTATGTCTCAGAAAACCTTCATCAACCTGAGCGAGATTTGAACCCCGGTCTGCTGGGTTGCAGGAAGAGACGGTACCACTGAGCTAGCCGCGCAGCTAGCTGTGTGTGTGTGTGTGTGTGTGTGTGTGTGTGTGTGTGTGTGTAAAGGGTCATGTATGTGTGTGCGTGTATATGTGTAGCCTAAGTGTGCGTGTGTGTATAATAGAAAGAGAGAAAGGATGTGTATGTTTGTGTTTGGAAATAGCCATGTGTGTGCGTGTATGTTTGTGTGTAAGTATGTGTGTTTGGAGCGGGTCGTGTGTGTGTGTGTGTGTGTATGTGTTGTGTGTTCAAGTGTTGTGTGTTGTGTGTTCAAGTGTTGTGTGTGTTTGTGTTGTGTGTGTGTGTGTTGTGTGTTCAAGTGTTGTATGTTGTGTTCAAGTGTTGTATGTTGTGTTCAAGTGTTGTATGTTGTGTTCAAGTGTTGTATGTTGTGTTCAAGTGTTGTGTGTGTTTGTGTTGTGTGTGTTGTGTGTTCAAGTGGTGTGTGTTGTGTGTTCAAGTGTTGTGTGTGTTTGTGTTGTGTGTTCAAGTGGTGTGTGTTGTGTGTTCAAGTGTTGTGTGTGTTTGTGTTGTGTGTTAAAGTGTTGTGTGTGTATGTGTTGTGTGTTCAAGTGTTGTGTGTGTTTGTGTATGTGTTGTGTGTTGTGTGTTCAAGTGTTGTGTGTTGTGTGTTCAAGTGTTGTGTGTGTTTGTGTTGTGTGTTCAAGTGTTCTGTGTGTATGTGTTGTGTGTTTAAGTGTTGTGTGTGTTTGTGTTGTGTGTTCAAGTGTTGTGTGTGTGTGTGTTTGTGTTGTGTGTTCAAGTGTTGTGTGTGTGTGTTTGTGTTGTGTGTTCAAGTGTTGTGTGTGTGTGTGTTTGTGTTGTGTGTTCAAGTGTTGTGTGTGTTTGTGTTGTGTGTTCAAGTGTTGTGTGTGTATGTGTTGTGTGTTCAAGTGTTGTGTGTGTATGTGTTGTGTGTTCAAGTGTTGTGTGTATGTGTTGTGTGTTCAAGTGTTGTGTGTTCAAGTGTTGTGTGTGTATGTGTTGTGTGTTCAAGTGTTGTGTGTGTGTGTGTTTGTGTTGTGTGTTCAAGTGTTGTGTGTGTATGTGTTGTGTGTTCAAGTGTTGTGTGTTCAAGTGTTGTGTGTGTATGTGTTGTGTGTTCAAGTGTTGTGTGTGTGTTTGTGTTGTGTGTTCAAGTGTTGTGTGTGTATGTGTTGTGTGTTCAAGTGTTGTGTGTGTGTGTGTTGTGTGTTGTGTGTTCAAGTGTTGTGTGTGTATGTGTTGTGTGTTCAAGTGTTGTGTGTTCAAGTGTTGTGTGTGTATGTGTTGTGTGTTCAAGTGTTGTGTGTGTGTGTGTTTGTGTTGTGTGTTCAAGAGTTGTGTGTATGTGTTGTGTGTTCAAGTGTTGTGTGTGTGTGTGTTTGTGTTGTGTGTTCAAGTGTTGTGTGTGTATGTGTTGTGTGTTCAAGTGTTGTGTGTGTGTGTGTTGTGTGTTGTGTGTTCAAATGTTGTGTGTGTTTGTGTTGTGTGTTCAAGTGTTGTGTGTGTATGTGTTGTGTGTTCAAGTGTTGTGTGTATGTGTGTTGTGTGTTGTGTGTTCAAGTGTTGTGTGTTCAAGTGTTGTGTGTGTGTTGTGTGTTCAAGTGTTGTGTGTGTGTGTGTTTGTGTTGTGTGTTCAAGTGTTGTGTGTGTGTATGTGTTGTGTGTTCAAGTATTGTGTGTGTGTGTGTGTTGTGTGTTCAAGTGTTGTGTGTGTTTGTGTATGTGTTGTGTTTGTGTTGTGTGTTCAAGTGTTGTGTGTGTGTGTGTTGTGTATTGTGTGTTCAAGTGTTGTGTGTGTTTGTGTATGTGTTGTGTTTGTGTTGTGTGTTCAAGTGTTGTGTGTGTGTATGTGTTGAGAGTGTGTGTGTGTGTGTGTTACGTATGTGTGTATATTTTAGGGTATGAAGTGTGTTATAACCGCCAAAGTAATTACAATAATCTTCCAACGGATGTAAACAGGGATAGTCCACAAACCCCCGCCTCGCACCATACAAGGTAAAGCTACACTGTCAAGCTAATGTTAGGGGGAGATGGGCAGCTTTTATGATCCCTCTTCTTCCTCGTGTTTAGTCCCATTAGTTTTCAGACTTTATGACCTTCGGCTCATTAGTTTGGCGATTTTAAGACCTTTCGCCCCATTTTGTTGTCAATAGTAAGACTTTTCTTGTCATTAAGGTGTCGATTTTGTCCTGGAGAGCGATAGCGAGCCTGTAATTTATGAAGACAATTTTTCTATCGAAAAATGTACACATTTATCTTGAAGGAGGGTCTTGGGAGGTGTTATTTTAAGCTTGATGGAGGTCTAGGAACTATAGAAATGATAAACAAATATAAAAAGGATGAAATAAATACGGCCATCTGCCCTTAACATCTGATAGTCAAGAGGCTCCACACATAGCCTACAGGTAAACACAAACTATCAACATGGATACGTAGATGGAAACACTGGTTATGTAACACACTAGTATAACTAGGCTCATAATAATGAACACAATACATATAAAATAACAATTATAATGAGAACACCAATAACAATAATTGAAATAACAACAAGCAATGGAAATAATAATAATAATAATAATAATTATAATTATAATTATAATAATAATAATGATGATAATAATAAGAGGATATTTTGCAGAAATTGTGAAAAAGTTTGTGTGAGGCTATTCTCTAATGGCTTCCTTCCGCGGTGGCTAGTTTGCGTGAGGCTATTCTCTAATGGCTTCCTTCCGCGGTGGCTAGTTTGTGTGAGGCTATTCTCTAATGGCTTCCTTCCGCGGTGGCTAGTTTGTGTGAGGCTATTCTCTAATGGCTTACTTCCGCGGTGGCTAGTTTGTGTGAGGCTATTCTCTAATGGCTTCCTTCCGTGGTGGCTAGTTTGTGTGAGGCTATTCTCTAATGGCTTCCTTCCGCGGTGGCTAGTTTGTGTGAGGCTATTCTCTAATGGCTTCCTTCCGTGGTGGCTAGTTTGTGTGAGGCTATTCTTTAATGGCTTCCTTCCGCGGTGGCTAGTTTGTGTGAGGCTATTCTCTAATGGCTTCCTTCCGTGGTGGCTAGTTTGTGTGAGGCTATTCTCTAATGGCTTCCTTCCGTGGTGGCTAGTTTGTGTGAGGCTATTCTTTAATGGCTTCCTTCCGCGGTGGCTAGTTTGTGTGAGGCTATTCTCTAATGGCTTCCTTCCGTGGTGGCTAGTTTGTGTGAGGCTATTCTCTAATGGCTTCCTTCCGTGGTGGCTAGTTTGTGTGAGGCTATTCTCTAATGGCTTCCTTCCGCGGTGGCTAGTTTGTGTGAGGCTATTCTCTAATGGCTTCCTTCCGCGGTGGCTAGTTTGTGTGAGGCTATTCTCTAATGGCTTCCTTCCGCGGTGGCTAGTTTGTGTGAGGCTATTCTAATGGCTTCCTTCCGCGGTGGCTAGTTTGTGTGAGGTTATTCTCTAATGGCTTCCTTCCGCGGTGGCTAGTTTGTGTGAGGCTATTCTTTAATGGCTTCCTTCTGCGGTGGCTAGTTTGTGTGAGGCTATTCTAATGGCTTCCTTCCGTGGTGGCTAGTTTGTGTGAGGCTATTCTCTAATGGCTTCCTTCCAAGGTGGCTAGTTTGTGTGAGGCTATTCTCTAATGGCTTCCTTCCGCGGTGGCTGGTTTGTGTGAGGCTATTCTCTAATGGCTTCCTTCCGCGGTGGCTAGTTTGTGTGAGGCTATTCTCTAATGGCTTCCTTCTGCGGTGGCTAGTTTGTGTGAGGCTATTCTCTAATGGCTTCCTTCCGCGGTGGCTAGTTTGTGTGAGGCTATTCTCTAATGGCTTCCTTCCGCGGTGGCTAGTTTGTGTGAGGCTATTCTAATGGCTTCCTTCCGCGGTGGCTAGTTTGTGTGAGGCTATTCTCTAATGGCTTCCTTCCGCGGTGGCTAGTTTGTGTGAGGCTATTCTCTAATGGCTTCCTTCCGCGGTGGCTAGTTTGTGTGAGGCTATTCTCTAATGGCTTCCTTCCGCGGTGGCTAGTTTGTGTGAGGCTATTCTCTAATGGCTTCCTTCCGCGGTGGCTAGTTTGGTTGTTTATTGAGAGAGTGAGAGTGAGAGAGAGTTAGAGTACAAAGTACAAAGGAGTACAAAGGAGTACAAAGGAAATCAAGCAACAACAGATCTAGTGACCCTTCTAGGTTGCTTGTCCTCCAAAACACTGAGGATCAAGTGTCCAAACAGTGGTTTAGAGTGGGTAAGGGAACATTGGAAAGGGAACTACTGCCCTGCCACTAACGTGGCAGGACTAGGAAGTTAGTAGGGGACATATGGGTTAGTAACTGAGGGGAGGATAAAGTTATTCATTTACAAACGCAGTCAGTCGCGGGTTTGATGCGAGATATTTGTCTAGGCGGAATTTAAATGAATCAACGGTGCTGCAGTCTATAACGTCTCGGGGAAGCCCATTCCACAAGTTGACAACTCGATTGAAGAAGAAATTCTTAGATTCGTTCGAGTTAAAAGATTTACCAATAATTTTGCAACCGTTTCCCCGCGTGTAATTAGATTGGTCGATAGTGAAGTACTTACTACAGTTCATATTGTCGATGCCTTTGATGATTTTGAACACTTGAATTAAGTCGCCTCTTAATCTGCGCTGGGTTAAAGGAAATAGATTTAATTCTCTAAGACGCTCTTCGTATGGTTTGTTCTTTAGGCTAGGTATCATTTTGGTAACTCTACGTTGAACTCGTTCTAGCTTGTTTATATCTTTTTGGTAATAAGGGCACCAGGATTGAACGCAGTATTCCAGAAGAGGGCGGACTAAGGAATTGTAAAGAGTTAGGATAACTTCTTTGGATTTATGCTCAAATGACCTGCCTATAAAGCCAATTATTTTGTTTGCCTTCTTAACAACTTCTGAACATTGTTGACTCGGTTTAGGTTACTCGATATTGTTACTCCCAGATCAGTTTCTCTGTTTACATTCTTAAGCTGAGTGCCATTCATCGAATAGTTTGCTTTCTCATTTAGGTATCCGACATGTAGTACTTTACATTTATCCGCATTGAAACTCATTTGCCAAATTTGGGCCCAACATGACAATTTATCTAGATTGTGTTGCATATCGTCAACTTGTTCTTTTGAGAGTACGCTATTTGCAATTTTTGTATCGTCAGCAAATTTTGAGATTGTGCAGGTGAGACCCTCATCTATGTCGTTGATGTAAATTAGAAAGAGAATTGGTCCTAGTACCGATCCCTGGGGTACCCCGCTACTTACATTGGTCCATTTAGATGCCTTACCGTTTATGACTACCCTTTGCTTTCTGTTGCTGAGCCAATTTTCTATCCATTTCAACACACCGTCTTGTATTCCATGCGCTTTTAGTTTTAGCAGTAAACGTTTGTGGGGAACTTTGTCAAAGGCCTTTTGAAAATCAAGGTATATAATATCTACAGCTTTACTCTCATCGTAGAGGTTGAGGATATCGTGGAAGAAGTCTAAGAGGTTTGTTAAACAGGAACGTTTTTTACGAAAGCCGTGTTGAGTATCTTTAAGTATGTTATTTTCCTCCAAGTGATTTACGAGTCTGTCTCGTATGACCGTTTCTAGCATTTTACATACAACTGAGGTTAAGCTAATTGGACGATAGTTACTGGGTAGGGATTTGCTGCCTTTTTTGAATATCGGTGTTACGTTGGCTAGCTTCCACTGATCAGGCATAGTTCCAGACTGCAAGGATTTATTGAATAGTAATGTCAGTGGTTTGGAGAGCTCATTCTTAGCTTCCTTTAGAACTCTAGGCGAGATTGTATCAGGTCCTGGCGTTTTATTTACCTTGAGTTTATCTAAACAATTCAATACTTCTCTCTCTGTAACGGTGATATTGCTTAGAACATCTGAATTATCAATCTGAATCGGCGATGGTGTAGGGATATCACTGAGGTCTTCTGTTGTAAAAACTGATGCAAAGAAGGTATTGAGGGCATTACTCATTTGTACTTCGTCTTTGGTGTATTCTCCTTTTTCATCGACTAACGGTCCAACAGTTGAAGTAACTACTTTTTTCTTTCTGATATAACTATAGAATTCTTTCGGGTTTGTTTTACTTTGATTCGCAATATGTAACTCTAAGGTCTTTTTACTTTGCTTAATTAACTTTTTGGCTTTGCGTCGTAGCTCTACAAATTTCACCCGTTCTTCGTCATTTTGTGAGGATTTTAATCTATCATTAGCACATTTTTTAGCAAGCAGGCAGTTTGAAATATCTTTATTCCACCATTTGGGCTTATTATTATGGCCTGGACGCCGTATTTTCGATGGTATGCAGTCTTGCACTGCTTTTAGGTAAGTGGTTTCGAATAACTTCCAAGATGTATTTATGTCGTTATTGTTAATTAAAAAGCTCCAGTCAGTTTCTTTAAACATAGCTCTAAGTTTATGGAAGTTTGCTTTCTTGAAATTAGGGACTTTTTCGATGCTACTATTTGGTTCGTTACTAGTAAACTTTAAAGTGAAAGTTATCGTACGATGGTCGCTGTTACTGAATTCATCACCAACATTCAAATTCTCTATCAATTCTTCTTTTGTTGCAAGTACAATGTCAAGAACGTTATTACCACGGGTCGGCATTCGAACAAATTGATAAAGCGAACTCTCTTGCAAGTTCGTATACAAGTCATGTCCGGAGTGTGAAGTAAGAGTATCGCCCCACTTGGTCACAGGTAAATTAAAGTCGCCAAAAATTACGGTATCTTGTGAGTTACTTACATCTGCAATTTGTTCGTAAATTTCTCGGTCAGTTTGCACTGATTGAGCTGGAGGTCTGTATATTAACGCAAGTATTATTTTTGTACCTTTATTATTCTTTATTAGCACAAAAGATGTGTCGACGTTCACAATTTGAGGTTTTGACACGAGGGTCGGGTTAAGACTTTCTTTGATATAAAATAAAACGCCACCTCCATTTTTATTTATTCGGCTGTTCTCAAACATTACATAACCGGGAAGTGAATACTCTGCTAAAAAGTCTCTATCTTGTGTATTGAGCCAAGATTCTGTTATGCCAATCACATCATAATTTTCTGTAAACACTAGTTCCTCTAAATCTGAAAATTTATTGCGTATGCTACGAGCGTTTGCATAGAAAACCTTTAAAGTTGCGGTTTTAGAACTCGCAGATCGTTCTTTCATCGAATTTTTGGTTCTGGTCGGATCTACATTTACATTCATGGCTGTCCTCGGTCCTCGGTCGTTATCCCTGACGGTTTTGAATTTGGGTCGTGTTGGTGGAGCTTTATCCAAATTCGCGGTTCTTGACGGATTAGTATTTAATTCCTTTGTAGATTGCCGTCCTCGCTGTCTTCGGTCCTCCTTCCTGGTTGTCCTGTGCTGAGTCGATTTCTTCTCCGAAAATCCTTCACCGCATCGTTGAGAAGATGCCCAAAACGCGCTGCTCCCACCTGGTTCAGATGAACTCCATCATCCGAAAACAAATAGTCATCGTAGTAGAAATTGTCCCAGGTGTCGACGAATCCCACGTTCTCCTTCCTGCAGAGGTTTGCTAGACAACGATTTGTGCTGGTGGCTATGTTGTAAAATCGGCTCTCTACACCGAGCCGGGGGACGATTCCTGAGACGATGATCCTTGATGACTTCTCCTTAAACGACTTGATCAGCTGCTGGTACTTTAAAAGCAAATCTTCCGACCGGGTTCGCTGTATATCGTTGGATCCAACGTGGATGACGTACATTGTATTTGCAGGGGCCAGCTTTGATACTTCGTCAACTGCTGCAACTACGTCATCCACACCACCACCAGGGATACAAAAACGCTTCCTGGTCTTAGGTGCCCTGGCGCAAAACTCTGTGAGCTGACCACGTATCATCGAGTCTCCCACGAGCCGGACTTCTTCTATTTCCTCTTCGTCATCTGAGTCTGCGTGATGAGTGAGTGGGTGAGTGTGTGTGTGTGTGTGTCTTACAAGTAGTTACAAAGAATAGATATCTCAAAGACCTCGCTGCCCATTCCGGGGAGTTTTTCGAAGTGGAAAGAGATATATTGTGGAGAGCACTGTATTCACTGCAGAGTGTACACAATATCGTCTACTCTCTTCTTGAACTGCTCTACTGAAGAACTATTTACAACCTTTGAAGGAAGTTTGTTTCAGGTAGAACATATCTTAGGCTATATGTGAATAAGTTACCACATACGCTAGTGCTGAACCTCTACAATTCTAACTTCCAGCCATGGTTTTGTGTTGTATTCCGATTAAGGGCAAACACTGTTAAAATCCACGTTGTCAAACTCATTAAGTGGGGATGGGCCGGTTTTCTGGACCACTTTCTCCCTCATGTTTAGCCCCATTAGTTAGTCGATTTTAAGACCTTTCACCCCATTTCTTCGTCAATATTTAGACCTTTCGTGCTATTTAGGTGTCGATTTTTTCCCTGGCGAACGATAGTGAGCCTGTAATGTTGGAAGAACCGGCCCTCGGCCGGGAAATTTTTCTACCGAAAAATGTACAAATTAATCTAGAAGGGGGATCCATAGGATGTTTTTTGTTTTAATTTGATGGAGGTCTAGGGAGGAAACTAGAAAAATAATGAATACATGCAAAAGTTGCCCAAAAAGTGAACCATCCCCCCTAAAGTATTAGAAAGACTTCAATGAGTTAACCTCGTAGTTAATGCGTTTCCAACGAAAATATACCAAGAGCTCTCAACCTCTCCTCACAGCTCAGTCTTCTTAACAATGGAATATGGTTTGTAGCAAAAGCTTGGATTCTTTTTAGTCGCTCTATATCTTTCGAGTGCTGGAGACTTTTGAGCGTGGAGACTAGAATTGAACAGCATATTCTATAGGAGCCGTACCAAAGCATTGAACAGTATAAGGGCTATCTCCTATGTTCTATATTGGAACAGTGTCTTAAGGGGACAGTGGTTATTTTTTAGGTCTATTTATTTACATAATCATATATTATTTAGTTTCCTCCCTAGATATCCATCAAACTTTTAAAAACATCCATTAGATCCCCCTTCGAGATAAATTTGTAAAAATTTTCGGTAGAAAAATATCACGACCGAAGGCCGCTGCCTCTACAATTACAGGCTCGCTATCGCTCGCCAGGAAAATAATCGACACCTAATGGGCACGAAAGGTCTTAAAACTTACAAAGAATGGGAAGAAAGGTCTTAAAATCGACAAACTAATGGGGCAAACGTCTTAAGGGGAGGTCTCCACTTGAGGGATTTTTTTCTTGACCCCTTTCTCCCTCATGGTTAGTCTCATTGCTTTTGAGATTTTAAGATGTCTGCCCCATTAATTTGGTGATTTTAAGAATTTCCGCCCCATTCTGTCAATTTTAAGACCTTTCGTGCAATTTAGGTGTCGATTTTATCCTGGCGAGCGATAGCGAGCCTGTAATTTAAGAGTAACCGGCCTTTGGCCGGGAAATTTTTCTACCGAAAAATGTACAAATTTATCTTGAAAGGGGGTCAAGGGGGTGACATTTTAAGATTGCTGGAGGAGTAGGAAACAAACTAGAAACCTCCCCTTAACATTTCAAAACTAATGGGGATAAACATAAGGAAGAAAGGGGACTGTAATGCCCTCGCAAAAATCCCGCCACCCAAATACTCTGCTACCGAGTTGACGTTTGGGATAGTGTAAAATAGTCATGATGGTGAAGTCTAAGAAACTCATCACGTGAAAATATCCACGAGACTATCAACCTGGTTCTTTCAAGGAGAACTAAAGTTACTAACCTATTACGTCCGAGGTGGCAGAGTAGGTTAGCGCGAGGACCTGGGGTGACTGGACCTACTGAGGTCACTAACCACGGTTCGAATCCCCGCGCCGGCTGGAGATTTTCGGGGGGTTAAATTCCCTACGTTCACCCGACATTTCAGGGACCATAAAAACGGGCAATCTCCCCTTAATATTAATATTATTGCGATATGACCGGGCCGGGCCACTATCCTGGGTCAGTAGTGCAGCAATCCAACACCAAATCAACTACACCATAATATTTTTGGGGGTGTCTTCTTTGCTTCAATGCACTAGTTGGAACATTTAAATAACTGCTAATCAAAATACCAATACAAAAATACAATCAGTCACTTCCAGAGCCTTGAAAATTCCCAATAATTGTGTGATTTGGGATTTGTTTGGCCGATAGGCATAATTTCGTACTTGTCCAAGTTTAGTGGCATCTGCCTTGTCTCAGACCATCCACCCAGTCTGTTGAGAGTGAGTGAGTGAGTGAGCGAGTGAGTGAGTGAGTGCGAGTACGTGAGTGAGCAGTTGGATGTGTTACAGAGATCTAGCAACATTCATTAGAAAATTCTTATCCAACTCTAAATCAAATACAAAAATGAGTAAGATAAACTAAAGTTGACAATATACTTAACTTTTGTCCAATGTCATAATAAAAACACGTGGTATAAATAGTGTACAGTCTGCCTAATAAGTCATGTCTCGGCACCAAGTATATTTTCATCAATAATTGGTACCAGAATATTTAAACTGTATTTATTAATTTCGAGTGAGATATACAAACATGATCCTACACTTATCCACCCTATTCAACATCTGACAGACATAAATACAGCACAGAGCTAGGCAAACTTAATGACAGCTGAGACATGACTTATTAGCACCACCGTAGACAGATTCTTTCTTCATACCACTCTCCAATAAATTCAGAAATATTTATTGGCATCCATGGCAGCCTTGAAACAGCTTGTGACGAGTGCATGAATGAGTGCTGTGCCCGATGCCATCTATTGGACCCTTATATATGCATCTACACCTATGAATGAGTGCTGTGCCCGATGCCATCTATTGGACCCTTATATATGCACCTACACCTATGAATGAGTGCTGTGCCCGATGCCATCTATTGGACCCTTATATATGCACCTACACCTATGAATGAGTGCTGTGCCCGATGCCATCTATTGGACCCTTATATATGCACCTACACCTATGTACACACTACACAGAAAGTACAAAGAATTTACATCCGGCTAAAAATAACAACAATAACACTTTATAGTAAACATTGAGGTTATTCATTCCTCCCACCACACACACAGACTCTCTCTCTCTCTCTCTCTCTCTCTCTCTCTCTCTCTCTCTCTCTCTCTCTCTCGTGACCTAATTTGAGCATTGTGGGAGCGTTTGTTAGGATGGCGTGCGAGAGGATGTGTTTCTGCCGTGTTTTTGAAATCGTAAAAACAAATCAAGCAAAACCACTTAAAGCGTCACGCGATATTTGTCATTATTTTAGGATGCTTGAAACAAAGTGTCATTATGTAATTAGATGCTCTCTCTCTCTCTTTCTTTCTCTCTCCAGTATAAATTATTTAATATAACTTATATTTTTCAGCCTACTCGCCTAGTCCTTATAATGCTGGTCTTCTATTCAATATTTAAGAGGAATTTTTTCTTTCTCCCTCTCTCTTTATCACTTATAAAAGACAAGATAGTGGATTATCTAGAATCAAACAAGTTGATCAGAGATAGCCAACATTGCTTTAGGTCCAGTAAGTCTTGCCTGACAAATCTGATTGAATTTTATAACAGACTAAATCACTAAATATAATCAATTTGGACTTCCAAAAGGCATTTGATAAAGTACCACACGGAAAACTGTTGAAAGCATTATAAATGATAGGCATCAAAGCAAATATCCATGCCTGAATAAAAAGTTGGTTAACAAACAGAAGGCAGAGAGTGGTAATAAACGGAGTAGAATCTGACTGGGAGCCTGTCTATAATGGAGTGCCTCAGGGATCAGTCCTGGGCCCAGTTCTGTTTCTTGTCTATATGATATTAATATAGGACTACATAATACCTCTGTTGGGGAAATTGTAGACACCAATCGAGCAGAGCAATTCCCAGGGGAGTCCTCATTGACATGTGATAAGGAGTTACTGGAACTCCTGTTTTATTTGTCTGGCTTCTGTTTGTTTGTGTCTCACCTACACAGAGAGTAATCCAGCTAGCTCTCACAAACACCTTCTCCGATTAATTTAATTACACTAAACAAGCATACCACACTTCTTTCCAATACATCCAAAAAACTTAAAATGGTGAGTCATTCTTTCAACTTTGGGGAGACACTTGTTGCAGGCAGCTTTGCCTTTTGTCTCCTTCATACACATCGACACAAAATCTCAAAGTTCGGTGATGACACAAAGATAGGAAAGTCAGTATTAACCGAAGAAGACTGAAACAAACTACAATCATATTTAAATATATTAGTCGAATGGTCAGGAAAGTGACAGATGCCATCAATGTTGATAAATGTGAGGTCTTACAAATCAATATTAAACAAAAAATAATAATAATAACATGTAGGTTGTACGAATACAAGATGAAAGATCAACCAATACAATCTACCGGTACTGCACTAGTTAAAGACTTGGGAGTACTAATATATTGTATAAAACCCTCAGAACAATGTGCAGCAGCTGCAAACAAAGCTAATACAGCATTGCAGTTTATTAAAAGAAAGTTTACTAATAAAAATGAAAACATTATAGTACCGTAATACAAAAGCATAGCGAGGCCCAATCTTGAATACGGTGTATAATTGTGTTTCCTTTTCTAAACAAAGACATTGAGAGACTCTAGTTAATACAGCGTAGAGCCACAAAGTTAATACCATTACTAAGGAATATATCATATTATGAAAGATTAAACATATATAATTTGTTCACACTTAGGAAAAGACAATTGAGAGGTCAATTGATCGAGTGTTTCAAGATATTAAATGGCTTTGACAAAAACCCTTTAATTAATCAATAATAGTTCATTAACTCGAGGATAAGAGATGAAAGTAAATAACCAGAATGGCCAAACTCGATGTCACAAAGCATTTTTTCACCTACAGTGTAGTCAACGAATGGAACAAATTGCCGGGGAACACGGTACAATGTAATACAATCCACGCATTCAAAAGGAATCTAGACATTAATTTCGAGGAGGATGGGGTTATATAAGTAAAAAAAAAAAAAAAAAAATAGGATAAGTATCAGTAGTAATAATTATTTTCCAAATTCGATCTTTACTACATATTTCCCGCCAGTATTGTGTTCATTCCCGCCAGTATTGTGTTCATTCTACTGGGGGCCTTATTTACCAGTTGTATTTCATGCCGACTCTTGGTCGGACTACCAGTGGTGGGTGTGGAGAGAACCGTATGCTTTGCTAGCCTTACATTGCACTTAGTAGCATTTTTTTTTTAGAGTTAAGTCCGTACTGCCTAGCAGGGGCCACAAGGTCTGTGCAGCCTATGTATCTATGTAATCTATGTAACTATATATTATATATATATATATATATATATATATATATATATATATATATATATATATATATAGCCTATATATATATATATATATATATATATATCTATATATATATATATATATATATATATATATATATATATAATAATATTATAATGTATGTGTGTATGTATGAGTGTGTAATAATAATAATAAACGGTTTCTTAAAGAATGGCAGCCTCATGAGCTGAAAATACACATTTTACAATTAGTGGATGAACATGAGATGTACAGATATGAAAATGGTAAGCTCAGTTTACAATGGGTGAGTATAATATACTTTACATTAAAACAAGAAATTAATACAATAATTATGCTAGTGCAAAATACAAATTATCATAAATTAACCATGAGAGTACCGTAAGTGATTTACAGTGCATATACAGTACACATTTATTTTACTCATATATATACAGAACATACATATATACGCATACGTGTGTGTGTGTGTGTGTGTGTTTGTGTGTGTATGTATGTTTGTGTGTGTGTGTGTATGTATGTATGTATGTATGTGTGTGTGAGGTATTCGTAAAGACTTGGGCAGTGTTCCGCTCTTCACTGGTCCTCAGTTGACCTTTAATGGAGAGAGTCAAGGGTCAAAGGTCATCCCACATGAGGGGGAGGAAAAGGAAGAGTGAAGGAGGAGGAAGAGGAAGAAGACAGGGAAGATTGAAAGAGGAGGAAGAACAGAGGAGAAGGAAGAAGGGAAGGAGGAGGAGGAGGATGAGGGGGCAGCAAAAGAAGAGGGGAAGGAGGAGGAAATGAAGCAAAAGAAGAGGGGAAGGAGGAGGAGGAGGATGCAAAAGAAGAGGAGGAGGATGAGGGGGAAGCAAAAGAAGAGGGGAAGGAGGAGGAGGAGGGACTGATGATGAAAATATATACAAAAAAGCTAAAACAAAGTATAGAAGAATTTGATAAGAGAAAAGTAGGAGAAAAAGGGGAAAGATAATATAGAGGATTATAATTATGGAGGTGTAGGTGGAGGAAGAGGAGAAGAAAATAATTCGTTGTTGTTGTTGATGCTGATGATATTATTGATGATAATGATACGGACACAACTGGAAGAAGTATAGTAAAATTATAATACATAATATAATTTATTTATATCACTCCCAACACCAAACACCTCCCAATGAAATTAATGAAAGCATATGATCCATCCAGGATTCGAACCTGGGTTGCCACATATAGATCTTAAACACTTAAACCATTACACCATCAAGACACTTAAAGGTTAAGTACATGACTACGATTTATCGAAAACTGGATATCAATCTAATCATGTACTCACACCCAACTACACACTAAATAGCCTAATGATTTAAGTGACAGGAAAGCACATTTTATGGGGCACAGCTATAATAATGATAATAACAATAATAATAATAATAATAATAACAATAATAATATTAATACAGATAAACTAGAAGGAGGAAGATAAAACTGAATAGGATGAGGAAATACAAGAGAAGGAGAAGGAAGGAGAGAAGAAGTAACAATTCGAAGATAAACATAAGGCAAGGATAGCATAAGGAGTGTATACAACAAGACATTTAAAGGGGATCCATTCGTAGGTATCAACTGACATGGGTTCAATTCCCGCTGACTGATGGTTGGGTTTGTGAGGTGGGATCTGGAACACCAACTCGTTTATTCTACCAAAGGAAAGACGAGTCCTTGCTATTTAGTCTTTATAATTATACTTACTTACTTACAGTAGAACCCCTCCCATCCGGTGCTCTCAGATCCAGAAACCCAAGAGATCCAGACAGGCATTTCGATCCAGACTCATATTTCAGCCAAGGGAAAAATATAAGTCAATCCGGAAACGAAAGAGACGAATACAAGTTTCCACACAAATTATTTACATCCAGTGTTAGATATCCAGACTTGTATGTCAGCCATCCGGATTTGTCTGGATGGCTGAAACTTAAGTCTGGTTGTTTAAGTTAGATATCCGGACTCATGTTTCAGCCATCCGGATTTGTCTGGATGGCTGAATATATGTCCAGACTTTCGGCAAATCCGGACTTTTGGCAGATCCAGACAGAGTTCTCCCCCAATTAGTCTGGATGGGCGAGGTTTTACTTATGTAAAGATGATATTGTGGTTTATAGTTCAAATATTGTCCTTGTAAATGATAAAATTACCAAAACAATGCTATTTCATGTTAATTTTCTTGTATTCCTTCTCATATTCATTAAGGGGAGATGGGTCATATTTTTAGACCCCCTTCTCCCTCACGTTTAGCCACATTAGTTTTCAGATTTTAAGATGTTTGCTCCATTAGGCTAGTTTTACGATATTAAGACCTTTCATCTCTTTTTTTTTTCAATATTAGACCTTTTGTGCTATTTAGGTGTCAATTGTTTTCCTGGCGAACGATAGTGAGCGTGTAATAATTATGGAAGAATCGTCCTTCGGCCGGGACATTTTTCTACCAAAAAATTTACAAACTTGTCTAGAAGGGGGATCTAATGGATGATTTTTTTAAGTTTGATGGAGGTCTAGGGAGGAAACTAAAAAAACAATAAATATATGAAATAATCGACCAAAAAATATACTCTTCCCCCTTAATATTTCAAACTGTTTCCATGCCAGCATTAGCTGGAGGGAGTGGTGGGTGGGGAGGAGCCTTCTTCTTTGCTATCCTTTTCTCAACTCGTAGTCAGTAGAGAAGTAGTTTTAGATAACCAAACTGCCCCGTAAGGACCAATAGGTCTGCTGCAGTTTGTACTCCTTTGTAAACAAAATTGCTCCGGTTGACACTGCTCCAGTCTTCATTTCAAAGCTACGGAAGGGCTTAAGGCGGGTCACCCGCTTTTTGTTTTATCTTTCTCTCCTGTTCTCTCTTTCCCTGGCTTGTATCCATTCGGCCCCAGTCAGCCAACTGTTTTAAGACGTTTATCCCCATTCAGGTATCGATTTCTTCCTGGCGAGCGATAGCGAGCCAGCATTGTGTGGAGAAATCCGGCTTCGCCGGAGAATTTTTGTTATCGAAAAATGTACAAATTTAGCTTGCTGTCAAAACAAAAATATTTATATGCTGGCTCGCTTCCGCTCGCCAAGAAAATATTGACACCTGTATGGGGGTAAACGTTTTAAAACAGTAGGCTGAATGGGGCCGAATGGATACAAGCCAAAGAGAGAGGGAGAGAAAGAGCAAACAGCGAGGTGGGCGGGCTTAATGAGCTGGAGGGTTAATTAAGAGAGTCACCTCCCCTTTGATTACCCGAGGTAGAGGGTTAATTAACCTTCTCAGAATGACGACGCCTTTCTCCATATCATCCTTGCTAACAACACATGTTTATACTCAGCTTTGTAAGGCTCTCTAGGAATAAAATATGTAAAGTATATCTTAATTAACCCTCTAACTTTCATCTGTCTTTCCTAAACAGAATATAACCGTCTAAAAATAGCCAGACTACAAGGAAAAAGTGCGTCCTGGAATACTGAAAGGGTTAACAAAGTTTCTACCCCTTCGGTTCCCAGAAGTCCTTCCTAAGTCGAGTCTTTCCCCGTAGAACTAGGGCAGCTGAGAGCGCCCATGAATTTACACTTTCTCCTCCACAATGCAGAACTTCTGCTTATCAGAATTCATTTATCCCCAGAGCTACTACTCTTTGGAATTCACTTCCCTCGAATTGCTTTCCACAAACTTACAATCTACAAATGTTTAAATCCAGTTGTTACAAACATTTTATGAATGGAGGATGCCTTTAGGCACATGGACCTTTTTGTTTTATCTGTGTTTTTCCTTCCTCCGTTCATTGTCTCTTAAAAAAAAAAAAAAAAAAAAAAAAAAAGTACTGTACCGGTACTGTCAAATAAATCCTCGGGCAGTAGAAATAAGGGCAGATGGGCCGTTTTTCTGGTCCCCTTTCTTCCTCATGCTTATCCCCGTTAGTTTTGAAATGTTGAGACGTTTGCCCCATTAGTTTGTCGATATTAAGACCTTTCGCCCCTTTTCTTTGTCGATAGCGAGCCTGTAATTGTGCAGGAATCGACCTTCGGCCGTGAAATTTTTCTACCGAAAAATGTACAAATTAATCTCGTAGGGGGATCTGATGGATGATATTTTAAGTTTGATGGAGGTCTAGGGAGGAAACTAAAAAAAAAAAATAATATATATATAAATAGACCCCGACAAATAGGCACTGTCCCCTTAACCCTTGCAAGATACGAGGACGCGTTTCTTCCATTTATTCTGGTTGTTAGTAAACGATAATTCTTTAGTTTAGGAAGGCACTGTGGGATTCAGACGGTTGATAGCGATATATGTTACCCATTTGATTCCTAGAGGGCCTTCCAAACCTGAGTAAAATTGTCTAATGTTAGCCAAAGTTAAATGAAAAGGCATCCTAGAAGATACTAGAGTAAAGGAATCGTCGTTTGATCGAAGGGGTTACTAAAACAAATAATAATCTCGACCGTGCGTCTGTTCACTATCATGTAAACATTATTGATTTAAAGAATATATGAAAGGGACAATAATGTGTCATTAATAGATAAGCAGATAATGTTCTACTGGGAGAACTATAATTAGAACAGAATACAAGTGTACGGTTTATAAGGTTTATTTACACAAGATATAACGCAAATTTAGCCAACATTGTTAAGGAGAGGTTTTTAGTTTGTTCCCAAGACCTCCATCAACGTTAAAATTACACCCCCTCGAGTCCCTTTCAAGATAAATTTGTAAATTTTTCGGTAGAAAAATGTCCCGGCCAAAGGCCGGTTCCTCTTAAATTACAGGCTCGCTATCGCTCGCCAGGATAAAATTGACACCTAAATGGCACGAAAGGTCTTAATATGGGGTGAAAGTTCTTAAAATCGCTAAACTAATGGGGCAAACATTTTATAATATCAAAAGCAATGGGGCTAGACATGAGGGAGAAAGGGGTCAAGAAAAAAGTCCCTGAAGTGGAAATCTCCCCTTAAGCGACAGGCAAATAACGGATACAGACATATGTATGAATAGATACAATATATACAGATATAATAAAAACCTGTGATGATACAGCCTTATGTTTTGTGTGGGGGAGGGTAGTTATTGAAGTATTGACTGTGTAAACGAGTGGTGTTGGAGGCTGCTACGGTAATGAAAGATAATGATATCCTAGTTGCGTTGGTGGAATAGTCAACTAACCTATAAGGTACAACTATAATCTGCAAAGTACCAAGGGGATAAGGTGTGTACTGTGATTAATTATATTACTTTAGTAGGGATCCCGAAACAAGGAACAGCGATACTTATGGTAACTCTCTTCAAGCTTTAAGTATTTGCCAGGGGTGACAGGCAACAGTACTAAGGGCACCTGAGCTTTTGCAGGGGTGTGAGGACTTGTGCAGGGGTGTGAGGACTTGTGCAGGGGTGTGAGGACTTTTGCAGGGGTGTGAGGACTTTTGCAGGGGTGTGAGGACTTTTGCAGGGGTGTGAGGACTTTTGCAGGGGTGTGAGGAAGGCCAAGTATCTTGTCGTAGTCAGGCTGCGTCTTCATATTTTCTCGTCTCTCGTTTGGGCAGCACGTTGCTGAAGAAGTGGTACTGGAGGGACACGGGAAACACGACTTATCCGGTCGATAAGCAGAATAATCACTTATCTGAACGAGCAGAATATGACTCATGTTGTCAAGCAGAATACGACTTTAGCGCTTTAAACGGAATACGACTTAAGGGGAGATCTCCACTTGAGGGATTTTTTTCTTGACCCCTTTCTCCCTCATGTTTAGCCCCATTGCTTTTGATATTATAAAACGTTTGCCCCATTAGTTTAGTGATTTTAAGAACCTTCACCTCATATTAAGACCTTTCGTGCAATTCAGGTGTCGATTTTATCCTGGCGAGCGATAGCGAGCCTGTAATTTAAGAGGAACCGGCTTTCAGCCGCGACATTTTTCTACCGAAAAATGTACAAATTTATCTTGAAAGGGGGTCTATGGGGTGTAATTTTAAGATTGATAGACTTCTAGGGAGCGAACTAAAAACATCCCCTTAAGTGTGGTGAGCTGGGTGAGTTGGTGGCTGGAGGTTCGCTCAGGGTATATCCTTTCTCTTATCCTCGCTGGTCTGATGGTCTGGGGCAAAGAGGTGTTCCTGGGTTCTGTTCTTGTGGTGCCGTCGTTGGCCTTGTCAACCTGAGGTGGCTTTTACAGGTGAGCGGAAGGTGACAGGTGAGGCTGATTGATGGTTCCCTTGAGAGACTGAGGGAGGGGTTTGGCACATGGCTGCTGGGGGTGGTGCTTGTGACATAGTAGGTACCCGCAGTACGTTCAAGGGGATGGACAGCCATAAAGAACGCGATGATTGATGGGTGATACGTTTAAAATGTACTACTATCCCTACTCCCCTTCATCTTAGATCCAATTTTTGCCCATTTCATCATTAATGCAAAACACTTATGCGCATGGAGTTGGTTTTGCAATGTACAGTATATATATAGTCTTCCTTCAACCATTTAACCCAAGCTGTGCCGGTAACGAGAGAGTTTCGTCACCCTGACAGTTACGTGCCAGTACGATCCACGAGAGTCTCATCACTAACTTTCAATCGATTTACGCCTGTTGCTCTCTGCTAATAGCAAGCAGTTTTCGCTAAGATCAAGCATAGTTTTTGCTTACTATTGGCAACACTGCTCAAGCACAGGGAAGCCCGCTCGAACCCTCTCGAGTCAGTTATTCGCTGTCTTTCGCGAGTGTTACTATGTTTGTTTTCATATAGGCCTGATACTGAGGGTCACATACATTGGAAAATAGGCTGGTATAGTATGTGTTAATTACGCCATATATAACTATGTTAATACGTGTATAGTCTTAAGTAGACTGTATGCACATTAATAACCAAATATTAGAAAGCTTTACCTAGACATTGGTGTGTGGTCGACGGCTATGGTGAAATATGGTGGTACACTCTATCTATCTATTGCCGGATGCCGTGATCCCCAAAGGGATGGCCACCAACGAAACGCCCCAGCCAATCGACCTCCCTCCTCCCATCCAGCACCGCTTTCACGTATATTAGGGGAGGTGTGGCAGAGTGGTCTTGCCACTGGACTGGTAATCCAATGGACCCGGGTTCGAATCCCAATATGTCAATGGGAAGATATTATTGGGATGGAATTTGTGCTGTACCTAGTTTCAGTGTATTACCACAGCACACCGAAATGCCAAAAAAATACCCTCATTGTTTCCTGATTAAATAGCTTTGTATGAATATTCCCATATTCAAAATATGTTACAGGGGGGCAATGCCTAGTGAGTTAATTGCTCAATAGGTGGCGTTCTGAGAGTGAGGGTCCGAGTTTGGGGGATGAGACGGTGAAGCACAGAGGCGGAGCAGCTTCAGATATGGAGTTGCTTCGAGCCGGGGTGCTTCGCATGTCTCACTCCCTAGACTGGAACAAGACCTTACGGGTCTCACCATGTTCAGCGTTGTAGTGTAAAGACTCTCAGCCTATGCCCGAGAGGGAGTAGTTGGAATATAGAAAAAATAAAAAAATAAAAATATATATACTTCTTAACTCCGTCCTTCCACCTCTCACTTGGTCTACATATCCCTCTCTGTGACTCTGTCCTTCCACCTCACTCTCGTACACTCTCTTAGTCATTCTCTCGCTTCCCATACGTTACACATGGCCGAACCATCTCCTTTTCACACTTTCCAGCACATCTACATCTACACCACAACTCTCTTGTACTTCTTCATTTGTATGTCTATCCCTGCATGTAACTCCACACGCACTTCTAAAGTAACAAATTTCCACCCCTCTTTTCACTAACGTCCATGCTTCGCTCCCGTAAGTCAATGTCTGTCGGGATTACCACACTGTTATGCAAGGACTTTTTTACTTCCATGCTGACCACCCTATTTCTTGTTACTGCTTTCAGCGTTCCTACAACCCTCTTCCCCTGTTACACCCTCTCCCGCGCTTCTTCATCCATACTCCCACCCTCTCCCGCGCTTCTTCATCCATACTCCCATCTTTACTCAACACACTGCCCAAATACATAAATGAGCTGACATTCTCCATAGCCTGATCGTTCAACCTCACCTCACACTCTGTGGCTGCACCCCTTTCAAAGATCATAACCTTGCTTTTCCCCGCATTTACCTTCAGATTTCGTTTTTCACACATTGTTCCAAACATATTTACCAGACCCTGCAACTCCCATTCACTTTCGCTCATTAGAGCTGTATCATCGGAAAACAGCAGTACAGGCAACTTCTACTCGTTTCCTTCCCTTATCAGCGGTACACCAACATCCACTGCTCTTCCTTGTATTTCTTTCATGACTCCATCCATGGAGTCATGAAAGAAATATATGGCAGAGCAGTGGATGTTGGTGTACCGCTGATAAGGGAAGGAAATTAGTGGAAGTTGTCTGTACTGCTGTTTGCCGATGATACAGTTCTGCTGAGCGATAGGTGATACACTAGGATAACAATATGGCGATGATGTTGGATGACAAGAGCAAATGATCGGAAGTAATTTGATGGATAAATATTACTGAAGGGGGCCTCTTAACTTACAACATGATGAGGATGATTATAGATGATCAGAGAATGGTGGAATAACACAATGAGGTTAGTACTAGGGTGGTAATGGAATGTAAAGAGAGAGAGAAAAGTTGGTCTTGTTGTGGTGGGAGTTTGAGAGCAAGCGGGTCTCCCTCCCTGGATCGCAGGATTTGAGAGCAAGCGGGTCTCCCTCCCTGGATCGCAGGAGTGCTAAATTGTTGTGGTGGGAGTTTGAGAGCAAGCGGGTCTCCCTCCCTGGATCGCAGGAGTGCTAAATTGTTGTGGTGGGAGTTTGAGAGCAAGCGGGTCTCCCTCCCTGGATCGCAGGAGTGCTAAATTGTTGTGGTGGGAGTTTGAGAGCAAGCGGGTCTCCCTCCCTGGATCGCAGGAGTGCTAAATTGTTGTGGTGGGAGTTTGAGAGCAAGCGGGTCTCCCTCCCTGGATCGCAGGAGTGCTAAATTGTTGTGGTGGGAGTTTGAGAGCAAGCGGGTCTCCCTCCCTGGATCGCAGGAGTGCTAAATTGTTGTGGTGGGAGTTTGAGAGCAAGCGGGTCTCCCTCCCTGGATCGCAGGAGTGCTAAATTGTTGTGGTGGGAGTTTGAGAGCAAGCGGGTCTCCCTCCCTGGATCGCAGGAGTGCTAAATTGTTGTGGTGGGAGTTTGAGAGCAAGCGGGTCTCCCTCCCTGGATCGCAGGAGTGCTAAATTGTTGTGGTGGGATTTTGAGAGCAAGCGGGTCTCCCTCCCTGGATCGCAGGAGTGCTAAATTGTTGTGGTGGGAGTTTGAGAGCAAGCGGGTCTCCCTCCCTGGATCGCAGGAGTGCTAAATTGTTGTGGTGGGAGTTTGAGAGCAAGCGGGTCTCCCTCCCTGGATCGCAGGAGTGCTAAATTGTTGTGGTGGGAGTTTGAGAGCAAGCGGGTCTCCCTCCCTGGATCGCAGGAGTGCTAAATTGTTGTGGTGGGAGTTTGAGAGCAAGCGGGTCTCCCTCCCTGGATCGCAGGAGTGCTAAATTGTTGTGGTGGGAGTTTGAGAGCAAGCGGGTCTCCCTCCCTGGATCGCAGGAGTGCTAAATTGTTGTGGTGGGAGTTTGAGAGCAAGCGGGTCTCCCTCCCTGGATCGCAGGAGTGCTAAATTGTTGTGGTGGGAGTTTGAGAGCAAGCGGTCTCCCTCCCTGGATCGCAGGAGTGCTAAATTGTTGTGGTGGGAGTTTGAGAGCAAGCGGGTCTCCCTCCCTGGATCGCAGGAGTGCTAAATTCATGCATTAGCGAATTGCTTGGGAAATATATCCCCCCTAAATAATACCCAAGTTCATAGGAATAATATTATACTACCCGATATCGAATGCAGAATATAATGAAATATTCTACCCAATTATACTAATCCTACAAACTTATTACTTAAAACTTTCATTTATACATAAACCTAGACTGTCCATACTCATGGATTACAGGTATGGACAACGTGGATAGATAAGGTGGAAGGGCAGCACAGGATAGAGCTTGAAATCTATATGTGATTAATGACATAGAAAGTTTAAAGGGCATACATAGCTCATGAGGTCAGCTATCCTCATTATCATAATTGTTAGTGTACAATATACCTCATATGTGCAATAATAGTAGCCCGAGCTTCATATAAATGTAAATATAAATAAATAGTGTTTTGGATGGTGGTGGCGAGAGGTATTTCCGAGCTTTCGTGACGTATATAAGGGCATTGGGGTACCCATAGAATAACAGAATAGGTCAAAGAGTTTTAGGAGTCAGGTCAATGGCCACCATTTTGATTCTCAGTACCTCTGTTAAGTACTTCTGGCTGTGAAAGCAGTTACAAGGATGGACAGATATTTATAAGAGGGGTATTGGAAATTGTATGAGCAGCATAAGCTTAATAATGAAATGTATAAATTAGGTCAGGCTATTGAATAATGCACTGTGAAAGTGAAAATCAAGATGGGATATTTTGATACGTTGGACGTACGCTGTTGTGCTAAAGTAGCCTACCTGTGTACCGTTGTTGTTGTTGCTGTTCCCCAGGCTGTCTGGCCGAACAGTCCCAAGGTCACGAGCAAGGCCAAGGCCATAAACGAGCACCCCCACAAAACCCTCCCTGCTCACCACTAATAAAGCCCGGGTGACCGAAGCCACTCCAAGGCGGGGAGCTGAGGAGGGTGCGGAAATGCCCGGGAAACCAAAGCCCCACCCAAGGCCCTGTGCCCCTCAGCAATTATGAAGGGAAAGTTGAGGAGCAAAGGAAAAATGTGACGCTTTGGCTCCCAGTCTGCCAACCTCTAAGTTGGCAGTAGGGAGGTCAATCCACGGCAGAGATGCCGTCACTTGAGATCTAGAAAATATATAAGTAAAAGGAACAGTCAGAGTAAGCTATGGGTATGGCAGAGATCGCTCAGCTCTCACTCTGATAGACCAGCCCATCACCACATGACTAGAACCCAATCCTCTCAACATCAGCTAGGAAAGGCCCTAGAAAGCCGCCTTTGGCGGGGGGATAGCTCCCCTATTTTAACTCCTTTCGAGGTAGGGTGTGTACCGTTAAAGTAAACAGTAGACTAGTCGGTGCGACTGGTGTTGCCATGTGGATAGAGCTGCCAATATGTATTTATTTATGATTTATATTTTATTAATTTCACCACAACACCAAACACTCCCAATGAAATTAATTAATGTATATATGATCCGCCAGGATTCGAACCCGGGTTATCACACACAGATTGTTGCCACCTTAACCATTACACCACCAGGACGGTTAAAGGTTTATGCACACGCCTACGACTTATTATCCATTCTCGAATACTGGATATTAATCTATCATGTTCATACTCCCAACCGTGCTATGGTAGCCTAATGATTAAGTGAGAGGGATTATGAGACCAAACTATGAACAATTGTATTGATAGATACTTAAGGATAGAGAACTTTTACACTCATCTCATATAAATATAAAATACTGACTTCACATTACTTAATCACGTATGAAATATAATAGGGCAAGCTACAGTATATCAAGGCAATATAATAGGACAAGCTACAGTATAATATTATCAAGGCAATATCAAAACAGATGATTCGAAACCCGCGGTCTACCACGGCCACAAGAGAGAGGCAACAGGGGCTGCCATCAACTTTCTAAGCTTAAAATATCTTACATGCCTTTGTTTACTATTTTAGAATAAACATTTAATGTATACAAGATAACTGTGCAGTATAAATCATTCTTTAACATGTTTTAGACAGTGATAATATGGATAGGGTTATTGCATGAGATATGCCCTTAATACCTTACACCCAGTTCCCTTTCAGCCCCTCAAAAGGTTCATTATTACTTTCATCAGCCTTCTAAGAGATTGAGGGAAGGTAGGGGGTCGTATGTGAGCATATACAGTATGTGTGTGTGAGGAAGAGAGAGTGTGTTTGTGTGTGTGTGCGCGCGCGCGCGCGTGTATGAGTGTGCTTTTGTGTGAGAAAGTTTGTGCGTATGAGAGTGAGAGTAAGAATGAGTGAGAGTGAGAGAGGGTTAACAATGAAGCGGATAGGGTATCAAATATAAGAGGGAAGGGAGGAGTGGGGGTAGGAAACTACGGTGGAGAACAAAGGAGGAAGGGGCAAGAAAGGAGAATGAAGCAAAACGGAAAGGAGGAAAGAGGAAGAATGGAAAGGCGGCAAAGGGAAGAAGAGAAGAGTAGGTATGTAGAGCAGAGGAACTAAGAGAGAAAGAGGAGTGTACGATAAATGATAAGATGAGACAAAAGAGGGAGGGGGTTGACAAGATAAGTATAAAGAGAAAGAAAGGAAGACATGGGAATAAAGAGGGTGTATATGAAAATAGAGAGGGCTATAGTGGGTAGGAAGGTAGGTATTTAACAGGATACGAAAAGTTAAGATGAGTGTATCAGAGAGAGAGAGAGAGTATGCGTGTGTGAGAGTGAGTGAGAACGTGGGGGTAGAAAAGGAATGGAGTAAAATAAGCTAAGAGCAACACACATACGCACACATACATACATAGCCTACCGGTATATACGCACACATACATACATAGCCTACCGGTATATACGCCAGGTTTGCTTTCATAATAAACACGACTTCGTTCTTAGTCGAGGCATCAATGTTTGTTTGTATGTCTTACAATGTGTGTGTGTGTGACAGAGAGAGAGCTTTACATAAATTTACATATATACACTGACCACGCAGACCTACTGATCCAAGCGAAGTGGTCAGGACTTAATTCCAAAATAGCAGAACTCCCAAAAGAGACTAGTGGAAAGAAAGGATAGCACAGAAGAGAGAGAGTGAGAGTGAGTGAGAGAGAGATGATGGGTGGGGGGAGGAGGAGGTACGATAGGTACAACCCTAGGCACAATAATGATCCCAGTGACATCTAATACCTAAACTTAGAACTTTTCTTTATTACTCCAGGCTAGTCTAATTAGGGCTTATTAAGGTCTCCGGTACAGTTATTTGGATTATTACCATTATTATCTGGCTCTGTCTCGAGTCGGCCAACCCCAATTATAAATATATATATATATATATACAGTATATACAAATGGGGTATGCGCCAAAGTATATACATACATAACAGTACATACATTATTATTGTTGTTTTTGTTGTTGTCACCTTCATCATCATCATCATTATCATCATCTTTATCATCAATTATGTTTACATCATGTTCATCATCCTTTTACATCATCAGCATCATCCTTTTACACCAATATCAATACACCACCACCACTATCATCATCACCATCATTATCACCACCACCACCACCACCACCACTATCATCATCACCATCATTATCACCACCACCATCATCATCATAATCACCACCACCACCACCACCACCACTATCATCATCACCATCATTATCACCACCACCATCATCATAATCACCACCACCACCACCACCACCACTATCATCATCACCATCATTATCACCACCACCATCATCATCATAATCACCACCACCACCACCACCACCACTATCATCATCACCATCATTATCACCACCACCATCATCATCATAATCACCACCACCACCACCACCACGATCATCATTGAAATAACGAAGAAAGAGGATGGAAACACAACACCACCAAGAGCCAACACTACCACCCTTGCCACCACACCACCGAGGAAAGAAAACACAAGCGCCACACCACCAGAGCACCCGAGTCTCCTCCATCACACCCGCACTTACCTCAACACCAGGAAAGAACATCATCGTCACCATCAGCAATCCTAGCAGCGACAGAACCAAGAAGGACCGGAAGGAAAGCAAGGCAAGCAAAACTTTGCATAAGTCTTATACCACTATGCTCCCTTCTTGCTCCAAGCCGCACCACCGCCATGACAAGGAAACCCAGAGGGGCAACCCCAGCCGCCCCAGGCCCTCCTCCCAGCACATCCGCCCTTCTAACACTGAGAAGGAGCACCGGGAGAAACGCCACTACCGGTATCACTAAGACTATGACAGACCAAATATGGAATGTTTTTGAGAGCTGGAAGATCTGGGCTTTATTCGGTAAGATAACTAAGGCACTGGCGTTAAGTTAACTTACCACAGATCCTTATTCGTGTGAATCACCATGGTGGTACCTCAACAACAATTCCTCGCCTTGATCACCAGCAATTTCTATCGCTAGAGAAAGCTGTACTGACGTGCGCTCTAGTGGTAGTAAACCTAACCCTAATAATATTAGGCTTGTTAAAAGTTGATGCACTGGCAGTTGACTTCTCCCTAAGTCAGGGCTCGTGTGATACCGTAGCACAGGCATAAAGGCAGTTTGCAGAGTCCTTACAATACGATATGCTGTCCTAGGCACTGGCGATAAAGCATGTATTCGTAAAAGGCTCAAATATAAACCCTCCCAAAGTCCCTTGAAGACTCTTATAAAGGTCAAGACAGTTACGTGAAGTTGGAGAGCACAGGCATCCCAGCCCTCTTACGTTAGTCCGATGATACGATATATATAGCACTGGCAAAACAGACTTGTAAGCATTTAACACTTAAAGAGCGGGGCCCGACTTAAGTCTGTATCTAAAAAGCAGCAAGTTAGGAGCATTATTAAGGCTTTTAAAGGGTTAAAATCAAGTGCAAATGGCCGGGAGCGCAGCAGGCCACACGGCCGACATCCAGGGCTTACCGCCGCCCACTGACTCACGCTCCCTCTGTTCTCGAGAGGCCGGCAGTGTAGCCAGTAGTCAGCGTAGCTGGAAAAAATATGCCGCTATACGCTAAACTCCCATGTTGGTGGTACCACTGCATCAAAACGACGAGTGCTACGTAGCTCGTTCTGGTCTCATTTTGAAGCTTGTAGCGCCTAGTTTTTTGCTGAATACATTTCTCTTCATGCAGATACTTGATTGATCATTCAGGAGGGCCTGAATATGCCCAAAATAGCCCAAAACCCCCTGCTAGACGAGGGTTAAGACCCCAAACCCAAGAGTACTGTAAAGGTTCTTAATTAACTACTCTTATAAAAGGTCAGGATAGTTGAGAGAGACAATATAACACTGGTATAACTTCTCCTCACGTTAATCCAATGATATGTTATGTATAACACTAGTAGAACGTAACATATTCATTTAAGACCCCAAACCCAAGAGTTCTACAACATCTTCCATCCTGCTGTCATTACCACACGGCAGGACCACCACCACGACCTCGGAAGTGCCACGGAAGTACAACGATACCGGAAGTGCCTAGTGTCATCACCGGAAGTGTATAGTGTCATCCCCCTGGAACTTATTGTGGATCCTCGATCGTGCTAGGAAAATTGAATTTATACCTATCCATGTCTGAGTAACTCTGTATAAACATTATATTTACGTTGAATAAGATAATCTATGTTTGTACTCTGTATTATATTTATTCGCTACTACCTTTGTGCATTTGTTCATGTGGTTTCAACTTCTCCAGTCGAGTAAGAACCTACCTAAATAGTCCAGTTAACCCCAACAAAAACCTGGCATCATCATCCTTATAATCACCAACACCATCATCATCATCATTATCACCATCAACATCACCACCATCATCATTATTACCACCAACACCACGATCATCATCATCATACCACCACCACCAACACCACGATCATCATCATCATACCACCAACACCACCACCATCATCATCATCTTCACCAACTTATAACTGTGCTTGTCAAATCCCCCCCCCCCCCTCCTTCAGGTAATAAGGGTCATTACTGTCATGGACATACCCACCTCTTGTCACTTATATCATTACAGTCTTTTAAGGGAGTAGTGCTTGTTTTTTGGTATCTATATAGATTTATTTAATTTAATTTTTAATTTCGCCCTAGACCTCCATCAAGCTGTAAAAAACACCCCCTAGACCCTCCTTCAAGATAAATTTGTACATTTTTCGGTAGAAAAATGTCCCGGCCGAAGGCCATTTACTCATTAAATTACAGGATCGCTATCGCTCGCCAGGAAAAAATCGACACCTAAATGGCACGAAAAGTCTTAAAATTGACAACGAAATGGGGCGAAAAGTGTTAAAATCGCCAAACTAATGGGCCGAATGTATAATAAACAAATGGGGCTTAACACGAGGGAGAAAGGGGACCAGAAGAACAACCCATCTCCCCTTAAAATATCTGCATTCATCGATTGGAGTATAGTTTTAGTATTGTTTTAATAATTGTGTATATATATTATCGATGCTCTCTTTATTTGTCATCCTCTGTTCTTAAATGTCATACCGGAAATATAATTATACACCCTTATAATTATACACCCTTATAATTATACACCCTTATAATTATACACCCTTATAATTATACACCCTTATAATTATACACCCTTATAATTATACACCCTTATAATTATACACCCTTATAATTATACACCCTTATAATTATACACCCTTATAATTATACACCCTTATAATTATACACCCTTATAATTATACACCCTTATAATTATACACCCTTATTCTTTCTCATTTGTCCACTTATTCTTTACTTTGATCAAATCTCTCTCTCTCTCTCTCTCTTCTAATCGTCTTATATCCTCACTCAATCTAATCGTCTTATATCCTCACTCAATCTAATCGTCTTATATCCTCACTCAATCTAATCGTCTTATATCCTCACTCACTCTTCCCTTTTTTGGCTACTCCTCAACCCTCCTCACTTCCTTCCTCTTGCTCTCTTTCATCCTCCTTCCTCCTTGCTTTCTCTATCTCTACTCTTCTCTCTTGCTCTACTTTTCCCATTCCTCTGCTCTCCCTCTCCACCTCTGCACCGAACCCAGAGAGGAGAGGCAGATCTGGTGATAAGCATGGATAGATGTCCAGGAGAGAATGTGACTGTTTGACCAAGTGTGCTCATTTAAAACTCTGAACGAAAGTGTGAGAAAGAAGGAATTTGTGTGGCAAGAAAAAGAATGGCAAGTGTGATGGAATATTTATGAAAACAAGAATGTGAGTGAATGTATGAGAGAGAATGAATGGGTCTATCTATCTATCTATTGCCTGACGCCGTGATCCCCGAAGGGGTGGCCACGAACGAACCGCCCCCATGCACCTCTGTCCCCAGTCAGTCGACGCCCCTCCCCCCAACCAGCACCACCTTCGTTCATGTACTTCCTCACTCCATCCTTCCACCTCATATTCGGTCTACCTCTCCCCCTCTGTCCCTCCACCTCGCTCTCGTACACCCTCTTAGTCATTCTCTCGCTTTCCATACGTTCCATATGGCCGAACCATCTCAAGTTGTTCCTTTTCACACTTTCCAGCACATCTACCTCCACACCACACCTCCTTCTTACTTCCTCATTAGTCTGTCTATCCCTCCATGTAACTCCGCACGCACTCCTTAAGTAATTCATTTCCACTGCTCTCACTCTTGGTCTGAGTCTCTCAACCAACGTCCATGCTTCGCTTCCGTAAGTCAGTGTCGGGATTACCACACTGTCATGCAAGGACTTCTTCACTTCCATACTGACCACCCTATTTCTTGTTACTGCTTTTAGCGTTCCTACAACCCTCTTCCCCTGTTGTACCCTCTCCCGCACCTCTTCATCCATAGTCCCATCTTTACTCAAAACACTGCCCAGATACTTAAAAGAGTTGACGATCTCCATAGCCTGACCGTTCAGCTTCACCTCACACTCTGTGACTTCACCCCTTTCGAAGACCATAACCTTGCTCTTCCCCGTATTTACCTTCAAATTCCGTTTTTCGCACACTGTTCCAAACTCATTTACCAGACCCTGCAACTCCCATTCATTATCACTCATCAGAACTGTATCATCCGCAAACAGCAGTATAGGTAGCTTCCACTCAATTCCCTCCCTTTTCAGCGATACACCAACATCCACTGCTCTTGATAGTATTTCTTTCATAACTCCATATATACAGTAAACAACCACAGGGACATCACACACCCCTGTTTCAAACCAACATTCAGGTCAAAGAACTCGCTCTGCTCACTCTCCACACGTACTGCCGCCTTTGCACCCTCATACATGCTCTTCACTGCTTTCAGCAACTTGCCCTCTACTCCGTATATTCTAAGTACTTTCCACAAACCTTCTCTATCCACTCTGTCATAGGCCTTCTCCAAGTCCATAAAGGCAACATACACCTTTTGTTTCTTCTCCAGATACTTCTCCACAACACAATTCAGGGTAAAAATCTGATCTACACATCCTCTTCCCTTCCTAAAACCTCCCTGCTCGTCGCCTATCCATTTCTCCGTTCTCACTCTCACTCTCTCAATCACTACCCTACTGTATACCTTCCCTACTACGCTTAGAAGACATATTCCTCGGTGGTTACCACACACTCCTCTTCCCCCTTTGCCCTTATATAGGGGGACTATTATGCCAGTCTTCCAGTCATCGGGTGCACTCCCTTCTCCCATGCTAGTTTGCACATTTTCCATACCCATTCTATCACTATCTCACCACCATACCTCAACATTTCCCCACACACTCCATCTGTTCCTGGTGCTTTCCCCAACTTCACTCTTTTCATGGCTTCCCACACTTCTGACCTCCTGATCCCCACCTCCTCCTCCACTACTTCTCTTCTTCTCCCTCCCATACCATATCCAGCTATGTTTGCTGGCTCTTCATTCCTTTCATTTAGCAACTCACTGAAGTACTCCCTCCATCTTTCGACTCTCTCTTGCTTCTCGGCTAGCATTCTCCCATTCTTATCTTTCACACCCTTACTGTTTCCCTTGCTACCTTCCCTAACTTTCTTGACTTCTTTCCAGAACAGTTTCTTACTCTCCCTCTATTTTACACTCAGATTCCTTCCAAATTCCTCATCTACTCTTCTCTTACTTTCCTTCACTACTCTCTTCACCACCCTCTTACTCTCCACGTACCTCGCTCGTTTCTGTCTCTCGGAATCTTCATTCCCTCTACTACCCACCACTCTCTATATGCTTTCTTCTTTTCTTCCACAGCTATTCTTACCTCTTCTGTCCACCATGCTGTACCTTTCACTCCCCTCCCTCTTCTCCTCACTCCACACACCTCCTCACATGCTGCACAGATCTCATCCTTAAACACCTTGCTCATCTCCTCCACTTCCTCCATAACTTCCAGGTCGAACCCACCTAGTCGTCTTTCCACTGCTCTCCTGTACTCCTCCCTGATTTCCTCCTCCTGCAACCTCTCCACCCTCCTCACCATTCCACCCTCCTCTCGCCTCCCTCCCGCTCTCCTCACCCACTTCTTTTGTATCTTAACCTTAGCTACCACTACATAATGATCAGACAGACCCCCTCCAATACCCCTATACACCCTAGCATCCATCACAGATTTCTTCATTCGTTCATCCACACATACATAATCAATCAATGACTTTCGTTCCACCACTGTCTTATCTTTCATCGTCAACATCCGTTTCCACGTGTACCTGTGGATCATTCTGTGTCGGAAGAAGGTGTTGGCTATCCACAGCCTCCTCCCCACACATACGTCCACAAGTGCACTACCATTCCCATTCACCTCTGATGGTACCCCCCACCCTCCCACCACTCCCTCAACTTTCCTATCACCCACCTTACCATTCATATCCCCAATCAGAAATATTCTTTCGTTCTTGTCAAACTTCTCCAGGCACGCCTCCACATTCATCCAGAACTCCTCTTTCTTTCTTTCAAGTATATCCTCTGTCGGGGCATACACGCATACAATCACCCACGTTTGTATTCCTACTTTCATTCTCACCCACACAATCCTTGAACCCACAGACCCATACTCTCTTACACATTCCTTCCATTTGCTACTTACAAACAAACATGCACCTTCTCTCGCTGTTCCTTCACTCACTCCAGCACACACACCCATTCCACACTCCCACTCTCTCACATCTGAACCTTTCCATTTGGTCTCTGTCATTCCACATACATCCAGCCTGGCATTCACTAACACTTCCAGAACCTCTCTCTTTTGTGCCATCATTCATGCCACTAACATTCCACGTAGCCATTCTCAGAATGTCCGAAGGCATGTCCTTAGTCGGTCGTGGTTCGTCAACGTTGGTTCCGTCCGCATCCGAGGCTGTTCGTTCGTTTTTCCTTGCTTCGATATTTTTTCCGGGTGGGGGTCGCAAGCCCACCGACCCAACCTCTTTAGTCGCCTCTTACGACACGCAGAAGGCACGTGGGGCATATTCTATTCCCTAACCCCCAGGGGGGTTACAGATGAATAATATGTGAGCACAGGGAAGAGGGTAAATGAATCTAATAATGATGGAATGTTTAATTACTGTAAGAACGATGTGTGTATTTATGAATATAATAACAATGGAATGGACGTCTGAGTGTATTTAAGGAAGATATAATAGGTATGAATAAGTAAAGGATATATATTTTTTTTTTTTTTTTTTTTTTTTTTTTTTTGCTATTTGAGTGAGGGAGGCAAAATACAGAACTACTTATAGCGAGTGCCTCCCCCAAAGTTGAAAGAGTGACAAGGCCAAATAAAGGGAAGTTTGAGCCAAAATCCCTGGACACGCGGAGTTTGAAGCAATTTAAGTCATAGGAAGAAGTATGAATAAGGAAAGGAATATACATGAATAAGGAAAGGAATATACATGAATAAGGAAAGGAATATACATGAATAAGGAAAGGAATATACATGAATAAGGAAAGGAATATACATGAATAAGGAAAGGAATATACATGAATAAGGAAAGGAATATGCATGAATAAAGAAAGGAATATACATGAATAAGGAAAGGAATATGCATGAATAAGGAAAGGAATATGCATGAATAAGGAAAGGAATATACATGAATAAGGAAAGGAATATACATGAATAAGGAAAGGAATATACATGAATAAGGAAAGGAATATACATGAATAAGGAAAGGAATATACATGAATAAGGAAAGGAATATACATGAATAAGGAAAGGAATATGCATGAATAAAGAAAGGAATATACATGAATAAGGAAAGGAATATGCATGAATAAGGAAAGGAATATGCATGGATAAGGAAAGGAATATGCATGAATAAGGAAAGGAATATGCATGAATAAGGAAAGGAATATGCATGAATAAGGAAAGGAATATACATGAATAAGGAAAGGAATATGCATGAATAAGGAAAGGAATATACATGAATAAGGAAAGGAATATACATAAATAAGGAAAGGAATATGCATGAATAAGGAAAGGAATATGCATGAATAAGGAAAGGAATATACATGAATAAGGAAAGGAATATGCATGAATAAGGAAATGAATATGCATGAATAAGGAAAGGAATATACATGAATAAGGAAAGGAATATGCATGAATAAGGAAAGGAATATACATGAATAAGGAAAGGAATATGCATGAATAAGGAAAGGAATATGCATGAATAAGGAAAGGAATATGCATGAATAAGGAAAGGAATATGCATGAATAAGGAAAGGAATATGCATGAATAAGGAAAGGAATATGCATGAATAAGGAAAGGAATATGCATGAATAAGGAAAGGAATATGCATGAATAAGGAAAGGAATATGCATGGATAAGGAAAGGAATATGCATGAATAAGGAAAGGAATATGCATGAATAAGGAAAGGAATATGCATGAATAAGGAAAGGAATATGCATGGATAAGGAAAGGAATAGATAATAACATGGAAAGGAATAGGTATGACTTAACCCTCCCTTATCAATTTTCCCTCCTCTCCTCCTCTCTCCTATTATCTACTGTCTCCCTTCCTCCCATCTCTTCTCTACGTTCCTCTCCTCTCCCATCCCACCTTCTCTCCTCTAGCCTCCACACAACCCAGACAATACAGCCAAATATCGTGATATACATGACTAAGATCCCCAGAAGAGTATGTGACAGTATGGCCAAAGTATGTACCGTACCAAAGTATGTACCACAGTATGTACCACAGTATGTACCACAGTATGTACCACAGTATGTACCACAGTATGTACCACAGTATGTACCACAGTATGTACCACAGTATGTACCAAAGTATGTACCACAGTATGTACCACAGTATGTACCACAGTATGTACCACAGTATGTACCACAGTATGTACCACAGTATGTACCAAAGTATGTACCACAGTATGTACCACAGTATGTACCACAGTATGTACCACAGTATGTACCACAGTATGTACCACAGTATGTACCACAGTATGTACCACAGTATGTACCAAAGTATGTACCACAGTATGTACCACAGTATGTACCACAGTATGTACCACAGTATGTACCAAAGTTTGTGCTAGTCAGTCACTGTTTCAGTAAGTTAACTAAGAGTTAGTCAGTAATTTACTCATATTTTCTGTCCGTTACTTTGTCAATTAGTTAGTCAAGCAAAACATGCTTTGTTTTGCATTTACATTTTACATTTTATTTTTGCATTTGCTTGACGATTTCTTATTTTATTATATAATTTTTATTTTGTTAGATAATCTTCCCTTTTATCTTATTTTCCTGTAATCTTTCTTTATTAGAATATTACTCTATATTTATTTCATTCTCACGATATATAAATCTTTGGAAGGCCCTCCAGGAATCTATTGTATTCCGGCACAACTATACAGTATATGATCGTAGTACCTTCAGTGTACTCGATCATTTGGTATTTTCTTTAGACAATTTCACGGAGCTTAGGTAGGATCTATAGAAATCAAAGTGTTTAACAGTGTGTTTCAGTTACCCCACTACTTTCCAAAGATCACTAAGGTAATTGAATAAAAATACCCTATGAAGATGAACACTTTTGTCAACGTTACTCAATTACCTTCTTCGGGTCAATAGCCAGTTAACCCCTTCAGCACGATGACGCCTTCTCACCTTTGATTCTGGCTAAGAATAGACGTTTTTATGCAGTTTAAGAATGGCCTAGGTTATTCACAGGGGTGTATCGAGACTAGGTTATTCATAGGGGTGTATCGAGATCGTATTTACCCTTTAGAAGTTTAGAGTCATAGAGGTACCGTAGGTAGATTTATTATAAGCTAAATAATATGGTCTAATGTTAACCAGAATATGATGAAAATTACGCCATGGTGGTAAAATGGTTAATGACCAGAAGTTATTTGCGAAACGTAATCTATAAGGTACTCCACTTCAACTGATGTTATATCTATTCTGTCGTCAACTTTTCGGAGTTCATTTTAACAATAGGCTTTTTAAAATCGCCTACTGATAGCCAGCATACGATGACAGATAACATCGTAATTACTGAAAGGGTATAAGATTGGTGTTGTTATAGTCCGTTCATTTTAGGTTGGGCAGAATTCGTAACCTCTAACCACTGTAACTCAAAATAGGCTAGAGCAAATGAGTTGTCAATCTATACACATACTCAGTAGCCAAATCTTCCTATTTGGTAGAAATATTATCTCGATTACTCAAGTCCTTTTTGAGTTATGAGAGGTTAGGGGTTACGATCTCTGTCCAACCAAGAATGAACGGACTATGGTGCCAGAATGTCCATCTGTTGGCTACTCTGTCATCATCCTCTGGACCTCAAACACACCACGAGAAACTTTTATCAAGTCATTGTAAATTATATTACAAGGAAATATAAACTGGAGAGAGAGAGAGAGAGTGAGAAAGTGAGAGTGAGTGAGTAAGTAAGTGAGTCAAGAAGTGGCAGGCTGATCTTTAAAAGTTTAAAAGAGACAAGAGAAGGGTACCGGTATGTGGATAATACAGAGAGGGTAGAAATGGATTTTTTTGTTCAAGTTGTTACAAGATTTAGTTACGGTAATATTTGGAAGAGCTTGCAGTCTATTCCTGGTAGATACTTTAGGTCAGCAAACATAGAGACTGTACAGTGCAGTACACTCTTAACAATGTGTACAATTATTGTCTCCTCTCTTCCTATACTGCTTTTATCAACAACTATTTTCACATACGCACATACACATAGGCTACAGAATTTTAAGTTTTCAAAATTCCTTTATTCTCTGAACCACAAATCTTTGGTAACTTCCTCAGTGTACATTTCCACCAATGTCTGATCCACAATGGTTAAAATTTAGCTTAAGTATCACCTGAATATCGAACGCCATTTGGTGATATATACAGTATACAGTATATATATATATTTTTTCAAATATTTGTATTTCTTTTCTCCGTTTTGTTTTTAGCTATTCTGGATAAAGCACCGGTACAAGCAAGGCACAAGACCGTACATCAACATTGGCAATTAATACAAAAGACCTTGAGCAAAAAGCACTAAGTATAGATACACTGCAGCACCAGTGTGACATGGAAGGACTGACAGTCTTCTACATCGCCAACTTTAAGGAGGTGAAACACTTGGCTTCACTGTACCTGCTACGACAGACTTCCACTTACTTCAGGATAGGTCAGGCCAAGATACAGAGAGTTTACTCTCTCTATCTTGGGTCAGGCATCCTCAGGTGAAGCTGTTGTCGTGCTTCATACACATACTGTACCACACACTGCCAGAGAGCTTTATATATACAAGTACTTACATTGTATTTGTAATTGTACTGAAATGAAGCAAAATACAATTGTATATTTATCCCTAAGAGATATGCAATATTATAGGTTTGACTCCTGTAAGGAGATAAAGAAAACCTAATATTTAGTAGTGGCCCCGTAATCATTGACGAACATGCCTATTACATAAGGCATCCTCTTCAAACACTAATCCGCCGTAGTTTGAATCTACCGCGCAGAGCATTTAAAAACTGAGGAGCCTTCATCATGAGCGCACGCGACCTCACTCATGGCTTCAGTCATTATGAATTGGGTTCTCACTACGAAAAAACTTCGTAAAAAATAAAAACAAAAACAAAATAAGAATAACTATCCAATAAGCTTTCCATCATATCGTGGATGTACTTGTGTGGATTTCTGACCAGACGCTGAATCAGCGTCATTCCTCCTTCACTGACATATCAAGTAAACCAAAATCCTTAATACATCAACGAATGGGAAGGGGACGGTCGGGAGGGCCCCAGTCGTCAATGATTACGGGGCCACTACTAAATATTAGGTTTTCTTTATCTCCTTACAGGAGTCAAACCTATAATTTATTAGTGGCCCCTCCATCATTGACGAACATGCCTGATATCTAAGACTGGAGGGGGACATTCGTAATCATATCATAACTCTAGAAAAGCAGATAATAAAAACAACCACATAGTATTCTTACTTTTGAAAAATGTATTTAATACGGCGTAGGCCGGAAATATACAAGAAAAAGGGGTTCAGGCAGGTGCGTGCTTCAAAGAAGCCTGCTCGACAAAAATAGGTAACCCTGAAGATTCTGAACACAGATCTGTAGTTACAAAAGGCACCCCACTCAACGAGTGGTGACAAAAATAATAAGTTATAAGTTTATATGTGCACATCATAAACCCCAAAATACATGTGGAGATCAATTGCTAATGAACTCCATTGAACTAATGTTACATTGCTTTCGCAGCTAAAACTACTATAACAACACCGTTGTTTTGTACTAAACTTTGTACTAGCACAAATTCTCGCAGAGAAATTTTCATATCACATTTCAACCTTAAATTGTATCACAGCTCTCATACTCCGGCGGGGTCTAGGGTGTCCTATGTCAACTGACTGCACCCCCCCCCCCCCCCCCCCCCTTCCTTGAAAATAAACATAAGTGACTGCAGGGCCACCTAGACCCTCTGCCTTAAAGCTATACATGGTAAGTAAGGTTTGTCTAGAGCAACTGACAAGTATCTAGAGAGAAACGTATGATTAGACGCCCACAACTGTGTGGACGCAATATCTTCAACTGAAAAGTTTTTCAGGAAACGTAAAGAGGCCGCCCACTTGCGTAAATCGTGGGCCCTACCCACAACGCCGGGATTACTCTCTTTAATGACTTCTACCAGAAGAGAGGCTAATCGCCGTTTAAGTAAGCGTTTACCCGTACTCGCTACCCATAAAGCACCTTGGGGGTTATGAGGAGCTATTCTTAAATATTTGGTTAGAGCTTGCACTGGACATAAATTATGATGCACCTTTCCCCTTTTTAACGCCGGCACCGTGAATTCAGAAAACACGTGTGCACTATGCTCATTCTTGGCTACAAACGCCGGGGAGGGTGCAATGGAAATTGAATCATTAAGTCTACCAAACCTAAGACAATTAGGTGTGTTGCTCATCGCCGCCAGCTCAGACACTCTGTTTCCGGTGGCCAAAGCCAAAAGGAAAACTGCCTTCTTTAAGATTAAAGCAAAGTCTGCAGTATTTTGATACAGACGAGAATGAAGTAAAGACAAAGCTTTGTCCAGAGACCAAGTAGGCATGAGCTGACGGGGAGGTGGGCGGAGTTTAAAACACGCTCTCTTAAATCCTGTTTCCTCCGCCACCGGTATGGATAGACCTGTAAGGTCGAAAAAGGGCACTCTAATCGCAGTTAAGTGATTCTTCAAAGTAACCACAGATAAACGTTTCTGCTCAAACAGATAGTTCAAGTAATTAAAAACCAATGCCACTGAGGGTACAGTTTGTTCCGTTCTAACAATCCAAGAAGTAAAAGCTTTCCAATGAGATTGATATTGTCGCTTAGTAGACTGAGTATATTGATTGAGCAATTTATTGGTCACATCCCTACCGTATGGTGCTAGCCACTTGGCCTCCTGAATGTCCATAATGCAAAAGTCAGCGAGGTCTCTAGGTTGCCAATCGTGTCTAAGTGGAAGTACCCGACCGGGAGCGATACCGGGTCCGGGCACCACATTATTAACTGCTGGCACCACACCTGCGCTGGCCACAGGGGCGCGATTAGCGAGACTAAGCCTCGATAAACTCGTAGTTTGTTCACTACGTGGCACATTAGTGACGCATCTGGCGGCGGAAACAGATAGATGGAGCTCCATCTGTTCCAGTCTGTCACTAGGGCGTCTGGCCCCCCTGCCGGCGTTATCGTCCGGCGGGTGAGGTATAGAGGGAGCTTGTGAGTCTCCTCGGACGCAAAAAGATCCACTTGTGGATGGGAGAGCTCCGCAATCATTAGGTCGAAAATGGGTTGCTTGAGCTCCCATTCTACTGTCGTGCTCTGTCTCCGGGACAGAGCGCCTGCCCAGACGTTCGCTACGCCTGGGAGATAAGATGCGTGAAGATAAATATCTAGACTGGTGGCTAGAACAAAAATCTCTTCCGACACGAGTAGCAACTTCCTTGACCTCGTTGACCCTTTTTTCAGAATACAGTGAACTGCATTCAGATTGTCCATTCTGAAGGCCACTGACTTGCCCCGTAACGCCGGGCCGTGAGCCTGAAGGAAATACAAGGGGACTAGTAACTCTTTGACATTTATGTGAGAGATTTCTAAGTGGGACCAGAGTCCCTGACCCTGGTGCCCCTGATTTGACTGAAATCCCCACCCTATGGTGCCTGACGCATCCGTGTCTACCCATACCGTTGGAGGAGGAGAGGTCCATGACATGATTGAGTGCAATGTTTCCCTCTTCGCCCAGACCGCTAGTAAGGTGTGGATTAATTTTTGGTATGGGCCATAATTTTCCCGCCGGTAAGAGTGGGAAATATTTGTTGCCTTCCAATATTAATCGTTTTACTTTCAACCGGCCCAACTTGACAGTTAGCTGAATCCAGTTGAGAGAGCCGACCAGAGACTCCCAGACTCTTCGTGTCGTAGTCAGACTGTGAAGAAACCTGAACAGTTTCCTGCGAAACCTGTTGCGATTGTCCACACTCTGACTCAGAGTGAGAGCGGCGGTGTCCCAGACCAGCCCTATCCACTGAATTACTCTTGAGGGAACAAGGTTTGACTTTACCAGATTTACCTTGAAGCCTAGAGTTTTGACATGATTTAAAATGATATTGACATGTTTTATGCATAATTGTTGTGTCTCTGCCACCACCAGCCAGTCGTCTAGATACCACAACACTCTGATTCCCTGTTTTAACAATGGCATCAGGGCTTGCCGGACTAGTTTCGTGAATAATCGAGGTGCTAGGTTCAAACCGAACGGCATCCTCTGAAAAACAAAATTTTGGTGCCTGATCCTCAAGGCCAGAAACCTTTGAAATCTTTTGTTGACCGACACGTGCCAATAGGCGTCTGTCAGGTCTAGGGAACACATCCAGCCACCCGGCGGAAGTGTTAGCCTGATTTGATGAACTGTTAACATTCTGAAAGACTCGTTGTAAATGTGAAGATTCAGATACGACAGGTCTACGACCGGCCTCATCTGAACACTGTCCCGTTTGGGAACCAAAACAGTTTTGACGTGAATACAGGGTAATCTGGGGTACCGGGATGATGACATTCTTGGCAATCATCTCCTGGACCAGCAACTCCACCTCTAATGAAACACAATTTGCCGTTGTCGGCTGACGTAAGCGAGGTCGCCGGAGCCCACTGCCAAGTGATGCCTTTGCGTGCCACCATCCGTGCCCAGGTTTTTAACGGCCATGCTTGGTGACACGTTCGGAACGACCCAGTTAGCAGACAAGGGTTCGCCGGCTGTACTTCCCTCGGTTCCTCCGGCTCTAAGGTAGGCACTGGGAGTGAGAAAGACTTTAGTTTTTTGATGGTGGTTTTGGTGGTGTTGGACGCTTCGCCGGCTGGCTGGTGTGGGCCGAAGACTGGCCCTGCCCCGGCTTATACTGGCCGCATCCCCTCTGTCCTGAAAACCCTCTCTGTCTATGCCTGAACTGACCCAGGGGGGATTGGGAGGACTTAGGCGGAAGAAACGGCTTAGAACCCCCTGGCTGAGCTTTAGTAGGAGGCTTAGGTTTGGGGAAGTTAAATGCGGGTTTCTTAGCCTGTGCGGGACTGTGCTTCACGGCCTGTGCCATGTTAAACACTGTTCGCCATACATCAGGGGACATTAAAGAAGGTGTAAGTACTGGGGACATTACCACCTGGTTAGCAATGCGATCAGGCAGCTTGCGAACTAATGACATCCTAAGATCCTGTCGTGCTCGCACCGCCTCAAGTAAGGCTGTGCGTATGTCACCTAAGGATTGAATTGACGACTGAAGAATCAGACGCCGGGATAATTCAACTGATCTTCGAGCATCCGCGTCTGCGATTGCCTGAGTAGACCTGAGTAAAGACTTAGCCACCTGTTGAGAAACTATGTACTGTGAAAACAGGCGGAAAGCTTTTCCCCTTAGCCTAAATTCTCTGTCTAGGTGAGAAGGGGTAGGGGTAATGAATGGTTCCTTTAGTTCACAAAGATTAATCTTAGGGGCAGCTAAAAAAGAAAATCAAGCTGACGGAACTCCGCCGGCAGAACCTACCGGCATTGAGAACCATGAATGTGTATCCTGAGGGATCTGGTGGGAAGATTTAGAAGTGAAAGTGGTTGCAAAGTTTTGAGCCTCTACCTCCCAATCCACCCAAGGTCCTGGTCCCAACTGTCCCACCTTCAACACTGGATTAGCTGTCTCGTCTGTGACGGTCTGTAAATCTAGTTCAGGAGTAATAGCCGACAGAGCCTTAATATCATTAAACCCATCCAGCTTAGACCAGTCTGAAAAAAGTTTTGAAGCTGAGGCAGGGGGTAAAGCAGGCTTAGATGCATAAACAAAATAATCCTGATGATAATAACTAGGTATAGCCTTGATATTTACGTCCAAAACATTACCCAAGGCATCCAATGCCCTTAATTTCTTAGACTTATTTCCCTGGATAAACCACTCACGTGGTACCGGGAGTTCCCCTGACAAGGTAGGCTGGGCAAGCTCTGGCTTAGAGGGGTTCTAAGGAACCCATGACTCGTCTGGCCCATAAAGCAGGGGCATAGCTACCTTTCTAAGAGGCGCTTTGTCTAGAGGGGGTGGATTAACATCCGTAATGACCCTGACATTTGACGTAGTGAATGCCGCCGTAGCTGGCTTAGAGCTCCCTGCCGGTGACAGAGTAGGAGGGTTAGGAATCTTAGATAAATCGATTGACGTTATCAGAGGCCGTACTGCAGAACCTGTCAAGGGAGCCCCCAAGTCCATTGTGGGGTTTTCTCGTTGTTGATTAAAGAATTTTGATAGAGCATGAGTAAGTAACCCATCAATTTCTTGTGCTGTAACAAACTGGTTAGGTGCAGAACTTTCAGGTGAATTAGTATTATCATGGGCGGCGTCCAGGCCTGAGCCTGACCCTTGTCCTTCCCTATCTGAAATTAATGACACTTCATCTTGTTCCTCCCGATCCTCCTGAGAAGACCCCGCCGAGGCAGGGGCACCTTGTTTCCAAGATAAATCAGGGATAGAGGATGGGGTCGCCGCGTCCCTGTGGACATCGGCTACTGTGTGACTCGTATGAGTCGGACGTGGATGGTCAGACCCTGGCTGAGCAAACCGCCAAACACCGAGGCTCTGGCCTACGCTCTCTTGAGAGTCTGAAACATTCTCAATTATTGAATATCCTGAACTTTCCATTTCTAGGGTTAAAATATCAATAGGTAAATCTTGTTTAGGGACAGGCGCTTCACTATACTCTGAGGCTGTAACAGAAACATTGTCAGGTGTAGAGGTACGATGAGATGCACTAGACTTAGTAGAATGTCGAGAGGACTTCTTATGGGAATCCTTTTTGGAGGATTTGTGGCTACGGTGTGACCGCGAACTAGACCTAGGTTTGGAAGAATCACCACCATGGCCACTGGGGGAAGCTTCAGTCTTGCACTTCTTACTAGCCGGGGAAGAGGCCCGACTTGAAGACCGTTGTCTGAGGGTGACCTTGACCTCGATCTCGCCTGCGACGAGGAGGTGGCTGCCGGGGGAGTAGGCTCTCTCGGGCGTTTAAACGTATCCTCAGACGATACAGAACCCTGGCTAGTCTCTGTCGGCTTAAAACCCCTTACTCTAGAGGTACGTTTAGGGGGAGGGTGCTCTGACAGCAACTTATCCCAAAGTGGGACGTTGTCACATTGAAGTGACTTATGTGCGACAATGGTAGTGTAGGCCGACATTTGTTGTCTGACCTCTCTCAACGCTACCGCCGCGGTCTTGTCATTGTCACACAGGACTTTATTGGCTAATTGGGAGCAAAATGAACAATTAAGTGTAACCCAGAGACCCCTTGAACGGTCTAGACATCTAACACACCTTATGCAAAGGGTATGTGCAAAAATTGGGATACCCGCGCAAGTAGGGGTAATGCACAGGGCAAAAACTGGGGTCACATTAGCCATGACAGAGACTGGTGTGAGGAACTACCGCCGGGTCTGTATTGGTCCGCCGGAGCTCAGCTCTGGAAAAATAAAGAAAAATTTCCAGGAATTAATGCTCATAAGGTTAACCCAAGTGTTCGCATACAAGTGTTAATAACCCGCCGGGTAACGGGATGCAAAGACACAGCTAACACATCTCGCCACGCGGCTGGGTGTAAAGAGGCTAAACAAATCTTCTTAGCTAAAGAACATGAAGAATACCCTCTGATATAATGGTCCAGTATGGCACTTATAGTCTGTAGGAGGTGGTGACTGTCTCAAGATTCAATTTTGTAACAAAGCCCCCCCTCATAAAGACGCCGGCCCTTGAAATATTTTAGTAGAATAGCCCAGGGCAGGAATATACGAGATCTGATTTTTTAACGAATTGTCCCAAACGATCGTCGTAAAAATAGAAGGCGGCGATACTGAAAGTATCACCCAATTAAGGTTAATCGAAATTGAATTTGTTTATAAATTCCTTAGTTCCTTTACTTAGGGGCACCCGCCGGGTGTGGAAATCGATTTGGTTAAACCTCACTGATCCTTCAATTGCCGTAAGAGTAAAGGCAGCGATACACAGAGTATCACTCAAATGGATTGGTTAACTATAAGAGACCTAAGTCGTTTCATCCCACCCTGCTCAGGTGCACCCGCCGGGTGAGAAGTCTAAAAGTTAACCCCACAAGTTCCTGACCCCACTTCTTTGTAAAAGATCGCCGGGGAGGAACGCCTAAACAACAGCTAGGTTTTCCCCGTGGTTGTCGTAAACCAGGTAGAAAAACCTATAAAAAACGAGTGTTCTCAAGAACTTCGTTTCTTTATATATAACTAAATATATGTAAGGATGGATACAGCCATCCCGCCGGGATATTTAAGGGAGGCCTGAAACCAGGCACCCACAGAGACGCAGTCCTGGAGAGCCACAGACACCTCCCCTCGCCGGGGAACCAGCCAGTGTTAAAAACCACGTGTGGCCCAACACTGCTCATCGGTCAGGATTTTTCATGGTGAAACCGAGAAAAAACCCGCCGGAAGGCAAACCCCACCCTGAACAGACACCATCTGAACAATACGACACGAGGAGGAGAGAGACACGCACGACTAACCAAGGTCACAACATAATCCGTGGAATTAGCCAATACACAACTAAACCAGGAAACAAATATAGTCCGAGGAATTAGCCAATACACAACTAAAACCCGGATACACATGACACAGTAGGGCATATTTATAAAATAAATAATAACACTAGACATGTGGCAAAGCTACGAGCGGCTGGCTAGGCCTAGGTAGACGGCATGAAAATAGTTGAAATATAAACACACACTGGAATATCACAACAGGAACCACCGCCAACACACCACCGAAGCGATAACTTCCCACCCCGGGAAGCCTGACACGGACCCAGAAAAAACTTCACTAAGTGAAGAAAAATACGCTGGGAACGTCAGCAAACACACAGCTTACCTCATCAGAAGGATAAAAGGCAGCAATAATTAACGCGTAAAGAAAACCGCCTGCATCACCAACTAACCCAACTGTGAAAAGTTCACGTGTCCACAACAGGACCACGAGGGTACATCCGAAATAGATGCCCCATACATACGACCCAAAATACATTGCACTGCGGGCAACCAGCCCAGGACACTCCTGCTACGCCTATCCTAACCTTACTCGATACATCCCAGAGTAAACAAATGAGAAAAAACTCACTAGGGACGCCACGAATGCGGAACCAGCGGAGCCTGAAAGGTACGTCCGGGCAGGCTGAGCGCAGAGCAAAGAAGGAGGAATGACGCCTGATTCAGCGTCTGGTCAGAAATCCACACAAGTACATCCACGATATGATGGAAAGCTTATTGGATAGTTATTCTTATTTTCTTTTTGTTTTTATTTTTTACGAAGTTTTTTCGTAGTGAGAACCCAATTCATAATGACTGAAGCCATGAGTGAGGTCGCGTGCGCTCATGATGAAGGCTCCTCAGTTTTTAAATGCTCTGCGCGGTAGATTCAAACTACGGCGGATTAGTGTTTGAAGAGGATGCCTTATGTAATAGGCATGTTCGTCAATGATGGAGGGGCCACTAATAAATATAACATTATTTTATTTTAACTCGATCAATTTACGTTTGTCTTTGAAAAGTGAATCTCCTACCAAATTTGATTGTAAGTTTTTCACTTTCACAAAGCCAATATGTATTTATGTGAGAGAGAGAGAGAGAGAGAGAGAGAGAGAGAGAGAGAGAGAGAGAGAGAGAGAGAGAGAGAGAGAGAGAGAGAGAGAATAACTGTATAATTATGTCGGTTCCTTCAACTTAAAATTCATGACAGAATTTTTGGAACTCATGATTTATAATATTTTTGGTCCCTGAGGGAAAGCTGAAAGTTGAGTATACAGTATATTAACATATTTTGATTTATTTGTTTATCATACACTGTATTAAGTGTATTATTATGAAAAGATAGAGTACCGTAGGTTAGGTAGATAATGTAATGATGATGATGATGATGATAATAATTATGATAATAATATAGATGTTGAAATGGTTTATGACATTATTTAACTATTTGTGATACTACTACTACTACTACTATTACTACTATTATTACTACTACTACTACTATTACTTTTTTTTTTTTTTTTTTTTTTTTTTCAACCACTCAGTCTGTGCATCCCCTCTTTGGACCCTAGACTAGGTCAGAATAGTCATCAAAGCGCCTGACTTTGTTGTCATTCAGCTACTTCCTATTCCGGGGTAAGCACTCAGACTCATCATCGTGGATTACTACTACATTGATTTTTATTTAATATTTTTCATACATTTCATGTTACTACTACTACCATCACCACCTCCACCATCACCACCACCACTACCTTATATTTAATATTGTACACATACTAAATTTCACAAGCATCAGATACTACTATTCTACACCATGCAACTTCAATCCAGTCTCCTTCCAATGCAACCCTCTGCCACTGCTGCCTCGTAGTCTACTTCTGCCACCATCACTGGTTGTGGTGCAGACCTTCTTGTTCCCCGCAGGCATAGTAGTGCTGATCTGAGCAATGAGAAAGATAGACGGCATCTCATCCAGGCTACGACGTGGCTCCTAGGCTGTTGCTTCTTCTCTGTGATGATCTCTGCTAGCCTTGAATAGAAGCACTGGGCCCTGGGTCCCATCCCTCCTGATGTGGTGAAGACTAGTGGGGTAAAGCTGCCATGTTCGACTTGTAAGATCCTTTCTCCATATGTCCTGACCTTCTCTCGTTCGTTCCTCTTGTGTGCAGCCTCCAGAGACAGCTCGCTGTAGCTGTGGGCCATTGGGTCAAATACTCTTATGTCAAAGAACGCTCGCTGTGCATTTGTCCAAAAGCCTCTTGCACTAACGTCCAATCTTGCTTCAGTGGATGTGTTGGCCGTCCTGTGCTGCATGGTCTCTCCACCCAAGGGAATGAGTGATGGTTCGCTTACCACATCTCTACACACCTCCCTGAGCATGTTCGCTGTTATATCTCTTACTTCATCGTGCCTGATGCTGATGAATCCTCCTTTCTTACATATCATGGTGTGGTCTGTATCGTTGATGGTTTCACAAACGCATCGATCGGGCAGTCCTTCAATCGGCCAATCATACCTCAGTGCAATAGCATCATTAAATTCTTGTTTGTTGAGATTGAAGCTTTTTGCCTTGATTGGTAGTGTTGTCAGCCAATTTGAAGCGCCCGTTTCTTGTGCTATTTGTAGTTTTCTTGTTTGTCTCGGGTGAAGTTGTCCCATCAATTGTGCCAGGTCATTTTTCTGTGAGTTTTGCCTCTCTGACGTGATGGTCTTTCTGATGTTGTAGATGTCTGCCTGGTCTACTTCACCGTCAGAATCTTGTGCTATGATACGGTCAGTGAGAGATCCTGTTATCTTTACCGAGTTCTGGTATTCCGTTACCGCCCTCTACACTGGGTCGATGATTCCCATCCCTCCCAACCTAGGAGGCAGTGCGAGCAGCTCCCTCTCTGTATCATTCGGGGTGTGCGACTTTATCCACGCTGGGATGAGTTTGTCTCTGATGGCATCTTCCAGCGGTTGAAGTAATGCGCTGACATTTGGAACAGTTCTCATCAAGTAGGTCCAGCGATGTTTGACCCCATATGTGAATGCCGAATACGCGGCCTGTGGTTCCGTCTTTGCAATTTTGGCCAGTTTCTCAATTTCATTTACCCATTCTCTGACCTTCTCCTCTATGTATTTGTTCTTGAACTCTTCCGTGCCGATCACCGCCCCAAGGTGACACTGTCCGTCCTTTGTTACTACCACTTCACTACCGCTGAAAGCTTCTACCTCCCTTTCATAATGTTCTGTTTTTACTATTAGTATTGACTTTCTGGCATTTGGATGGTACCCTATTTTTGGTCCTACCTCTGATATTTGTTCCCACCAGTGCTTGAGATTGTTGACTTTTCCCGCTCCAGTGAGATCGTCTGCATAGGCCACCTGCTTTACTTGCGTCGCCTCATGGCTTGTTAAGGTTAGCAACACTGAGAGACCTAAGGCGTACATTGCCATTGCTACTGGGTCACCTTGTGTGGTTCCTTCCATTGATTTCAGAGGTGTTCCCCTTCGTGTGTTCTGGTTGTTTACTATGAAGAGGTCCGCAGGCTTTTTATAGGTGTTCTCTACGTAGGTGGCAAAACTGGGGCATTTTACTTTGATGTTATGTATTGCCATCTTTCTGTTGATGGTGTTAAAGGCGTTTGTTGCATCCACTAGCAGCACAGCTTCACAGTCCACTTGCTCATATATTTTTCTTATGGCATGAATTGCTGCCTCTCCCCCTGCTTGGTGGCAGGCACACACTTGGAGATTACCGGCCGCTGACCGCACATCGTCTTTCACCACTTCCATTATGCATTTTCCGATGATTCTTCTCAGCACTTCACCCACTCCTACTGGTCTGCATCCTGGATTCTTGTCTAAAGGTATTAGGCGACAAGCTGTGTAAGCCTCCAAATGTTGACAATTTTGGGTGGTCATCTTTCTATTACTACTACTATTACTACTACTACTACTACTACTACTACTACTACTACTTTTTTTGTTTTTTTTAATATTGTTCATACATTTTATTTTACAAGCATCAGATATTACTATTCAACACCATGCAACTTCAATCCAGTCTCCTTCCTATGCGACCCTCTGCCACTGCTGCCTCGTAGTCCACTTCTGCCACCGTCGCTGGTTGTGGTGCAGACAGTCTTGTTCCCCGCAGGCATAGTAGTGCTGATCTGAGCAACGAGAAAGATAGACGGCACCTCATCCAGGCTACAACGTGGCTCCTGGGCTGTTTCTTCTTCTCTGCGATGATCTCTGCAAGCCTTGAATAGAAGCACTGGGTCCTAGGTCCCATCCCTCCAGATGTGGTGAAGACTAGTGGGGTAAAGCTGCCATGTTCGATATTTAAGATCCTTTCCCCATATGCCCTGACCTTCTCTTGTTCATTCCTCTTGTGTGCAGCCTCCAGAGACAGCCCGCTGTAGCTATGGGCCATTGGGTCAAATATTCTTACGTCAAAGAACGCTCGCTGTGCTCTTGTCCAAAAACTTCTTGCACTAACGTCCACTCGTGCTTCATTGGAGGTGTTGGCCGTCCTGTGCTGCAAGATCTCTCCCTCCAAGGGAATGAGTGATGGTTCGCGCACCACATCTCTACACACCTCCCTGAGCATGTTCGCCGTTACATCTCTTACTTCATCGTGCCTGATGCTGATGAATCCTCCCTTCTTACATATCATGCTGTGGTCTGCATCGTTGTTGATTCCACAAACGCATCGATCGGGCAGTGCTTCAATCGGCCAATCATACCTCAGTGCAATAGCATCATTAAATTCTTGTTTGTTTAGATTGAAGCCTTTTGCCTTGATTGGTAGTGTTGTAAGCCAATTTGAAGCACCCATTTCATGTGCTATTTGTACTTTTCTTGTTAGTCTCGGGGAAAGTTGTCGCATCAATTGTGCCAGGTCATTTTTCTGTGAGGTTTGCCTCTCTGACGTGATGGTCTTTCTGATGTTGTAGATGTCCACCTGGTCCACTTCGCCGTCAGGATCTTGCGCTACGATGCGTTCAGTGAGAGATTCTGTTATCTTTACTGAGTTCTGGTGTTCCGTTGTCGCCCTCCTTACCGGATTGATGATTCCAAGCCCTCCTAACCTAGGAGGAAGTGCGAGCAACTCCCTCTCTGTAGCATTTGGGGTGTGGGTCTTCATCCAAGCTGGGATGAGTTTGTCTCTGATGGCATCTTCTAGCGGTTGAAGTTGTGGACCCACGTTTGGAATGGTACGCATCAAGTAGGTCCAGCGGTGTTTGACCCCATATGTGAATGCCGAATATGCAGCCTGTGGTTCCGTCTTTGCAATTTTGGCTAGTATTTCTATTTCGTTTACCCACTCTCTGACCTTCTCTTCCATGTATTGCTTCTTGAACTCTTCTGTGCCAATCACTGCCCCTAGATGACGCTGTCCGTCCTTTGTTACGACCACTTCACTACCGTTGAAAGCTTCTAAGGCATTTTCGTAATGTTCTGGTTTTACTATCAGTATAGACTTACTAGCATTTGGAAAGTATCCTATTTCTGGTCCCACTTGTGATACTTGCTCCCACCAGCTCTTGAGATCGTTGACTTTCCCTGCTCCAGTGAGATCATCTGCATAGGCCGCCTGCTTAACATGTGTCGTCTCATGTCTTGTTAATGATTGCAACACCGAGAGACCTAATGCATACATCGCCATTGCTACTGGGTCCCCTTGTGTGGTTCCTTCCATTGATTTCAGTGCCGTTCCACGTCGTGAGTTTAGGTTGTTTACTATGAAGAGGTCTGAAGGCTGTTTATAGGTATTCTCTACATAGGTGGCTAAGCTGGGGCATTTTACCTTGATGTTGTGTATTGCTGTCTTTCTGTTGATGGTGTTAAAGGCATTTGATGCATCCACTAACAGCACGGCTTCACATTCTTCTTGCTCATATATTTCTCTTATTGCATGAATTGCTGCCTCTCTCCCTGCTTGGTGGCCAGCACACACTTGGAGATTTCCAGCCGCTGACCGCACATCGTCCTTCACCACCTCCATTATGCATTTTCCGATGATTCTTCTCAACACTTCACCCACCCCTACAGGTCTGCATCCTGGATTCTTGTCCAATGGTATTAGACGACAAGCTGTGTAGGCCTCCAAGTGTTGACAATCTTGAGTGGCCATTTTTCTTACAAGATCTGCCAGCGCCCTGCGTAAGTCGGTCGCTGCAACTCCGAAAAGTGTGCTGCTCAGGATTGTTCTCCAACTGTTTGCATCCATCCCTGAGGGTCCTGCACTGCCTTGGGTCCCTAGAGCCTTTTTCCAAATCTTCTCGCCTGTGATTTGTTCGTAGATGACGGGGTTCGGTGGTATATAAGCCCCCTCTAGCTTCTGACTCTCGGATATACTAGCTTGCGGATATTTCTCTTCCAGCAGCTTGATGGTATCTCTTGTGATAGGCAACAGCCCACCAGCTGCCTCCTTTGTCAGCGATCGTATTGCAGGTGCCACTTTACCTTGTCTCATTTGGTCGCCGAATCTCCTGGCCTTGTCCTCAGTGTTTTCTCTTTGGTGTTGCCGTCTGCCTAGTCTCTCTTGTAATGCTCTGGCTTCACTGAGTAAGTCATCCATCTTGTTATCATTCCACAGTTTCACTCTATTTGTTAGCGCAGTCACGTTTTCCGCTTGTCTAGAATTGCGGTGAGTTTTTTGCAAGAAGAGATGTGGAATGCTGAAAAATAACTTGAGAGCATACGGGGCTAAAGGTCTGTCATAGACATAGTTATAAATGAGCTTTTTCATCTCTGTCAACAGTTTGGTGGTGGCGTCACATTTAGGTGGGTTGAATAAACTGTGTGCAGACCAATCTACAATTTCTGAGTAAGCTGCCTCTGTCCACATTTTTACCTCCTCTCCCCGTAGTCCTTTCCATTGAAACCAATACTACTACTACTACTACTACTACTACTACTACTACTACTACTACTACTACTACTACTACTACAATAATAATAATAATAATAATAATAATAATAATAATAATAATGATAACACTAATAAGACACTATTATCATTTTTCATATTATTATTATGATATTATTATTGTCAATTATTGTTATTATTATTATTACTATTATACTTATTTATTATCAATATAAATATTATTATTATTATTATTATTATTATTACTATTACTCTAAATGTAAACGGAGCAACACTAATATCGAAGTGGTCGTACAGTATTATGCCATTAACTAATATCGAAGTGGTCGTACAGTATTATGTCATTAACTAATAAGTATCAACACTGAAATGTTATTGTCACTTTGTCCATTTAGGGACGAGCTAGTGTTATTATTGTGCGAGGTGTCTTACGTACATACAGAGGTCTGTTGTGTGTGTTTATGGGGGGGGGGGTCTCATATTGATGTATAAATGGTGGAGTTTGGATGTATGTCTCTGTATGTCTACATAGGCTACATGTGTTTGTGTGTGTTTATATGTGTGTGTGTGAGAGAGAGAGAGAGAGAGAAAAAAACTTTGAGAGTGTGTGTGTCTGTGTCTAGGAATATATTCTCTGACACCTGTGTAATCTTGCCCTACCCTTCTTACCTGTCTCTCATCTGTCCAATATTACTACCTCCCCCTCCCCCTCTCTTTCTCTCTCTCTCTCTCTCTCTATATATATATATATATATATATACTGTATACTTCCCCCTCTATCTTAACCCTTTTGATTTGATATCAGCTACATTTAAACGATTTTATGAAGCTTAGGAAGGATATATGGTATCTAAAAGTATTAATTGAGATAGTTTGCAGCCTTGTAATCAGTAGACGTCCTTCCTACCTTAATACAATTGTCTAATCATTGCCAGAATATAATAAAAAGGATGTCACTCGTACTGTATTGGTTAATATCACTCTCTGGTTGTCACTCGTACTGTATTGGTTAATATCACTCTCTGGTTGTCACTCGTACTGTATTGGTTAATATCACTCTCTGGTTGTCACTCGTACTGTATTGGTTAATATCACTCTCTGGTTGTCGTCTCCCGTTAAGGGGAGACTGACCGTTTGTTTGGTCTATTAATTAATGTATTCATATATTTTTTTAGTTTCCTCCCTAGACCTCCATAAAGCTTAGAAAAACACCCCCTAGACCCCCCTTCAAGATAAATTTGTACAATTTTCGGTAGAAAAATGTCCCAGCCAAAGGCCGATTCCTCTTAAAATTGCTGGCTCGCTATCGCTCGCCAGGAAATAATCGACACCTAAATGGCACGAAAGGTCTTAAAATTGACAACAAATGGGTCGAAAGGTGTTAATATCGCCAAACTAATGGGCCGAGCGTCTTATAATCTCAAAACTAGTGGGGCTAAACATTAGGGAGAAAGGGGTCCAGAAAAACGGCCTGCCTCCCGTTAATATTTAGTCCCCGCACACAGCAGTTATCAGTGTATGCTAGTACTATAATTCAAACAATGGAGTTATTACATTCAACTTGATCCCATAACTAACCCCAAAACTCATCTATGACAGATAAGAGTTGTTATGTTACCTGATCTTGTAGGTAACTGTGAACCTTTCCAATACGGAGTCATATTTAATTTAGGGAGTTAATGTTTGTTACCTGATCTACTAGTTAACCAAGATCCTTACCTCTCACGAGTCAAAGCTGTTGTGTGTTTTGGCTGGTATAAGAAATATGTATATCAGATCAATATAACTTACCTGATAGTCTAGCTAAACCAGATCCCAAACTAAAATACCCGTTAGCTAACCCAGAACCTTACCCTACCTTACAATCTAGCCTACCTGATGTCATGGTTAAACCAGGTCCTTAATTATACTGTACCATTTCACGAGGCCTAACAAATAATATTTACCTGGTATTATGGCTAACCCAGAACCCTACCTACCATACTTTTTTTTCTATGTGGATGAGGGAGACAAAAGGCAGAACTGCCTGTAACGAGTGCCTCACCCAGTTGAAAGAGTGACAGGGCCAAAATCAAGGAACGTTCGAGCCAAAATGCCTGGACACACAGAGTTTGAAGCAATTTAAGTCATAGGATGAGGGGAAGATGGATTCATGGAGAGAGTTCCAGAGCTCAGCTGTTGAATAGAAGAATATTTGAGAATATCGTTTCACTCTTGGTTTGCAGAGTTGCACAGAGTAGGGATGGGATTGTGTTGCAAGATGGGTGCTACGTACTCTACGTAGGGGAGGTGGTATACACTGAGAGAGCTTTGAGGAACATTGATTATTACAATAGCGGTAGAATAGCGAGAGAGATGTAACACTGTGGCGAAGAGAGAGAAATTGTAAAGAGTCAGTGAGTGGACGTGAGTTAATGAGACGTAAGGCTTTCTTTTCTACTTTGTCGAGAAGTGCTGTGTGAGAGGATCCTCCCCACACATGTGAACAATACTCAATACATGGACACACTGTGCCCCTGTACAGAGCAAGAAGCTGTGCAGGGGTAAAGAACCTCCAGAGGCGGTTGAGCACACCCAGCTTCTGGGAAGCTGTTTTAGCAATAGTGGTAATATGATCTTTCCAAGTGAGATCAGGAGAGAAAGAGATTCCTAGAATACTGAGAGAAGATGAAGGATTGATTTGTGTATTGTTGAAGTATAAGGGATAGTCTTGTGGGAGTTCTTTACAGGTACACAAATGGAGAAATTGGGTTTTGGAACCATTGAAAGTAACAAGATTTTCTCTGCCCAACATGGAAATGGTTAATAGGTCAGAATTTGAGTGTTTTATAGCATCTTCGTGTGATTTTTTGAGTGCTTGTTTGTTGGGGGGTTCTGGAAAACTAGTTGAATAGTGTAAGGTAGAGTCATCAGCATATGAATGGATAGGACTGGAGGTACAGTTGAGAAGATCATTAATGAATATAAGAAAGAGAATTGGAGATAGGACAAAAACCTGAGGAACACCGGAGTTGATAGGTTGAGGAATTGAACGATGGCCGTCCACAACCGCAGCTATGGAACGGCCAGAAAGGAAATTAGATATAAAGGTACAGATAGAGGGATAGAAACCGAAGGAGGGTAGTTTAGAAATTAGAGATTTGTGTCAGACTCTATCAAAGGCCTTCGATATGTCTAGCGCAATAGAAAATGTCTCACCGAAGTCCCAGAAAGAGGATGACCAAGAGATAGTAAGATATGAAAGGAGATCCCCATTAGAGCGACCCTTAAGGAAGCCATACTGGCAATCTGAGAGTGGATTATGAGAAGAGAGATGCTTAAGAAATGTTGAAGTAAAAATAGTTTCAAAAACTTTGGAGATGCAAGAAATGAAAGCAATTGGACGATAGTTGGAGGGTTGAGAGTGGTCACCCTTCTTTGAGACAGGTTGAATGAGAGAAAACTTCCAGCAAGAAGGGAAGGCGTTAGCGGAGAGACAGAGATGGAAGAGTTTGCCTAGGCAGGGAGTCAGCACGGAAGCACAGTTTTTTAGTACAAATGGAGGAACACCATCCGGACTGTACGCCTTCTTAGTATTAAGCCCAGAGAGGGTAGAAAGTAGATCTTTAAAAGCTACTAGGATATTAGGCATGAGTAAATGAGAGGGGGGTGGGGAGGGAGGAATAGCACCGGAATCATCCAAGGTGGAGTTTCTAGCGAAAGTTTGGGCGAAGAGTTCAGCTTTTTCAGAGGAAGAAGTGACGGTGGTGCCGTCAAGGTGGAAAAGGTGAGGGAAAGACGAGGAAGAAAAATTGTTGGAGAGGTTTTTGGCTAGATGCCAGAAAGCTTGGGAAGAGCTAGAGTTGGATAGTTCAGTGCATTTATTATTGATGAAAGAGTGTTTGGCGAGTCGAAGATCAGATTTGGCTTGGATCTGGGCAGAAACATAGGAAGTGTGAGATTCTTGAGATTGAAGGCGACAGTACCGTTTGAATGTTTCCTCCTTGTTGCGGACAGCAGTAGAACAAGCGTGAGTAAACCAAGATTTGTTTAGCATTAGACTGAGAGAAAGAAAATGGAATGTATACTTCCATGCTCGAGAGGATTACCTCGGTAATGCGTTCAGCACTCTCCGAGGGTTTCCGGCAATGGAAGCAAAATTCATTCCATGGGAAATCAAAGAAGTATTGCCGGAGACCCTCCCAGTCGGCAGCGCCAAAATGCCACAAGCGCCGCCGGCTGGGAGGATCGGGTGGCCGTACCGGAAAGATAGGACAGGTGACAGAGATAAGTTTATGGTCGGAGGAGCCCAAAGGAGAACAAATATTTAAAGTATAAGCAGGAGGGTTAGAAGTTAGAAATAAGTCAAGAATGTTGGGCCGATCTCCGAAGCGATCCAGGATACGGGTGGGCTGCTGGACTAACTGCTCTAGGTCATTTAGGATAGAAAAGATGTAGGCTTGTTCACCAGGTTGGTCAGTGAAAAGAGAGGAAAGCCATTGGCGGTGGTGAACGTTGAAATCTCCTAGGATGGATATTTCTGCGAAAGGAGAGATGGATAGAATGTGTTCCATTTTAGAAGTTAGATAGTCAAAGAATTTTGCATAGTCTGTAGAATTAGGGGAGAGATAAACAGCGCAGAAATATTTTAGTTTGAGATTGACAAGAAAGCTTTAGCCAGAGAGTTGAGAATTCAGAAGAGTCAAAGTTGGGAACACGCGAGAAAGCGAGATTGTTGCGCACATATACGCAACATCCACCTTTGGCTTGAAACTGGGGATAGAGATAGTAGGAGTATACAGAGAAGGGTTTGCTGTCCTAGACATCTGAGTTTTGGTGAGAAAGAGAAGATCAGGGTTGGCAGAGGAGTGGTGGTGTTCCACAGAGTGAAAGTTAGAGGAAAGACCACAAATGTTGCAGTAATTGATAGTAAGAGTGTAAGGTAGTGGTCCAGAAAATTTTGGGGAGTCATTGCCAGGGGACAGATTAATGGGGGCATCCCCCCCCCCCCCCGCCCTTGGGACTCAGAGGCTGGTCGTGATTTCGTCATAAATATTGATAAATAAAGGTGGTGTAGTATGTAAGGTGTTTGTAGTGAAATGTATTGATAGGAGAATGTGTTTTGGAGGGCAAGCTGGGGTTGCCCTCAATATTGTTGAGGCACAGAAACGATCAGCTAGGGAGTCCAGGTGGAGAAACAGGAGTACCGGTACCACTCTGTCCGCTGGTGCCTACAGCCTCTTCCTAGCTAATATATTTTACCTGATATTATCCCACAGATCCTCTTTGTCGGGGTGTCAAAAAAGAAAAAAGAAAGGTAAGATAAAACGTAGTGGACCATTACATCTATAAAACGTAGTGGACCATTACATCTATAAAACGTAGTGGACCATTACATCTATAAAACGTAGTGGACCATTACATCTATAAAACGTAGTGGACCATTACATCTATAAAACGTAGTGGACCATTACATCTATAAAACGTAGTGGACCATTACATCTTTTCTGTAGGACATCACACACACGGTTCTCATTTTACCACATCAAAGTCACACCCAATCTATCTATCTATCTATCTATATAAATATATATATATATATATATATAATATATATATATATATATATATATATATATATATATATATATATATATTATATATATATATACCGGTATATATATATATATATATATCTATATTATATATATATAATATATATATATATATATATATATATATATATATATATATATATATATATATATATATATATATATATATATATATATATATATATAATATATATATATATATATATATATATATATATATATATATATATATATATAGATATATATATATATATATATACTGTATATATGCCGCTTTAACCAGCGGTCTACTGGGTCACTTACATTAAAGAACACCCAGAAGTGTGCTAAGCATTGTATTAATGGTTATTGTTTACGAGACCTAGTGTTTTGACATTAACCTAACCAAACAACCCAACCTAACCTAACCTAGACCTAGTAGGTGGGATACAAAACTAACCCTTACCTACCAGCTAGTGCGGGTTCCTGGTTTCTAATTGGTTACTTACATAACTGGGTTAGGTTAGGTTAGGTTAGGTTAGGTAGGTAGGGCAACCCACAGTGTCTTACAAGCTCGTGAACAGCAGATTAAGGTGTGTCATTTTGTGAACAACTTGCTTCACTTCATAAATGATAGGTGGAGATGAATATAACCTAACCTAACCTAACCTAACCTAACCTAACCTAACAAAACCTACCTAACCTAACCTAACCCAGTTAGGTTAACAACCAGTTAGTAACGAGTCATTTCACAGACTGTCTAAAATGTTTAAATTCACGAAATGACTCGGTTCACAGTCTGATTGTAATATATATATATATATATATATATATATATATATATATATATATATATATATATATATATATATATATATATATATATATATATATATATATATATATATATTACTGTATATAACTGTATATATATATATACTGTATATATACATGTGTGTGTGTGTGTGTAAAACTGTCTGTATATACCTGTCTAGCTACATCAGAATATCTAACACATGCGCGCACGCGCGTGTGCCATCTCACTTGCCATAAAACACACTTACACTCAGGTCATCTCACTTGCCATACCTATTTTTTCCATCTGTCAAAGTCATTTCTCTATTCCTACATCCATCATTTCCACATACATATTCACATGTCATTCATATGCCATACACATTCATATTTTGTCATTCATAATGCCATATACTATATAATCAACTATACCCCTATGGTATTTTATTGAACACATTTGTATTTCTGTGTATTTCACAATGTATATACATATATTTAATGCTAATTTCATCGGTAATTGGATAGATTTCGGTATTTGGTTTCCATGAGAGAGAGAGAGAGAGAGAGAGAATGAGAAAGAGAGAGAGAGTACAAAGGACAAAGGAGTACAAAGGAAATCAAGCAACAACAGGTCTAGTAACCCCTCTAGGTTGCTTGTCCTCCAAAACACTGAGGATCAAGTGTCCAAACAGTGGTTTAGAGTGGGTAAGGGAACATTGGAAAGGGAACTACTGCCCTGGAACTAATGTCCGTGGCAGGATTCGGAAGTTAGTAGGGGACAGATGGGTTAGTAACATAACACAGTTATAAGTGACCTTTCGTATATCTGGGAAAAAGAGAGTAACGGCTTAGTAATATACTGTATATACGCAATAATCCTTGATGAATCTGTGGGAGGAATATAATAAAGCTATTCATTTACAAACGCAGTCAGTCGCTGGTTTGATGCAAGATATTTGTCTAGGCGAAGCTTAAAAGAATCAACGGTGCTGCAGTCTATAACATCTCGGGGAAGCCCATTCCACAAGTTGACAACTCGATTGAAGAAGACATTCTTAGATTCGTGAGAGTTAAAAGATCTACCAATAATTTTGCAACCGTTTCCCCGCGTGTAATTAGATTGGTCGATAGTGAAGTACCGGTACTTACTACAGTTCATATTGTCGATGCCTTTGATGATTTTGAACACTTGAAATAAGTCACCTAAGAGAGAGTGAGAGTGAGCGAGTGAGTGAGAGTGAGTGAGAGAGAGAGAGAGAGAGAGAGAGTGTGTGTGTGATTCAGATATATATATACGGATATGTTCATATACATATTGATTAAAGCAGAAAAGGTGCCAGAAAGATAAACAAACATAACCATGCATATACAGTAGCTACAATATTACGATAAGATTATTACCTAAATAGCGAGTGAGAGTTAGCGAGAGAAACAAACATTTACTAACATTCTATCTGAGATCAGGAATATGTATACTTCTTCCGTACCACCACACATGTATAATACAGTATATCGAAATCTAAAGAGGGAAAAAAAAAAAAAAAAAAAAAAAAATACCCACATATCCGGATGAAGGCCAAGCTATTGCACACGGCTTCCATTTTTAGATTTTAATTGTCGCTTTTTCAATATCCCAGAGCTCTCTCCTGATGTTTGGTTTTACATGGAGTCTGAGGCTTAGCTGGGGGAGGTGGGGTGGGGGGTAGAAGGGAAGGAAATTAAAGATGGATAGATGGTGATTGAGAGGGAAGGGGAGAGGGAGGGAAGGAAATAAGGATGGTTGGTTGGTTGGATGGTCGGTTGATTAGATGGTTGGTTGATTAGTAAGACGGTTGGTCGATTGATTGGATGGTTCATTAGATAAATAACAAAGATGACTTAAAATGTAATCATTTGATCAAGTATATAATGGCTATGTACTTATATGTTTCATCGTAATATACAAGTCTTGGGGGCGTTTTTTGTAGTTTGAAGGGGGGGGGGGTCTAGGGAGGCGTTTTTTTTGTTTTTTTGTCTAGAAGGCAAACTCAAAATACAATGCTCGAAAGTTTGTGGCTCAATTATAACCCTGGATATTTATACAACAAAATATGGTAATAACCCCCAAGACGTTGCAGCAAGTAGTGTTAAAGATGGTGTGACAGAGGTAGTCTTCCGGTGGTGTTACTAGCCAATAGCTGATGTTGGCATGGTAGTCCTTAACCCTTTGGCTGCGGGACCCGTTCTGGCAATTTAAAGCAGTTTACAGGCCCTTAAAGCCTCTTGAAGCCTGTAAAGACGAGTGCGAGTGAGCGGGAGCACGGCAGGCCCCCGTCCGCTCTCTAGCCCGGTGGCTGGTGCACTGAGGAGTGTCAGCCATATTTCGTGAGACCTATGCAGTGCTGCCAAAGGCAAATGTAGCACGACATTGCTCATTATTAGCGAATATTTGCCGATGTCTATGGTACCGTAGCGCTGCGGATGAACCCCACGCGCTACGAAGCTGGTTCTGGTGTCATTTTGAAGCTATTTTCTTTTAGTTTTTGGCTGAATACATTTAATTTAATTCAGACACTTGCTTAATAATTCAGGAGTGCCTGAATGAGCCCTAATATAACAGATATATGCGTAAATATGCCAGCAGCATAAGTGTTAAGGGGGGATAGATAGGCGTATATATTTGCTCAGATATGTATCCTTTAATTTTGTTGTTTAATTTTCTCCCTAGACCTCCATCAAGCTTAACCCCCCCCCCCAACACCGTCCTTCAAGATAAATTTGTACATTTTTTATAGAAAAATGTCCCGGCTGAAGGCTGCATCTTCTTAAATTACAGGCTCGCTATCGCTTGCCAGGGAAAATCAACACCCAAATTACATGAAAAGTCTTAATATTGACAAAGAAATGGGGTTAAAGGTCTTAAAATCGCCAAACTAATGGGCCGGCCGTCTTAAAATCTAAACATTATTGGGGCTAAACAAGGGGAAGAAGGGTGATCAGAAAAACAGCCCATCTCCCCTAAATGATAACACGGTAGGCTTCACAGTCATGAAGATCCATTAAGGGCAGGTATTTAGTTTGTTCCCTAGACCTCCATCAAGCTAAAAATTACACCCCCTCGAGTCCCTTTCAAGATAAATTTGTACATTTTTCGGTAGAAAAATTTCCCGGCCGAAGGCCGGTTCCTCTTAAATTACAGGCTCGCTATCGCTCGCCAGGATAAAATCGACACCTGAATTGTACGAAAGGTCTTAATATGGGGTGAAAGTTCTTAAAATCGTTAAACTAATGGGGCAAACGTTTTATAATATCAAAAGCAATGGGGCTAAACATGAGGGAGAAAGGGGTCAAGAAAAAAATCCCTCAAGTGGAGATCTCCCCTTAAGCCTTTCAAATATTATGACCTATTTTGACTGTTTCTTCTGGCTATCATTAAACTATTTCATACAGTGTACAATTTAGGAAGGATTTGTTGGAATTATAAGGGTAAAGACTATCTTAATTAACTCTCCGACTTCCGTATACCCGGCCTAACTTGAATAAGTTCATCTAATAATAGCTATAAAATAGGTCAAAATGCATCATTGTATCATATAAGAGTTAATTCACTCTAGTATTAAGTTAGTACGGATCATGTACAGTTGGCTACAGGAATTTGAATCCACTCTCTGATGTCATATATGGAAGAAAACAAAGTATGATTGACTTGCAAAAATAATTTGCTATGAAACCTTTAATGAGGGAAAATAAAACGTCGTCTGCTGCTCTTTCTCTTACACCAAATAGTAATCAGTTTCCATCCAGTGAGTCGAAATATATAAATTGAAGTCATCAAAATATCACTCATTTCTATATTCATTAATGTTACAGACATATTACTCTCAAATTATATTCAGTGCATTGACCAATATACAAAGTGTATATTATGAATAACACAGACTATATTAGGCCTAAAGAGACATTTGGCAAGGATTCGAAACTTTAGGGATCCTTGCCAAATGTCTCTTTAGGCCTAATATAGTCTGTGTTATTCATAATATATACTTTGTATATTGGGCAATGCACTGAATATAATTTGAGAGTAATATGTCTGTAACATTAATGAATATAGAAATAGTGATATTTTGATGATTTCAATCTATATATTTCGACTCACTGGATGGAAACTGATTACTATTGGGTGTAAGAGAAAGAGCAGCAGACGACGTATTATTTTCCCTCAGGTCATAATATTCATCAACTGTATAAAATAATGAACTTATAATTCAAACATACTCATTTTCATTCCATACAATAAATCACGGAGTGCATGCAAATTTACGTAGGTATTTGTACCAGATTATTGAAAGGAAACTGTACGAAAATGTGATAATAATAATATTAATAATAATAATAATCTATCTATCTATCTATCTATATGCTCAGGCCCAATCCCCATTTTGGGGGTAGCCGACTCAAGACAGAGCAAGAACAGGGAAAACACAAAAACAACATAAAACAAAAAATAAACACAGATAAAAAACACAAACTCTCACACATCCAGGTCACCCAGGAGGAGACCAGGGTTACCAAGGTCGCTCCAGCACTCCCCCGGCCTCTGACCACCCGGAGAGGTTCCGATCTCGGCAGGCAGACATGCAGCGGAGCCAAAGCCACAAGCCCTCCCACCACACTTCCAGGCACACCCTTCATATTAATCGTCTCCCCGGGCCAGGCGCCTGATGGACTATTATCTAGTCCAACTTGCGCCCGACCCCTTACTCCAAATGACCACGTGTTCACTCAACTATTCACAAGCATTCTCCATTCACTCCTGTCCACCACCACTTCCCCTGCCTGATCTATAGTCATTCCTCTATCATCCAAAGCCTTTCTTACACAGTCTCTCCATCTCAATGGGGGTCTTCCTGCCCTTCTATCTCCCCTTGTACCTGACTCACATATTCTCTTTGTAAGCCTTTCATCTCCCATTCGTTCAACATGACCATACCAGCTCAGCACCCTTCTGTCCACTCTGGCTGACAAATGTTCTTGCTGCCCCACTCTCCTACGTATCTCTTCATTCCTCAATCTGTCTCTACGAGTAACTCCACACATACTCCTCAAGCAGCTCATCTCCATCACATCCAGCCCTCTTTTCTCCTTTTTCTTCAGAGCCCATGTCTCAGCCCCATACATCACTGTTGGCACAACAATTCCTTGATACAGTGCACTTTTTACTTTCACTCCGAGATTTCTGAAATAAATAATAATAATAATAATAATAATAATAATTAAAGTTGCAAGCAACATTGTCCGGGGTTCGACGGTTTTACAAGCAGGGTATTGTGTTGGATACAAATGCTGTGTCACAGATATCAAAAGATCATTTAACTTATCGGGCATGGAGAAACTACAGAAGGAGCAGATTGTGCAAACAAACAAGAGCGAGAGAGGGAGAGATTGGCTGTAAAAGGGATCTGCCTCTATCCGTTTAGTAACAGAGTTGTAGATATGTGGAATAGGCTACCGAGTGCTATAATGGGATCAAGAACAATAGAGCTTCAACTTGAAATTAGATAGAACGAGATGGGTTGGGTGAGAAAGGGATCTGCCATGTGTAGGTCAATCGGCTCTGGAGACTCCCGTTTTCTTATTTTTGTTATTTTCTCATTTGTGAAGGAGAGAGAGGGAGTATGGAGAGAGAATAGGATGTCGTAAACGTAAGGAAGATAGCGATAAATATGAGAGAGAGAGAGAGAGCGCGGGATAGGTTGGGTGTGAAAGGGATCTGACATGTGTGAGCCAATCGGCTCTCTGCAGACTCCGGTTTTCTTATGTTCTCATTTGTGAGAGAGAGAGAGAGAGAGACTAGGATGTCATAAATGTAAGGAAGACAGAGATAAATTAGAGAGAGTTTTATGAGATAGGTTGGGTGTGAAAAGGATCTGTCTTGTGTGGGCCAATTGGCTCTCTACAGACTCCCATTTTCTTATGTTCCTATTTCTTACAATTGTGTTTTGGTTGCAGGTATATGATAACATGGGTGTATAGTAAGTAGTGTAAATAACAGGTAACGTTTATGAGATGGGTTGAGTGTGAAAGGGACCTGCCTTATGTGGGCCACTTGGCTTTCTGCAGACTCCCATTTTCACCTTGGTTGCATGTGTAAGGGATCTGCCTCATTTGTACCGGTGTGCAAACAAACAAGAGCGAGAGAGAAAGAGATTGGCAGTGTAAGGGATCTGCCTCGACTATTCGCTTGGTAAAAGAGTTGTCGATATGTGGAATAGGCTACCAAGTGCTATAGTGGGATCAATAACAATAGAGCTTCAACATAAAATTTTATAAGACGAGATGGATTGGGTGTGAAAGTAATCTGCCGTGTGTGGGCCAATCGGCTCTCTGCAGACTCCCATTTTCATCTTGGTAGCATGTGTAAGGATCTGCCTCCTTTGTACCAGTGTGCAAATAAGAGAGATTGGCTGTGTAAGGGATCTGCCTCTCGTAACAGAGTCGTAGATATGTGAAATAGGCTACCTAGTGCTATAGTGGGATCAAGAACAATAGAGAATTTCAAGATAAAATCGGATAGTCATATGGACGAAATGGGTTGGATGTGAAAGGGATCTGCCTTTTGTGGGCCACTTGTCTCTCTGCAGATTCCCATGTTCATCTTGTAAGGGGTCTGCCTCATTTGTACCGGTGTGCAAACAAACGAGCGACAGAGAGAGACTGGGTGTGTAAGGGATCTGCCTCTATTCGTTTAGTCTTGTGAGAGAGAGAGCGAGGCTCCCTATTTCCTGTTCTCATGCACTAGTACAGTATGTCGTAATCGTAAGGAAGACAGCGATAAATAAGAGAGAGAGAGAGAGATAACTAATGCGTAGCCTAAAGCAACACTCAAACAAGCACACACATAGCTACACAAGACCATCACACAAGCACACACACCCCTTATCTAGCGACGAACTGTCATACACTGATACACACTCCCCCCATACCCATTCCATCACTTCGTATGTACGATATTATTTCCGTCTTTTTTACTGTGTATGGATTAAGTTATTGGTGTTCACTCTTGACATGTGTGTCCTGCTACTTATGTATGCATACATAATAGAATGAAAGTGATCAATACGCGCATATGAAGTTATGTATCTCGTATATCGGGGCCCTGCATCGGTCCACCTCTTATACCTCCCTATCCCATATGTGTAAACATTATATTTCAGCTTTCCGAAGGTAAATACCTACTTCCGATAAATATCTAGCCTTGTATTTAAATCATGAATCCTGTTTACTGTCATTATTTAATAGAAACATGTGTAAGGGTTACATTTATACACAGGATAAGATAAGCAAATACAAACCTCAGAGCATAATCATTGGCAATGAGAAGGTGGTTGTAGGCAGTGTTGCCAGTTGTAGCGCTACATATTATCGCTAGATGTAGCTATATTTACTTCAGTTTAGTACCCATTTTTTCATATCTAGAGACATTTACTCGGGATAATTTGAAAATCTCAGACATTCTAGTTATATTACATTGTAAAATTTGCAAAACAAACAAATCAAAACTCTTTAGAAATTGCAGCATTATTCTACCATTGTTTGACTATGTAGCAACATGCTAACGACTTTTGAGAAAGGATCTAGCGGTATTTTGGGGTAACACTTAGGCAGTGTTGCCAGTTGTATCGCTACATATTACCGCTAGATGTAGAGCTCTTTACCTCAATTTAGAACCCATTTTTTCATATCGAGAGATTTACTAGGGATAATTTAAAAATTTCAGACATTCTAGTCATATTATATTGTAAAATTTGCAAAACAAACAAACCAAAACTCTTTAGAAATTGCAGCATTATTCTAACATTGTTTGACTATGTAGCAACATGCTAGCGACTTTTGAGAAAGGATCTAGCGGTATTTTGTGACGACATACTGGGAGGGTGGGAGGGAGGTGGTGGTTGCAGTGTTGCCAGTTGTAAAGCTACATATTACCGCTAAATGTAGAGCTATTTACTTCAATCTAGCAGCCATTTCTTTTATATCTAGAGACATTTACTAGGGATAATTTGAAAATTTCAGACATTCTAGTCATACTATATTGTAAAATTTGCAAAACAAACCAACCAAAACTCTTTAGAAATTGCAGCATTATCCTAACATTGTTTGGCTATGTAGCAACATGCTAGCGACTTTTGAGAAAGAATCTAGCGGTATTTCGTGGTAACACTTTAGGAGGGTTAAAATACGAGTCACACCGGCAATTGCCAAAACTTCAAAGGTCCATATCATTGTTATTAAACTAAGCATTTGGCAAAGGGAGGAATTGTTAAAAACCTTAGCCAATACTCTGTCATTCACCAAAAATTAATTTGAATTTATCATTATTATTTGGTAGGGTAGGTATGTATAGGTAGGTTGGCTAAATAATTGCTGGAATTCGTAGGGACTCGAACTGTTTTGAGAGAGTTAAATACAAAAAATATGATAGATCTGAATAATAAAGAGAATATGTTATTAAGCAAAACTGGGGGATGCATGGAAGCCTATAGACTGTAGACGGTAAACTTTGTGTGGGTAGCGAATTTGGTTTTAAAGTAGTTTAAGAATAGACAGTTTTCAATGCTGCGGCCAAACTATTCCACCCATTTATATTTTTTTGGTATTAAAACGTTCGGAATCGCGAGCCTCACCCAACTACGCAAGCATGTCTTTGATCATCGGCGTAATTTTCAAGATGTGGAATTTTAAGTGGAATTCGGGGGTTTTTCAAGATTGCCGGAAAAAAAACCCACGTGCAAAAGCAAAACCTTCTCTATAAAATTTGCGGAGCATTAGTAGGGGAGTGCGTATGCCAAAGCCCAGTCGTTTCCTGTGAGTGGGAGAGACGGTATTTAGGCGTCAAGTTTTTCGGGAAATCGGCTGCCACGGACCTGTTTGGCCGCCATGCCGGATGTTTAGCATATCAAAAGTTGCCCAATACAAAAACGCACCTCTTGTGAAAGTTTGATCCAGATCCAAAAAGCGGTTCTGGAGTTATTGCGTCGAAACCGGCGCGTAAGAAGAATTTGGATGAAATCCCAGGTTTAATGATTACAATAGGGGTTGCCCATAGGGGACGAACCCCTAATAATAATAATAATAGTAATACTTATAATATCAATAATAAATACATAAATGAAAACAATATAAAATCATCCATGCGTCTTATAACAGAAAGTTCCGGTAGAAAAATGTATATATTGGTGGCCATTGGGATATATATATATATACAATATATACCGGTGTGTATATATATATATATATATATATATATATATATATATATATATATATATATATATATATATATATATATATACAATTATACAATACATAGATAGATAGATATACTGTAGATATATAGATAGATAGATAGATGTTCCCGGCAACTTTTGGTACGCCATTATAGAATTCTCAGAAGCCCTCGAGTTACACGTGAAAACGATTTTTTTTTTTTTTTTTTTTCTTTTCTGGTGGCCATCAAGATGTAGGTTCTTTCTGTTTGTGTGTTATTTGTTGGAGGGTGGGGTTGGAGGTAGTTCTATTTTCTCATGAACTCTATACTTTGGTATTGGTGGTTATAGCTATCTGATGGTACCTGAGTATTTATTTATTGTTTTCTTAAGGGAGGGGAGGAATATATGTTTTTTTTTTATTATGTGAGCCATCTCTAACCATAGAAGTCAGATTATGTATAAGCCAATCTCTTACTATCCATCATCTATCTAACCTTTAAATATTATTACTCATCCATATATCTAGTCTCTCTCTCTCTCTCTCTCTCTCTCTCTCTCTCTCTCTCTCTCTCTCTCTCTCTCTCTCTCCTTCAGTAATACCTCCAGGAACCATGAATAACTAACAACAACGTTTCGGGTTCTCAAAGAAATATTTCCCAAAACAAATATACACTGAACTTTCCATTTCTACAGGTATGCTACACGCGCAACAATATTGTTTTATGATAATAACAAAGGTGAAAATAATGATTACAATTACAAGAGTAGTATTAGTAATGATGATAATAATAATACAAAAATAATAATAATAATCGTAGTAACAAATGTATGGACCAATCAGGGGTGATGATTTCAGGCAAACGAAGAGAAGACATTGCTGGAGTCAGAGGCAATGTTGTAAGGCGAGGGGATATGAACCCACCAACCAATCACCACACTCAGTTTAAATTCTGAACAACATATGTACCTCAACTTTAACTACAGATCTATGTCGGTAAATATCTCGGATCAGAAGTTCTACTCTCACTCACTATCATGCAATTGTAACATTCAGTGAATGTCGGGCCCTCGCATTCAACTTTTCCGAAGAAAGCATACTTTCTTAATTGATGAAAATCTCTTATTGATAAGCTTTTTTATTATTCAGGTGGATTGGCTAATTGATTACAGGCATCGGGTTGTCCAGGCTTAATTTCAAAAGAGGATTAAATGAGTTAACTCCAACAGATATCTTTTTATGATGCAATATACTTTTTGTAGCCTTGATGATGATTGTCTGCATATCTCTCTTTTTGTTTTTTTAAGGTGAGGTTAATATAACCTCGGCTTTACTGAAAAGGTAATCTGTCTCTTATCTTTGTTTACAAATGATTACAGACCCATAGGATCCTAAAATAAATAATCTACTGTTACTGCTTGAAGTTGCCCCCACAATGTTCTGCTGCACACCTCATAACGGCTGCAGCTCAGGGTTTAGGGAAATGTTGTACCATTCAGTTCTCTCTCAGTGTATTCGGTATTACTTCCACCCTCCTTCCCATGCAAGGCCACAGAGAAAGCATGCACCGCCGAGAGGTACTCGTAGGCCACAGGAGATCTGGCTGCAAGCTTGGGATTCGGCACGAAAAGGAAGGCTCAGGGTTTGGTGGTAGGTGCCAGTTGTACTGCAACCCTCAGCTTGGGGTTTCTCCTTATGCTGCCATTCCGTTCAGATTGTATGGCCTCTGAGCATAGGATCCAGGGAAGTGCCAACCGGTCCTTCCCCTGAACTTTGCTAGCTGGTGGTCTGGTAGCCGAATGTGCTGGAGCTGGTCGGTTCACCCGACACTTACCTTGGTACTGCGCACTGAACAGCTGGCGATCCCCAGGTGTTTTCGGGGGGACCCCAGTTTCCCTTATCACTTTTCCCTTCTATGTTGTTGCCCGTATTTACACCGTTTTCTTCATAATAACAGCCGGGTAGGGCAGTCTCATGCGAAGTTTTGTGAACAGAAAGTTAGCCGTTATCGAAAAATCTTGAGCTAAGGTGATTATGGCGAAGGTAAGTCTGCAGGTGCGCGCCACCGGATTGGTGGAGGCGGTTCGCATGACAAAGTAGTCGACCAATCAGCGCGAGGCATAGGTGCACTCACGGCTATCTGGGTGAGGCTGGTACATTTACGTCCGCATCGGAGCTCAGGGTTTGCAACACAAAAGCTGGCTTGCTGATTGGTTGCTTCAAGTGAATCTTGCATCACTTGCATTTCTTACTTCTTTAATCCAACAATAATAATAGTAATATAAATAATAATAATTGTTATACCAGGCTTTTTACTAGGTCTGTATATTGGTTATAGTGAGTTCTATCAAGACTGGGGAATTCAGAGTTCATACAATACATGCAAAGAATCAAATAGAGGATACATATAACACCGAGATATAGTTTAAAGTCTATCTATCTATCTATTGCCGGACGCCTTACTCCCCTTACGAGGGTGGCCATACACAGAATGCCCCCAAGCGGACCTATTCCCTGTGAGAGGGACAACCCGAGCCAGTTTAGTGAAGGACTTACAGGATTGACCACTCAATTTAGGATCCGTCCGACTCCGAGGCCCTCTGTGTATCTTGTTAGCACTCTTTTTCTACAGTGGTGTTCGGCTAATCCATCCACTAACCTGCCTTACCCTTAGATAAGCAGTACGGATTTGTATCAGGTTTACTCCCCTAGACAGGTTGCCAACCAAGGCTGACGAGTCCCATCCACCTGGATTTGTATAAGGTTGTCTCCCCTAGATGAGTTGCCGACCAAGGCTAACGAGTCCCATCCACCCGAATAATTTAAAGAACAGTTTTAAATATCTTACACGCTACGTACAGTACATTGATAATAGATGATATACTTAAAATATATGGTATAAAGTTATACTGTACCATACAACATAAGAATACGGGATTCGAGCACGATCTAGGATCTAGATGGAGCTCAGGTATACAAAATAAGTTTAGCTGTCCTCTTATACAATACACAACAATAATATCTTCTCGAAATACTGAATAGTCGGATAATACCCGTGCATAGATTTATATTCACAGATGATAACTATTAAGTATTAATACATAATAGACGAGGTTTTACACGAGTTAATATTATGAAATTTAATAATTTCCTTAATGCACTAGTGGAAGATTAGACAGAGTCAATATGTAGGACTCTAACTTTCTAAGTCACCTTGCACACTGGTGACACTTTGGCAGAGTCGATATTTTGGGGACTCTAACTTTATAACACTTACTTAGAATTTGGCAGAGTCACTAGGTTGGGACTTTAGAACACTTGTTGTAATTTAGGCAGAGTCAATACGTTGGGACTCTGACTCTAAGATACCTCGTCACTGGTATCGACTTAATTCAGATTTCTATTATATCTCCAGAATTAACACTTGGAGTACAAGTTGAGGTAGCAGCTTGCAGTTGTCTGGGTCTCCGTTAGGCCGTCCAAGTTGGCCTGTCGTGTGAATCAGTTGTTTAGTTACAGATGGAGTAATGGGTATAAGATCTTAAATGAGGTTCCTTGGTATCATGACACTGGGCACCTCATCGGACGTGAGTATGTTTTAAGTACTCGACTATCCTGATCGTCATATTACTCGGTGATGAAGTTGTGTTCAGGTACTCTTGACTTGGGGTCTTTAATATAATGCCTGTGTCATGACACAGTGACAAGATATCGGGTTAACGCAAGTAGATAGAATGATCATGACCAATACTATTTTCCTTGACTACCACTGACTTTCATAAGAGGTTCAAAGAACTTGGGGCGGTGTTTAAACCTTTTGCTTACTCTTTCCAGCCATCATGTCAGTGGACAAAAGTAAAAAGGACTTCTATATGCAGAGTGCCTGTTAAGGTATCTCGCAGAGTCTTGAACTATTTGGGGAACCTTAGCATGCCAAGTATATTTTGGTAGTTTTGGAAATGCGGTTTTAATAAAAGAAGTCACTTGGGGACATGTCCAATCGAGCTTAAACTTCCTTTATTAAAGGTGCATGCCTATTAATGATTTTGATGTTGCTACTGTGTCATGACACGCAAACAACAAAGATTCCTCAACAGGTAAAATAACTCCTCAGACCTTGTGGGATATTGGGCATGCCTTTTATTCCAACTGAATGGGAGGGTAATTATAGGACTACAAACCACTAGTATGCCAGTGTTATTTGAAGCCCTAGAATTGCTTGCCCTGTTCAATTTTCTCCAGCATAGTGATGACATTGGCTGAGGTGTCCCAGGGTGTATGTGTGGGAGGCAAAAGGTCACAAGTGCGGTCAGGGGTTAATCTAGGGGATTAAGGGGACCCTCTAGAAGCTGAGAGGCAAGTACTTTGACCTTTGGATGGAACAGGGGCGTAAGTGTTTTCTCTGGTGGTGGGGATAGGAGTCCTTCTCATCCTGGCTGAACACTATCTTTCTTTTTACTTGTTGCTGGGAATTAGAAGATATCTTAATGGTTTTTCCGGGATTAGTAGGACATCCCGATGTAATGGTGGCTACCCAGGTTTCTCTGCAGATGGAGATAATGGGTGTGTTGGTGGTATTTACATAAATGCTGACTCGGATATTCTCGTTGGAAAACTGGGGCTGGATTTGCACGTGTGGTAGTTCTTCGTGGTTAGATGTCTTCGTAGGTGTCTTCTTGTTTTCCTTCACCTTCTCTTCTTTATGATTAGTTGTCTTCATAGGTGTCTTCTTGGTATTTGTAGTGATGCTGGCTCGGATATTCTTGTTGGAAAACTGGGGCTGAATTTGTACACTTATTCCTCCGTGGTTAGCTGTCTTCGTAGGTGTCTTCGTATTTTTCTTTCCCTTCTCTTTTTTGTGGTTAGATGTTTTCGTAGGTGTCTTCTTGTCTTTCTTTGCCTTCTCGCCTTTATGTTTATTTGCTTCTTCCATCTTCTTGTTGGTGTGGGGTAATTTTGGAATGCGTGGTAGGGCGAATATCCTTTGTTGTGTTGTCTTTGCTTGCTGTGGTGTTTCTGTTTCTATGTTAGTTCCTCCTTTAACTGCGACCGGAAGTCGTCCTCTTTGGTGGTAGCCATCTTTTTCTTCTTTCTTGCCTTCGTTCCTCTGTTGTTTATTTCTTGTCTTTGTCTACTTCTCTGCTTCCTTTTTCTTTTCCTTCTTCTCCATGTCGCTTTTTCTGCTGTTGTTTCTGGGGTCTGGAATGTAGTGTCTGGAGTTCGTTTTTCCTCTGTTCATTTTGTCAGCTTCCATTGTTCGTTTTGTTTCTGTATCTCCTCTTTCCTTTTGTCTTCCCGCTTCTTCTGTCTCTGGTCTTTCGGGAGTTTTCTTTCCTTTGTTTGTGGGTAACTTTTTTAATTCCGTTATTTATATAATAATATAAATAATAACAATAACCCTTTACTTTTCATCCCTTGTAATTATATCTCCTTAGTTATCAAAGTGTATAAGTATACTTAAAGGATATTCTCAATGGAACTTACTGCAGTATACGAACCGGTTTATCATAAGTATTTTGGTTATACTATTAATATCAAATATGAAATAACATCTACTTCAATTGTTCATGTGAATATAGATTAGCGTGTTACCTAAATACATTTAAACCCAACATTATACTTGGATAATGATTTTATAATACCGTGCTGTACAAATCACTATTGTAATACACTTCAACTTTATTAATACACTTGTGTATATATATATATATATATATACTCATAAATTTTATACATAAATTCTTCCTTTACGATGTATTTTGCATTTTGCATTTGTTTTCATATTTCCCAAACTTCTTCTTTCAAGTATTTGTCATATTTCAACCCCCCCCCCCTCTCTCTCTCTATCTCTCTCTCTCTCTGATATATTTTATTTTATATATTCTTCCCTGGGGCTGGGGCTAGAAGTCGTGAACGTTTATTTTTATTTCGATTTTTAATTTCAACATTTTGTGGCCATTATATAATGTCGAATGTGTGTGTGTGTGTGTGTGTGTGTGGGTGGGTGTGCGTGTGTGTGTGTACAGTTTAATGTTATATATAGTTTCTGCATGCGTGGGAGAACGTGTGTGTAATGTGGTGGCCATGTATGTTTGTAGATTTGTTTGTGTACGTAAATACAAGGTGTTTGTTGGTTTATTTGTGTGCGCCATCGCCCCCAAACCCTACCTTTGATATACCGGTACATATTTTATGTTTCCATCCTTGCGAGCATAAGCTTTACTGGGACCTCTTTTTTACGAGGGCGCAATGGGGGACAGGAAAACGTCGTCTGCTGCTCTTTCTAATACACCAAATAGTAATCAGTTTCCATCCAGTGAGTCGAAATATAGAAATTGAAGTCATCAAAATATCACTCATTTCTATATTCATTAATGTTACAGACATATTACTCTCAAATTATATTCAGTGCATTGACCAATATACAAAGTATATATTATGAATAACACAGACTATATTAGGCCTAAAGAGACATTTGGCAAGGATTCGAAACTTTAGGGATCCTTGCCAAATGTCTCTTTAGGCCTAATATATTCTGTGTTATTCATAATATATACTTTGTATATTGGTCAATGCACTGAATATAATTTGAGAGTAATATGTCTGTAACATTAATGAATATAGAAATGAGTGATATTTTGATGACTTCTATTTCTATATTTCGACTCACTGGATGGAAACTGATTACTATTTGGTGTATTAGAAAGAGCAGCAGACGACGTTTTCCTGTCCTCCATCGCTGAACATAGGAAGGACCTTTGAGAATCAATGTAAAAATTCAATTATCCTTCTGACTCCCATTGATCCTTCCTAAGCCGAATAAAATAATCTAATGATATCCAGAGAGGAAGAAAGGCTTCAACGTACTGAAGGGGTTAATTAAAGTTTTCCCCATTTTCTTATGAGCCAAGACGGTCTCCTCATTAAAGTCTACGGAACTGTCACACCGCATTTCCAGGTTACCCACCTATCAAAGGAGACTACGGGAATAAATTGTTATAGGCTACTTTCAGGGGAGATCGGTCGTTTTCTAGATCTCCTTGAACTCCTTCATGTTTAGCCTCATTAGTTTTCAGATTGTAAGATATTTCCCCCATTAGTTTGTAAATTTTAATCCGTTTCGCCCCATTTCTTTGTCAATATTTTAACCTATCGTGCTATTTAGCTGTCATTTTTTTTCCTGGCGAACGATAGTGAGCCTGTAATTTTGGAAGAACTGGCCGGAACATTTGCTACCGAAAAATGTACGAATTAATCTAGAAGGGGAATATATATATATATATATATATATACCGGTATATATATATATATATATATATATATATATATATATATGTATATATATATATATATATATCGGTATATATATATATATATATATATATATATATATATATATATATACAGTATATAGCCTATATATATATATATATATATATATATATATATATATATATATATAATATATATATATATATATATATATATATATATATATATATATATATATATTTTTTTTTTTTATTTTTTTTTTTTTAAAGTTTGATGGAGATCTAGGGAGGAGAGTAGAAAATAATATATAAATGAAACACATCGACCAAATATTGAACCATACCCCCTTAACTTTTAGAGGCCTATTTTACCTTGGGCCAAACCAGAGTATTTCCCGGTCCTATTACTTTTTGTTTGTTTTATTTGTATTTATTGGGCTTGATCTTGGTATGTTTACTTACTTAATTATGTTTTAGGATTCATTTCGTATTAATATTATACACTTTCTTCTTAGTTTTATTGTTTTCTTATCATTGGTGTTTCTGTACTCTTGTATTGCTTCTATTCCTCTATCTCTTCCTTTCCATCAGCCTTCCTTCTTTAAATACCTCTCATTATTCTCTATTTCCCCTTCATCAATATTACCCCCCCCCCCCAGTCCTCCCTCCCTTGTCTCCTTCTTTCCTCTACATTTTTCCCTCTTCCCCTCTCCGTGTGAACAAGTGTAATCTTCTTATTTGGCCTCCTCGGGAGTCTGTCACTGAAGGAGATCATCAACAAGAGGATAAAGAAGAATAAGGAGAACAACACACACATAAGAACAGGAGGAGGTGGAGGAAAACAAGAGAAACAATGAAAGGATGATGATAATAACGATAAATATAATAACAAGAATAAGAAGAAGAAAGAGGGCAAGGAGGAGGAGGAGGAAGAAGAAATAACAAGAACATTGGAATATGGACATTTGATAACTCGCTTACTGGGCCGAGGCAGATCCCTTTTACCCCCAACGTATATCAGCCATCTTGAGTTTAGAGTTTCAAGTTCTCCACCATATACTGTATATACTGTATATACTGTATATACTGTATATACTGTATATACTGTATATACTGTATATACTGTATATACAGTATATACAGTATATACTGTATATACTGTATATACTGTATATACTGTATACTGTATATACTGTATATACTGTATATACTGTATATACTGTATATACTGTATATACTGTATATACTGTATATACTGTATATACTGTATATACTGTATATACTGTATATACAGTATATACAGTATATACTGTATATACTGTATATACTGTATATACTGTATATACTGTATATACTGTATATACTGTATATACTGTATATACTGTATATACTGTATATACTGTATATACTGTATATACAGTATATACTGTATATACTGTATATACTGTATATACTGTATATACTGTATATATATATGAAAACACAACCCTTCCCCTTAAGGGGGAAGGGTTTATATTTATCTAATATTTTATTAGTTTCCTCGCTAGGCCTCCATCAAGCTCTAAAAAACACCCCCTAGACCCCCCTTCTCTTTCCATCTCTTTCCTCCTCCCTCTCATCCTTCTATTCTGCCTGCCCTCTCTCTCCTTCCTTTCTTACCTCTCTCTCTATTCCCTCTCTCCGTTCCTTCTTCCCTCTCTCTCCTACCCCTCTTCTCCTCTCCCCCCCTTCTTCCCCTCTCCGTGTGAACAAGTGTAATCCTCTTATTTGTCCTCTTGAGGGAAAGGTGGAGAGCAGAGGAGAGGATTTAGAAGGAGGAGGGAGGAAAGAAGTGAAGAGGGAGTGGGAGGAGGAGGAGGAGGGCAATAGTGGAGGGAAAATGTGTTGAATGTAATAATAATAATAATAATAATAATAAAAATAATAATAATAATAATAATAATAATAATAATAATAATAATGATAATAGTAAATAATTTGATGATGATGATGATGAAAAAGAAATACAAACATAAGATAAAAGGAGAAGAGAAAGGAAAGGAAGAGAAATTTGAGAGAAGAGATTAAAGAAAGAAATACAATAAAATGGAGAGAGAGAGAGAGAGAGAGAGAGAGAGAGAGAGAGATCGAACCACGATAATGGAATTAATAGAAGATATAGAATGTAATTAACCAAAATATTTATTGCTCTATAAAACTGAATAGTCGAAAAGGGTAAAATGACAATGAATGAATGATTGAATGAATATGAATACAGAAATATTAATATAAATACATAGATAAAATAATGAAGGCAGAAATAGGCCAAGATATGAATGCATTATAACATTAAATGAATGAATGAATGAAGACAAATATATGACAGTAAATTAATAAATCAATGAATTAAGATAAAATATATGACAGTACATGAATGAATAAATGAAGACAAGTATATGACAGTAAATGAATTAATGGAGACGAAGATGACAATGATTGATTGAATAGTGAGACAAAGATGACAGTAAATGAAAGACAGGGTTAAGAAGATGAATGTGAAGCTGCTTGAGTGTGGCTAAATAGTGAGACAAAGATGACAGTACATGAAAGACAGGGTTAAGAAGATGAATGTGAAGCTGCTTGAGTGTGGCTAAATAGTGAAACAAAGATGACAGTACATGAAAGACAGGGTTAAGAAGATGAATGTGAAGCTGCTTGAGTGTGGCTAAATAGTGAGACAAAGATGACAGTAAATGAAAGACAGGGTTAAGAAGATAAATGTGAAGCTGCTGGCTAAATGAAAGCAAGTGGCTAGATTGTGAGAGAATGAACAACAATTCCCAAACTGGAAGGTCAAAGGGGATGCAGGGGGTGTGGTGTTGTTGTTGTGGTGGTGGTGGGGGTTGTTGTTATGGTGGTGATTAGGGGGGGGTGTTGTTGTGGTGGTGGTTAGGGGGGTGTTGTTGTGGTGGTGGTTAGGGGGGGTTGTGGTGGTGGTGGTGGTTAGGGGGGGGGGGGGGGGGGGGGTTGTGGTGGTGATGGTTAGGGGGGGTTGTTGCGGTGGTGGAGGTTGTTGTTGTTGTGGTGGTGGTGGTTAGGGGGGGGGGGGGGGGGTGTTGTTGCGGTGGTGGTTAGGGGGGGGGTTGTTGTAGTGGTGGTGAAGGGGGTATAGGGGGTGGTGATGGGGGTTGTGGTGCTGGTGGTGTTGTTTTGGTGGTGGGGGTTTGTTGTTGTGGTGGTGGTTAGGGGGGGTGTTGTGGTGGTGGGGGTTGTTGTTGTGGTGGTGGTTAGGGGGGGGGGGTTGCTGTGGTGGTGGGGGTTGTTGTTGTGGTGGTGGTGGTTTTGATGTTGATATTTGTGATGATGGCGAGGATGTTGATTGTAATTGGTGATGATGAGTTTGACGTTGATAGTGGTTATGATGGTGAGGATGTTGATGATGTAAGTGGTTGTGATGATAGGTTTGATGTTGATATTGGTGATGATGGTGAGGATGTTGATGGTGTAAGTGGTTTTAGTTTGTGGTGGGTGTGATGTTGATGGTGAGGATGATGATGTAAGTTGTGGTGATGATGGGTTTGATGTTGGTAATTGTGATGATGGTGAGGATGTTGATGATGTAAGTGGTAGTGATGATGGGCTTGATGTTGATAGTGGTGATGATGTTGATGATGCAAGTGGTTGTAGTTTGTGGTGGGTGTGATATTGATAGTGGTGATGATGGTGAGGATGTTGATGATGTAAGTGGTGTTGGTATGTGATGATTGTGATGATGGTGAGGATATTGATGGTGTAAGTGGTGGTAATGATGGGTTTGAGGTTGATGGTGGTGATGATTATGATAATATTGGTGATGACGATGAGGTAGTGGTGGTGATGGTGGTGCTTTCAGAATAGACGTTAATGGCAATCAAACTTACTTGAATTTTGTCCATGATATCTTCTATCATGTATGGTGAAAGCAAAGGTGTCGATGCACGTGGGAGCAAACGATGTGTGCCGGTGTACCAGATCAGAGGCACTGCTGGACAAACGATGTGTACCGGTGTACCAGATCAGAGGCACTGCTGGACAAACGATGTGTGCCGGCGTACCAGATCAGGGGCACTGCTGGACAAACGATGTGTGCCGGTGTACCAGATCAGGGGCACTGCTGGACAAACGATGTGTGCCGGTGTACCAGATCAGAGGAACTGCTGGACAAACGATGTGTGCCGGTGTACCAGATCAGAGGCACTGCTGGACAAACGATGTGTGCCGGTGTACCAGATCAGAGGCACTGCTGGACAAACGATGTGTGCCGGTGTACCAGATCAGAGGCACTGCTGGACAAACGATGTGTGCCGGTGTACCAGATCAGAGGCACTGCTGGACAAACGATGTGTGCCGGTGTACCAGATCAGAGGCACTGCTGGACAAACGATGTGTGCCGGTGTACCAGATCAGAGGCACTGCTGGACAAACGATGTGTGCCGGTGTACCAGATCAGGGGCACTGCTGGACAAATATAAGAAACCAATCAAATAATTCAAATATATTTCCATTATGGGGGGATGGGTCGCTTTTCGGGTCGATATTTTAATGTATTTATTATTTTTCTAGTTTACTCCCAATACCTCCATCAACCTTAAAAAAAAAATATATATATATATATATATATATATATATATATATATATATATATATATATATATATAAAAAGGATCCCCCTTTAAGATATATTTGTACATTTTTCGGTAGAAAAATGTACCGGCCGAAGGCCAGTTCCTCCTAAATTACAGGCTCGCTATCGCTCGCCAGGAAAAAATCCACACCTAAATGACAACAAATGTTAATATTGACAAAGAAATGGGGTGAAAAGTCTTAAAATCGCCAAAATAATGAGCCGAAGGTCTTCAAATCTGAAAACTAATGGGGCCAAGCATGAGGGAGAAGGGTGTCCAGACAAAACAGCCCATCTCCCCTTAATGTGATGCTGTCAGAAGTGCTCCCAAGAATCAATGGCGAGAACAACTTCTATGACAGGTCCTTCAGTTAATATGGTCGACTGAAGAATCTTTGCTGACAGGAGGGCATTAAGTACATTAACCTCTGGGATAACTTACAGTATTTCAGTATTTGAAAATGAGGACTTTATCGCAGATGATGGTCTGCATCTGAATCCGGTTGGATCTGCAAGACTTGGCCGGCTCCTTAACGAGTGGGTTGGGTGGAGTGGGTTCTTTCTGGACAAATAACGCAAATCAGCCAGGTTGCAACAAGGCAACATAAACTCATGTCAGCACAAAGCAGCAAATACTACTGTCAAAAATAATAATGTAACTAAAGCCACCACCACAAATGGCCATGTGTGGTGGTGGCAAAGTATAAAAAGGTGTGCACATAGAGACATTAAAGTATTTTATGTAGATGCACATAGCCTCTGAAATAAATTTGCTGAACAATATTAGAATCACTTGCATGCATGGACAATTATGATATATTAAGCATTGCAGAATCTTAATTTAATACTGAAAGTAGGGATTTTCTGGCAGAATATAATATCTGGACACACAGTAAATAGCTGCTAATGGTCAAACAGGCGTGGTGGTGGTGGTGTCATACTCTATATCAGATCCTCTCTTTATCCAGTGTTATGAATAAAACAAAAAATTGCTAATTTAGATATTATTTACATCTGATTAGAAAATAATCTACTCAATAATATTCCCGTTGTAGTCATTTACCGACCTCGAGCACAGTCTGTTTAGAAGTATTTATCTATTGCCGGATTCATTACTCAGCTTTATGAGGGGGGGCGATGCACAAAACGCCCCCAAGCGGACCTGTCCCCCATGAGAAGAACAACCTGTGACAGTTTATTCACGGATTTACAGGATTGACCACTCGACTTGGGGTTAATCCGACTCCGAGGCCCTCTATGTATCTTTATAGCACTATTTTTCAACAGTGGTGGGTGGCTAGTCCATTCACCAACCTGCTTCACAATTAGGTGAGCTGTAAGTATTTGTATAAGGCTGGCTTTTTTCCCTAGATGGGTTACCGACCAAGTCCCATCCACCGAAATTGTTATAAGGTTGTATCCCCTAGATGGGTGGCCGACCAAGGCTAACAAGTCCCATCCACCCATTCAGACCAGTATATACTGAAATGTATGATAAAATAATGAAAATATGCGATACTGAAGATGCATTTGTAATTGTAGATATTAATCTGCCAGTAACATCATGGGGGGAATCTGTTATCCCATTATGGGCTAAAACTATATTCAAACTTGCAAGAAAGCTCTCTCGTACATCTTGCAAACCAGCCAACAGATGGCAACAACATCCTTGACCGTATTTTAGCAACTAAAGAGTTTAATAAATAATGTCTCAGTAGGAGAAGAATTTTGCTCGAGTGATCATAGAATAATCACATTTAACATACATTTAGATATTGAAAAACAAACCAAAAGTACTTAAAATATTGTAGATTATTGGAAAGCAGACTTCAACAAACTTAGACAAACCATGATAATTATAAGTTGGATTTAATTATCTTAAGCACAATATATTGACAAAACCTGGGAGGAGTTCACCAAAACCTGGGAGGAGTTCACCAAAACCTGGGAGGAGTTCACCAAAACCTGGGAGGAGTTCACCAAAACCTGGGAGGAGTTCACCAAAACCTGGGAGGAGTTCACCAAAAGTGATAACGCCATTGAACAATGTATTCCCCCCCCCCCCTCCTCCAAAAAAAAATGCATCTAATTACAATACACTGTACATCAAAATGGTGGAATAGTGAAATTAAGCAATGCTTGGTTGTAAACAAGATTGCTCATCATTGGTAAAAACAAACCCCAAAATGATAAAGTATATAATTATGTCCTACATATAGCCTATATAAAATCAAAACTATTGATCAGAGTAATATTCACCTTGCAAAACACATTGCTAATACAAGTAAATCAAACCCCAAGGGGTTATTCGGTAATACAGGGTATCCAGGAAATAAATAAGCTCAAATGAAACTTGAAATTATTGACAATAACACTAGCTAATAATTATTACAACATTTTATAAACAACTTGATGGCAAATCAAAATCACCCACAACTGTCACCTTGGTAAATATAACAACTGTCACCTTGGTAATTATAATAACTGTCACCTTGGTAAATATAACAACTGTCACCTTGGTAATTATAACAACTGTCACCTTGGTAATTATAACAACTGTCACCTTGGTAATTATAACAACTGTCACCTTGGTAATTATAACAACTGTCACCTTGGTAATTATAACAACTGTCACCTTGGTAATTATAATAACTGTCACCTTGGTAAATATAACAACTGTCACCTTGGTAATTATAACAACTGTCACCTTGGTAATTATAACAACTGTCACCTTGGTAATTATAACAACTGTCACCTTGGTAATTATAACAACTGTCACCTTGGTAATTATAACAACTGTCACCTTGGTAATTATAATAACTGTCACCTTGGTAATTATAACAACTGTCACCTTGGTAATTATAACAACTGTGAAGGTCTTCCTAAGTAATGCCATTTCGCCAAACTCCCCAGACCTGAACCAACTGGATTTCTTAACATGGCACTGCATTAACTATTCTGTACCGGCGACGTCTTAACATGGCACTGCATTAACTATTCTGTACCGGCGACGTCTTAACATGGCACTGCATTAACTATTCTGTACCGGCGACGTCTTTTTAATTAAATTCTATCTATATTTAGACTAGTTTCTGCAGTTTAAGAAGGATCTATGGTAGTGAAAAGGGTTATGTGAGATAACTTGATCAAACTGACCCAAGAAATAAGTAACTAACTTATTGAGTTGCTGACTAATTGACCATTTCACCAATTGATTAACTGACTGAAAGATTAGTTGACTGACTGATAGCCAGGCTAATGTACCGACTGACTAACTAAAATACCGAGTTTCTGTCTGAAACAACAAGTGGCTGACTAACTGACTGACTGACTGAAACATTAGGTGGCTGAATAACTGACTGGCTGACTGAAACATTAGGTGCCTGTCTAACTGACTGACTGACTGACTGACTGACTGACTGAAACATTAAGTGGCTGACTATCTGACTGACTGGAACATTATGTGGATGACTAACTGACTGACTGACTGGAACATTATGTGGTTGACTATCTTACTGAACCATATTGTGGCTTACTAACTGACTGAAACATTAGGTGGCTTACTAACTGACTGACTGACTCACTGGAACATTATGTGGTTGACTATCTGACTGAACCATATTGTGGCTTACTAACTGACTGAAACATTAGGTGGCTTACTAACTGACTGACTGACTGACTGACTGACTGGAACATTATGTGGTTGACTATCTGACTGAACCATATTGTGGCTTACTAACTGACTGAAACATTAGGTGGCTTACTAACTGACTGACTGACTGACTGACTGACTGGAACATTATGTGGTTGACTATCTGACTGAACCATATTGTGGCTTACTAACTGACTGAAACATTAGGTGGCTTACTAACTGACTGACTGACTCACTGGAACATTATGTGGTTGACTATCTGACTGAACCATATTGTGGCTTACTAACTGACTGAAACATTAGGTGGCTTACTAACTGACTGACTGACTCACTGGAACATTATGTGGTTGACTATCTGACTGAACCATATTGTGGCTTACTAACTGACTGAAACATTAGGTGGCTTACTAACTGACTGACTGACTGACTGACTGACTGGAACATTATGTGGTTGACTATCTGACTGAACCATATTGTGGCTTACTAACTGACTGAAACATTAGGTGGCTTACTAACTGACTGACTGACTCACTGGAACATTATGTGGTTGACTATCTGACTGAACCATATTGTGGCTTACTAACTGACTGAAACATTAGGTGGCTTACTAACTGACTGACTGACTGACTGACTGGAACATTATGTGGTTGACTATCTGACTGAACCATATTGTGGCTTACTAACTGACTGAAACATTAGGTGGCTTACTAACTGACTGACTGGCTGACTCACTCACTGGTATTTCCTTTAGTTTTCGATGATGCTTTCCCCTTTATTTGAATGATTTCTCTCTCTCTCTCTCTCTCTCTCTCTCTCTCTCTCTCTCTCTCTCTCTCTCTCTCTCTCTCTCTCACAAATGTAAAAAATTAAGCTCCACAATAATGTGATAAGGAGATATTTGTGTTTATTCGTTCATTTACTTATTTGGTTATTAATGTCTTTAGTTTCCTCACAAGACCTAAATTACGCTTTAAAAATATACCCCCAAGACCCCCTTCCAGATAATTTTTTACATTTTTCGGTAGAAAAATATTCCGACCGAGGGCCGGTTCCTCCTCTAATACAGATTCGCTATGGCTCGCAATGAAACAAATTTACACCTACATGGCACAAAAGTTCTTGTAAAACTAATGGATCAAACGTTTAAAAAAACTCAAAACTAATGGGGCTAAACATGAGGAAGAAAGGAGTTCATAAACAGTGGTGGGCGCGCTCCGGTGGGACCGGTAATGCGGCAGCGCTCCGCGCTCCTCAGACATAAGGTAATGAGGCAGCGCTCACGCGCTCCTTTGGTCAGCCAACCCAATGCGCTTCCCGCTCTGCGCTCCTGCGCTCCGCGCTCCCAAAAATAGGTATATAATAAAAACAAGTAAAAAACAGCTTCTAGAAGTTATTTTATTATTTACCTAAATTAATACAATCTTTTGTCTTTCACTTCATTAAATTCAAAAAATTAAAAAAAAAACAAAAACAAAATCAAGTCATGGTGTCTTTCTGAAGTTTAAGTTTCTCACTTTCTCAGTTTCTGTAATTCTTTATGTCATATCAATGATATGATTGATATCATATCATGGATGACCCGCTGACCAGTCTCCGACGGTATACTGTATATACAGCCGGGACTAGGGTCTTGTCAGTTGTCACGCCCAGTGCCAGGTCCGTATATAATTATATACTGACTCGCCGAAAAAAAATCGTAGCAGCGAAACGACTGCACCTATGGCTTTCATATTTTTAGTTTTTTACCACATGTACCTTACCCTTCTGCATACCCACCACGGCACCACGACTACCCCAAACCCCTCCTTCCACCCACTCGCTGACTATCGGTCGCCTCACAAGGAAAAAAAAGGAAAATCTGTGGCGGCGAAACGATTGCACCAATCGGTTCCATATTTGTGTGACAAGTGCCTTACCCTTCTGCCTTCCCTCCACCACACCCCCGTCCCCCAACCGCCTCCCACAACCCACTTCCAGCGTATCCGTACGAAGAAAAGGAAAAAAAGAAAAATCTGTGGTGGCGAAACTACCTCACCAATCGGCTTCATATTTGTAACACGAGTCAATTACGCTTCTACCTCCCCCCCACCATCCCCCAAACCACCCTCCCACCCATACATTCAAGTAACATTCCGATGGTATCTATACCATAAAATGATAAGTCTCTGAAGTCTATAGTGTCTTTTGACTCTTTTCAGCTACGTTCGCGACTATCGGGGACCTGATTTCTGGCGAAAATGGACAAGGGGAGTGGTTTTTTACCATTATCCTTCCTTTCTCACCCAACTTGATAGATTTAGCCAAAAAAAAAAAAAAAAAAAAAAAACTCTGGCACTGGCCAGGTTCTTACGGTACCTTTCCAGGGTTTGAAGGTGGCACTGTCAGTCTGTCACTATCATAGTATCACTGTATCACAGTTCACTAACACCGTGAGTAACACCGTACGATGACTGTACACGAAAATTACGTTCTTGAACCTGTTGTTGACAGGAAAAATCGCTTCCGGAGCGCCAGAAAGGAGCGCAAAATTCAAGCTGCGCTCCCCGCCTGCACTCCGAGTTCAGATTTTTGCCGCTCCTCGCTCCGCGCTCCTCTATATTGGTAGTGCGCACCGGATCGCAGAGCGCAGAGCGCCAAATCGGCGCGCCCACGCCCACCACTGTTCATAAATACCAAACTTCCCCTGAATGCATATAAATGTTACCCCGGAACTGTCGTTATAAATATTTAACGAAATACATAATTAAAACTTCATCTCAACTACACCACATACATATATAAACGTTGTATGCAATTATAAAACATAAAATATACATACAAAATATACACAAATATAATATTACCTCCTAAAGCACTTTAGAGTAATTATATTGTGGTTTGTTATTTGTTTTTATTTGTTAATCATTTTAGCTATTTATATACCGGGTATTTATTTATTAATTTATTATTTTTGGCACAATAAGTTTTAACATCATGGTAAAATGTTCACAAATGATCACACATAAGCACGATTTGTTATTTCTATGTGCATGAGGGAGACAAAAGGCAGAGCTGCCTGTAACAAGTGTCTCCCCCAAAGTTGCAAGAGTGACAGAGCCAAATTAAGGGCGGGTGGAAGTAATTTTTTATATATTTATTATTAGTATTAGTATTACCAGTATTATTATTAATATTTTTTTTATATTTTTTATATTTTTTTTTGTTTTGTATATTGGAAAGAAGAGTGGTGTCCTTGTTTAGTGTAGTGAAATGGAAATAAGGGAGGTGTTTTAGATAGCTAGATGGATTACTCTCTGTGTAGGTGAGACATAAACAGAGACAGTGAGGGTGGTCAGACATATGAAACAGGGGTTCCAGCAACTCCTTATCAAATCCCTATGAGGCCTCCCCTGGGTAATGCCCTGCTCGATTGGTGTCCACAGTCTCCCCAGTCTTCATAGTTCTATTCACCAATCTCCTCAGTCTTCATAGTTCTATTGTACAATCTCTTCAGTCTTCATAGTTCTATTGTACAATCTCCTCAGTCTTCATAGTTCTATTGTACAATCTCCTCAGTCTTCATAGTTCTATTGTACAATCTCCTCAGTCTTCATAGTTCTATTCAACAATCTCCTCAGTCTTCATAGTTCTATTGTACAATCTCCTCAGTCTTCATAGTTCTATTGTACAATCTCCTCAGTCTTCATAGTTCTATTGTACAATCTCCTCAGTCTTCATAGTTCTATTCAACAATCTCCTCAGTCTTCATAGTTCTATTGTACAATTTCCTCAGTCTTCATAGTTCTATTCAAAAATCTCCTCAGTCTTCATAGTTCTATTCAACAATCTCCTCAGTCTTCATAGTTCTATTGTACAATCTCCTCAGTCTTCATAGTTCTATTCAACAATCTCCTCAGTCTTCATAGTTCTATTGTACAATCTCCTCAGTCTTCATAGTTCTATTGTACAATCTCCTCAGTCTTCATAGTTCTATTGTACAATCTCCTCAGTCTTCATAGTTCTATTCAACAATCTCCTCAGTCTTCATAGTTCTATTGTACAATTTCCTCAGTCTTCATAGTTCTATTCAAAAATCTCCTCAGTCTTCATAGTTCTATTCAACAATCTCCTCAGTCTTCATAGTTCTATTGTACAATCTCCTCAGTCTTCATAGTTCTATTCTACAATCTCCTCAGTCTTCATAGTTCTATTCTACAATCTCCTCAGTCTTCATAGTTCTTTTCTACAATCTCCTCAGTCTTCATAGTTCTATTCTACAATCTCTCCAGTCTTCATAGTTCTATTCTACAATCTCCTCAGTCTTCATAGTTCTATTCTACAATCTCCTCAGTCTTCATAGTTCTATTCTACAATCTCTCCAGTCTTGATAGTTCTATTATGGCTATAGTTACATAATTTTATTTAGATTAAGAAGGATATGTGGATTTGAAAAGGTTCGATGGGATAGTTTTTTCACTTTAAGTTCTAGAGATCCATTCAAAAGTGAATAAAATCGTCTAAAATTAGCAATAATTTTATGAAATCATAATTTGCTGTCATTGAAGTTCCGATAATAAAATCATAATATCCTCATAGCTTAATGAGATGTCATACAATATTTCCTTACTAATATTGCTTTATTCACTCACAGAAAATGTTACATCATAATTCCATTCAAATATTTATGAACCTACAGATTTGTACGTTTATCTAGAGCCATATGTTCAAGGGGAGATGGTTGAGATGGAGCGATGGTGTAGTACAAGCGTTGGAAGGTAGAGGGATGACTGTAGAACAGGCAAGAGAGATGGTATTGAATAGAAATGAATGGAGATTGTTTGTGAATAGACGAGTGATAACGCAATTGTTGGGAGAGGGGGCCAGGCGCCAGTTGGACTAGATAACAGTCCGTCAGGCGCCTGGCCCGGGGAGCCGGTATTTATGAAGGTTCATGCCTGGATGTGAGGTGGGCGGGCATTGTGGTGGTGAGCTTCGTTGCGTGTCTGCCTACTGAGACCGGAACCTCTTCGAGAGGTCTGGGACCGGGGGAGATGCTGGAGGCCCTTAGTGATCCTTGGTCTCTGGGTCTTCTCCTGGGCGACTTAGACATGTGTTATTTTTTTATTATTTATTTGTTTATGTTGTGTTGTGTTGTGCCTGTTAGGGCCCTGTCTCGAGTCGGCCAATCCCAGCTATGGGGTAAGTGCCTGATTATTTATAGACATACATACATACTGTACATACATACATACATACATACATACATACATACATACATATTATTACTATTAATATTATTATCATTATTATAATTATTACTACTATTATAATCTATTTTTAGTTTCAGTCCTAGACCTCCATTAAGCTTAAAAAATACCCTCAAGACCCCATTCAAGAGAAAAGTTTAAATTTGTCGGTAGAAATGTCCCGTTCCTCTTAAATTACAGGCTTGCTTACTATCGCTCACCAGGAAGAATCGACACCTAAATGGCACAAAAGGTCAACATTTTGGGTGGAGCTAAATGTCTTAAAATTACCAAACATCTTAAAATGTCAAAACTAATGGAGGTAAACATGAGGGAGAAAGGGGTCCATAAAAACCAACTTTATTTGTTTATTTATATATTATTTTAGTTTCCTCTTTAGGCTGCCATCAAGCCAAACAAAAACAAAAAACTTCCTCAAGATACCCCTTTCTAGATAAATGTTTATATTTTTCGGTAGAAAAATGTCCCGGCCAAAGGCCGATTCCTCCAGAATTACAGGATCGCTACTGCTCGCCATGAAAAATATTGAGACCTAAATGGCACAAAAGGTCATAATAATGACAAAGAAACGGGGCGAAGAATCTTAAAATCGACAAACTAATGGGTCGAACGTCTTAAAATTTCAAAGCTAATGGGGCTAAACATGAAGGAGAAGGGGGTAATTGCGTTAAGTACTGTCCCAGGCAGCCCGATATATCCCAAGGTAGCCATTGTCATAATTAACTCCTCTACCGAGGCTTACTCTTTATAGCAGCTGTCATCAATTACTTTTAACACTTAGCTGCAGGCATATTTCGACCTGTTTCTGCTATATTAGGGCTCATTTGGGCACTCCTGAATGATTAAACAAGTGTCTGAATGACATGAAATGTATTCAGCCCAAAAAACTAGAAGAAAATTGCTCCAAAAGGACGCCAGAACGAGCTTCGTAATGCGCCGGATTCACTCGCAGCGCTACCATAGACATCGGCAAATATTTGTTAATTATGAGCAATGTCGCGCTACATTTGCCTTTGGCAGCGCTGCATTGTCTCACGAGATGTGAGGCCCGAGTCTCAGTGCCCCGGCAGCCGTGCTGGAAAGCGGAGGGGAGCCTGCCGCGCTTCCGCCCACTTACACTCGTCCCCACTGGCAGTAAGAGGCTTTAAGAGCCTGTAAATTGCCTTATGTTGTCAGGACGTTCCAAAACGTCTCCCGCAGCCAATGGTTTAAGGGGCTAGTGGCTGTTTTTTTGGTCTATTAATTCATTTATTCATTTATATTTTAGTTTCCTCGCTAGACCTTCCTCAAAACTTAGAAAAATTTCCCGGCCGAAGGCTGGTTCCTCTTATAATTACAGGCTCGCTATCACTCACCAGGGAAAAATCGACACCTAAATGGCACGCCAGGTTATAAAATTGACAACGAAATGGAGCTGAAGGTGTTAAAATCGCCAAACCAATGGGCCAAAAATGTTAAAACTAATGGAGCTAGACACGAGAGAGAAAGGGATCCAGAAAAAGCGACTACCTCCCCCTTAACCCCTTCTGTACCGCCGACGTCTGTTGCATTTTATTTTAGCGATAATTAGAACATTTTATGAAGCTTAGGAAGGATCTGTGGTAGTTAAAAGGGTTGATTGAGATAGTACGAAGCCTTATCATTGCTAGACATCCTTCCTAGTAGCCAGAAACAAATTATAAGAATGTTGACGGTACAGAAGGGGTAAATATTTAAATAAATAATCACTACAAACCCTTTCTTGCACCCTCTGAGTACCCATGATAAGTCTCATCTCCATAGTCCCCACGGTTTGAAGGCTAGAGGGACACACCCACACTACGACATTAAATATTTAAAGAAGAGATTGTATGGTATGAAAACCGAACTCCTATAGCCTAAAGCTTTTTATAATTATGATTATAATATTAGTGTTATTGCAATATTTTCAGTGATTCACTTTTGACCACCATAATATATCCTATTTGAATAATCATTATAATTAAGTTTGGCTACTTGCTATGGAGGTCTATGTGGACTTCAGTATAATTGAACACTTGCGAGTTACTGGCTATAATGAAGTTAGAGCCGGAGACATCGATATTCATATAATATAAATTAATCAAATATTTAACTTTGTGATTGATCAAAAGTTTTATTTATTCAATACCATGTTTTTACAAGCTCTACAACCGTATCTTGACAGTCAATTCTGCTTACTATCCAAGTCTAAAGCGTTTTAAGTCGTTTTCTAGTTACAAGAGGTTAAGGGTCACACTTTCTGGTCTAACTATTGTGAATAGACTATAGTTATTAACACGAAAAATTTGTTCGAAAAATTATCCAATGACTCCTTTATTCTGTTCAAGCAACTTCCAGACGATAATATTCAGATTAGGAAGTATCAGAAGGTTGCTTGCACTATAGTTCTATCCCCATTATTCCCAGAGGTTCTTCCTAAGCTGATTTAAATTGTCTGGCGATAAAAAAAATCAAAATCAAAATACAGTCTGTTTCACCAGAATAGGAATTTGTTTTCTTGTTTCCGTATAACAATAATTAATATATAAACAATAATAATAATAACAACAACTTTCATATTTTGGTTTGAGTATTTGATTTGTTTCGTATTTCTTGTACTTTCTTTGTTCTAAACTTCAAACAGTGAAATAAAAAGGTTCATATGACGCTTTAAGTGCATAAATCTTTGAGGTTTTGTTAAATACCAGAGTGTAGTACCGTACAGGCAAAGGCAAGGTAGCTGACACAGAGGGACTATTATTGTGTTTACCGCTTAAAACCTATTCTGGCACCCCCTTAGTATGTATGCCAAGTATGGGCTCTCCATCTTGAAAACTGAGAGAGTGGGGGGGTGGCTTCCCCACCACTTCAAACCTATTCTGGAACCCCCTCAGTATGCATGTCAAGTATAGGCTCTCCATCTTGAAAACTGAGGGAGGGGGGGCTCCACTTCCCCCCCCCCCCTGCTTAAAATCTATTCTGGCAACCCCTTAGTATTATTGCTAAGTATGGGCTCTCCATCTTGAAAACTGAGGGAGTTGCCCCCCCCCCCCCCCTGCTTAAGACAAATTCTGGCACCCCCTTAGTATGTATGCTAAGTATGGGCTCTCCATCTTGAAAATTGAGGGAGTAGTTCGAGAACAAACAGACAGACAGACAGACAGACAGAAAGTGCCCCTTGTGCAACTCTCCAACCCAAGAGTGAAACGTTACTCTCAAACTTTCTTCTACTCAACATCTGAGCTCTGGAACTCTCTCCCAGAATCAGTCTTTCCCTCTTCCTATGACTTAAATTGCTTCAAACTCCGTGTGTCCAGGCATTTTGGCTCGAACGTCCCTTGATTTTGGCCCTGTCACTCTTTCAACTATGGGGGAGGCACTCGCTATAGGCAGTTATGCCTTTTGCCTCCCTCAATCACATAGAAAAAAAAAAAAAAAAAAAAAAATATAGTAGATAAACACATACGCAAATATATAGATCATATGAACTACAACAGATTATTATGTTACCTCCACCAACCGACTTCAATTAATGAAATCAACAAATACGTGTGGCAGTCCAGAGATTCAAACCTAGGATGCTCACACCGAAATTCAGTGCATTTATCCATTGCGCTACTAAGACAGTTAAGAATGGTGGACAAGCCTACGATTTATTATGCAGTTTCGAATCCTGCATATCAATCTAAGCATGTACACACTTTCCAACTGCGCTATCATAGGCTATGGATATATGAATGGAAGGAGTAATTAATGGGGCCTTAACCCTAAGGAAGGCCTCTCTATAAACTACTCCTGAACCTGAATGAATTATTATGTTACCTCCACCAACCGACTTTACTCCTAAACTCAATTAATTAAATCAACAAATACATGTGACAGTCCAGGGATTCGAACCTAGGATGCTCACACCGAAATTCAGTGAATTTATCCATTGCACTACGAAGACAGTTAAAGAATGGTGGAAGAGGAGAGGAAAGCTATTACAGGTATAAAGGAAAATTCCAAGTACTTCTTTTCATATGCCAAACAAAAGGCTAAAACAGCAACAAACATCGGCCCACTACGCAAAGGGGACGCCTCATTCACAGGGGACAAAAAGGAAATGAGCGAACTCTTACGCCGGCAGTATGAAATGGCCTTCAGTGAGCCTGATGAAACAAAAGCTATCAGAGACCAATATATATTTTTCATGGAAACCTCCCCCACAGAAACCACCCAGATGCTGGATATTGATTTCGGTCCAAAAGACATAGAAGAGGCCATTTCCAACATGTCATCCCACTCGGCACCAGGCCCGGACTCATGGAATTCGATCCTAATGAAGAAATGTAAGGAAAACCTCTCAAAACCCCTGGCTATAATGTGGAGGAGTCTAGACACTGGTGAAATACCAGATAGCTTGGAAAACGCAACAATTGCCCAGCTGCATAAAGGAGGGAATAAAGCACTACCAAAAAACTACCACCCAGTAGCTCTAACCTCCCACATCATTCAAGTTTTCGAGCGAGTCCTGCGAAGCAAAATCTCAACATTCATGGAGGCAAATGAACTACACAACACCGGTCAACATGGGTTCAGAGCGGGAAGATCATGTCTCTCACAACTTTTGGAACATTATGACAAAATTCTTAAAGCGCTAGAATAAAAGAAAAACGTGGATATCATTTACATCGATTTTGCCGAGGCATTTGATAAATGTGACCATGGTATAATAGCCCACAAAAGGTATAACGGGGAAAAAATCGGACGGTGGATATACAATTTCCTCGTAAACCGGAAACAATCAGTAGCAGTAAACCAAGTCACATCTGAGCCATCGGATGTCAAAAGCTCAGTGCCCCAAGGAACAGTGCTAGCGCCTCTTCTGTTCCTCATACTAATTAGCGACAGAGATACCAACACTATACACAATACAGTGTCGTCTTTTGCTGATGACACAAAATTAAACAAGATAGTAAACACACAAGAGGACACGGGCCGGCTGCAGGAAGACATAAATGTAGTGTTCCAGTGGACCAGGAAAAACAACATACAATTCAATGAAGAAAAATTCCAATTAATACGGTACAGAGATAATAATGTCGTTAAAAATAATACAAATTACTTAACATAATCTAACCACATAATAGAACGGAAATACAGTGTGAAAGACCTTGGGGTGTTAATGTCTGAAAATATGGGTTTCAAAGAACATAACCAGGTCAAAGTTGCGGCTGCGAAACATCTAACGGGTTGGATTCTGCGTACATTTAAAACACGCGGTGAATTACCTATGATAACGATCTTCAAATCTCTAGTGCTACCACGGCTTGAATACTGTAGCGTATTAACATCCCCATACAAAGCATGCACATAAGTTCGGTAAAACAGCTACACTATTGGGATCGTTTAAGAGCACTGAAACTGTACTCGCTGGAACGTAGAAGAGAACGTTACCTAATAATATACATGTGGAAAATCGCAGAGGGTTTAGTACCAAACCTACATATTCCGATAGTCATGAAATTCAGTGATAGGAGAGGCTGGGAATGCGATATCCCTCAGATGAATAACAGGGGTGCTATGGGCTCTCTGCGAGAGGGCTGGTTATCACACAGAGGCCCACGTCTCTTCAACAAACTCCCACGGTGAATAAGAGACATGAGGGGCATCTCGTTAGACAACTTCAAGAGAGCCCTCGATGTCGAACTGCAAAAAGTACCAGACGAGCCCATCTTCGCAGGGGAGCGTGCTGCCCCTTCGAACAGTCTGCTGCACCAAATCACCACCCAAAACGAGGGGCGGTGCGCTCCTCGGTGCCGCTAGAAGTGTGGCGAACTCATCACAAGGTATCTCACTCTAGCTCTCACTCTCTCTTTTTTTTTTTCTTTCTCTCTCTCTCTCTTTCTCTTTCTCTCTCTCTCTCCCCCCCCCCCCCCCCCTTCGAGATAATTGTGTACTTTTTTCGGTAGAAAAATGTCCCGGCCGAAGGCCAATTCCTCAGACAATTACAGGATCGCTATCGCTCGCCAGGAAAAAATCGGCACCTAAATGGCACGAAATGTCGTAATATTGACAAAGAAATGGGGGGAGAGTATTAAAAACGCCAAACCAATGGGTCGAACTTCTTAAAATCTGAAAACTAATGGGACTAAACATGAGGGAGAAGGGGGCCAGAAAACTAATGGGACTAAACATGAGGGAGAAGGGGGCCAGAAAACTGCCTTTAAGCAAACATACCTGGTATATAATATATTTGACATATATAGTAATTTAGGTTAACTTTCCGTATTTGAGGCTGCATGTTTACACTATACTCTGGTTATCATTAGAGGATTTTACGAAGCTTAGGAAGGATCTGCAGTAATCAGGGGTGTACAAACTGTGTCAATTAACTCCCACAAGTTCTCCCTTACACACTCGAGCGTTATTCCCCCCAACATTTATCCTCAACACTGGTCTGGCAGCTTATCAGGTCAACCTTTAGAATATTTCGGTCACTTAAATTCATCTATCAACAGTCTAGTTCCCGATACCAGTGCAAAATATTCCAGAAATGTTGCCAGAAAAATGTTGGTAATCGACTGTTGACTATAAAAGCTCTCATGTGATATCGGCATAGATAGTCCAGTACTAGCCAGAATAGATAGATAGATAGATAGATAGACTAGCCAGAATAGTGTCAACATGGATCATAATCCTCAACGGGGTACACAATACACTAAGCCGGTCACTCACTGGTCATTTTGGGGGGTTTATTTATTTATATACCGGTATTCATTTATTTTTTAGTTTCCTCCCTAGACCTCCATCAAACTTTAACAAAAAATAGCATTCACTAGATCCCCTACGAGATAATTTTTTTACATTTTTCGGGAGAAAAATTACAGGCTCGCTATCGCCCGCCAGGAAAAAATCGACACCTAATGGGCACGAAAGGTCTTAATATTGACAAATAAATGGGGCGAAAGGTCTTAAAATCGACAAACTAATGGGGCAAACTTCTTAAAATGTCAAAACCCGTTCTCCGTAAACTGCATCCAATGGTCCAGTACACGCCCGAATATAGTGTCAGCATGGGTCACAGTCCTCAGTGGGCTACTGTACACAAAACAGTAAGGGGAGAGGCCACCTTCTCCCTCACGTTCAGCCCAATTAGTTTTCAGATTTTAACCCTCGTCTAGCGGGGGGTTGCGGGGGGTTTTGGGCTATTTTGGGCATATTCAGGCCCTTCTGAATGATCAATCAAGTATCTGCATGAAAAGAAATGTATTCAGCAAAAATTTAGGCGCTACAAGCTTCAAAATGAGACCAGAACGAGCTACGTAGCACTCGTCGTTTTGATGCAGTGGTACCACCAACATGGGAGTTTAGCATATAGCGGCATATTTTTGCCAGCTACACTCACTACTGGCTACACTGCCGGCCTCTCGAGAACAGAGGGAGCGTGAGTCAGTGGGCGGCGGTAAGCCCTGGGTGTCGGCCGTGTGGCCTGCTGCTCTCCCGGCCATTTGCACTCGATTTTAACCCTTTAAAAACCTTAATAATGCTCCTAACTTGCTGCTTTTTAGATACGGACTTAAGTTGGGCCCCACTCTTTAAGTGTTAAGCCGTTTGTTCCATTAGTTTGGTGAATTTAAGACCTTTCACCCCATTTTCTGTCAATATTAGGACCTTTCGTGCCATTTAGGTGTAGAATTTTTCCTGGCGAGCGTTAGCGAGCCTATATATTTTATTATGAGGAATCAGCCTTCAGCCAGGACATTTTTCTACCGAAAAATGTAAAAAAAAATCTGGAAGGGGGTCTACGGGGTGTTGTTTTTAAGCTTGATGGAGGTCTAGGGAGGAAACTAAGAAAATACTAAAAATATCAAATAAAAGGCAAATAAATACGCCCATCCCCCTGTTACTTTTCCTCCATATGTTTTTATTACAACTCCACATAGCAAATACTACATAGGCCTACCGGTATTGTCATGCATTGTTTCCATAAATACATTTGGGATGAAAACACAAACATATTTTATACTTCAGTAAAATCGATTTACTCTTAAAGTAAAGCAAGTAAATAGATATTGTATTTATAAATTTCTATATAATTTAATGCAAAATAATATCTAAGCATACTTATCTAGTATAAGTAGGCCTATATATTTCAATAAGTATAAAATAATCACAAAAAGTTATTCATATATTTAATATCAATTATCAATGCATTCGTGTAATAATAATAATAATAATAATAATAATAATAATAATCGGTTTATTTCGAGCCAGCAGCCAATGAGGCTGAGAATACACAGTTCCTTATTCTAAACCTTATCCAAAGTAATCAACAGACTGATCTTGGCTGCTAACCATAGCATTTTTTAAAGAAACTCCACCGCCAGTGAAAGAGCCCGCTCGGCTCGGCTCAGCCGCCGTGTGTGTGTGTGTGTGTACGTGTGTGTATGTGTGTGTGTGAGAATTATGTGCTTTGATATTATAAAAGGAGAGTGAGTGTGCATTCATGTGTATCTGTCTGAATATGTGTACCAATGTCAGTCTATACAAGTGAGCGAACGTGCGTCAGTTTTCATTCCACACGTATTCTTGTTATATTTTTATTTTTTGCCCCCCCCCCCCCCCTCACCAAAAAAGAACCCTGTTGAGTGAGGCGGGCAGTTGAGCGGAACAATATATACACCCTTGACAGCGGATATTTAATATGTGTCGGCAAGGCCTTCATAATACACTATACTACAGGCGACACTGTTTTTTTAGGAGTGATTAGTAGGCTATGTTGGTGGGTTGACGGATTAAGGGGTTTCTGTTTAATATGTTTATAGATGGTGTGGTGAGGGAGGTGAAAATGAGAACTATGGGAAGAGGATTGAGTTTAGTAGGAAAGAATGGTAGAGATTGGGAGTAGAATTAGTTGCTGTTCGCTGATGACACAGCGTTGGTGGCGGATTCTGAGGAGATCTGCAGCGGGTAGTCAAAGAGTTTGGTGTGGTTTGTGGGAGGAGGAAACTGAAGGTGAACGTCAATAAAAATTAAGTAATGGTGTGTAATAGGGGTGATCGTAGGGTGACTCTAGATGTGAGGCTGGATGGGGAAATATTGGAACAAGTAGAGTGTTTTAAATATCTAGGAGGAACGATAAGCAGGAGTGGAGGTATGGAAATGGAGGTAAAACAGAGAGTGTGTGAAGGAAGGAAGGTTTTTGGAGCAATGGGAAGTATGTGGAAGGTGAGAGATCTCGGAATGAAAGTAAAAATTGCAATGTATCAAGGAATTGTTGTGCCAACAGTGATGTATGGGGCTGAGACATGGGCTCTGAAGGAAAAGGAGAGAAGAAAGATGGATGTGATTTATATGAGCTGCTTGAGGAGTATGTGCGGAGCTACTTGTAGAGACAGATTGAGGAATGAAGAGATACGTAGGAGAGTGGGACAGCAGGAACATTTGTCGGCCAGAGTGGACAGAAGGGTGCTGAGCTGGTATGGTCATGTTGAACGAATGGAAGATGAAAGGCTTACAAAGAGAATATGTGAGTCAGATACAAGGGGAGATAAAAGGGCAGGAAGACCCCCATTGAGATGGAGAGACTGTGTAAGACAAGCTTTGGGTGATAGAGGAATGACTATAGATCAGGCAAGGGAAGTGGTAATAAACAGGAATGAATGGAGAATGCTTGTTAATAGATGAGTGCATACGTGGTCATTTGAGGAAGGGGTCGGGCGCAGGTTGGACTAGATAATAGTCCATCAGGCGCCTGGCCCGGGGAGACGGTTTATATGAAGGGTGCGCCTGGAAGTGTGGTGGGCGGGCTTCGCTGCATGTCTGCCTGCTGAGACTGGAACCTCTCCGGGTGGTCGGGGGCCGGGGGAGTGCTGGAGGGACCTTGGTGACCCTGGTCTCTGGGTCTTCTATTGGATGACCTAGATGTGTGTGAATTTGTGTTTTGTTTTTGTGTGTTCATTGTTTTCTGTTGTATTGTCCCTAGACTGTCTATGTCTCTCGGTATGTTCATGAGTTGATGGATTTAGGGGTAACTGTCTATGTCTCGGTATGTTGATGGATTTAGGGGTAACTGTCTATGTCTCTCTGTATGTTGATGAATTTAGGGGTAACTGTCTATGTCTCTCTGTATGTTGATGGATTTAGGGGTAACTGTCTATGTCTCTCAGTATGTTGATGGATTTAGGGGTAATTGTCTATGTCTCTCAGTATGTTGATGGATTTAGGGGTAACTGTCTATGTCTCGGTATGTTGATGGATTTAGGGGTAACTGTCTATGTCTCTCGGTATGTTGATGGATTTAGGGGTAACTGTCTATGTCTCTCGGTATGTTGATGGATTTAGGGGTAACTGTCTATGTCTCGGTATGTTGATGGATTTAGGGGTAACTGTCTATGTCTCGGTATGTTGATGGATTTAGGGGTAACTGTCTATGTCTCTCGGTATGTTGATGGATTTAGGGGTAACTGTCTATGTCTCGGTATGTTGATGGATTTAGGGGTAACTGTCTATGTCTCTCGGTATGTTGATGGATTTAGGGGTAACTGTCTATGTCTCGGTATGTTGATGGATTTAGGGGTAACTGTCTATGTCTCGGTATGTTGATGGATTTAGGGGTAACTGTCTATGTCTCTCGGTATGTTGATGGATTTAGGGGTAACTGTCTATGTCTCGGTATGTTGATGGATTTAGGGTAACTGTCTATGTCTCTCGGTATGTGATGGATTTAGGGGTAACTGTCTATGTCTCGGTATGTTGATGGATTTAGGGGTAACTGTCTATGTCTCTCGGTATGTTGATGGATTTAGGGGTAACTGTCTATGTCTCTCGGTATGTTGATGGATTTAGGGGTAACTGTCTATGTCTCTCGGTATGTTGATGGATTTAGGTAACTGTCTATGTCTCTCGGTATGTTGATGGATTTAGGGGTAACTGTCTATGTCTCTCGGTATGTTGATGGATTTAGGGGTAACTGTCTATGTCTCTCGGTATGTTGATGGATTTAGGGGGTAACTGTCTATGTCTCTCGGTATGTTAATGGATTTAGGGGTAACTGTCTATGTCTCGGTATGTTGATGGATTTAAGGGTAACTGTCTATGTCTCTCGGTATGTTGATGGATTTAGGGGTAACTGTCTATGTCTCGGTATGTTGATGGATTTAGGGGTAACTGTCTATGTCTCTCGGTATGTTGATGGATTTAGGGGTAACTGTCTATGTCTCGGTATGTTGATGGATTTAGGGGTAACTGTCTATGTCTCTCGGTATGTTGATGGATTTAGGAGTAACTGTCTATGTCTCGGTATGTTGATGGATTTAGGGGTAACTGTCTATGTCTCTCGGTATGTTGATGGATTTAGGGGTAACTGTCTATGTCTCTCGGTATGTTGATGGATTTAGGGGTAACTGTCTATGTCTCTCGGTATGTTGATGGATTTAGGGGTAACTGTCTATGTCTCTCGGTATGTTGATGGATTTAGGGGTAACTGTCTATGTCTCTCGGTATGTTGATGGATTTAGGGGTAACTGTCTATGTCTCTGGGTATGTTGATGGATTTAGGGGTAACTGTCTATGTCTCTCGGTATGTTGATGGATTTAGGGGTAACTGTCTATGTCTCTCGGTATGTTGATGGATTTAGGGGTAACTGTCTATGTCTCTCGGTATGTTGATGGATTTAGGGGTAACTGTCTATGTCTCTCGGTATGTTGATGGATTTAGGGGTAACTGTCTATGTCTCTCGGTATGTTGATGGATTTAGGGGTAACTGTCTATGTCTCTCGGTATGTTGATGGATTTAGGGGTAACTGTCTATGTCTCTCGGTATGTTGATGGATTTAGGGGTAACTGTCTATGTCTCTCGGTATGTTGATGGATTTAGGGGTAACTGTCTATGTCTCTCGGTATGTTGATGGATTTAGGGGTAACTGTCTATGTCTCGGTATGTTGATGGATTTAGGGGTAACTGTCTATGTCTCTGGGTATGTTGATGGATTTAGCGGTAACTGTCTATGTCTCTCGGTATGTTGATGGATTTAGGGGTAACTGTCTATGTCTCTGGGTATGTTGATGGATTTAGGGGTAACTGTCTATGTCTCTCGGTATGATGGTGGGTTGATGGAATGGGGTAACTGTCTACGTCTCTGTTTGGATATTTGTTGTTCATGCTATCTAATAATTCATCTATCAATTCAATCCGTAAATATATCTGCATATCTTTCTATGTCTATTAGTTTACCATATTATCTGTGTTGTTCTGTCTACCTATCAGTCTATCATATTCATCATTCTCATCTCCGACGCTATATCGTGGTACAGTCCTAGTCTACTCTAAGATGACCAAGATAACGGTACTGCAGAAACACGTTCAGATGTACCGGTACCTCTTTTACCCGTGCCATAATTTGTGTTTTTACTTCAGTTTACCGTACTATTCCCCTCCCTGTCTCAAACAATGGGTGATCTTCCATTACCAGCCTAGGTGTCCTTCTCACTTCATATTCTGTTGTCTGTTGCTCCTTCATTACTTCAAATATAGTTTCCTCTAATGATTTAATACAAAAATACTCCTGAACTACACTAAAAAAAAAAAATAAAAAAAAATAGAGTATATATACATATACTAAGAGAATGTCTCTTATACTAAGAGAATTAGTCATTTAGAGAATGACTAAGAGGGTGTACGAGAGCGAGGTGGAGGGACAGAGGGGGAGAGGTAGACCGAATATGAGGTGGAAGGATGGAGTGAGGAACTACATGAACGAAGGCGGTGCTGGTTGGGGGGAGGGGCGTCGACTGACTGGGGACAGAGGTGCATGGGGGCGGTTCGTTCGTGGCCACCCCTTCGGGGATCACGGCGTCAGGCAATAGATAGATAGATAGATATATACATTTTTCCATGTGAACGAAGGAGACATAAAACAAAGCTGCATGTAACAAATGTCTCCCCCAAAGTTGAAAGAGTGGCATAGCCAAATTCAAGGTACAGTACGTTAAGAGTCAAAATGGACACACGGTACTTGAAACAGTTTAAATCATAGGATGAGGGAAAGACAGATTGAAGGAGAGAGTTTCAAAGCTTGTTTGTTGAGTAGAAGAAAGATTGGGAAAATCGGTTCAGTCTTGGGTTAGAGACTTGGACAGAATAGGGGTGGGAGTGTGTTGAATGACAGGCGCCCCTCACTCTCCGAAAGGGAGGAGGTATACACTGAGAAAGCTCTGAAGAATACTGATTATTGTAATAGCGGTAGAAGAGCAGGAGAGATGCAACATTGCGGCGTGTACAGAGAGCTTGCAGGGAAATAGTAAGAGGAGGTGAGTTGATGAAACAAAATTATTTTACCCTTTCAATAAGTATGGTATGGTTTAAACCTCCCCACACATGCGAACAATACACGATACATGGGCGCACCGTGCCCCTATACAAAGCAAGAAGCTGTGCGGGGGTGAAAAACCCATGGAGACGGTTGAGCACACCTAGCCTAGCTTCTGGGAAGCCATTTTAGCAAGAGTGGTAGTATGTTCTTTCCAAGAAAGGCCAGAAGAAATAGAAACACCAAGAATACTAAAAGAAGGTAAGTGAAGAAATTGGGTTTGGAAGCATTGAAAGTAACAAAATTTTCTCTCACCTGATTTTTTTTAGTAATTGCACGCTGAGTCATTGTGGAAAACTAGTTAAATAGTGTAAGGTAGAGACATCAGCATATGAGTGGATAGTACTGGAGGTACAGTTGAGGATCATAAATTAATAATAGAAAGAGAACTGGAGACAGGACAGAACCCTGAAGAACACCGGAGTTGATAGGTTGAGGAAGAGAGCAATGGCCGTCCACAACAGCAGCTATGGAACAGCCAGAAAGGAAATAGAGACAAAGGCACAGATGGAGGGATAGTAACCGAAGGAGGGAAGTTTGGAATTAGAAATGTGTGCCAGATTCTATCGAAGGCTTTCGATATGTCTAGCAAAATAGAAAAGGTCTCTCCACAGTCCCAAAAGGAGGATAACCAAGAGTTAGTAAGATGAGAAAGAAGATCACCAGTAGAGCGGCCCTGAAGGAAACCATACTGACGAACTTAAAGTAGATTATGGGGAGATAAACGCTTAAGAAAATTTGAATTGAGAATAGTTTTAAAAACTTTAGAAATGTTAAATATATGAGAGCGATTGGACGATAGTTAGAGGGTTGAGATCGGTCACCCTTCTTTGGAATAGGTCGAATGAGAGCAAACTTCCAGCAAGAAGGTAAGATGTTAGAGGAAAGACAGAGACAAAAGAGTTTGCCTAGGTAGCGAGTCAGCACAAAAGAACAGTTTTTTAGTTCAACAGGAGTAACACCATCCGGTCCGAACGCCTTCTTAGTATTTAGCCCAGAGAGGACATAAATTATATCCTTAGAAGAAATTATGATAATAGGCATAAGTAAGAGAGGGAGGGACAGCACCTGAATCATCCAAGGTGGAGTTTGTAGCGAGAGTTTGAGTGAAGAGTTCTGCTTTGTCAGAGTGGAAATGAGGAGGGAAAGATGAGGAATTAAAATTGTTGGAGAGGTTTCTCGCTAGATGCCAGAAAGCTTGGGAAAAGCTAGAGTTGCAAAGATCAGAACATTTATTATTGATGAAAGAGTTTTTGGCGAGTCAAAGAACAGATTTGGCTTCATTCCGGCAAAAACATAGAAAGTACGAGATTCTTGAGTTTGAAGGCGACGGTACAGTTTGAATGTTTCCTCTTTAATCCAGACAGCAGTAGAACAAGTGTGAGTAAATCAAGATTTTTTGCATTAGACAGAGAGAAAGAAAATAGAATGTATGCCTCCATGCCCGAGAGGATTACGGTACCTCAGTAATGCACTCACACTTCGAGGGTCCCCGGCCACGGAAGCACAAATAAATCCATGGGAAATCAAAGAAGTACTGCCGAAGAGCATCCCATTTGGCAGCGCAAAGTGCCACAAGTGCCTCCAGCTGGGAGGTTCAGATAGTCGTATTGGAGAGCTAGGACAAGTAACAGAGATAAGGTTGTGATCTGAGAAGCCCAACAGAGATAAAAGGTTTACAACATAAGTAGATGGATTACAAGTTAGAATTAAGTTAAGAATGTTGGACCGATCTCGAAGGCGGTCAGAAATATGAGTAGGGTGCTGGACTAACTGCTCTAGGTCATTTAGGATAGAAAAGATGTAGGCTTGTTCACCAGGTTGGTCAGTGAAATGAGAGGAGAGCCATTGGCGGTGGTGCACATTGAAATCTCCTAAAATGGAGATATAGGCTTTGTTTAAGGCAGTTAAGGATATTTTTCACTTATAACTAGAGATAGACAGAACTGAAATTATAGAGGTTGGATAGAATTATAACAAGAGATAACAGAACTAAAATTATGGATGTTGGGAAGTACGTTTTACCGTGACTGTACACAGTCGCCGACACCAGCGCCACCTGTGTACGCATAAACAAATTAACCCTCTCCTTGTAGTTTATATATCATAGTCTAGCCATTACTGTACCTAGTTGAACCTTTTCTCTTGGTTGACTATATAAATCGCACACACTGACATTTGTTAAGATAGTTTTAATATTGGGTTAGAATAATTTTGTTACTGCGATACTTGTTGATAGCCTATTAAGCACATTTCAGATACTTGTCATCATATTAATAGGCCTATTACACTCTTGTCAGGGATATTACAAATTCCATTATTTTGTTGTGTCGACCACTGTATACACTAACTAGTGTTGTTTTTCCACTAACTACTGTTGTTTTTCCAGTTTCTCGCTAGGTTAATTTAACCTCCCATTCACATTTACTTTTGTACTTTCTAGTAAATCAGTGAGTAAAGTGCTCTGAAGTGCGTGAAGTGAATAAAGTGTTCTGAAGTGAGACAAGTGATTAGAAGTGACTTAGAGTGAAGTGATTTGAAGTTTTGTTATTGTCACCATGTCTCGCGCCTGCACGAACTGTTCCGGTAGGTTTGGCCTTACCATGTTTGCCTGCCCCGATGTTCATGTCTGCCGATTCTGCCAGCTCCGAGAAGATTTGGCAGCTAAACTGGATGAATCTAACGTCAAGATTAATGCTCTCACCAAGAAGCTGGAAACACTCCAAGAATATGCGACGCTAAACGTAGGAGTATCATCTAATGAAGCAATTACTACCCTGATTAAATAGCATTGTATGAATATTCCCATATTCAAAAATATGCTACAGGGGGGCATGCCTAGTGAGTTAATTGCTCAATAGGTGGCATTCTGAGAGTGAGGGTCCGAGTGTGGGGGAGTGAGACTGTGAAGCGCAGAGGCGAGGCGGCTTCAGACATGGGATTGCTTCGAGCCGTGAAGCTTCGCATGTCTCACTCCCTAGACTGGAGCAAGACCTAACGGGCCTCACCGTGTTCAGCGGTAGAGTGTAAAGGCTATCAGCCTATGCCCGAGAGGGAGTAGTTGGAATATAGAAGAAAAAAAATGCGGCATCTTCCAACAGCCCAACGCCTGATATAGCGGTACCCGCTTTAGTACATGCACCACATCAGGAAAATAATGACTCCGCTCCCTCTCAGGACAACTTCTGCGTCGTGAGAAACAGCGTTCGCCCCATCACAAGGAGGATCCTCACCGAAACCATGTGCCAGAACCGTTACCAGATTCTTGCGGACTTAGACGACGAAGAAGAAATAGAAAAAATTCGGCTCGTAGGAGATTCCATGGTTCGTGGACAACTTATGGAGTTCTGCGCCAGAGCACCCAGGACCAGGAAGCGCTTTTGTATCCCGGGTGGCAGTGTGGACGACGTTGCAGCTGCAGTCAACGAAGTTTCGAAGTTAGCCCCCTCATGCACAATGTACGCCATACATGTCGGATCTAATGACGTGCAGCGGAACCGATCGGAGGCCCTCATGCTGAAGTACGGTACCAGAAGCTGATTCAGAAGTACAGTATAAGGAAAAGTCACGCAGAGTCATCATATCAGGGATCGTCCCCAGGATCGGTGTGAATAGCTGATTCTTCAATATAGCCACTTGCATAAATCGTCATCTGGCTGACCTCTGCAGGGAGGAAAACGTTGGATTCATCAATACCGGTACCTGGAATGACTTCTACCGTGAAGGTCATCTGTTTGTAGCGGATGGAGTCCATCTGAACCAGGTGGGAGCAGCAAGATTTGGCCGCCTGCTTCACGACGCAGTAAAGGATTTTCGGAGAAAAAGCAGAGCCCACCAAGGACCACCAGGGACGAGGTTCGAGGCCCGAGGACCACCAGGGACGAGGATCGAGGACCGTGGACGATCAGGGGCGACGATCGAGGACCGAGAACGATCAGGGAAGACGATCGAGGACAGCGAGAACGGAGGACCACCAGAGACAATGATCGAGGACAGCGAGGTCCGAGGACCACTAGGGACAATGATCGAGGACACCGAGGACCGAGGACAACCAGGGACGAGGATCGAGGACTGAGGGCATACAGGTACATAAATGTAGATCCAAACAGAACCAAGAATTTGAATAAAGAGCACTCCGTGAATTTCAAATCCAAATTTTTAAATGTTTTCTATGTAAACGCTCGTAGCATACGCAATACATTTTCAGATTTAGAGGAACTAGTGTTTACAGAAAATTACGATGTTATTGGCATAACAGAATCTTGGCTCAATACAGAAGACAGACTTTTTAGCAGAGTATTCACTTCCCGGTTATGTAATGTTTGAGAAAAGCCGAATTAATAGAAATGGAGGTGGAGTTTTATTTTTTATCAAAGAAAGTCTTAACCCGACCCTCATGTCAAAACCTCAAATTGTGAACGTCGACACATCCTTTGTGCTAATAAAGAATAGGCCTAATAAAGGTACAAAAATAATACTTGCACTAATATACAGACCTCCAGCTCAATCAGTGCAAACTGACCGAGAAATTTATGAGCAAATTGCAGACTTAAGTAACTCGCAAGATACTGTAATTTTTGGCGACTTCAATTTACCTGTGACCAAGTGGGGAGATAGTATTACTTCACACTCTGGACAATACCTGTATGCAAACTTGCAAGAGAGTTCGCTATATCAATTTGTTAGATCTCCAACCCGTGGAAATAATGTCCTTGAGCTTGTACTTTCAACAAAAGAAGAATTGATAGAGAATTTGAATGTTGGTGATGAATTCAGCAATAGCGACCATCGTAAGATAACTTTCAGTTTAAAGTTTACTAGTAACGAACCAAATAGTAGCATCGAGAAAGTCCCTAATTTCAAGCAAGCAAACTTTCATAAACTTAGAACAATGTTTAAAGATACTGATTGGAGCTTTCTAATTAACAATAACGACATAAATACATCTTGGGAATCATTCGCAAACACTTACTTAAAAGCAGTGCAAGACTGCATACCATTGAAAATACAGCGTACAGGCCATAATGATAATCCCAAATGGTGGAATAAAGATATTTCAAACTGTCTGCTTGCTAAAAAGTTTGCTAATGATAAATTAAAATCCTCACAAAATGACGAAGAACGGGTGAAATTTGTAGAACTACGATGCAAAGCCAAAAAGTTAATTAAGCAAAGTAAAAAGACCCAGGAGTTACATGTTGCGAATCAAAGTAAAATAAACCCAAAAGAATTCTATAGTTATATCAGAAAGAAGAGAGTAGTTACTTCAACAGTTTGACCATTAGTCGATGAAAATGGAGAATATACCAAAGACGAAGTACAAATAAGTAATGCCCTCAATACCTTCTTTGCATCAGTTTTTTACAACAGAAGACCTCAGTGATATCCCTACAGCATCGCCGGTTCAGATAGATAATTCTGATGTTCTAAGCCATATCACCATTACAGAGAGAGAAGTATTGAAATGTTTAGATAAACTCAAGGTAAATAAAACGCCCGGACCTGATACAATCTCATCTAGAGTTCTCAAGGAAGCTAAGGATGAGCTCTCCAAACCACTGACATTGCTATTCAATAAATCCTTGCAATCTGGAACTATGCCTGATCAGTGGAAGCTAGCTAACGTAACACCGATTTTTAAAAAAGGCAGCAAATCCCTACCCAGTAACTATCTTCCTCAGTTGTATGTAAAATGCTAGAAACGCTCATAAGAGACAGACTCGTAAATCACTTAGAGTAAAATAACATACTTAAAAATACTCAACACGGCTTTCGTAACAAACGTTCCTGCTTAACAAACCTCTTAGATTTCTTCCACGATATCTTCAAACTCTATGATGAGAGTAAAGCTGTAGATATTATATACCTTGATTTTCAAAAGGCCTTTGATAAAGTTCCTCACAAACATTTACTGCTAAAACTGAAGTTGCATGGAATACAAGACGGTGTGTTGAAATGGATAGAAAATTGGCACAGCAACAGAAAGCAAAGAGTAGTCATAAACGGTAAGGCATCTAAATGGACCAATGTAAGTAGCGGGGTTCCCCAGGGATCGGTACTAGGACCAATTATCTTTATAATTTACATCAATGACATAGATGAGGGTCTCACCAGTACAATCTCAAAGTTTGCTGACGATACAAAAATTGCAAATAGCGTACTCTCAAAAGAACAAGTTGACAATATGCAACACAATCTAGATAAGTTGTCAAGTTGGGCCCAAATTTGGCAAATGAGTTTCAATGCGGATACATGTAAAGTACTACATATTAGATACCGAAAAGAGAAAGCAAACTATTCGATGAATGGCACTCAGGTTCAGACTGTAGACAGAGAAACCGATCTGGGAGTAACAATATCGAGTAACCTAAAACCGAGTCAACAATGTTCAGAAGTCGTTAAGAAGTTAAACAAAATAATTGGCTTTATAGGCAGGTCATTTGAGCATAAATCTAAAGAAGTTATCCTAACCCTTTACAATTCCTTAGTCTGCCCTCTTCTGGAATACTGCGTTCAATCCTGGTGCCCTTATTACCAACAAAAAAATATAGACAAGCTAGAACGAGTTCAACGTAGAGTTACCAAAATGATACCTAGCCTAAAGAACAAACCATACGAGTACCGTAGCGTCTTAGACAATTAAATCTATTTCCTTTAACCCAGCGCAGATTAAGAGGCGACTTAATTCAAGTGTTCAATATCATCAAAGGCATCGACAATATGAACTGTAGTAAGTACTTCACTATCGACCAATCTAATTACACGAGGGGAAACGGTTGCAAAATTATTGGTAAATCTTTTAACTCACACGAATCTAAGAATTTCTTCTTCAATCGAGTTGTCAACTTGTGGAATGGGCTTCCCCGAGACGTTATTGACTGCAACACCGTTGATTCTTTTAAACTTCGCCTAGACAAATATCTTGCATCAAACCCGCGACTGACTGCGTTTGTAAATGAATAACTTCATTTTATTCCCCCCTCAGTTACTAACCCCTCTGTCCCCTACTAACTTCCTATTCCTACCACGGACATTAGTTCCAGGGCAGTAGTTCCCTTACCCACTCTAAACCACTGTTTGGACACTTGATCCTCAGTGTTTTGGAGGACAAGCAACCTAGAAGGGTCACTAGACCTGTTGTTGCTTGATTTCTTTTGTACTCCTTTGTACTAACCATACCACCCCAAATAACTTCTCGTCAATCAATAAACAACTCCATTTCCATTGCTCTCAACTAATAATTCCTGACGGCATAAACACTTCCCTTCTAGCTTGATTAAACCAGAGGCCATCCTGAAATAACCTTTCACCAAAGTTCTCAGGCTTAAGGGGAGATGGTAGGTTATTCTGGACACCTTCCTCCCTCGTGCTTAGGCCCGCTAGTTTTCATATTTTAAGACGTTCGGCCCATTAGTTTGGCGATTTTTAAGACCTTTCTTCGTCAATATTAAGACTTTTCGTGTCATTTACATGTCGATTTTTTTCCTGGCGAGCGATAGCGAGCCTGTAATTTAGGAGGAATCGGCCTTCGCCCGGGATATTTTTCTACCGAAAAATGTACAAATATATCTTGAAGGGGGATCCTGAGATTGCTCTTTTTAAGTTTGATGGAGGTATAAGGAGGAGTTAACTAGAAAAATAATGAATAAAATAAAAAAACTACCAAAAAGTGAACCAAAATATGTTGTTCATGGCTTACTTCCATACCAGAGTGTTGGGAGCAGCACACTTATCCTCACCGACTGTTGTTCATGGCTTACTTCCATACCAGAGTGTTGGGAGCAGCACACTTATCCTCACCGACTGTTGTTCATGGCTTACTTCCATACCAGAGTGTTGGGAGCAGCACACTTATCCTCACCGACTGTTGTTCATGGCTTACTTCCATACCAGAGTGTTGGGAGCAGCACACTTATCCTCACCGACTGTTGTTCATGGCTTACTTCCATACCAGAGTGTTGGGAGCAGCACACTTATCCTCACCGACTGTTGTTCATGGCTTACTTCCATACCAGAGTGTTGGGAGCAGCACACTTATCCTCACCGACTGTTGTTCATGGCTTACTTCCATACCAGAGTGTTGGGAGCAGCACACTTATCCTCACCGACTGTTGTTCATGGCTTACTTCCATACCAGAGTGTTGGGAGCAGCACACTTATCCTCACCGACTGTTGTTCATGGCTTACTTCCATACCAGAGTGTTGGGAGCAGCACACTTATCCTCACCGACTGTTGTTCATGGCTTACTTCCATACCAGAGTGTTGGGAGCAGCACACTTATCCTCACCGACTGTTGTTCATGGCTTACTTCCATACCAGAGTGTTGGGAGCAGCACACTTATCCTCACCGACTGTTGTTCATGGCTTACTTCCATACCAGAGTGTTGGGAGCAGCACACTTATCCTCACCGACTGTTGTTCATGGCTTACTTCCATACCAGAGTGTTGGGAGCAGCACACTTATCCTCACCGACTGTTGTTCATGGCTTACTTCCATACCAGAGTGTTGGGAGCAGCACACTTATCCTCACCGACTGTTGTTCAGGGCTTACTTCCATACCAAAGTGTTGGGAGCAGCACACTTATCCTCACCGACTGTTGTTCATGGCTTACTTCCATACCAGAGTGTTGGGAGCAGCACACTTATCCTCACCGACTGTTGTTCATGGCTTACTTCCATACCAGAGTGTTGGGAGCAGCACACTTATCCTCACTGACTGTTGTTCATGGCTTACTTCCATACCAGAGTGTTGGGAGCAGTACACTTATCCTCACCGACTGTTTTCACTTTTTGACTGGCCATTTTTACTTTTAAGGGGGGACGGTTCCTTTTTAGGTCGATCTTTTCATTTATTTATTATTTTTCTGGTTTCCTCCCTAGACCTCCATCGAACTAAAAAAAACAAAAAACACTCATTAGATCCCCTTTCTAGATTAATTTGTACATTTTTCGGTAGAAAAATGTCCCGGCCGTTCCAAAATTACAGGCTCACTATCGTTCGCCAGGACAAATATCGACACCTAAATAGGACGAAAGGTCTTATTATTGACAAAGAAATTGGGCGAAAGGTCTTAAAATCGCCAAACTAATGGGCCGAATGTCTGAAAATGTGAAAACTAATGGGGCTGGGCACGAGAGAGAAGGGGGCCAGAAAAACAAAACAAAAAACAAGCCATCTCCCCTCAAGATTCGATCAAGTTCTCCAATACCCTTCTCCCATGTATCCCTCTCATCTGTACTCAACGTTCTTCCCTACTTATAAAATGGTATGTATGTGTGTATGTATGTATGTATGTATGTGTGTATGTATGTATGTATGTACTCTGGCACTTACGCCATTTTTTTTTTTTTTTTTTTTTTTTGTAAATGGTGTGGCCGACTCTGGCACAGAGCCCGAACAAGGACATCACAACACATCAGAAGAACAAAATCACACACATCTAGGTCGTCCAGGAGAAATCACACACATCTAGGTCGTCCAGGAGAAATACCCAGAGACTCAGGCCCAATACGATCACAAATTATATAAATCTATCACATACATTTATTATTAGGGGTTCGGCCCCTACGGGGAACCCCTATTGTAATAATTAAACCCGGTCTTTCATCCAAATTCTTCTTACGCGCCGGTTTCGACACAATAACTCCAGAACCGTTTTTTGGATCGGGATCAAACTTTCACAGGAGGTGCGTTTTTGTATTGGGCAACTTTTGATATGCTAAACATCCGGCATGGCGGCCAAACAGGTCCGTGGCAGCCGATTTCCCGATAAACTTGACGCCTAAATACCGTCTCTCCCACTCATAGGAAACGACTGGGCTTTGGCATTCGGACTCCACTACTAATGCTCCGCAAATGTTATAGAGGTTTTCCTTTTGCACGTGGGGTTTTATCCGGCAATCTTCAAAAAAAACTCTAATTCCACTTAAAATTCCACATCTTAAAAACTGCACCGATGATCAAAGCCATGCTTGCGTAGTTGGGTGAGGCTCGCGATTCCGAACGTTTTGATACCAAAAGAATATAAATGGGTGGAATAGTTTGGCCGCAGCATTGAAAACTGTCTATTCTTAAATGACTTTAAAACCGCATTTGCTACCCACACAAAGTTTACCGTCTACAGTCTATAGGCTTCCACGCATCCCCCAGTTTTGCTTAATAACATAATCACTTTATTATTCAGATCTATATATTTTTTTTATTTAACTCTCTAAAAACAGTTAAGAGTCCCTACGAATTCCACCAATTATTTAGCCAACCTACCTATACATACCTACCCTACCAAATAATAATGATAATTCAAATTTAATTTTGGTGAATAACAGAGTATTGGCTAAGGTTTTTAACAATTCCTCCCTTTGCCAAATGCTTAGTTTAATAACAATGATATGGACCTTTAAAGTTTTGGCAATTGCCCGTGTGACTCGTATTTTAACCCTCCTAAGTGTTACCACAAAATACCGCTAGATCCTTTCTCAAAAGTCGCTAGCATGTTGCTACATAGTCAAACAATGTTAGAAAAATGCTGCAATTTCTAAAGAATTTTGGTTTGTTTGTTTTGCAAATTTTACAATGTAGTATGACTAGAATGTCTGAAATTTTCAAATTATCCCTAGTAAATGTCTCTAGATATAAAAGAAATGGCTGCTAGATTGAAGTAAATAGCTCTACATTTAGCGGTAATATGTAGCTTTACAACTGGCAACACTGCAACCACCACCTCCCTCCCACCCTCCCAGTATGTCTCCACAAAATACCGCTAGATCCTTTCTCAAAAGTCGCTAGCATGTTGCTACATAGTCAACCAATGTTAGAATAATGCTACAATTTCTAAAGAGTTTTGGTTTGTTTGTTTTGCAAATTTTACAATGTATTATGACTAGAATGTCTGAAATTTTCAAATTATCCCTAGTAAATCTCTCTAGATATGAAAAAATGGCTGCTAAATTGAAGTAAATAGAATAAGTAAGTAGAATAATGCTGCAATTCCTAAAGAGTTTTGATTTGTTTGTTTTGCAAATTTTACAATGTAATATAACTAGAATGTCTGAAATTTTCAAATTATCCCGAGTAAATGTCTCTAGATATGAAAAAATGGCTGCTAAACTGAAGTAAATATAGCTCTACATCTAGCGGTAATATGTAGCGGTACAACTGGCAACACTGCCTACAACCACCCTCTGATCGCCAATGATTATGCTCTGAGGTTTGTATTTGCTTATCTTATCCTGTGTATAAATGTAACCCTTACACATGTTTCTATTAAATAATGACATTAAACAGGATTCATGATTTAAATACAAGGCTAGATATTTATCGGAAGTACGTATTTACCTTCGGAAAGCTAAAATATAATGTTTACACATATGGGATAGGGAGGAGGGAGGGAGGTATAAGAGGTGGACCGATGGAAGGGAAGAGAACCCCGATATACGAGATACATAGCTTCATATGGCCGTATTGATCACTTTCATGCTATTATGTATGCATACAGAAGTAGCAGGACACATAATGTCAAGAGTGAACACCAATAACTTAAATAATATCGTACATACGAAGTGTTGGAATGGGTATTGGGGGAGTGTGTATGATATGTAAACAGGACAGTTCGTCGCTAGATAGGTGTGTGTGTGCTTGTGTGATGGTCTTCTGTAGCTGTGTGTGTGCTTGTTTGAGTGTTGCTATAGGCTACGCATTAGTTATCTCTCTCTCTCTTATTTATCGCTGTCTTCCTTACGATTACGACATACTGTACTAGTGCATGAGAACAGGAAATAGGGAGCCTCGCTCTCTCTCAAAAATGAGAACATAAGTAAACAGGAGTCTGCAGAGAGCCGATTAGCTATAGGACTCGGTAGCCTATTCCACATATCTACAACTCTGTTACTAAACGAATAGAGGCAGATCCCTTACACACCCAGTCTCTCTCTGTCGCTCGTTTGTTTGCACACCGACACAAATGAGACAGATCCCTTACAAGATGAACATGGGAATCTGCAGAGAGACAAGTGGCCCACAAAAAGCAGATCCCTTTCACATCCAACCCATTTCGTCCATATGACTATCTGATTTTATCTTGAAATTCTCTGTTGTTCTTGATCCCACTATAGCACTAGGTAGCCTATTTCACATATCTACGACTTTGTTACGAGAGAGGCAGATCCCTTACACAGCCAATCTCTCTCTTATTTGCACACTGGTACAAAGGAGGCAGATCCTTACACATGTTACCAAGATGAAAATGGGAGTCTGCAGAGAGCCGGTTGGCCCACACACGGCAGATCCCTTTCACACCCAATTTATCTCGTCTTATCAAATTTTATGTTGAAGCTCTATTTTTATTGGTACCACTATAGCACTTGGTAGCCTATTCCACATATCTACAACTCTTTTACCAAGCGAATAGAAGCAGATCCCTTACACAGCCAATCTCTTTCTCTCTCGCTCTTGTTTGTTTGCACACCGGTACAAATGAGGCAGATCCCTTACACATGCAACCAAGATGAAAATGGGAGTCTGCAGAGAGCCAAGTGGCCCACATAAGGCAGGTCCCTTTCACACTCAACCCATCTCATAAATGTTACCTGTTATTTACACTACTTACTATACACCCATGTTATCATATACCTGCAACCAAAACACAATTGTAAGAAATAGGAACATAAGAAAATGGGAGTCTGTAGAGAGCCAATTGGCCCACACAAGACAGATCCTTTTCACACCCAACCAATCTCATAAAAACTCATTTATCGCAGAGAGCCGATTGGCCCACACATGTCAGATCCCTTTCACACCCAACCCATCCCGCGCTCTCTCTCTCTCTCATATTTATCGCTATCTTCCTTACGTTTACGACATCCTATTCTTTCGCCATACTCCCTCTCTCTTCTTCACAAATGAGAAAATTTTAAAAATAAGAAAACGGGAGTCTCCAGAGCCGATTGACCTACACATGGCAGATCCCTTTCACACCCAACCCATCTCGTTCTATCTAATTTCAAGTTGAAGCTCTATTGTTCTTGATCCCATTATAGCACTCGGTAGCCTATTCCACATATCTACAACTCTGTTACTAAACGGATAGAGGTAGATCCCTTTTACAGCCAATCCCTCCCTCTCTCGCTCTTGTTTGTTTGCACAATCTGCTCCTGTAGTTTCTCCATGCCCGATAAGTTAAATAATCTTTTGATATCTGGGACACAGCATTTGTATCCAATACAATACCCTGCTTGCAAAACCGTCGAACCCCGGACAACGTTGCTTGCAACTTTAATTATTTCTGTTTTTATTAAAAAAACAAAAACAAACAAAAATATATATATGAACTAACTTAACCCTTTGAAGCTCTGACGCGTGTTAGCACTTTATTTTGGCTATCATTAGACCTATTTATGCAGCTTAGGAAGTATCTGTGGGTATTAAAAGGGTAAATACTATCTCAATTAACCCTTTGACTTCCATATACCGTTACTAATCTGAATAAAATCGTCTAATAGTAGCCAGAAACAGAACAGAAACGCGTATTGGAGCTTGAAAGGGTTAACACTATTTTGTTTTAAAGTGTATAGCGTTGTGTTCTCTCACAGATCATAATTATAACCTTACCCTTCCCTATATTGACCTTTACCTTCCACCTTTAAAGGGACATGGTTTGTTTTTATAGACCCCCTTCTCCCTCATCTTCAGCCCTATTAGTTTTCATATTTTAAGATCTTTTCCCCATTAGTTTGTCGATTTTAAGACCTTTAACCCCATTTCTTTGTCAATATTAAGACCTTTCGTGCTATTTAGGTGTCGATGTTTTTCCTGCTGAACGATAGTGAGCCTGTACCGGCCTTCGCCCGGGACATTTTTATAACGAAAAATGTACAAATTAATCTAGAAGGGGGATCTAATGGATTTTTTTTTTTTTTTAAAGTTTGATGGAGGTCTAAGGAGGAAAATAGAAAAAATAATTAATAAATGAAAAAATCGACCAAAAATGAACCACCCCTCCTTAACACCCACCCAATCAAAACCAGTGACCATTCACTGACGTTCCTCTTCACGTGTCTATATTATCATGTCCTATTCTTTAGTAGAGCTTCTAGGGATGTTCTTTTGAAGTAAACTTCTCCACAATTCTTTCTTTTCTTTTAATATTTCCCATACGGTGTCTCTTTGCTACATGCTAACCTTTTTTGTTCCCCAGGTCTACAATAGGGTAGCTTTTGCACCCTACCATACTTCGCTTCCATAATATGTTTTTTTTTTCTCCACCAACCAACTTCACCTCTAAACTCAATTAATGAAATCAACAAATACATGTGGCACTCCAAGGACTCGAACCTAGGATACTCACATCGAAATTCCGCGCGCTTATGCATTACGCTATCAAGACAGTTAGAGAAATATGCACAAGCCTACGATTTATTATGCAGTTTTGAATCCTGCATTTTAATCTGATCATGTACATATATTCCAACTGCGCTATAGTCTTTTGCTTTACATCTTTGCCTATAGGACGCCTTTATTCAGCCTAACATTAGTAAAAGACTAAAATAATAAAATATACATATACGAAAATAATAATATATAAATATTAAATTAAGAAAGACTTTTTCCGAGGTAGTTTGAAGCCTCTTGATTATCAGATGTCTTTCCTTTTCATGGGTTAGCTATTTCTACTAGAATTAAGTCCTAACCACCTCGCTGGGATCGTAAGGTCTGTGTGGTCAGTGAATCAATGTAAATCTCTCTCTTTCTCTCTCTCTCTCTCCAAATACACAAGCCTCTCACAGCCCTATACACAATTTACTCACACTCACACAGCTATGTAAACTACACACACACACAGATTCCGCTATTCGTCAGAGCACCTACATAAACAAACACAAACATTAAATTAAACAGAAAACAAATAAATAGAACAAGTGAACCATAATAATGATATTTTTCAAAGTATTGGACAAGTTAACTAAAGACACTGAACTGTAATTAAACAAACACAATTACAAAAATGCATAGAATAAACAACAACAAAACTAAATGTTACCATAAACAAGAGGACCCTGCCACTACCAAAGTACGGTCATTTACACTCTCATTAATATTGTAATGTTTCTTACTGTTTCTTATTGTTACTTGCAATGCTTCCAAAACTCAATTTCTCCATCTGTCTACTCGTCGCCCCCTTCCAGAAAACTATGACCTACTCTTCAACAACATACAAATTAACCCTTCATCTTCTCTTAATATTCTTGGTGTATCTTTTTCTTCTGATCTCTCTTGGAAAGATCATATTACCACTCTAGCTAAAACAACTTCCCAGAAGCTGGGTGTGCTCAACCGCCTCCAGGGGTTCTTTACCCCTGCGCAGCTTCTTGCTCTGTACAGGGGCACAGTGCGTCCATGTATTGAGTATTGTTCACACGTGTGGGGAGGATCCTCTCACACAGCACTTCTTGACAAAGTAGAAAAGAAAACCTTCCGTCTCATTAACTCACGTCCACTCACCAATTCTCTGCAGTCTCTCTTTCTCTCTGCCGCAATGTTGCATCTCTCTCACTATTCTAACGCTATTATAATAATCAGTGTTCCTCAGAGCTCTCTCAGTGCATAACACCCCCTCTTCATAGAGCACGTAGCACCCGTCTTGCAACACAATCCCACCCCTACTCTGTGCAACTCTCCAACCCAAGAGTGAAACGATATTCTCAGTCTTTCTTCTATTCTACAGCTGAGCTCTGGAACTCTCTCCCAGAATCAGTCTTTTCCTCTTCCTATGACTTGAATAGCTTCAAACTCCGTGTGTCCAGGCATTTTGGCTCGAACATCCCTTGATGTTGGCTCTGTCACTCTTTCAACTCTGGGGGAGGCACTCGCTTCAGGCATTTCTGCCTTTTGTTTCCCTCACACACATAGAAAAAACCCACAAAAATTAAAATTATATACATACAAAACATAAAGAGGAATTACAATAAATAAACGAACACACAATATATCACAAACTTAGAGTATGAACAAGTGAAAAATACCCCCATCAATGTAATTTACAAGTGAAATTAATCTAGGTCAAATAAAACATGCAGATCTCCCTCCGTCGGGACAAAAACAAATTGTACCTGCGACAAAAATGTATTACCGGTATTATGGTAGAACACACCTACATAGGCTACATGCACGTACAGGACTCTGGTACAGTACACACATAATGTATTACCGGTATTATGGTAGAACACACCTACATAGGCTACATGCACGTACAGGACTCTGGTACACACATAATGTATTACCGGTATTATGGTAGAGCACACCTACATAGGCTACATGCACGTACAGGACTCTGGTACACACATACACCAATTAATATAGTTCATGATAAAGCCGAACCAGGTTGGGAGACAGGTATCCTGAGCAGGATTCGAACCCACGCCCTCCAGATATTTTAGTGAAAGTTGGGTACCATATCCACACGACCATGAGAGCTGGTGGTCCCAACGGTTCCCAACTATCACGACAATATCCACCGGAAATATAGCTATATCTCCCCCCCCCCCCCTTCGCTATCTCTCTCTCTCTCACACACACACACATACCCTCATCCACATAAAATTACAAATACACTCTTACATGCAAACACACATATCGACACCTTAGCACAAGCTTATTAAATAAATGCATATAATACGCAAACCAAACATTGTATTGTACACACACACACACACACACACACACACACACTGAATCCAACCAAACAAACAAACACCATCAAAAGCGACTACATTCAAGGCTATCAAATTAAGGGGAGGCAGACCGTTTTTCTGGACCCTCTTCTCCCTAATGTTTAGCCCCACTAGTTATGAGATTATAAGATGTTCGGTCCATTAGTTTTGTGAATTTAACACCTTTCGCCCCAGTTCGTTGTCAATTTTAAGACCTTTCGTGGTATTTAGGTGTCGATTATTTACTGGCGAGCGATAGCGAGCCTGCATTTTTAAGACAGGCCGTGACATTTTTCTACCGAAAAATGTACAAATTTATCTTGAAGGGGGGTCTAGGAGGTGTTTTTCTGAGCTCGATGGAGGTCTAGGGAGGAAACTAAAAAAATATATGAATAAATTACTTAATAGACCAAACAAACGGTCAGTCTCCCCTTAATAAACCCATTACTTGGTTCAAACAAGCAATCAAGGCCACCACAACCACAGTTATAACTCACATCAATCAAGGCCACCACAACCACAGTTATAACTCACATCAATCAAGGCCACCACAACCACAGTTATAACTCACATCAATCAAGGCCACCACAACCACAGTTATAACTCACATCAATCAAGGCCACCACAACCACAGTTATAACTCACATCAATCAAGGCCACCACAACCACAGTTATAACTCACATCAATCAAGGCCACCACAACCACAGTTATAACTCACATCAATCAAGGCCACCACAACCACAGTTATAACTCACATCAATCAAGGCCACCACAACCACAGTTATAACTCACATCAATCAAGGCCACCACAACCACAGTTATAACTCACATCAATCAAGGCCACCACAACCACAGTTATAACTCACATCAATCAAGGCCACCACAACCACAGTTATAACTCACATCAATCAAGGCCACCACTACCACAGTTATAACTCACATCAATCAAGGCCACCACAACCACAGTTATAACTCACATCAATCAAGGCCACCACAACCACAGTTATAACTCACATCAATCAAGGCCACCACAACCACAGTTATAACTCACATCAATCAAGGCCACCACCACCACAGTTATAACTCACATCAATCAAGGCCACCACCACCACAGTTATAACTCACATCAATCAAGGCCACCACCACCACAGTTATAATTCACATCAATCAAGGCCGCCACAACCACAGTTATAACTCACATCAATCAAGGCCACCACAACCACAGTTATAACTCACATCAATCAAGGCCACCACAACCACAGTTATAACTCACATCAATCAAGGCCACCACAACCACAGCTATAACTCACATCAATCAAGGCCGCCACAACCACAGTTATAACTCACATCAATCAAGGCCACCACAACCACAGTTATAACTCACATCAATCAAGGCCACCACAACCACAGTTATAACTCACATCAATCAAGGCCACCACAACCACAGTTATAACTCACATCAATCAAGGCCACCACAACCACAGTTATAACTCACATCAATCAAGGCCACCACAACCACAGTTATAACTCACATCAATCAAGGCCACCACCACCACAGTTATAACTCACATCAATCAAGGCCACCACAACCACAGTTATAACTCACATCAATCAAGGCCACCACCACCACAGTTATAACTCACATCAATCAAGGCCACCACCACCACAGTTATAACTCACATCAATCAAGGCCACCACCACCACAGTTATAACTCACATCAATCAAGGCCACCACCACCACAGTTATAACTCACATCAATCAAGGCCACCACCACCACAGTTATAACTCACATCAATCAAGGCCACCACCACCACAGTTATAACTCACATCAATCAAGGCCACCACCACCACAGTTATAACTCACATCAATCAAGGCCACCACCACCACAGTTATAACTCACATCAATCAAGGCCACCACAACCACAGTTATAACTCACATCAATCAAGGCCACCACCACCACAGTTATAACTCACATCAATCAAGGCCACCACCACCACAGTTATAACTCACATCAATCAAGGCCACCACAACCACAGTTATAACTCACATCAATCAAGGCCACCACAACCACAGTTATAACTCACATCAATCAAGGCCACCACAACCACAGTTATAACTCACATCAATCAAGGCCACCACAACCACAGTTATAACTCACATCAATCAAGGCCACCACAACCACAGTTATAACTCACATCAATCAAGGCCACCACAACCACAGTTATAACTCACATCAATCAAGGCCACCACAACCACAGTTATAACTCACATCAATCAAGGCCACCACAACCACAGTTATAACTCACATCAATCAAGGCCACCACAACCACAGTTATAACTCACATCAATCAAGGCCACCACAACCACAGTTATAACTCACATCAATCAAGGCCACCACAACCACAGTTATAACTCACATCAATCAAGGCCACCACAACCACAGTTATAACTCACATCAATCAAGGCCACCACAACCACAGTTATAACTCACATCAATCAAGGCCACCACAACCACAGTTATAACTCACATCAATCAAGGCCACCACAACCACAGTTATAACTCACATCAATCAAGGCCACCACAACCACAGTTATAACTCACATCAATCAAGGCCACCACAACCACAGTTATAACTCACATCAATCAAGGCCACCACAACCACAGTTATAACTCACATCAATCAAGGCCACCACAACCACATTAATGAATATAATCAAGTATACCTTACGGGATAGGGGATATAATCAAGTATACCTTAGACGGCTTAGACGGCTTAGACTGCTTAGGGGATAGGGGATATAATCAAGTATACCTTAGACGGCTTAGACGGCTTAGACGGCTTAGGGGATAGGGGATATAATCAAGTATACCTTAGACGGCTTAGACGGCTTAGACGGCTTAGGGGATAGGGGATATAATCAAGTATACCTTAGACGGCTTAGACGGCTTAGACGGCTTAGGGGATAGGGGATATAATCAAGTATACCTTAGGCGGCTTAGGCGGCTTAGGCGGCTTAGGGGATAGGGGATATAATCAAGTATACCTTAGGCGGCTTAGGCGGCTTAGGCGGCTTAGGGGATAGGGGATATAATCAAGTATACCTTAGGCGGCTTAGGCGGCTTAGGCGGCTTAGGGGATAGGGGATATAATCAAGTATACCTTAGGCGGCTTAGGCGGCTTAGGCGGCTTAGGGGATAGGGGATATAATCAAGTATACCTTAGGCGGCTTAGGCGGCTTAGGCGGCTTAGGGGATAGGGGATATATTTTTATAGAACGTTAATTAATATAATCAAGGGGAGGTGTGGTGGAGTGGTCATGCCACTGGATTGGTAATCCAATGGACCCGGGTTCAAATCCCGATATGTCAATGGGAAGATATTATTGGGATTGAATTTGTGCTGTACTTAGTATCAGTGCATTACCGTACCACAAAGCCCACCGAAATGCCAAAAAATACCCTCATTGTTCCCTGATTAAATAACACTGTATGAATATTCCCATATTCAAAATATGTTACAGGGGGACAATGCCTAGTGAGTTCACTGCTCAATAGGTGGCGTTCTGAGAGTGAGGGTCTGAGTCTGGAGGGTGAGACGGTGAAGCACTTGAACGAAGCAACCAGCCACTTCAGAGATGGAGCTGCTTCGAGCCATGATGGATGCTTCGCATGTCTCACTCCCCAGACTGGAACAAGACCTCACGGGCTTCACCGTGTAGAGCGGTGGAATGTACAGGCTCTCAGCCTATGCCCGAGAGGGAGTAGTTGGAATATAGAAAAAACAAAAACAAACTTAGGGGATATATTTTTGGTCGATTATTTCATATAACGGTATTTGATATATTTTTATTTTACTCCCTAGACCTCCATCACACTTTAAAACAACATCCATTAGATCCCCCTTCTAGATTAATTTGTACATTTTTGGGTAGAAAAATGTCCCGGTTCCTCCTAAATTACAGGCTCACTGTCGTTCGCCAGGGAAAAAATGCACACCTAAATAGCACGAAAGGTCCTAATATTGACACAGAAATGGGGCGAAAGGTCTTAAAATCGACAAACTAATGAGGCAAACATCTTAAGATCTGAAAACTAATGGGGCCAGGGAGAAGGTGGTCTAGAAAAGCGAGCCATCTCCCCTTAAGTTGTCCCTCAGGTAACCTACTATGGATTTCAAAGGCAGCGTCACACTGTTTTTCGCAAATATCTCCCAAATGAATTGTTGTATCAGTATGGTATTTCAGCACAAAGCCTGTTACACCCCGACCTAATTTATGGCCGATATAGCATTTTGCTATATGTGTTACGTTAGCAGTTTACTCGTGAATATTAAGACGAAGCCGGGAGATCACGTGTACACATTCAAAGGAATGTGTAGTATTCGTCTTGCCCCCCCAACACCCCCCAAACCACTGCTTAGCTACCCCTAAATCTCCCCCTCCTCACCTTCCTTACCCCTCACCGTCTCCCCATCCACACCCCCTCCTCACTCTCGTCTCCCTGCATCTCCCATCAATATATTATACGGTTCATGTTATGCACTGTACTTGTAGCTACTTATATTATGTCAGTATATATATAGATATAATAATTATAGTGTATGCACTAATATTCATGCAGCTTACGATATTATTGAGTACGTAAACAAGGGGTAGTGCAAATTGTTATGGAGGCAAGACGTATTCCACACTGTTAATTACTGTATAACCGGATGTTTGTGCACATGTGGTAGAAGGACAAAGAACACGTTCTATTGGTATTACCTGTGGTCTGGACCTATTGTCATAACTTGTTTTTATTTGTGCTAAATACTGTGCTTTCATCATAAAATATAAACATGGTTAAGTTAAGATATTAATATTTTGTTAACTTGTGTCTTTGATAACCACATCATCACCTATAGACTGCATATACTTCTCTCCATCACTACATCTCTCATTGTAGCCTTATCAAATAAATATAAAGTACCAAATACACTGCATATATTGTGACGTATCATTAGGACTATTACATACATTACATTACTGTCATGAAGTAGATGCATTATGATCAATAAATATATTGTAGGAATAAAATGAGGCAAACATGACAATACTGTAAACCATTTATTCGCTATCACTGCCCATGAAAACATCGTCAGAAAGTGACGAGGGATGGGGGGGGGGGGGGGGGCAATTACAGGAGGCGGAATGTATTCAATAAAGGTACACTTTAAATATCATGACACGGTTCAGAACACACGTAATAACATACGATTCCGTTTATTTGATTTACTACACATGACTGCATTCATTGGCCTCCTAATACACACATACGGCAAAACAGCCATTACCAAGGGGATTATGCATTGCTTTCATGCTCGTTCGCCCCACTTCTCGTTTCCATGCCCAGACATAGCAGTAACTGTATGAATAATAGCAAAGTATGATACTTAAATACATAATTATATAGTATTTAATGTACGTAATCACAATAACCTAAGTATTCATGATAACATAAACCGTATACTACAGCTTTGAAAGAGGGAGGGTGAGTGGGAGTAATGAGGGAGACGGGGAGAGGGTGAACTAGGCACTGGGGTAATGGTCTGGGGGTTGGTAGGGGGGTTGGAGGGGTTAGACAGTACCCCACACTCGTCTGAATGTGTACAAGACCCTAGAGGCGATGACTGGATTAGACTTAATATTCTTCAGCAAACTTCTGACTAAACACTTATGGCAATGTAATATATTATCTATAAATTAGGTCGGGGTGTAACAGGCTTTGTGCTGAAATACCATACTGATACAACAATTCATTTGAGAGATATTTGCGAAAAACAGTGTGACGCTGCCTTTGAAATCCATAGTAGGTGTAATAGAGCTTAACTGTTGCTAGGTATGGTTCTAGACATAGAAGAGGCCATTTCCAACATGCCATCCCACTCGGCACCAGGCCCGGACTCATGGAATTCGATCCTAATGAAGAAATGTAAGGAAAACCTCTCAAAACCCCTGGCTATAATGTGGAGAAGGAGTCCTCTCAAAACCCCTGGCTATAATGTGGAGAAGGAGTCTAGACACTGGTGAATTACCAGATAGCTTAAAAAACGCAATAATTACCCCACTGCATAAAGGAGGGAGTAAAGCACTACCAAAAAACTACCGCCCGGTAGCTCTAACCTCCCACATCATTAAAGTTTTCGAGCGAGTCCTGCGAAGCAAAATCTCAGCTTTCATTGAGGCAAATGAACTACACAACACCGGTCAACATGGGTTCAGAGCGGGAAGATCATGTCTCTCACAACTTTTGGAACATTATGACCAAATTCTTAAAGTGCTAGAAGAAAAGAAAAACGTAGATGTCATCTACACCGATTTTTCTAAGGCATTTGATAAATGTGACCATGGTATAATAGCCCACAAACTAAAAGCAAAAGGTATAACGGGGAAAATCGGACGGTGGATATACAATTTCCTCGTAAACCGGAAACAATCAGTAGCAGTAAACCAAGTCACATCTGAGCCTTCGGATGTAAAAAGCTCAGTGCCCCAAGGAACAGTGCTAGCACCCCTTCTGTTCCTCATTATAATTTGCGACATAGATACCAACACAAGACACAGTATGGTGTAATCTTTTGCGGATGACACAAAACTAGGCAAGATAGTAAACACACAAGAGGACACCGGCCAGCTGCAGGAAGACATAAATGTAGTGTTCCAGTGGACCAGGGAAAACAACATGCAATTCAATGAAGAAAAATTCCAATTAATAAGGTACGGAGATAATAATGGCGTTAAAGTGATCACAAACTACCTAACAGAATCTAACCACATAATAGAACGGAAAGACAGTGTGAAAGACCTTGGGGTGTTAATGTCTCAAAATATGGGTTTCAAAGAACATAACCAGGTCAAAGTTGCGGCTGCGAAACGTTTAACGGGTTGGATTCTGCGTACATTTAAAACACGCGGTGAATTACCTATGATAACGCTCTTCAAATCTCTAGTGCTACCGCGGCTTGAATACTGTAGCGTATTAACATCCCCGTACAAAGCAGGTGAAATAAATGACTTAGAGAGTGTACAAAGAAATTTCACTTCGCATATAAGTTCGGTAAAACAGCTACACTATTGGGATCGTTTAAGAGCACTGAAACTGTACTCGCTGGAACGTAGAAGAGAACGTTAGGCTACCTAATAATATACACGTGGAAAATCGCAGAGGGTTTAGTACCAAACCTACATACTCCGATAGTCATGAAATTCAGTGTTAGGAGAGGCTGGGAATGCAATATCCCCCGGATGAATAACAGGGGTGCTATGGGCTCTCTGCGAGAGGGCTGGTTATCACACAGAGGCGGCAGAGGCCCACGTCTCTTCAACAAACTTCCACAGCGAGTAAGAGACATGAGGGGTGTCTCTTTAGACAACTTCAAGAGAGCCCTCGATGTCGAACTGCAAAAAGTGCCAGACGAGCCCATCTTAGCAAGGGAGCGGGCTGTCTCTTCAAACAGCCTGCTGCACCAAACCACAACCCACAACGAGGGGCAACGCGCTCTTCGGTGCTGCTAGGAGAGTGGCGAACACAACCTAAGGTAACCTAAGGTAGGTTAGCTATAGGATACAGTAAGGTTCAATCACTCATACCACATAACTCATTTATCATATATTCAAGAGGAGGGTTTTAGTTATTTGAGTATTTATATATTCATAATATAGGTTTTAGTTTCCTCCCTCGACCTCTATCAAACTTTTTAAAAATACCTCCAAAACACCCCTTCGAGATAAGTTTGTGTATCTTTCGGTGGAAAAATGGCACGACCAGAGGCCGGTTCCTCTTATTTTGCTGGCTCGCTATTGCTCGCCAGGACAAAATCGACAGATAAATGGAACGAAATTTCTTAAAATCGCTAAAAAGTCGGGGCTAATGTCTTAAAATTTCCAAACAAATGGGGCTAAACATGAGTGAGGCGGGGGTAAACAAAAATCCTTTAGTATCGGTATGCTAGTATACCTTTGTAAATTTGGAATGACAGGAAAATCCCAAAGGCCTAATGATCAGAAAAGGAGAGAGAAACCCCCACACTCACAGACTAAAATAAATAATTACGAACAGTTTCGCTAACAACTGACACCGTCCACTGAAGGGGGTCACAGTTATTATCAAGATAGTTTGGAATGTATTATTTTCGTCTGTCAGTGTGGGGGTTTCATACTGTTTGGACATTGATTTATAGAAGTACAGTTGCCCACATGTATTGTACATTGTTATGTGTGAAAGGAAAGTTAGTATGATTGAATAAGGAGAGTATTTTCTTATTCAGTAGTTAAAAATATGAGCATCTAATGGTTTTATAGCAAATTGTGCTTGTAAGTCAATCATACTATGTTTCCTTCCATACATAAAATATCGGATTGGATACAAATTCCTGTGACCAACTGTACTTTGGTATACGGTACGTTAATTATAAAGCGATATATACTGAAACTATAATTTGATGGTAAACAAAAATATCACATACACACATCAATCACGATGGTTGGAGTAGAATAAAGAAAACCAAAGAAGGTCCACGAAATGTTATCATCTACTGATATTTGTAAAGATCATGGAGAACTTCATTAGGACATTATTGAGTTATCCGTGAGGGTTGAGGGTAGAGTTTAATTGGCTCTGAGATCATTAACATTAATTGTCCAAAAGTTATATAAGACACAATGGGTACCCATATCTAATATGTTCTCTGGAACACACACACACACACACGGTCACGGTTTCGGAGTTAACTAAATATTTTGTTATCTAGTTGTGGCTCAGGCTGCGAGGGATCGAATCCTTCTGCCTGCATGTGAGGTTTCTGTAAAAAAGAAGCTGGAAACATAAAGATGAGGGAAACCAAACCGTACAAGGAAAGGAGAGACTGTACAAGTATTTAAAGATAAACCAATGGAGATGGTTATAAGGGAAGGAGGAGTGAGTGTTAAGGTTGTGAGAGAGAGAGAGATGAAGAGGCTAAACCTTAAACAATAATTATGTGAAGGAGACAAAGTGTGGAAATATTGCCACGACCCATCAATGTTATATGAAATCCCTACTGTTTCTACCCGTAGGTCTTGGATGGCGTCATTGACCAAATGTAAGTTTTTGAATGAGGTCAATGAGTATCTGTGCCACATTTTAAGCCACAGCAAGCCGGAGGAGAAGCAGCAATACATGCAATGGGAAGGTGTATGATGAGGAAGATTGTGAAGTGGTTCTGCTAGTGGATGCAACAAATGCCTTTAACACCATTAATAGGGAGGCAGCTATTCACAACATCAAGCTCAAATGCCCGAGCATCGCAAAGTACATGGAAAACACTTATAAGGAGCCAGCTAACCTGTATATAGTTGGAAGCACAAAGAAGGAAGAAATGAAAATTCTTAAATCAAATGAAGGAACAACACAAGGAGATCCAGTGGCAATGGCGATGTACATTACGCTCTGGCACTATCTATTCTGCAGCAGAAAATAAAACATGAGGAAACCCGAGTGAAACAAGTGGCATATGCTGATGACCTCACCAGTGCAGGAAGAATATGGGATCTCAAAGAATGGTGGGTGAGAGTACAATCGGTTGGCTCAGTCATTGGGTACCATCCTAATCCTAGTAAATCTGTACTAATTGTGAAAGAAGACCAGTATGAAGAAGCGGTGCAGATTTTTGATGGGATAGGAGTGAATATTACAAAGGAGGGTCAATGCCATTTGGGAGCAGTAATAGGCACAGAGGAATGCAGGAGTCTATGTATGAAAAAAGGTAGGAGAATGGGTAGAGGAAGTGAGAACCCTGGCAGACATTGCGAAATCTGAACCACATGCTGCATATACTGCCTTCACATATGGCGTTAAGCACAGATGGACCTTTCTTATGAGAACAGTGCCTGACATTGGACCGATGCTCCAACCGCTGGAAGAAGAAATCAAAGAAGCATTCATACCTGCTTTAACAGAGAAGCACGGTGTCACGCAAGAGCTAAGAGATCTATTAGCTCTTCCGCCAAGGTTCGGAGGTATTGGGATCATAAACCCAGTGGAGCTCAATGTGTACCAAAATTCCCTTAAACTTACTATGTCTCTGACAGAAAAAATACGGGAGCAAAATGAAAATGATGAGGTGGACGAAGATGAACAACAAAATGCAAGACATGAAATAACAAAGAGCAGAGAAGAGAAACATAGAAGAAACATAGCCTAGAACAAATTAAAACGGAATGTAGTGAAGAACTGAAAATGAGAGTGGAGATGGCGCAAGACTTCAAATTGACTTCAAAGACTTCAAAGTCTTCAAATTGGCTCACTTCATTACCAATAAAGGAAAAAGGCTTCAGCTTAAATAAACAAAAATTCAATGATGCCGTAGCCTTGAGGTATGGGTGACCAGTTTCGAACCTGCCGCTGAAATGTGCATGTGATGAAATAAACAACTCAGACCACTGAATGACCTGTAAGAGAGGAGGATTCATCTGTGTCCGGCATGATGAAGTACGAGACATCACTGCACAAATGCTGGACGAGGTGTGCCATGATGTCAGAATCGAACCGGACCTTCTGCCTATGGACGGACAGCGCTTGGCCCACAATACTGCAAATACTTCAAATGAAGCAAGAGTGGACGTAAGTGCTCGAGGTTTTGGGACGAGGGGACAACAGGTTTTTTTCGACATCAGAATCTTCAACCCAAGAGCACAAATATATTGTGAGCGAGGACTCAAGGCGGCATACTTGAAAAACGAAAGTGAGAAGAAACGCGCTTATGAAGAAAGAATTTTGAACAGGGATCAAGGAAGCTTTACTCCTCTGGTCTTCTCATCGTCGGGAGGATTGGGACCTTCTGCAAGTGTCCTCTATGCCAGATTAGCTGAACAAATATCAGAGAAAAAGCGCCAACATGGAAGCCAAGTCATAACATGGATGAGATGCAGATGCTGGCTCTCTATCTCTCTTCTCAGGTCTGCACTCCTGTGTCTCAGGGGTACAAGGTCCACCCCGCTACAGAGGACAAGAGTGAGAGACTTGGACTTTGAAATGGCCGTTGCTGAGGGCCGAATTGGGGAACATCAAGGTTGAATGTAGGGATGTACCGGTTCAATGAGATAAACTATACGGGAACTAGAATAAGATAGATTGTACACCACTTTGTAATTGTCACTTTAAGATAAAAAAGACAAAATAGAAGGAAACATGCTTACATTACTGAAATGTTTGTGGACATGCAGTATATAATGCAAGTAATGTTTGTGGACATGCAGTATATAATGCAAGTAATGTTTGTGGACATGCAGTATATAATGCAGTAATGTTTGTGGACATGCAGTATATAATGCAAGTAATGTTTGTGGACATGCAGTATATAATGCAAGTAATGTTTGTGGACATGCAGTATATAATGCAAGTAATGTTTGTGGACATGCAGTATATAATGCAAGTAATGTTTGTGGACATGCAGTATATAATGCAAGTAATGTTTGTGGACATGCAGTATATAATGCAAGTAATCGTCGCTCTTCTGTAAATCTAAAATGGCTTACTTAAGAATGGGAAAGGGGTGGAACGTTCTATTATTATTATTATTTTTTTTTTTAAAGCCACTCATCACATGACTCGGACAGAAGATTCACTTGCGTCAGCTCGTACAGCCGGCCAAATAAGTGATGCGCGGCACCAAGTATATTTTGAGTGAGATATACAAACATGTTCCTATCTTTACACACCCTATTCAACATCTGACAGACATTAACACAGTACACAGCAAGCAAAACGTAATGACAGCGGAGACACGACTTATTTGGCCAACCTTACATTACGCTAAACAGCCAACAATTGGTAAACGCAGACAGGAAAGGAGTTGTATAGCCTATACCCAGAGACAAGATAATATGGAAGGAATTATTATTGATAGACACGGGGAACATGTGTACGTACAGTGCATGTCCTGGGCATTATGTAGTGATTGATATAATATAACAACTACCGGTAATAGAAGATTGGTAGCGTAATGCTTAGTGCGCTGAATTTCAATGGGAGTATCCTAGGTTCGAGTCCTTGGAGTACCTCATATATTTATAGTTTCATTGACTTCATTAATTAGGTATATTTTTAAATTCATTGGTGGGTTGGTGAATAAATATGAATATCCTTGTGTCCATCGCCCACCGGCTAGCAGCTACATAGGGAAATGCCGTTTTACCCCCAGTGGTTGTCGCTTCAAATAAACCAATTATTATTATTATCATCATTATTATTATTATTATTATTATTATAACACACACGCACACACACACACTGAGAACAACACAACAAAACCAACGTTGGAAAAGTTTAGCCAAATCAAAACTTTTTAAGAGCAACAGAAACTTAATTAGCGTTGCAGTTACAAACTACATACATACACACACATACAGAAAAAAAACACGGAAACATTGATACACACGTACAGATTCACACACACACACACAACACAAATACATACATACAAATACTCATACGCATACATATACATACAAATAGAACATACACATATGCATACATAACAAGCAACAGAATACAATTAAGCTTAAAACAACTACACCGTACTATTAATCATCGATAATAAACATATCACTTACCGGTACCGTGTTTTCTAATGTACTGTAGATAGCCTAATATACAGACAAACAGAAAGAGAGACAGACGAGGAAACAGACCACCATGGATATACAGAGCGGTCGCCAAACATTTCCCCATAGGGAATTCCTGTGTATTGTCCATAGGGTATTCCTATATTATTTGATCTGCATTAATATATATTTGATCTGCATCTGTATGTGGTAACCCAGGTTCGAATCCCGGTAAATCACATGCTTAATTTCATTAATTTCTTTGGGAGGTGTTTGGTGTTGGAGTGAAATAAATACAAATAGATTTGTCAGCTCTCTCTTGCAAATACACAGGAATTCCCTATGGGGATATGTTTCGCGACCACTCTGTAGATAAATGATACATACAGAGAGGTACACAGACAGAATGGCAGGCAGACCCACACAGACAAAAACAGTCCAACAGTTCACAAGACAACAGTTTCCTAAGTCACAATAAACACGCAACAAAAGGAGATAAAACGCTATGAAAACCCGAAGCTAAATAACACACTAACAAGCACAGACATACATACAAACACACACATACACACACATACACACACGAAAATCTGCTTAGCCTAACGTGATTCTGGTTGCTGACTGATGATCATAAAGAGAAATTGAATGTCCCAATGATGACGAGAGTGAGAGAGAGTATGTGTGTGTGTGTGTGTGTGAAAGAGGATAAAGGTGAGATACAGATAGATGCATTGATAGAAAGACTTACAGGATGATTCACCTAGGGGAATTATATATATATATATATATATATATATATATATATATAATATATTATATATATATATATATATATATATATATATATAGAGAGAGAGAGAGAGAGATATATTATTCCCCACACCACCCAACATGTTACAGAACCCACAGCTTACATATACCGGTCATTGTGTGTGTCTGTCTGTTACCAGGATTAGCAAAAATTGCGTTATATTTAAATTGGTAGCAGAGTACAAACCATTAAAACGGGGTGGGCTGGTTTTTCTGGCCCCCTTCTCCCTCCTGTTTAGCCCCATTGGTTTTTAGATGTCAGTCCATTAGTTTGGCTATTTATAACCATTCGTCACATTTCGTTGCCAATTTTAAGATCTATCGTGGCATTTAAGTGTCGATTTTTCCTGGCGAGCGACAGCCAGCCTGTATTTATAAGAGAAACCGGCCTTCGGCCGGTACATTTTTCTACCGAAAAATTTACAAATTTATCTCGAGGGGGAGTCTAGTGAATGTTTTTCTAAGTTTGATATTCGGTGTGAGCGTCCTGGGTTCGAATCCACGGACTGCCACATGTGTTTGTAATATTTCATTAATCGATTTTAGGAGTAGAGTTGGTTGTTGGATAGAACATAATAATTGAAGGATGTCTATTGAGGAATAATTTAATTAATAGGCCAAACAAAAACAGCCACTATCCCCTTCACCCTTTAGTCAACCTCCCACGTTAATCCCGCTCCCTGCACCTCTTAACCCTTTCAGTACCGGGGCCGTCCTTTTAACGTTATTCTGGCTACTATTACACGATTATATTCAGCTTAAAAAGGCTCTTCAGCAATTAACAGGCTTGAACTGTATAAAACATGAACTATTAATCGTATCATGGGTAGGTCATTTTATTGTCTAGAGTACCGGTATGCTCAAGTAGGCTAGATAATAGGTTAGTATATAATCAGATCATCACTCAAACATGCACTCTGTATCTACTCACCTGGTATGTATGTATTGGTGATTTCAAATCTTCAATCTGGTCTACCTAGGAATACAAAAATCTTTCTCTCTCTCTCTCTCTCTCTGTCCCGTCGTATTGTTTTACGATTGAGATATATTTTTGTTATAATATAGAACCAGCCTAATTCCGCTTACCAGCCCAATTCCGCTTACCAGCCCAATTCCGCTTTCCTCAATTTTAGTTAGTTAGGATAGTACTTCAGAGGTTATCAACCCCGTCACACTGTAAATCAAGAATAGCGTTAGGAATGGAGCCCCTTTTCGAGAAATGGCCTTCCCTCAATCTCGCAAATCTAGACTTATGAACAAATCCAAACTAGCCCAATGGTGCGAACAAAGAAGACTTTGGCAACACTGTGTAATAGTGTATGTTTATCAGGCCTCGGTCAGCTGATGCCCCAAACCCTCGACATTGGGAAGAGGCAGTGTTGTCAGTTACCTTGAGCCCTTTTTCGAATTTCCTGCATCTCCACGTATGTAATTTGCTGCGACTGTGTTCTATGACATTCTGATACACATTGATTGATTTCCTGTCACTGGTCTAATAAGAAATATAGCCGGTAGCCTATATATCTGCCTGATTTGAGAGTGGATTATTAAATTGGTAACTTTAATGAGCATGGGAACTTGTTTTGTGGGATAGAAACTGGTGCGCATGCACAGAATTAAAAAAAGAATATATACCGGTACCATATGTTTAGCCAATATCTACTGAAACATGCATTTGTTAGTAACTAAAAAGGAAGCAAATACAATACTTCAATGAGTATTAAACACTTCGCTCAGCCTATTTGTGGTGTAATTTGATTTACGTTGGGTAGGCTAGCTAGTTTTAGGCATATTTGGGTAGGCTAGCTAGTTTTAGGGATATTCGGGCGACGAACGGCAGTGAAGCCAGACGCACGTGTGGGACGACTTTGGTGTGGAGGTTGTAGGGAGCTCCCGTCGTATTTACTGAGTGTAGTGTTCCTGTGGTGGGTGAATAGATTCAGCCGAGGTCGGTGGTTCGTGTGGGCATCACTGTAGCTGTAGGTCAGGTTGGATTGTGGTTTGTGGTCGCAGTTTCTGGAGCGTTGACGGCGCTTGGATGGGGAACCGCTTGGCATAGGCCTAGGCTATTCAGCGCTGAGCATCTCTACAGGGATATTCTCACCGTGAGGTAAGGGTGCTAACATTTTGTATTTCAACCACAAGCTATCTAGGCTTATACTAGTCACCATGTCTGGAAAAGGGAAGGTGAGTAGTGAAATGATGAAGTCATATGATGGTCGATGTGGTGGCGTGACTAAAGAAGGCAGAATTGGTGGCAAAATTACTGGAAATTAAAGACTTGGCTAGTTTTATACCACTGTACTTGGAGGGAGATGCGTTAGCCTTGTACCTTGAGATGAGTGAGAATGATCAATCGGATGCTAAGAAGATAAGTGCTAGATTGAAGGAGGCTTTTACACAGGGAATGTTTGATGCATATGGAAGGCTAAAGAGGGTGATATGGACAGGTCAGCAGGTGGATGTCTTTGCTAACGAGATAAGGAGGGTGGCAGGGCTAGCTGGGTGGAAGGGAGAGGGCTTGGAGAGGGCCGTGAAGCTAGCTTTTATAACTGGTTTTCCGGACAGGATATCGATGGAGCTGCAGCAGGTTAAGGAAGTTGAGTCGGTGAGCGTGAGTGAATTAATAGCTAGGGCTAGAGTATTGGCGTCAGGAGGAAGCCAAGGAGTTGCAGCGGTTGCTACTGGGGGGCCGGAAGTGGAGGCAAGGTGGCAGGCTCCACGGGGTGAGCCGAGTGGCAGAAAATGGGAGGCGCCACAGGCGGGTGGGTTCAAAGGTCGCTGCTTCAGATGTGGTGGCTCTCACATGGCAAGGAAGTGTAAGGAGCCGAAGCCAGCCATAACTTGCTATCGGTGTGGGAAGGAGGGTCACATAGCGAGCTGTTGCAACCAGGGAAACGGTCAAAGGGGAGCTGCTGCGCCGGAAGCTACCCCTTTAGTCGAGTAAAGGCGCTCCCAAGCTCCCTGCCAGTGGTGGAGGTACTGGTGGGGGGGAAAGGGGCAAGAGCCCTTGTGAATACTGGCTGTTCGACCACTGTGTTGGCCTCTCGTTTGGTAGGAAAGTGTAAGGGAGAGGACGCTAGGCTGGTTGCAGTCGATGGAAGAGAGATAAGGTGTGAGGGTGCCAGAGAAGTGGAGTTGACAGTGCAAGGAATCCGATTGTGGATCAGGGCCATAGTACTTGATCGAGTAATTGACGGCATTGATGTAGTGATGGGGATGGATGTAATCAACCAACTGGGTGGCGCTACGATTGTAGATGGAAGAGTACCGGTAACGTTTGGGAAGGTACCGGTAAGCCGTTCAACTGCCGAGAGTGGAGAGACCCAATGCGCTGTGGCCATAAAGTCGGAAGGGAGGGTTGTGAAGCTGACAGAGACTGAAGAGCTGAAAGATAAGTTCGCAAAGCCAGCCGGGGTTGTTGAGCCAAAGAGAGGGGTGTTGAAGACAGGCACCGAATGGGGGGCTGATCCATGCAAGATTGAGGATAAGGATTTTGTTGCGGTATTTGATGGTAGGAAATGGGTAGTCGAGTGGTTGTTGAAAGGAGAGTTGCCTGTTTTGAAGAACAAAGTTGGTTGTTACGAACATGCTATGAAAGAGGGAGTGAGAGAAGATTTTGACAAGGAGGTGAAGAGGTGGATTGATGAGGGCATTCTGCTGTCATGGGGGGAGGAAGTGGAGAGTGGAGTGTTGCCGTTGATGGCGGTGGTTCAACCGACGAAAAACAAGGTAAGGCCTGTATTGGATTTTCGTGAACTTAATATCCACGTGATGAGTCACACAGGCGATGATGTCGCGGATGTGTGCGGCGAGACACTCAGGGAGTGGAGGCAGATGGGTGGGGCCTCGACCATTGTGGATTTGAAGTCCGCTTACTTACAAATTCATGTGACAGATAAGCTCTGGAAGTACCAGCTGGTGAGATATAAGGGGAAAATGTATTGCTTGACGAGGTTGGGTTTCGGGTTGAATTCGGCTCCAAGAATCATGACGAGGATACTCAAGACAGTGCTGGGGAAAAGGCAGGAGATGAAGGCTGCCACGAATTCATATATTGACGATATACTAGTGGATGAGACTGTGGTGACGGCAGCCGAGGTTGTAGAGCACTTGGCTAGGTTTGGATTGGCCACAAAGGAGCCGCAGCCGTTGGAAGGGGGTGCGGCGTTGGGCTTGAGATTAGAGAGAGATAGAACAGGCGAGCTAGTATTCCAGAGAGGTAATGAGGTTCCGGAAATTAGGGAGAATTGGAGTAGGAGAGAGCTATTTTCAGCTTGTGGAAGGCTGGTGGGCCACTATCCCATTGCAGGATGGCTTCGGGTAGCATGTAGTTACGTTAAGAGGAGAGCGGAAGGTGTAAGATGGGAAGACAAGGTCAGAAAAGAGACAGTCACGATGATGCAAGATGTCATAGAAAGAGTGAGACGCGAGGACCCGGTGAGAGGAAGATGGTACACCCCGAAGTCGGAGAAGGGGGTTGTATGGTGTGACGCAAGTAGTATAGCGACAGGCGTGATATTGGAGATAGGTAATGTAGAAGTTGAGGATGCTGCGTGGTTGAGGAAGAAGCACGACTACAGTCATATCAACGTGACCGAGTTGGATGCGGTGTTGAAAGGTATCAATTTGGCCTTGAAGTGGGGTTTGCGAGAGATCGAGGTTCGAACTGATTCTGCTACAGTGTTTGGTTGGCTGAAATCAGTGGTGACGGAAGAGAAAAGAGTTCGAACGAAGGGAGCCTCAGAACTGATTGTGAAGCATCGTCTGGGAATTCTGAGGGAGTTGAAAGATGTGTATGGTCTGCAGTTGTGTGTAGTTTTTGTGCCATCAGAGAAGAACAAGGCAGATGCCCTAACAAGAGTAAATAAATCATGGCTTGGGGTGCCAGAGGAGACAAAGGAGGCAGCTATGGTGTGTTGCATGGGAGCACCAAGTGTAAAGGAGCTACATCAAATGCACCACATGGGAGTCGACAGAATGCTGTTTGTGGCAAGGAAGGTTGACCCTGCAGTCACGAGGGACAACGTTCGAGAGGTGGTGAGACGTTGTGACAGATGTCAGTCGATCGACCCTGCACAGAGTGTAAATGTGTCTGGGGAGATTAGAGTGGATAATGATTGGAAAAGCTTGGCGGTTGATGTGACACACTATCGGCAGGGGTTGTACCTATCTATGGTAGACTGCGGACCTGGACGGGTGGCTATCTGAAGGGAATTAATAGCAGAGAATGCGGAAGAGATTGCAGGTGTGCTGAATGAGATCTTCCTAGAGAGGGGCCCAGTTGATGAGGTGTTGATGGATAACGGTACTGCTTTTTGGTCGCAGGCTTTGAAGGACATGCTTGATAGGTGGAATGTCCGACGTTTCTTTAGAGCTGCATATCGGCCAAGTGGGAACGGAATTGTGGAAAGACATCATCGGACAATCAAGGCGATGGCAGAGAGGGGACAGGTAGCGCCTATGGAAGCAGTATTTTGGTATAATATGTCCCCTAGGTCAGGTCAGGATGAGAGAACTGTACCACAAAGAGCAGTATTTCAGTATGAATGGCGACATCCATGTGCGGTGCCGATGGCCATTGGGCGGGAGGAAGGGCCTGCCTCTATCCAAATTGGGGAGGAGATTTGGGTGAAGCCCCCAAACGCAAAGTGTATATGCCAGTGGGGGAGGGGTACTGTGACGGACGTACATTCCTGGAATAACCTCAGTGTCGACGGGATGCCACATCACATCTTGGACGTCAGAAGAGTGGTAGAGTCTTCAACTGATGATGAGGTGGGGGATGACGAGCAAGAAGAGGTATAAGAAAACGAAGTGGTACCACGACGGTCGCAGAAAGAGAGGCGACGGCCAGGGTGGATGGGAAATTATGAGACGGGAAGTGATTGTGTAATGGAGCAGGTGGGATAAAGGGACTGCGCGATGTCTAACGTACCTTAGTAGTACTAGGGCGGTATGCCATTAGGTACGGTGGAAAATTACTATGATTTCGTTGTTGTTTTTCCCATATAGTTGTCTTCTCTCGTTAATTTTTGTTTTCTTTTTGTTAGATTAATCTTGAGATCAGGGGGGTGTGTGGTGTAATTTGATTTATGTTGGGTAGGCTAGCTAGTTTTAGGCATATTTGGGTAGGCTAGCTAGTTTTAGGGATATTCGGGCGACGAACGGCAGTGAAGCCAGACGCACGTGTGGGACGACTTTGGTGTGGAGGTTGTAGGGAGCTCCCGTCGTATTTACTGAGTGTAGTGTTCCTGTGGTGGGTGAATAGATTCAGCCGAGGTCGGTGGTTGGTGTGGGCATCACTGTAGCTGTAGGTCAGGTTGGATTGTGGTTTGTGGTCGCAGTTTCTGGAGCATTGACGGCGCTTGGATGGGGAACCGCTTGGCATAGGCCTAGGCTATTCAGCGCTGCGCATCTCTACAGGGATATTCTCACCGTGAGGTAAGGGTGCTAACATTTTGTATTTCAACCACACTATTAAACCACATTAGAATGAAAGTAAATTTCTAGGCCAGGAAGCTGATATTTATGTATCAAATTATGTTAATTATTATATATTCACTGCATTAATTAGTATATAGCCATCATATTATGAATCTAGTAAAAATATACTACACAACTATATTTCATAGATTAGTTTGCGAACTGTATTAAACCCCTTAAATCATGAAAGCTCTCAAAACACCACAATGGTGTTTCACAGACGAAACTAATCCAATCGGACCCCCAGCGCCATCTGGATTTTTAGTGCGCCTTTCCTTCATTGGGAGCTTAGGGACTTGACCCCTACATTTACAAATGCTGTTATATCGAAAATATATGTACGGAATTAGCTTATTTTGAATTTAGTGCCTGCATTCAGCGCTTACTGACCCATTTCAACAGAACCGTTTAGACTAATTCAACCAGAAAGATCAGCCCAATTTGTCTGTTCAGACAAATCAACCACTAGATCCAATTTATCACTCAACCCAATTCGACTCCCTGGACCTATTTCAACCCTCTGAATCAATCGCTGTGTGCTCAGCTCAAACCTCCCAATCAATCACTCAACTAACTGTAGGGGGGATGGTCACTTTTCTAGACCCTTTTCTCCCAAATGTTTAGCCCCATTGGTTTTTAGATTTTTAGACGTTCGGCACATTAGTTTGGCGATTTTAAGACTTCACGCCCCATTTAATTTTGTCAATATTAAGACCTTTTGTGCCATTTAGGTGTCAATTTTTTCCTGGCGAGCGATAGCGAGCCTCTAATTTTAAGAGTAACCGGCCTTCAGCCGGGACAATTTTCTACCGAAAAATTTACAAATTGATCTTGAAGGTGAATCTAAGGGGTGTTTTTTACAGCTTGATGGGGGTCTAGGGAGGAAACTAAAACATATTTTAAAAATCCAAACACTTAAGCAAATGAATAAGCCCATCTTTCCTTAAGACTGTCTTCAGGGGCTCGACCCCATTCATTCATCACCACTCGGCCCATTTTTGGTACACTATAACCCCTTGCACTAGTTTGATAGACACTTGCTCTGTTTTGTACGTGTGACGATTATAGGTACTCTACTGAGAGAGAGAGAGAGAGAGAGAGAGAGAGAGAGAGAGAGAGAGAGAGAGAGAGAGAGAGAGAGGAGAGAGAGAGAAGAGAGAGAGAGAGAGAGAGAGAGAGAGAGAGAGAGAGAGAGAGAGAGAGAGAGAGAGAGAGAGAGAGAGAGAGAGAGAGAGAGAGAGAGAGAGAGAGAGAATTTGAGGTAGGCTAAGCTTTAACCCTTAACTGGCGGCGCCCGGCTATTGTCAGGTGAAATAAATGTGGCCTATGTGGCGGGGCCCGGCTATAGTCGAGTGCAATTTTGAGCACGTAATGTGCTCTGAGAGAGAGCGGAGCGGTGGGAGGAGCGTAGGTTACCTCATGACCGCTCGCCACGGTGGCCGTGGAGCTACTGAGATGTACTCCTTTGTACTCCACCCTCTCTCACTCGTTTCACACGTAATAATGTAAGGAAATGACCGTATTTTACCAATTTTGCCTTTCGGTTGCACGATCGTTGCAAGACAACCAGTGATCATAGAAGGATGGTTCTGGTGTTATTGGAAAGCTCAATTAATGCCCTTTCAGGGATACATACTTGTATTACACTCTGGCTCTTGTTTATGCATGAAAACGAGCATGGAAACAAGCTCGTTTACGGTAAAACCCCCCCGCTGGGCGGCACAGTCAAATATACTCCACCATCCGCTCATTGAGTGTTAACCAATAAGCGGCTAGTCTGGTATTTAGAGGTCCGATGATTGGTTGGTGACGTATGAAGAGAGAGAGAAGGGAGAATGTGTGTGTGAGAGAGAAAAAGTGAGAGTGCGTGAGTTGGAAAGGATATTAGGGAAATACTTTAAGAGAGAGAGAGAGAGAGAGAGAGAGAGAGAGAGAGAGAGAGAGAGAGAGATGAGTAAGTCATAACAACAACACGAGAGCACGAGCTTACACAGAGAAATAGTTTAAACTTATGCAACATTCGCCGCATTACACAAGCTTATGCAACATTCGCCGCATTACACAAGCTTAGAACATACAGTATAAATATTAATGTCTTGTTTACAATAGTATGTGTGTGTGTGTGAGAGAGAGAGAGAGAAACTTAATTTATGTTCTGTCTAGGCCTATCATATGAAACTAGAAAGGAAATTAGGAATTTCTCACCCTTTCACAAACATTCATTGTTATATTCACACACACACACACACACTCTCTCTCTCTCTCTCTCTGCCTGTCTTCAACACACTGGAGGATGAAACGGAAGATCTATCACACTTTTCATTTAATAAGATATGTTATAGCGGGAACAAAGATCTCCCCGAAGTTAAATAGTTCTTCAAAATAACAGATAATGAAAGAAGTATCAAATGATTGTGCACACTCTGCAATGAGAGTACTGCACTATACAATCTGTGTTCACCAAGAGTATCTCCATGGAATAGGACGAATGTATACTATGTAACTCTATCTGTCTCATTCTCACTCTCTCTCTCTCTCTCTCTCACTCTCTATCTCATGAATCTGTATGAGTATGGTACCGGTATGTAATTGATGGTACCGGTATTTGTCACAAGATAAGGTAATTTGGCCAGTGAATACCCGTTACCGTATTGCACCAACCACCTTCAAGGGACGGTCTGTGTGTAAGGAAACTGAAACAACTACACAAAGGGTCCCTGGACTTACTACGACGCTCATCTCTGTCTATCTGTGTGTGTGTGTGTGTGTGTGTGTGTGTGTGTTTTAAGGGGGGATGGTTCACTTTTTGGTAATTTTTTTTTCATTTAGTAATGATTTTGCTAGTTTCCTCCCTAGACCTCCATCAAACTTTAAAAAACATCCATTAGATCCCCCTTCTAGATTAATTTGTACATTTTTGGGTAGAAAAATGTTCCGGCCGCGGTTCTTTCAAAATTACAGGCTCACTAACGTTTGCCAGGGAAAAAAAAATAGACACCTATATAGCACGAAAGGTCTTAATATTGACAGGGAAATGGGGCGGAAGGTCTTAACCCATTCACTGCGGGAGACGTTCTGGAACTGCGGGAGATGTTCTGGCAACACCGTTTGTTTTGAGTGTGGTTCTGCATATGCGTTTCTCTGTATATATGTATATATGAGACAGAGTGTGTGTGTGTGTGTGTGTGTGTAGGCTACGGTAGTGCGTATTTTTGAAAATATTGCATATTTGCCTCAAATTTGCCCTTGTGTTTCAACCTGTAATGTAAAACATAACACAGCCTCAACAATGCCAGGAAGCTCAAACACGACCCACTTCACACTTAGATACCAGGTTCTTAGATTTATACTGTATGTACCGGTACTCCATAACTATTTATACTGTATGTACCGGTACTCCATAACTATTTATACTGTATGTACCGGTACTCCATAACTATTTATACTGTATGTACCGGTACTCCATAACTATTTATACTGTATGTACCGGTACTCCATAACTATTTATACTGTATGTACCAGTACTCCATAACTATTTATACTGTATGTACCGGTACTCCATAACTATTTATACTGTATGTACCGGTACTCCATAACTATTTATACTGTATGTACCGGTACTCCATAACTATTTATACTGTATGTACCGGTACTCCATAACTATTTATACTGTATGTACCGGTACTCCATAACTATTTATACTGTATGTACCGGTACTCCATAACTATTTATACTGTATGTACCAGTACTCCATAACTATTTATACTGTATGTACCGGTACTCCATAACTATTTATACTGTATGTACCGGTACTCCATAACTATTTATACTGTATGTACCGGTACTCCATAACTATTTATACTGTATGTACCGGTACTCCATAACTATATATACTGTATGTACCGGTACTCCATAACTATTTATACTGTATGTACCGGTACTCCATAACTATTTATACTGTATGTACCGGTACTCCATAACTATTTATACTGTATGTACCGGTACTCCATAACTATTTATACTGTATGTACCGGTACTCCATAACTATTTATACTGTATGTACCGGTACTCCATAACTATTTATACTGTATGTACCGGTACTCCATAACTATTTATACTGTATGTACCGGTACTCCATAACTATTATACTGTATGTACCGGTACTCCATAACTATTTATACTGTATGTACCGGTACTCCATAACTATTTATACTGTATGTACCGGTACTCCATAACTATTTATACTGTATGTACCGGTACTCCATAACTATTTATACTGTATGTACCGGTACTCCATAACTATTTATACTGTATGTACCGGTACTCCATAACTATTTATACTGTATGTACCGGTACTCCATAACTATATACTGTATGTACCGGTACTCCATAACTATTTATACTGTATGTACCGGTACTCCATAACTATTTATACTGTATGTACCGGTACTCCATAACTATTTATACTGTATGTACCGGTACTCCATAACTATTTATACTGTATGTACCGGTACTCCATAACTATTTATACTGTATGTACCGGTACTCCATAACTATTTATACTGTATGTACCGGTACTCCATAACTATTTATACTGTATGTACCGGTACTCCATAACTATATACTGTATGTACCGGTACTCCATAACTATTTATACTGTATGTACCGGTACTCCATAACTATTTATACTGTATGTACCGGTACTCCATAACTATTTATACTGTATGTACCGGTACTCCATAACTATTTATACTGTATGTACCGGTACTCCATAACTATTTATACTGTATGTACCGGTACTCCATAACTATTTATACTGTATGTACCGGTACTCCATAACTATTTATACTGTATGTACCGGTACTCCATAACTATTTATACTGTATGTACCGGTACTCCATAACTATTTATACTGTATGTACCGGTACTCCATAACTATTTATACTGTATGTACCGGTACTCCATAACTATTTATACTGTATGTACCGGTACTCCATAACTATATATACTGTATGTACCGGTACTCCATAACTATTTATACTGTATGTACCGGTACTCCATAACTATTTTGTTATTATTTGCTTTAACTATTTATATGTGTTTGTGTCTGTATATATGTGCTTATGCAAGTTTGCTTCGGGATATGTATGTCTGTGTAGGCATGTGTGTGTATTATATGTCTGAGTGTGACTGTTTTGTTGTGTCTCTGTATACATGTGTGTGTATCAATATATGCTTGAGTGTGACTATTTTGCTGTCTATGTATACATGTGTATGTACCAATATACTGTATGTTTGAGTGTGACTGTTTTGTTGCGTCTATGTATACATGTGTGTGTACCAATATATGTTTGAGTGTGACTGTTTTGTTGTGTCTCTGTATACATGTGTGTGTACCAATTATGTTTGAGTGTGACTGTTTTGCTGTGTCTATGTACGTGTGTGCGTGTGTGAGAGAGACTGTTGTTGTATATGTCTGCATGTGTGTGTTGCTGTGTGTCTCTGCCTGCGTGTAGGTTACTGTATAATGTTATAGGTATTTAGCCCAAGATAACAAGGTTGCCAGGTGTAATATGAACCATAAAGCTTCACGCCTTGGCAACACTGCAAGGCCCCGCAAACATAACCCATCACTAATATTATATAAATTACTCTCAACATGTTTCAATGACATTACTTGTACTGGTACTATTTGGTAGGCTCCCCAAGGTTGTCCAGGTAATGTTCCTCCTTCTAGATTTTACACAAATTATAATTACGTTTTTAGGTGAACTATCGATTTTGACTGTACATGCAGAGGTAACTCCAGGGGAAGGGAAGGCAAGGGGGGGGGGGAAGACTTGTTCATACTGGTCCCTTTAAACACACTCTCTCACTCTCACTCTCTCTCTCACACACACTCACTCGCTCTCTCTCTCACTCCCTGCCTCTCTCTCTCTCTCTCTCTCTCTCTCTCTCTCTCTCTCTCTCTCTCTCTCTCTCTCACTCACTCACTCACTCACTCACTCTCTCTCTCTCTCTCCTTTCAATCTCTCTCTCTCTCTTCATCAAGATAATTAGATGCTTACCCTCAATACGAAAACAACAGGCAACAATGGCTGGATCAGACCTGGCTGTTAATACTGAAGAGATTCAGCAGTGACAGCACTATACTCGGTTTCATTTCATTTGACGGTAAATTGGATCTTTTAACAGCTGAATTCTGGACAATTCATGGGCAAATATGAAATTACTATATTTCTGCATCATAAGACAAAGTTTATATTATTAGCACCATATATCACTACAAAATCTGCAAAATGCCTGAGAAATCTTGAAGGGAACTGGGCAACTTACCGTCAGTTGAAAAGAAACAGACTATAGTATAATAGGTGGACACTTGTTTACATGTAATATAAGGTTTACCTGGAACAAACCTCCTTCACAAGTTGCAAATATAACTTCAGTACAACAGTTTAAAGAGAGAATAGATGATGTCTAGGCATAAGTTTGCTCACTCTGCAATAAATGTACTGCAATACATAATATTTATCTTTTCACTTACAGGGGAGTGGATTGCAAGGTCTGTGAGATACTAACTATTCCTTGTAACTGCATTCAATGTCTCACCTGGTTGTAGAATACCGGTCCACTCTCACCAACGTCACCCACCTGTGAATGGAAAACTATGTTACATTATGAATCATCTTGTTAACATTCATAAAATGTAACGTATGTCCACCTTCGTCAAATGGATGGAGTAGCCAAATTGTACGCGGTTTTCCAATTAGTACTTAGAATCAAAAACAAAAACTACCCACACAAAACAGTCGACTTCGATTAATGGAGGTTGGGTCAAATTATATGGTTCCTTAACTATTGGAAGTCGGTGGAGACTAACTACTGGTAATACAACACAATAATGAACACAATAATAACAATAATTGTATCAATTAACTAATAATAAAAATGAAATCAACCAAAAAATAAGCATTAGAAAACGGATCCCGAACGCCAACTAAAGCAAATATCCAAGTTACCAAGACCCTACGAAATCAAGGCAAATCTTTCAGGCCAATTTATATACTGATGTGAGGAATGGTGGGTCGTATACTACGGCAGGGGTAATTTGTGAGACTTGGGGAATTATACTATCTTACCTCAAAGTTCAAGGGGGGGGGGATATGAAAGAGCGAGAGCGAAAGCAAGCAGTAGATACATTTATTGTGTAGTGATAAATATGACTACAAAGACAGATACATGTACGTAGTTATAGATAAATAGAGATAGAAAGGGGTCCGGTAAAAAATAAATTTTGAATATCATACACAAGTGCAAACTAACATCATTACACATTTTACAATGAACATAATTATCCATAATGATTAATAATGAAACAAAAGACAAGCGAACACGCATTTGCAGAGCATAGAGTGTACAAACATACAAACTAACATATACACAAATTAAACACACACACACACACACACACACATGGTAGTTGTGATAGAGCGGTCCTGTTACTGAGGCGGTCATTTTGAAGGCCTGAGTTAAAATATGAGGTATCAATGAGAAGATAATTATATTGGGTTGGCAATTGAGCTGTACCCGTACTAAGTTTCAGAACACAAAACCTACCGATACATACGCCTCAAACAAATATTATAATATAAATAAAATTAAAATTAAATTACTACTACCAATTGCCTACAATACCACTGTATTAATCTTCCTGTATTCAAAATATGTTATGGGGCAATGAAAAATGAGTGAGGAGCTCAATAGGTGGATAGTGTCATCAGAGATTACGAGATGAGACGGTGAGACAGTGAGGATGGGGCTTCAAGAGGTGAAGACTACATGGAGCCAGGAGGGGACACCCATGGCCGCGTTATTTGACTGCTTTGTTTACAAAGTGCAAACAGAGAGAGGTGCGGGAGCATCAACTTTGTCTGTTCTTCAAAGTCTGGATCACTACAAATCCTACCATCTAGTGTTGCCGAATATATTAAGCCTCTTCTTAGGTATGAATTTCATGAAATATACTGATATTAATGAAGTATAAAAAAGTATGGCTTTCTGTAACGATTGTACATTACTAAGAAGAATAGTAATAAATTACGGACTTACAGAATAAAAAACAAATATATATAAACTAAATAATTAGTAAAAATGTAAGGGTCCGTTGTAAAGGACTATCGTGACTTAAGGTGTATTCACACCAAGGCTGCAACCAGACATGGCATGATGCAAAATATCTGTCTTGAAGTGAAGTTCATTGAATTGACACAATTGTACTTGTAGTTTCTTGATATGCATCATACAATTATGCTCTTTTTAGTAAATGACCTTGTTGATATGTGTCTTTTGTCTTTTTGTCTTTTTCTTGGCTTGTTTTTTTGTTATTGATTAGACATCCAATCTATATCACAAATACAAGCCAAGAGAAAAAAAAACAAGAAAAGACATAAATAAACAAGGTAGTTTACTTAAAAGAGCTTAAATGTACGTGCATACTAAGAAAATACAGGTACAATGTTGTCAATTCAAGGAAATTCACTTCAAGACACATATTTTGCGTCATATTGTCTGGTTGCGGCCTTGGTGTGAACACAACCTTTAGTGCGCAAAGCGGTCGTGAAGTATGTTGGGATATATGTTCAAGATGTAAGGAGCACTTTGAAGCATTCTGTGCCCCTTGGGCATCCCCACCTGAGCTCTTCGAGTGTTTTACGGCGCTTCATGAAAAAGACGGAAATAATGCAGGCCGGGCGCCGAAGGTCTGTGAATGATATTGTAAATCTTTGTCTCGTCCTCTTACTCATCATCTGGAAAAAAGGAACTCCTGGCTTCAACGTGTTGAGCAATCGAATATACAGGTTATGTAAACAGATGTCCGAAAGAAGAGTTGGAACACAGACACAAACACACACACACGATAGCTTAGTATACCGACCAATAGTTGATAGGGACGATTGCCTTCAACTTCAAGACGACTTGACAGCCCTTGAAGGCTGGGAAGCCAAGTGGCAGATGACCTTTAGACAAGACAAATGCCACCACATATGTTTTACCCACTCCAAGAAACCTGTCCCCTTTGCCTATAAACTCCATAATACCAACCTTGATACAGTCCATTCATATAAGTATTTGGGAGTCCACCTCTCAGCAGACATGAGGTGGAGCACCCATGTGAGTAGTGTCAGGGCAAAAGCCAACAAAGCCCTGGGGTTCCTGCGCAGGAACTTACGGAGGTGCAACGCAGACATAAACATTTTAGCTTTTAAAACACTAGTTTGACCACACATTTAATACTGCTACATCGTCTGGGATCTACACACTCACACTACATCAATAAATTAGAAGCCATACAAAATACAGCGGCAAGATTAATCAGGCGTGATTACAAACACACTATATTGGTCACTTTGCTTAAACAAGACATTAAATTAGACACACTTGCAACAAGGAGACAAATACACAGACAACAAATGCTATACAAAATCACAAACAATCTAGTAGACATAGACAAAGACACATATTTACACCCTACAAACATACGATCCACAAGAGGCAGCCACAACCGAAAATACCACATACCAGGCAAGCTCTGACACATTTGGGTACGGTACTAATTTTTCCCACGCAGCATCCAATCTTCCATCTCCTATAGTTAACAGTCCGACTCTTGATAGTTTTAAAGCTAGGATCACCAAAAAAAATTCTCCTTATCCTCATCCTCATCCTTCCCATTGGCCACTTAACTCCCCGAACAACCTCCGCATATGATGCTGCCCGTGTGCAGCCCTCTGCGGGTCCCCAAGCTAAAGCTAAAGCACACACACACTATTGTCGGTCCTCATTAACTCAAACTGCGAAGCTATGGTAGTTCAAACCTTCCCGCCAAGCAAAGGTATTTGGTTCTATTCTGACGAAAATCGTCATAGTACCATATATATAATTACTAGGAGGGGTACCCGGCGTTGCCCGGGTTTAAATTCTACTACCATAATCACCATCATCAATCACTACTACCACAATCATCACAATACTACTACTACCATAATCACCGGCCTCGACCTCCCTGTGCCTCATTAAACGGCGACCTCGATTTCGGCCACTAAATGACCTCCGATTTTGGATCTAACCTCATCCGTACTGCCATTATGGGGAGCTGCGAACAACTTTCGTTCCATACACCTTTTCTATCGGAGGCCTCCTTCTGCCCCAAACGGCAATTTTTTTCGCATTTTTTTCGCTCCGTATACTACATAAGTTCTGTCGAAAATTTTATTAAACAAAAGTGTCTCTGATTTCCACTAAACTCGCCTAAAACCATCTCCAAAGCCTGGGCTTTCCAACGGTGCCCCACACTCCCACCTGGCACCAAAACTGTGGGAGGAGTTTAGTAACAAAGGTCGGCTAACTCGGCTAACTGACAAACAGACAAACATTGACCTTTATTTATTAAGATTACTTATCCATGTGTGCCTATTTTGCTGTTATTATGAACATATGAACATTTAAGAGCAATAAAAGAAGTGGGTATAGCATTTGGGGAGTGAAAAAGACTTATTATTGCCGCAAGGCCGAGGCGAGAGCTGGGGGGGACATTCTCCACCCTCTCTGAGCTGTAGAACCACACTGACGGGTCTGAGTAGAAGTCTGTGTGTTGCAAGGATCTCTAGCTGCCTCAGCTGTGTTAAAGAGACTGGGGGAGGGTAATTTGGGCTGAAAATTACCCGATAAAAGGGGGAATAAGAGGAAAAATAGCTTCTAGTTGAGGAGGGGGAAACGGAGGGGAAGGGGGGGGGTGACACATATGTAGGAGTGGTAGAAAGTAATGGAGGGGAATTATCTCACCTAATCATAAATTGCTTTGTTTTGAGTGCCACTGGGGTGTTTTCTAAGTTTTTTTTATGCTCTGGATCTATTGAGGACAGTTGCAGTGCACCAGAAAAACCTATATTGAGGACAGTTGCCATTTTGGGGTTAACTTCCAGTATATTATTTGTATATACCACAACAACACTACATGAGAGGCTGTGGGTGCAGTCCTACAAACACATAATTATACCCACACTACTCGCAAAATAACAAAACAAAATAAAAGCATTGACTAACGATCCCATGCCAAATATGCAAAACAAAAACAGTATCAACATAAATAAAGCTGGAAAGAAAACATCAAAGAAAATGAGTCAAAAGAGAACAGACAAAAAGGGTATACTAAAGAAAAAGAGTGTCACATTATACGTGGCCTGAAGATGACACCAGGGATGAGGGAGGGGGTGGGGGGTCTCTTTTGTGTGGGCTGCTTTGACATGCATACGTTCAGTTTTACATTTTGTTTTTCTTTGTTCATTTCCTCGTTAGAAGTTGAGGGGTAGTGTTATCGCCTGTTTTGATCTGTCTGTTGTCATAATGTAATAAGGACATTCTTACTTTGCTGTAACATTATCTGGTAATAGAACCCTGGTTGGGGCATGACACAAAAATATGAATATGTATTGACTGGAGTGTTTCAAATGTATGTAATCATTTACGAAAGCCAATGCAAATACTTTAAAAATATTTGTCAATTACGAACTAGGTATTCTTAAGAGCTTTACTCCATAATTTGTAAACAAAAATAACTATAATTAATAAATAATAATAATGAATAAATATATAAATACATAAAATTAAAAAGTTTGAAAAATAAAGCATCTATGCATCTGTCTATGTTATATTATATTTTGTGGGAAGCAAGTACCGGTACTTGACCATTATAAATGGTGTACAGAGGAGATATAAGGTAATTTATCAGTATGGTGTCTTTGTTCAATTATTATTGAGGAATTTGACTGTGCTTCATAGTTTTTAGCAACTTATTAGCTGGCCCCCTAATCTTAAAAACAATATATATATATATTATATATATATTATATATACAGTATATAATTTACAGTAATATATATATATATATATATATATATATATTCTGACATACGGAGCCCTGTATGTTAATTTAAGAGTTAGAATTAGAGTTGAAGGAGTGTCAAACTACCCAAGCGGCGAAGCAGACTAGCGAGCGAACCAGCGAGTGGGAAACCAGCTCGTCCGCATACCAGCAAACAAGCAAAAACCCCTGCGTGCGTCATAGGGGACCCTGCAAACTACTTTGATGACCCGATACTATGACGTATGATCGACGCCAGGAGACCCCATTGGTCCACGTACCTACTATGCAACTCGAGGAGCTATGATAGGGGCGCGCACCATCACTCGCCTCCTGATTCGTTCCTACACCATCATTGTTTAGTATATAAGACCCGAGTAGTGGGCATTCAAATCAGTCTCATTTGGAGTTGGGGAAGGTGAACTAGCAGCTGGAGGAAGACGGGGTGAAGTATTATAATGGGATTGTGACTGTCAGTCAGATTATATAAGTGTGTGTTAAGTGTGTTCGGTGTAAACACTTACGTTATGTTGGTTAGTGAGATATGTGATTGGGAATTAACGTTAACGCTATTATTATGTTCTTAACTATTTTAGTTGACTAACTTATGGACTAAAGCAACTCTTTAAGTAATTGGGTTATAATGAAAGTAATACTATTGTTTTATATTATTACTTACGAGTTCTTTCATTTTCTTTTAATTAAGCTTACATTGCTTAATGGTGCTTAGTACGGTGATACTATTGTCTCATATTAGTAATATCGCCTTAGACTAACATGGCTGTTTTAATGTTACTTCTAGTGATTTCCTAAGCTGAAGAAAATTATTTTAGCTTCAAAATATTATTTTGCTTTTCATATTATTTGAGTGAGACCTGAATCGAATCTATGAAGCGATCCTGTAACTTAATTTACTCATAATCAAACCTCAATGTTACGTGGTTAAGAAATACATTTAACTAATTATTAAATATATATATCTAACTTTTTATGTGACTTTGATATCAATCCTGATGATAATAATAATATAATACTGTTAACGTAAGACAAGAACCAAGAATAATTACATTAAATATAAATAAAAGGACATATAAGAAAACTATCTATTCATTTCAAAAAGGGTAAGAGACAGAAATATTCTTACTTTAATATTTATCTTTCAAGACTATTTATAGAATTAATAGTCCTTCTTTAGATATAACTTCTTCGGTTCATAACCATAGCCTACTAAGCTTCGGTTAAATAATAATTCTTTATAAATACTACATGACTTTAATTAGTTTCAGTATTTTTCATAATTAAAGAGTATCAGTCAATAAAGGATACTAAGTCCTAAGATCCGAAAGGAAAGGAAGCAACAACAGGAAATAATTTTATTAGATTTTACTTTTGTTTTGCCTTCAGCTGACTGATACCTTAATATATATCTCTGTGCTATCTAGATTCATCAAGTTAACCACTTGAGGATCAAGATACGCAACAGTAGAGTGGCGACCTCGCCAGGATTCGTTTCATACAGTTTCACTCAAGATACATAACAATATATATATATATATATATATATAAATAATTATTATGAAGAAATGACAATTAACACGCCATTATATTTATATCATTATTTCTACAAACGTCCTTACACATCACATTGTGTAAGTGGTTAAATGTTAAGGACGTTTGTAGAAATAATTATATATATATATATATATATATATATATATATATATATATATATATATATATATATATATATACCTGTATATATACAGTATATACCGGTATATATCCGGAAGTTGGTGAAGCTGGGTAGTATATTTTTTTGAAGGCAGGTGAGATTAAATAATACATCATACTGTGCATTAATATACTTTATATTTAAAGATTCAAGGTCTCGCAATCTTTCGTTGTCGTTCGTTGAGTTGGTGAAGGAGAGTACCAGAGTACCGTAGCTTTCAGAGGGTTCTTGTGTTGTAGTTGTTTGCTGTAACGTTTCGGCTACTTCACCAGCTGATTGGTTGGTTGGGTCGGGGGAGGCAGTCAGTCAGGGCAACCTCGGTTGGACAATGGAGGGAGGGTGCAGGGTGCCAGCTGTTGGCGTCACCATTTTCCTTGTGACGGGGTAGGTTCTCCTCGCTGTGGGGAGAACTTGGAGATCGGAGGTCTGGTTATTTCGAGTAGGGATGAGGGTTTGTATCTAGATGGCTTCAAGAATGGGGAGGCATCTGGGGTCTGGTTCATGATCCATGATCGAGGTGCTAGCTTCTAGGTCCTTCCGAGTCAGTTTGGGGTGTTGTAGTGGGTTTTGATAGTGCCAGATAGTAGGTGAAGGGTAAGGCAACGCCTCAAATGGGTCTGGGTCATGCTAATATACATAGTATGGGGTCCACAGTCCCTGTGAGTACAGGAGTGTTGGTATATAACATGGTCCAGACTCAGTTGATTGTTGTCGTTGGCAGGGCGATTACGAAGGACGAGTTGGGAGGTTTTGGGGGATTTGTAGAATATAATAAGTTTGATTTTGTTGTCGGGGTTGGTAGGCTGGATGTGTTTTAGGATGATGTCCCTTATGACGGCTTCGTCTATTTTATGGTCAGAGAATATGTACTTTCTGCAGTATATTTTGATGTCTCCGGGGCCAGTGGTGTTGGGGGCTTCATTATTGTACCATTTTTCTAGATATTTCTTGATGGTATTATCAACGTTGGAGTTGGAGTAGCCGTTATTGATGAGGACTTGTGTTAGGCGGTTTAGTTCGAGGCGAGTGTCCCTCCAGGAGGAACAGTGAGAGAGTGCCTTCCTGACGAAGGCAGAGATGGTGGAGATAAGGTATCTCTTAGGGCACTCGCTGTTGCCGTTGAGACGAGTCCATTGTTCGTGGGCTTCGTGTAGACTGTTGTCTTGAAGCCTTTGTCGTGTTTGGAGACTAGGACGTCTAGGAAAGGTAGTCTCCCTTCTGTGGTTTCTTCATAGGTGAAGTTTGTTGTTGTTGCTGTTCCCCAAGCTGCCTGGCCGAACAGCACAAGGCCCCAAGCAAGGCCAAGGCCATAACCGAGCGCCCCCACAGAACCCTCCCCGCCTACCACAATAAAGCCTGGGTTACCGAAGCCCCTCCATGGCGGGGAGCTGAGGAGGGTGTGGAAACGCCCGGGAAACCAAAGCCCCACCCAGGGCTCTGTGCCCCTCAGCAATTATGAAGAGAAAGTTGAGGGGCAAAGGAAAAATGTGATGCTTTGGCTTCCAATCTTGGTAGAATGGGAGGTCAATCCACGGAAGAGACGCCGTCACTTGAGATCTAGGAAATATTTAAGTAAAAGGAACAGTCAGAGTAAGCTATGGGTATGGCAGAGATCGCTCAGTTCTCACTCTGACAGACCAGCCCTTCACCATATGACTAGAACCCAATCCTCTCAGCATCAGCTAGGAAAGGCCCTAGAAAGCCACCTTTGGTGGGGGGATAGCTCCCCTATTTCAACCCCTTTCGGGTTTGGTGAAATTGAGTCCTGATGCTGCGATGAAGCGTTGTTGAAGCTCTCGTAGTTCGTCGAGGTCCTTCACCCACACAAAGATGTCGTCAACGTAACGACAGTAGATGGAGGGGCGGTGGGTTGCTAGGAGGTCCTTTTCGATGGCGCCCATGAAAAAGTTGGCGAAGAGGACACCAAGGGGGCTGCCCATTGCTACACCATCGATCTGTTGATACATATTACCTCGGAGGCAAGTGGGCAGGTGAAGGGGGCTTCTTTAGTAATATATATATATATACCTGTATATATATAAAGCTCAGGCCCGTTTCAAGGGAATTTAATGCAGTTTTTCGGTGGAATAATGTCCTGGTCGAAGGTCGTTTCTCATAATTTGATGTTTCGCTATCCCTCACCCCAACAATCGACCGTCCTGGTGGTGTAATGGTTAAGGTGGCAAAAATCTGTGTGTGATGACCCGGGTTCGAATCCCGGCGGATCATATATACTTCAATTAATTTCATTGGGGGTGTTTGGTGTTGTGGTGAAGTTATTAAAATATAGATTATCAGTAGGTTCAGGGATATTTCGTCGCGAGGCCGGTCTATATGATCTGTGCCCCATGAATATGCTTTCCTCTCACTTAAACATTAGGCCTACCATAGCGCGGTTGGGAGTATGAACATGATTAGATTAATATCCAGTATTCGAGAAAGGATAATAAGTCGTAGGCGTGTGCATAACCCTTTTAACCGTCCTGGTGGTGTAATGGTTAAGGTGGCAAAAATCTGTGTGTGATAACCCGGGTTCGAATCCCGGCGGATCATATATACTTTAATTAATTTCATTGGGGGTGTTTGGTGTTGTGGTGAAGTTATTAAAATATAGATTATCAGTAGGTTCAGGGATATTTCGTCGCGAGGCCGGTCTATATGATCTGTGCCCCATGAATATTTTTTCCTCTCACTTAAACATTAGGCCTACCATAGCGCGGTTGGGAGTATGAACAATTGAACATGATTAGAGTAACCCTCGTCTAGCGGGGGGGGGGGGGGGGGGGGGGGGGGGGGGGGTTGGGCTTCATACAATTGGTTTGGGCTATTTTGGGCATATTCAGGCCCTCTTGAATGATCAATCAAGTATCTGCATGAAAAGAAATTTATTCAGCAAAAAACTACCGTAGGCGCTACAAGCTTCAAAATGAGACCAGAACGAGCTACGTAGCACTCGTCGTTTTGATGCAGTGGTACCACCAACATGGGAGTTTAGCATATAGCGGCATATTTTTTCCAGCTACACTGCCGGCCTCTCGAGAACAGAGGGAGCGTGAGTCAGTGGGCGGCGGTAAGCCCTGGGTGTCGGCCGTGTGGCCTGCTGCTCTCCCGGCCATTTGCACTCGATTTTAACCCTTTAAAACCCTTAATAATACTCCTAACTTGCTGCTTTTTAGATACGGACTTAAGTCGGGCCCCGCTCTTTAAGTGTTAATATCCAGTATTCGAGAATGGATAATAAGTCGTAGGCGTGTGCAAAAACCTTTAACCGTCCTGGTGGTGTAATGGTTAAGGTGGCAAAAATCTGTGTGTGATAACCCGGGTTCGAATCCCGGCGGATCATATATACTTTAATTACTTTCATTGGGGGTGTTTGGTGTTGTGGTGAAATTAATAAAATATAAATAAAGGCGGAAAACATCTTAAAATCAAACAATTGGGATGAAACAGGGGTGGTCCATGAATAGAACTTTGGATGGCCACAATGAGCCCCTCTACCAGTCCACCAGTCATTTCAGGCAGCTTCGAGTCAATAACGGCCACACTCCTAAACAACCATAATCAAAACGTTGATGAAGTGCTCAAACCTAATCTGACCTAAACTACCTAACTTTACCCAACCATATCCTACAGTATGTGTACCTAACCTAGGACCGGGGCGGGGAGCCAGGTGGTGTTCTGAGGCACGGCCGTCTGTATATCCCTCTTACTATAGTCAAACCATCTTATGGAGACCCCTCACTGACTATGGATTGACAACACTGCTCTGCCCTGTCACAACACTTTATCAGGTGTAATTTGATACCACAGGGGATAGACCAGTGATCTCTCTCTCTTTCCTCTTCCTTTATTCCACTTACTTCTCATTATCATTTATTTTAATACAGTGACGACCGCCAGGTGATTTTGTTCAAATTAGGAAGGACCTCGGAGAGAGAGAGAGAGGGAGAAGGGTAGGAGGAGGAGAGAGGAGACAACAAAATTAATAGGCCTACAATAAGTCTAAGAGAATCTCAATACAAACATTTATTTATACTAATCTCTGCCTTTTTATTTTCTCCAGTCCTGTACCCACGACATGCTATGTGTGTGTGTGTGTATATATATATATATATATATATATATATATATATATATATATATATATATATATATATAGAGAGAGAGAGAGAGAGGGAGAGGTCACTGGTCTATCTCCTGTGGTATCAAATTACACCTGATAAAGTCTGGAGGCAGGGCAGATCAGTGTTGTCAATCCATAGGCAGTGAGGGGTCTCCATAATATGGTATGACTATAAATACAGACGGCCGTGCCTGCGGCCCGTACCGTCTCGCCCGTGGTGCCCTCCATAGCCAGAAAATATTTTGACAGGGGCCTCACCCACAGGCTACATCAGTCTACCAACTATACAACAGAGCGGGTATTACACTAGGCCAAAATTTATTCTCCCTTCTCAATTCTCTATTCTCAATTTGCAGCCAGTAGCGCTGCCAGCTCTTATCACACACGCATAGGCCATTCGGCAGTAAGCGATCGTTAAATTGTAATGTTTCACCCAAAATGTAGAGTAATATGGATTGATTTTGACATAGTGTAATGGGACCCAATCTATACACTAACGTTAATCTTTGTGTTTGAACCATATAAGTAGCTATGAGGTAGTTTTCGCATTCTATATAGTCTGATGTCGTTTTTAGTTTTTGACGCGGCAGTAATCGATTGTTATATTGTAGTGTTTTACGTATAGTTGGACACTATCAATCATAAGTGTGTGACCATGGTGTTTGTGCAGGCCTAACCTTCGTGTATGGGTGTGATGATAGTTTGCACAATTGACTGAAACCGTGTATTAGATACGGTTTAATATTTGCTCGTCAATCATGATTGTCAGTTATAATAGACTGTCTATGGGGGCCTTAAAATATAGAGTAATATGGATTAACCCTCTCACATCCTGACGCGATTTTTGAGCTTATTAGGGATAATTTAAATCCTTTGTTACCGTCAGGGGTACCTATACACCTTTAGTTTGTTTACATCAACCTCTGCAGTTGTCTTTGAGTTAGCTGTGGGCAGAAAACTAATTTTGGAGAGGTAATTATAACAATGAGAGTAATCTATTTCTTATTGCTAATCTGGCAACCTCTGCGTCCTATGGTCGTGAGAGGGTTAATATCGACAGAATTAATGCAATATGACTATCTACACGTTAGCGTTGATGTTTGTTATATCTGGAGCTTATATGAGGAAATATTTTGATATTTTCGGAGGTTTTCAAATGTTTTCGCTTCATACCAATCGCCGCGGCATGAACACTAAATTTCAGTGGCTGTACTGCAAGTGGTGTAGCTGTTGAAGCATTAACCCTTTCACTGCTGGGGATGTCTGTTGTTTTATTTAAGCTATACGTACTGTATTTAGAAGATTTTATGCAGCTAAGTAAGGATCTGTGGTAGCTAAAAGTGTTCATTGAGATAGATAGTCTGTAGGCTCTTAATTGCTACACCTCCGTCCTATAAGACCATCTAATAATTGGCAGAATTTAATGAAAGGTCACTGGTACTGAACGGGTTAATTCACCTAGCTTATGTCTATCAACAGCCCTCCTCACAATCAATTATGTACCACAATATAAACAGTAATTGGACGTCATATACCGGTACTTGAAATATCACTAACCCCTCCAATCCCAGCGACGACTATATCCGTCAGTAGATAAGTAACTCCCCAGTCCCAGCGACGGATATAGTCGTCAGAAATGTACTTTCCTTGTAACTGCCTGTACAAGGCTGTACTAGTTACCACGACCGTTTAAGCACTGCTCCCGTTATGGCAACACTTCTCAGCTTATATGAGACCCACTGAAGGGTGACAGGGGTTCACATGATGAAAACATATCAAATCCATGAGGCCCACAACCCCCCCCCCCCCCCCCCCGAACAGACATGTCGGAATGGCATGGCATGTGATACCCAAGCCAGCAAGGAGTCACCCCCAACGCGCCCCTGTCGACCTTGCCCTGGCCAGTCTCTTTAGCAGCTAAATCAGGAAAACCGTCAGGCAGCTCCAGTTAAGCCTGGACACCTTTTTCTCCTGCTAAAATTCACTTCATCCAACTAATTCTTGTCCTATCCCCACTTCCCCCTAACCCCCTGTCACTACTCAATTTGACTTGACTTGGTGACAGGGCCAGTGTTGCCTCATCTCTGGAGGTGCAAAGGTGGTCTCTCCTGCCATTTTGGCCACATTGCTGGTGACTGCTGGCGACTTTTATTACTGTATCCTACGGTACGGTACAGTACGGGTTAAGAACAAATGCGAAGAGCCCAGACCACATCCTGCCTACCATCATCAACATGTGACAAGCCCAGACTACATCAGGCGTGTGTTACCAGTCTTAAGGGGGGTCACCAGATTTGTTCTCTCCTTTTCTCGCTTTCTCTGGCTTGTATCCATTCGACTCCATTCAGCCTACTGTTTTAAGACGTTTATCCCTATCCAGGTGTTGATTTCTTCCTGGCGAGCGATAGCGAGCCAGCATTGTACGGAGAAATTTTTCTATCGAAAAATTTACAAATTTAACCTGCTGTAATTTTTTTTTTTTTTAAATATGCTGGTTCGCTGCCGCTCGCCAGGAAAAAATCAACACCTGGATGGGGATAAATGTATTAAAACAGTAGGCTGAATGGGGCCAAATAGATACAACCCAGAGAAAGAGGGAGAGAGAGAAAAAAAAAAGAGGAGGTCCCCCGTAACAGGTAGCGCTACAGATCGATACCGAAAATATATTATCTCAAATAAGGCTAGCCTATAAGCAGGAAACTTAAACAATGCGCATGTGGTTATTAAATAATTGGTTCAATGTACCTTTAGATGTAGGCAACTTTGTACTGCTTAGTGTTTCATTCCATGTCGTATTGATGTTAACAACTCACCTCCACCAATAGACAGTTGCTTCCCATCCAGTGTGGGCTGCACCCAGCCTCCCGTCAAATGGTGATATTTGTGCCAGAGAATGACGCTATTTCTATTTTTGATGGGGAATGGAGTAAATTGGGCCTAGTGTGATAGTGCGCTCGTTCACTGTGACCGTACTAGGTGGGTGAGTGGGTGTGCATAAAGTATGGTTGTCAGTGAAAAAAAAAATAAATAAAAAAAAAAAAAAAAAAAAAAAAAAAAAAAAAAAAATAATAATAATAATAATGTCGAGAATAGTGTACTATATCCAGTAGCCTTTTCCACTTACAAATATCCCAATCCTTCCTTCCCCAACCCATCCCTACTCCTAGCGGTACCGTAAACAATATTCGTGTGGGTCTGTCATCACCCTCCGACATTTTGGCCTTATATAACGTTGAGTGTGTAGCTAGCGTGTCAGCACCTCGAGTTATCCCCCTAATGAGCCTTCCACACCCGGGGTAATGTGATCTGTCTGCTGGATGTTGACTTGGCCTCCTGGGAACCTATTATTTTCACTTGGTGTCTGTTATTTGTGTCTGGGAACCTGTTATTTTCACTTGCAGTCTCTTATTTATGTCTGGGAACCTGTTATTTTCACTTGGTGTCTGTTATTTGTGTCTGGGAACGTATTATTGTCTGTTATTGTGTCTGGGAACCTATTATTTTCACTTGGAGTCTGTTATTTGTGTCTGGGAACCTATTATTTTCGCTTGGAGTCTGTTATTTGTGTCTGGGAACCTGTTATTTTCACTTGGAGTCTGTTATTTGTGTCTGGGAACCTATTATTGTCTGTTATTGTGTCTGGGAACCTATTATTTTCACTTGGTGTCTGTTATTTGTGTCTGGGAACTTGTTATTTTCACTTGGAGTCTGTTATTTGTGTCTGGGAACCTATTATTGTCTGTTATTGTGTCTGGGAACCTATTATGTTCACTTGGTGTCTGTTATTTGTGTCTGGGAACCTGTTATTTTCACTTGCAGTCTGTTATTTGTGTCTGGGAACCTATTATTTTCACTTATAGTCTGTAATCTATGTCTAGGAACCTATTTGTGTGTTCTGAAGTCTGTAGTTCCTTGTAGTCTGTATATTGTACACAATCAAGATTTTATGAGTTATAACGTATATTGGGTGTAATGATAGGGATTGTAGTAGATGGTTTAAGGGGAGATGGGCCATTTTTCTGGTCCCCCTTGTTCTTCAAGTTTAGTCCCATTAGTTTTTAGATTGTAAGATGCTTGGCCCATTAGTTTGGCGATTTTAAGACCTTTCGCCCCATTTGTTTTTTGTTTTTTTTCAATATTAAGACTTTTTGTGTCATTTAGGTATCGATTTTCTCCTGGCGAGCGACTTTAGCCAATTCGTACGTGGTGCTCCAATTAGTATGTCATATCGATACACCTACTACTCACACAACTATTAGAGCTTGATGTAACGGTAGCCTACCTATGATAAATTAAGGTACATTTGACACCTGTTGCATTTACTTCATCAACTATGCTCATTTTATTGTTGATATTATGAATCGATATTGAAACACCGAGTAAGAATTGACTAATCCACCATAATAACTCGGACTAAGTTCTAGTTCTCACATAATCATAAGCAGGTAACTCATAGTTAGTAAATTCAACTCCAGGGCTAAATATATAATGTTAAGTCAACTACAAACAAACCTACCGGTATAATAAGTCCTAATCATGGATTTTATATATATAATTCTAGGTCAACTAGGCTATAAGATTATACACGGCATTATAACTGAGTACACGAGTAAAGGAAAAAGGCGAAATTAGCAAAATGACAGAAAAGCCATGAGAAGAGCCGAGGAGTGTCGAGGAGTCAGCGAAGTTTGAGAGAGAGAGAGAGAGAGAGAGAGTGTGTGTGTTACAAGGAGTTACAGGGAACAGTTAGTATCTCAGAGACCTTGCGGTCCATTCCGAGGAGATACTCGAAGTGGAAGGAGAGAGACTGTTTAGTGCACTACACTCCTTACAGTGTGCAAAATACTATCTACTCTCTTCTTGAAGTGTTCTACTGAAGAACTAATTACAACTTCGGAGGGACGTTTGTTCCAGGTAGAACAGATTTTATTTGTGAAAAAGTGTCCACATATACTACTGCTGAACCTTTACAATTCTAATTTCCAGCCATGGTTGCGTGTTGTATTCATATTGAGACTAAACAGAGAGAGAGAGAGAGAGAGAGTGTGAAAGTGAGTGAAAGAGGGGGGGGGGGGGGATGGAGAGAGAGAGAGAGAGAGATCATGAAGTGTCAGGGGGATCGACAAAGTTTGAAGAGATGAGAGTAAGATATAGCTAGATGCAAAAGAGATGGTGCAAGTTTGAGATCTGAGAGCTACAACGACTTACAAGAAAGAGTTAGTATCTAAAAGACCTTGTGGTTCATTCCGGGGAGATACTCAAAGTGGAAACAGAGATATTGTGTAGTAAGTCCACTAAATTAATTTCAGATTATCCAAAATAGTATCTACTCTATTCTTTAACTGCTATACTGAAGAACTATTTACAATTTCCGAGGGAAGTTTGTTCCAGATAGAAAAACAACATTTATGTGAAAACAAAAACAAATCTTCACATTCTAGTGATGAACCTTTTTAATTCCGTCTTCCAGCCATGGTTATATATGGTATTAATATTGAAGCTAAGCATTTTGTTATGGTCCATATTGTCAAACACATTAAGTATCTTAAAGATTTCAAAGAGTTGACCCTGTAGTCTACTTGTTCCGAAAAGAGATCAAGAGCTCCTTATAACTCAATCTTCTAATCAATGGAATAAGCTTTGCAGCTCTAGCTTAGTGTCCTTCTAGTCACTCTACTGTATATCTTTACTGGGTGCTGGAGACCAGAACTGAACAACATATTTTAGGAGAGGCCATATCTGAGCGTTGTAGTGTGTAAGGACTATTACCTTATTTTTATCCTTAGATTGTCACTTAAAGGTGGGGGCTCATGGGTTGAGATAAACATGGAATAATAATTACCAACCTACACATAATTATCTTGAAAAATGCAATGGCAGTAAAATAATCATTTACAATGGTTTAAAGGATTTGGTGGATCGTCTACACCAGACCTGTGACGTCAGCTTAAGAATGAAAAAAGAGAAACCGATCTGGGAGTAACAATATCGAGTAACCTAAAACCGAGTCAACAATGTTCAGAAGTTGTTAAAAAAACAAACAAAATAATTGGCTTTATAGGCAGGTCATTTGAGCATAAATTCAAAGAAGTTATCATAGCCCTTTACAATTCCTTAGTCCGCCCTCTTCTGAAATACTGCGTTCAATCTTGGTGCCCTTATTACCAAAAAGATATAGACAAGCTAGAACGAGTTCAACGTAGTTACCAAAATGATACCTAGCCTAAAGAACAAACCATACGAGGAGCGTCTTAGAGAATTAAATCTATTTCCTTTAACCCAGAGTAGATTAAGAGGGAACTTAATTCAAGTGTTCAAAATCATCAAAGGCATCGATAATATGAACTGTAGTAAGTACTTCACTATCGACCAATCTAATTACACGAGGGGAAACGGTTGCAAAATTATCGGTAAATCTTTTAACTCGCACGAATCTAAGAATTTCTTCTTCAATCGAGTTGTCAACTTGTGGAATGGGCTTCCCCGAGACGTTATAGACTGCAGCACCGTTGATTCATTTAAACTTCGCCTAGACAAATATCTTGCATCAAACCCGCGACTGACTGCGTTTGTAAATGAATAACTATATTTTATCCCCCCCTCAGTTACTAACCCATCTGTCCCCTACTAACTTCCTAATCCTGCCACAGACATTAGTTCCAGGGCTGTAGTTCCCTTTCCAATGTTCCCTTACCCACTCTAAACCACTGTTTGGACAATTGATCCTCAGTGTTTTGGAGGACAAGCAGCCTAGAAGGGTCACCAGCCCTGTTGTTGCTTGATTTCCTTTGTACTCCTTTGTACTCATAGTGACGTCACACCAGTATCCTCATCGTGGACTGGATGGTGGACTTACACTCCTATGATGTCACAGGTCCGGTTTAGACGATCCACAAAATCCTTTATACCATTGTTAATAATTATTTCGGTGCCATTGCATTTTACAAGATAATTATGTGTAGGCTGGTGATTATTATTCCATGTTTATCTCAACCCATGCACCCCCACCTTTAATAGCCTAATAATGTCTGATATTTTGTTTTCTCTACTTCAGTGCACTACTTGTAAAACTTTAGGTCACTGCTAATCAGAACACTCAAATCCTTTTCGAAGTCAGTCACTTCCAGAGCCTGTCTCAATAGTGAATAGACGGACTTGGGATTATCTTAGCCGATATGCATCACCTAGCACTTTTCCAAGTTTAGTGGCATCTGCCATGTCTCTGATCATTCACTCAGTTTGTTAAGATCCATCATGAGTTGTTCAACCCCAAGTTCACTCCAAGCTTATTGTCATCTGCTAACTTGGAGATCAAACTCAACAGACCAATATCGATATAATTGACTTATGATAACAACAGTGGGCCAAGGACAGATCCCCGTGGAACTCCAGTATTGACTGGAGTCCACTCTGAAGGAACACAATTGATTACCATTCGTTGCTGTCTAACTGTTAGCCACATTTCTATTCAATTAGTGACCTCTGTACTGATAGCTAGTGCACTCACTTTTGACATTAGCCTGCAATGAGGCACTTTGTCAAAAGCTTTTTGAAAATGTTAGTAAAGGATGTCTATGGTTCTATTTTGTCATACTCAACATTACATGGAAAATTTTCAGCAAATTGGTAAGGCATAATAGGTGCCGTCTGAAACCATGTTGGGAATCTGTAATTAAGTTGTGGATATCCAGGTAGTCAACTATCTTGTCTACTAGCATTCCTTCTATCATGATAGATATATAACCTAATTGGTCAATAATTCTTGAGACACTAATGATCCCCTTTCTTAAATATTCAGGTCACGTTGATTACTTTCCAGTCTTCAGGGACCTCTCTAGTTTATAGTGATTTATTGAAGATTTCCGCAAAAAAAATATGCAATTTCATTTCGCACTTCTCACACAACTCAGGAAAGAAAGCCATCTGAGCCAGACCAATATAACTTAGTAAACCTTGAGGCAAACTATTTGTTTAGAGATTTAGCTATTTCAGTGTCAGAGGTTTGTAGTTGGCCTTTAGATCCTTTATGAGCTCGAATGCTACTTTTGAATGGTTTCCTACTGTTTTCATAGCTGAAGAACTCTTACGGACGCTCTTTGCAAAGGGTTACAACCTTGAGTTCTTTATTCCACTTTTCTTTCTTTATCAGATATTTCACTCTCCTGCATAGGCTATAGTGTTTATTTGAAGGAATCTATATCGCTTTGGTCCTGACTTTGGTCCTTTGACGGTCTAACCTGTACAATCTCAAAGTTTGCAGATTATACAAAAGTTGCAAATACTGTACTCACAAATGAACATGTTGAAGATATGCAACACAATCTAGATAGGTTGTCACATTGGGCTAAAATCTGGCAAATAAGCTTCAATGAAGATAAATGCAAAGTACTTCACATTTGAAACTGAAATGAGAAAGCAAACTATTCAATCAATGGCACCCAGCTAGAGAGTGTAGACAGAGAAACGGACTTGGGAGTAACAATATCGAGTAACCTAAAACCGAGTCAACAATGTACAGAAGTTGTTAAGAAAGCAAACAAAATTATAGGTTTTATAGGAAGATCTTTTGAGCATCAATCCAAAGATGTAATCCTCACTCACTACAATTCGTTAGTCCGTTCACTTCTGGAATATTGCGTTCAGTCCTGGTGCTCCTACTACCAAAGAGATATAGACAAACTGGAGCGACTTCAACGTAGAGTTACCAAAATGATAACGTGTTTGAGGAGCAAACCATATGAGGAGTGTCTTGAGGAATTGAATAATTTTCCCCTAACACAGCGGATATTAAAAGGTGACTTAATTCAAGGTTTCAAGATCATCAAAGGCATCGATAATTTGAACTGCAGTATGTACTTTACAATCAACCCGTCAAATTACACAAGGGGAAATGGTTACAAAATCATTGGTATATAAATAATTTAACTTGCATGAATCTAAGAACTTCTTTAATCAAGTTTTCAATCTGTGGAATGGGCTTCCCCGAGATGTTATAGACTGCAACACCCTGCAACACCGTTGATTCTTTTAAAGTTCGCTTAGACAATCACCTTGACCGAAACCCCTGGATGACTGTATTTGTAAATGAATAAATTATTTCCTTAGTACTGTATTGTTATTTTATTAAGCTAATTGAATTCATACTTTATCATATCCTCTCTGAGAAACTGCTGGGCACTTAAAACAGCAGTAACTTGGAGAGCAAGTAACCTCGAGGTGTCGAAAGACATGTTGTTGCTTGATTTCCTTTGTACTCCTTTGTACTTCTTTTCCCCATTGTGTATGCAACCTATCACTTGTGAATCATTTTGGTTGGGATGAGCCGGCTTTTGTAAGTTTAGTGGCAACGAATCCAGCTTGTCGATCCATAAACAACTCTTTGAATGAGCACCAAATGACATTAACATCCTCACCCTCAAGTTTGATCTGGGATAAACTTCCCTAAAGACATTTAAAGTATGCTTGCCAGATATCTAGTTTGCTTGCCAGAAATCTAGTTTTCTGAGGACTGGAGGATATGTTGCAGGAGGTACGAAGAGAGAACCTAACTAGATTATGGTCACTACCTCCTAATGTTTCCCCGATAGATATGCTGGTTATATTTTCTTATCTAGTGGTGAACAAAAGATAGAGTACTGTATGTTGTTGCCGAGAGAAATGGGGAGAGAGGGAGAGAGAGAGAGAGAAAGAGATAGTGAGAGTTACAAGGAATAGTTAGCATCTCAGAGTCCTTGCAGTCCATTCCGAGGAGATACTTGAAGTGGAAGGAGAGAGAGACTGTTTAGAGCACTACACTCTTTACAGAGTGTGCAAAATACTATCAGTGCTAAACCTTGAACCAGAATTGAACAGCATACTCCAGGAGAGGCTGTATCAGAGTGTTGTAAAGTGTGAGGACTATTTCCTTATTTCTATACTTAAATTGCCTCTTAATATAGCCCAATAATTTCTGAGCTTTCTTCTCTACTTCCGTGCACCGCTTGGAAACCTTTAGGTCACTGCTATTCAGAACACCCAAATCCTTTTCCAAGTCAGTCACTTCCAGAGGCATTCCCAATAGTGAATAGCCTGAATTGGGGTTTGCTTGGCCGATATGCATCATCTTTCACTTTTCCAAGTTTAGAGGCATCTGCCATGTCTCCGACCATTCACCCAGTCTGTTGAGGTCCATCCTGAGGTGTTCAACCCCTTTGGGGTCTTTTACATTCATTCCAAGTTTTATATCATCTGCAAACTTTGAGATCACACACAACAGACCAATATCGATGTCATTGACATATATGAAAAACAGAAGTGGGCCAAGCACAGATCCCTGTGGAAATCCAGAAGTGACTGAAGTCCACTCAGAAGAAACACCATTGATTACCACTCGTTGTTGTCTACCTGTTAGCCAACTTTCTATCCAATTTGTGACTTCTGCATTGATACCTAGCACACTAGAGAGAGAGAGTAGTAGTAGTAGTAGTAGTAGTAGTAGTAGTAGTAGTAGTAGTAGTAGAAGTAGTAGAAGTAGTAGTAGAAGTAGTAGTAGAAGTAGTAGTAGTAGTAGTAGTAGTAGTAGTAGTAGTAGTAGCACCTGCAATAAGGTCCCTGACAAAGGAGGCAGTGTGTGGGTTGCTGCCTATCACAAGAGAAACCATCCAAATGTTGAAAGAGAAACATCCACAACCTAGTGTCCACGAGAGTCAGAGGCTAGAGGGTGATTATATACCACCGAACACCGTCATATACGAACAAATCACAGGCGAAATGATTTGGAAAAAGGCTCTAGGGACACAAGGCAGTGCAGGCCCATCAGGGCTGGATGCAAACGGCTGGAGGACAATCCTGAGTAGAGCAATCTTCGGACTAGCAGCAACAGACTTATGTAGGGCTCTGGCAGCTCTTGCAAGAAAGATGACCACCCAAAATTGTCAACATTTGGAGGCTTACACAGCTTGTCGCCTAATACCTTTAGACAAGAATCCAGGATGCAGACCAGTAGGAGTGGGTGAAGTGCTGAGAAGAATCATCGGAAAATGCATAATGGAAGTGATGAAAGACGATGTGCGGTCAGCGGCCGGTAATCTCCAAGTGTGTGCCGGCCACCAAGCAGGGAGAGAGGCAGCAATTCATGCCATAAGAAAAATATATGAGCAAGTGGACTGTGAAGCTGTGCTGCTAGTGGATGCAACAAACGCCTTTAACACCATCAACAGAAAGACGGCAATACATAACATCAAAGTAAAATGCCCCAGTTTTGCCACCTATGTAGAGAACACCTATAAAAAGCCTGCGGACCTCTTCATAGTAAACAACCAGAACACACGAAGGGGAACACCTCTGAAATCAATGGAAGGAACCACACAAGGTGACCCAGTAGCAATGGCAATGTACGCCTTAGGTCTCTCAGTGTTGCTAGCCGTAACAAGCCATGAGGCGACGCAAGTAAAGCAGGTGGCCTATGCAGACGATCTCACTGGAGCGGGAAAAGTCAACAATCTCAAGCACTGGTGGGAGCAAATATCAGAGGTAGGACCAAAAATAGGGTACCATCCAAATGCCAGAAAGTCAATACTAATAGTAAAAACAGAACATTATGAAAGGGCGGTAGAAGCTTTCAGCGGTAGTGAAGTGGTAGTAACAAAGGACGGACAGCGTCACCTTGAGGCGGTGATCGGCACGGAAGAGTTCAAGAACAAATACATAGAAGAGAAGGTCAGAGAATGGGTAAAAGAAATTGAGAAACTGGCCAATATTGCAAAGACGGAACCACAGGCCGCGTATTCGGCATTCACATATGGGGTCAAACATCGCTGGACCTACTTGATGAGAACCGTTCCAAATGTGAGCGCATTACTTCAACCGCTGGAAGATGCCATCAGAGACAAACTCATCCCAGCGTGGATAAAGTCGCACACCCCGAATGATACAGAGAGGGAGCTGCTCGCACCGCCTCCTAGGTTGGGAGGGATGGGAATCATCGACCCAGTGAAGAGGGCGGTAACGGAACTCGGTAAAGATAACAGGATCTCTCACTGACCGTATCATAGCACAAGATTCTGACGGTGAAGTAGACCAGGCAGACATCTACAACATCAGAAAGACCATCACGTCAGAGAGGCAAAACTCACAGAAAAATGACCTGGCACAATTGATGGGACAACTTCACCCGAGACAAACAAGAAAACTACAAATAGCACAAGAAACGAGCGCTTCAAATTGGCTGACAACACTACCAATCAAGGCAAAAAGCTTCAATCTCAACAAACAAGAATTTAATGATGCTATTGCACTGAGGTATGATTGGCCGATTGAAGGACTGCCCGATCGATGCGTTTGTGGAACCATCAATGATACAGACCACACCATGATATGTAAGAAAGGAGGATTCATCATCATCAGGCACGATGAAGTAAGAGATGTAACAGCGAACATGCTCAGGGAGGTGTGTAGAGATGTGGTGAGCGAACCATCACTCATTCCCTTGGATGGAGAGATCATGCAGCACAGGACGGCCAACACATCCACTGAAGCAAGATTGGACGTTAGTGCAAGAGGCTTTTGGACAAATGCACAGCGAGCGTTCTTTGACATAAGAGTATTTGACCCAATGGCCCAATTGTGTGCTTATCAATTATCAAAGAATTTTAGCTTTTTTGTTTGATGTTCATTGTTTACAAGATGGAGTTTGAGGCCAGTGGGTTATGATTAATGTTGTTTTGTATGTATTTGGGAGCTTTTTCACTAGGTATATTTCAGCTTATTAACTCATAGAATGTCTTACATTAGATCCATTTTCGGTCAATATTTACGAGTCGCACCACAGCTGGGATCTCATTTATAATGATAGTTTTGGGTTCCTATCATTCTATGCTTCATTGCTAATATACTTGTTATCCACGGGAAAATATTTTTTTATTTTTATTTTATTTTTTTATTTTTTTTTTTTTATTTTTTGCATTAACCTAACCAAAAAACCTAACCTAACCTAACCTAATTGTATTTGGGGGCTATTAGGTTAGGTTAGGTTAGGTTTTTTGGTTAGGTTAATGCTAAAAAAAAATTAAGCCAAGAAAAAAAAAATCCCGTGGATAAAAAGTATATAGCAATGAAGCATAGAATGATAGGAACCCAAAACTACCATTATAAATGAGATCCCAGCTGTGGTGCGACTCGTAAATATTGACCCCATTTTCTTTCCAATAGTATAATACTTATTTTGTATATTTTTAGGATCAGTCTGTATAACCTGTAGATGGCACCTTGTTGATGCCGAAAATTCGAGTAATAAACATGGCGTATGGTGCAGCTCTATCTCGATTCTTCCTCTTGCTGTATATATATATATATATATATATATATAGACCAAACACTACCCACCACCCACTTAACACTACCCACCACCCACTTAACAGTAGCTGTGGTGGTCGTTTGTTTACAGTTTGTTTTGCTTCTTCCCAATTCGAGCAATTTATCTTTAGTTTGCCACCTAGACTTAAAAAACACAAAAACAACAAAACAAAACTGCCTTCACAGACTCCCTTCCAGCTAAAGACGCTCCCAGACTCTCCTTTAACTCTCTCAGTACCGGTGCCGCCCTTTTAACTTTATTCTGGCTAACATTAGACGATTGTATTAAGTTCAAAACAGGGCCTCAAGCAATTAACAGGCTTCGAACTATCTCACTTAACCAATTTTACTTCCACAGATCCTTCCTAAACTGCACAAAATCGTCTAAATATAACTACAATAACATAAATAAACACGTCGCTGGTACAAAAAGAGGTTTAAGCTAGGTTTGTTTGTACATTGTTCGGTAAAGAAATATCCCGGCCGAACGTCGATCTCTCCTAAATTGCAGGCTCGCTATCGCTTGCTATGAAAACAATTGCACATGAATTTGGCGATACACTTAGAGTCGTCAAAGTAATGGGGCGAAACGTTTTAAAATTGAGTCTGTCAATCTTGGTAAGAGCAAGGTGTGTATATCTTGTGTATGAGTAACTCTAGCCCATATAAAAATGGGTATCCTAGGTTCGAGTCCTTGGAGTACCACATAATTATATTCATTACTTTCATTGATTGCATTAATTAGGTTTATTGTTTTGTTAGTTAATTGGTGAGGTGGTGAACAAAATATGAATGTATTACTATCAATCTTGGTGGTGTAATGGTTAAGGTGTCTACAAATCTGTGTGTGATAACCCGGGTTCGAATCCTGGTGGATCACATATTATATGCTTTCATTAATTTCATTGGAGGTGTTTGGTGTTGTGGTGAAATTAATAAAATATAGATATACAGTTTCTATATCTTTTTTATGCCCATCATTTTTGAGAGTGTAGGCTACAAACAGACGATTCTATTTATCTTATGATCAATCGCTAGGCATCAAAGGGTTATCACAATCGCTAGGCATCAAAGGGTTATCACAATCGCTAGGCATCAAAGGGTTATCACAATCGCTAGGCATCAAAGGGTTATCACAATCGCTAGGCATCAAAGGGTTATCACAATCGCTAGGCATCAAAGGGTTATCACAATCGCTAGGCATCAAAGGGTTATCACAATCGCTAGGCATCAAAGGGTTATCACAATCGCTAGGCATCAAAGGGTTATCACAATCGCTAGGCATCAAAGGGTTATCACAATCGCTAGGCATCAAAGGGTTATCACAATCGCTAGGCATCAAAGGGTTATCACAATCGCTAGGCATCAAAGGGTTATCACAATCGCTAGGCATCAAAGGGTTATCACAATCGCTAGGCATCAAAGGGTTATCACAATCGCTAGGCATCAAAGGGTTATCACAATCGCTAGGCATCAAAGGGTTATCACAATCGCTAGGCATCAAAGGGTTATCACAATCGCTAGGCATCAAAGGGTTATCACAATCGCTAGGCATCAAAGGGTTATCACAATCGCTAGGCATCAAAGGGTTATCACAATCGCTAGGCATCAAAGGGTTATCACAATCGCTAGGCATCAAAGGGTTATCACAATCGCTAGGCATCAAAGGGTTATCACAATCGCTAGGCATCAAAGGGTTATCACAATCGCTAGGCATCAAGGGGGTATCACAATCGCTAGGCATCAAAGGGTTATCACAATCGCTAGGCATCAAAGGGTTATCACAATCGCTAGGCATCAAAGGGTTATCACAATCTTAAATAACCTACAACCCCAAGAGATCATTCCCAGGTTAAGGGGACAGTGGCTGTTTGTTTGGTCTATTAATTCATGTATTCATATATGTCTTTAGTTTCCTCCTTAGACTTCCATCACACTTAGATAAACACCCCCTAGACCCCCCCCCCCCCTTCAAGATAGATTTGTACATTATTCGGTGGAAAAATTTCCCGGCCAAAGGTCGATTCCTCCTAAAATTACAAGCTCGCTATCGCTCGCCAGGAAAAAATCGACACCTAAATGGCACGAAGGGTCCTAAAATTGACAAAGAAATGGGGTGAAAGGTCATAAAATCCCCAAACTAATGGAACCAACGTCTTAAAATGTCAAAACTAGTGGGGCTAAACATTAGGGAGACTGGGGTCCAGAAAAACGGTCTGCCTCCCCTTAAGTATAATAGTCTTCTGTGTTTCTGCTTATGTTTATCCCATGTGTAAGAAGGAGACAAAACACAAAGATGGCTGTAACGAATGTCCTCCACAGAATAAAAGAGTGACAGAGAACCAAACACAAAATGCGGTACTCAAAATGTTTGGACACACGGAGTTTGAAGTCGTAGGATGAGGGAAAGATAGATTAAGGGAGACTTCCAGAGTGTACTTGATGAGTGGAAGAAAGACTGATAAAATAGCCTGAGTATAATCAAAATATAGCCTACTGGAAAATATATCATCTGACTAACAGGATTAAGGGGAGATGGTTCACTTTTTGGGCGATTTTTGCGTGTATTCATTATTTTTCTACTTTCCTTCCTAGACCTCCATCAAATTAAAAAAAAAAAAATCCATTAGATCCCCCTTCTAGATTAATTTGTACATTTTTCGGTAGAAAAATGTTCCGGCCGAAGGCCGATTCTTCCAACATTACAGGCTCACTATTGTTCGCCAGGGAAAAAATTGACACCTAAATAGCACGAAAGGTCTAAATATTGACGAAGAAATGGGCGAAAGGTCTTAAAATCGACTAACTAATGGGACAAACATCTTAACATCTGAAAACTAATGGGGCTTAACAGGAGGGAGAAAGTGGTCCAGAAAACCGGCCCATTAATGTAGCGGTACAGTTTATACAAAATAATTTCTCAGCCTCAAATATTTGTTAATATGAAAATGAGCTCCATGAAATACCATAATAATAGATTTTGTTTATTGTGAGGGAGAGCTTTCAAATATTGTTCTGCATCTACACAATTCATTCAACATCTGGCAGACATTATTACAGTGCTGAGCAACTAAAACACAATAATAACAGCGCCTTGTATTATATGAGCAACTGTGCATTATTATGTATAGGTATGTCATAGAAATTTATATAATATACAATAATAGAGTGAGCCTAACTTGGTCGGTATGTACAGTATATCATTCTGATCTCTCTTTCTCCATCCCTCTCCCTCTCCCTCCCTCCCTCCCTCACACACACACACACACACACACGGACTTTCTATTCAACAGCTCGCTCAATACTAGACTATTTCCATATATTAAAGGAGAGAGGGAGAGAGAGAGAGAGTGTGTGTGTTTTTTTTAATTTTCTATGTGAGTGAGGGAGACAAAATACAGAACTGCCTGTACCGAGTGCCTCCACCATAGTTTAAAGTGACAGGGCCAAAATTAAGGGACGTTCGAGCCAAAATACCACGGAGTTTGAAGCAATTTAAGTCATAGGAGGAGGGAAAGGCTGATTCTGGGAGAGAGTTCCAGAGCTCAGCAGTTGAATAGAGGAAACACTGAGAATAGCGTTTCACTCTTGGGTTGGCGAGTTGCACAGAGTAGGGGTGGGATTGTGTTGCATGACGGGTACCACGTACCCTATGTAGAGGAGGTGGTATACAGTGGGAGAGCTCGGAGGAGCACTGATTATTGTAGTAGTGACAGAATAGCGAAAGAGATGCAACATTGCGGCGAAGAGAGGGAGATTGCAGATAGTTGGTGAGTGGACGGGAGTTAATGATACGAAAGGCTTTCCTTTCTACTTTGTCTAGGAGTGCGGTGTGAGAGGATCCTCCTCACACATGTGAACAATACTCAATACAAGGATACAAGGATGCACTGTGCCCCTGTACAGAGCAAGAAGCTGTGCAGGGGTAAAGAATCCCTTGAGGCGGTTGAGCACACCCTGCTTCTGGGAGGCTGCCTTAGCAAGACTGGTAATATGGTCCTTCCAAGTGAGAGCAGAAGAAAAGGAGACACCGAAAATATTGAGAGAAGATGAAGGATTGATTTCTGTATTGTTGAAGTGTAAGGGATAGTCATCTGGAAGTTCCGAATGGGTAGTAAGATGAAGAAGTTGGGTTTTGGAAGCATTAAAGATAACAAGGTTTTCTCTGCCCCAATTGGAAATAGTAGTTAGATCAGAAGATACTGTTGTATGGCTACGCTACGTTTGTTTTTGAGGGATTGCTGGCTGGGGCGTTCAGGAAAACTAATTGAGTAGTATAAGGTAGAGTCGTCTGTGTATGAATGGATGGGGCTGGAGGTACAGTTGAGAAGATCATTTATGAAAATTAGAAAGAGAATGGGAGATAGGACAGAGCCCTGAGGAACACCGGAGTTGATAGGATGAGGAAGTGAGCAATGGCCGTCCACAACCGCAGCTATGGAACGGCCGGAAAGGAAATTAGAGACAAAGGCACAGATAGAGGCATAGAAACTGAAGGAGGGTAGTTTAGAAATTAAAGATTTGTGCCAGACTCTATCGAAGGCTTTCGATATGTCTAGTGCAATAGAAAAGGTTTCACCGAAGTCCCGAAAGGAGGATGACCAAGAGTTAGTAAGATATGAAAAAAGATTACCAGTAGAGCAACCCTTAAGGAAGCCATATAAGTTGGCGATCTGAGCGTAGATTATGAGAAGAGAAATGCTTAAGAAATTTGGATGCAAGAATAGTTTAAAAAACTTTAGAGATACAAGAGATGAGAGCAATTGGACGATAGTTGGAGGGTTGAGAGCGGTCACTCTTCTTTGGAACAGGTTGAATGAGAGCAAACTTCCAGCAAGAAGGGAAGACGTTAGAGGAGAGACAGAGACGAAAGAGTTTGCCTAGGCAGGGAGTCAGCACGGAAGCACAGGTTTTGAGTACAACAGGAGGAACACCGTCTGGACCGTACGCCTTCTTAGTATTAAGGGGGGTGACCTGTTTTTGTTCTCTCCTTTTCCATCTTTCTCTGGCTTGTATCCATTTGGCCCCATTCAGCCTACTGTTTTAGGACGTTTATCCCCATCCAGGTGTCAATTTTTTTACTGGTGAGCGGTAGCGAGCCAGCATATTTTTTATTTTTGTTTGACAGCAGGTTAAATTTGTACATTTTTCGATAGAAAAATGTCTCCGACGAAGCCGGTTTCTTCATATAATGCTGGCTCGCTTTCGCTCGCCAGGAAGAAATCGACACCTAGATGGGGATAAACGTCTTAAAATAGTTGGCTGAATGGGGCCATGGATACAAGCCAGAGAAAGAGAGAAAAGGACCGAAATAACAAAAAGCAGGTCAACCCCCTTAAGCCCAGAGAGGGTAGAAAGTACATCTTTAGAAGAGATTAGGATATTAGGCATTAATAGGAGAGACGGGTGTGTGTTTTATGGTGTTATGCTTTTATGGTGTGTTTGTTCGTGTGTGTGTGTGTGTGTGTGTGTTTATGTGTAAGCCAGATTTTATACGTACGTGTGTGAGAGAGAGAGAGAGAGAGAGAGATATTTGATATTGATATTGATATTTGTATTGCCAATAGGTACATACACAATAAGAATGATGGTACATATAGTAATTAATGTGGCAAGTGAAGCTAGCTAAGAAGTAGTTCATGTTAGCTAGCTATATAGGCATAATAAAATGTATGAAGCTAAATGAAGAGAGAGAGAGAGAGAGAGAGAGAGAGAGAGAGAGAGAGAGAGAGAGAGAGAGAGAGAGAGAGAGGGAGGGTGGGGGGGGGGGGGGAGGGGAGGAAGAGCTACCGGTATATAGATTAAAGTTCATAGGTAAAGGCCATTTCGAGATATGTTAAAATTAATGTGGAACTTCATACCCAAAATATTAAATATATATATAATGTCCTTTGCCTATACAGTAAGTACAGTATCTATCTATATGTTTTGGGTCTATCTGCTTAGCCATCTATCAACCCATCTATCCTTCTATCTAGCAATATATCAGTTTATTCATCTATCAATCAATCAACCTATCCTTCCATCTATCTATCTATCTATCAGTTTATCCATCTATCAATCTATCTACCGGTATACTCTATATATCAATGTATCAGTCTATCCATCTATCTATCAATTTATCCTTCTATATATCCATCAATTTGCCAGTCTATCCATCTATTAATCAATCTATCCTTCTATCTATCAATGTATCAGTCTCTCCATCTGTTAATCAATCTACCCCTTTGTATCAATATATCTGTATCCATCTATAATTCAATCTATCCTCACATATATCTATCTATCTATCAGTTTACCTAGATGTAGCTATATATCCATCTACTTGTATCTATCCGTCAATTACACTATCTATCTTCATATCAGTCTATCTATTTATTGTTCACCCTCATTTAAAACTGTAGTCTTTATATCAAGTTAAGGGAGATGGTTGGCTTTTATGGTCACCCTTCTTCCTCATGTTTAGCCCCATTAGATTTTAGATTTTAAGAGGTTCGGAACATTAGTTTGGTGATTTTAATACCTTTCACCCCATTTCTTTGTCAATATTAAGACCTTTCGTACAATTTAGTTGTCGATATTTTTTCCTGGCGAGCGATAACGAGCTTGTAATATAGTAGTAACCGGCCTCTGGCCGGGAAATTTTTCTATCGAAAAATTTACAAATTTATCGTGTTTTTTTTTTATAAACTTGATGTTTAGGAAGGAACTAGAAACAAATATATATATATATATATATATATATATATGTTAGTAAAGCCAGGTAATACATTTTCTTTAATACATACGAGGTTGAAAGAAATGGCAATTTCTGCGTTGGAAATTTTATTATTCAAAGTTTCCAGGTCTCTGATGAGTTTTCGCTGGGTGGCAGGAAGTAGATGAAGGAGATGAGCAAAATTCATGGTGGTACAGGGTTACATAAATGTACATGATGATACAGGATATACGACGCGTTTCACTGGACAACCAGCATTATCAAGTAAGGAAGGAATGATATAAAAGGTAAACAGGAAGGGTATATATAGAGGGTGGAGGATCAGAGGAGGCGGAAAACAGGGGGCAAAAGTCTGCTATATTAAAGTCTGCTAAATTAGTCTGCTAAAGTCTGCTAAATTAATAATTTATTACAAATCCCCCAAGACCTCCAACCTCGTTCTCCGCAACAAACCAGCCTCCACCAAGATAAAGAGCCCGATGACCGACGATCACGTCATTTACCAACATACCTGTAATTATGAGGACTGTGGACCTCATTCCTATATTGGTATGACGCAGACTCGTCTTTCACGTCGGTTAACTCTTCACCTTCAGGCTGGAGCCATCAAAGACCACTATCTCACCCCTAACCACCCTCACCTCACACGCAACGAGTTAGAGAAACACACCACCATACTCGATAAAGAAAGTGACCCAAGGAGATTACCTATACTCGAAGCTTTATATATCCAAGCCTTACATCCCAACATCAACAACCAAACTCTGGACCTTCAGATCCTTCCTTCTGCCAAAAGGCACTACCCTACAGGACCTAACACCCCTCCTCGCCCCCCGGTGCCCTTGACGCAGCCCCCCGCGCTACCTCCTTCAGCTTCGTCTTCTGCAGGCGCCACACAACTTAGGCCACGCCCCTCGACACGCAGCCAATCAGCTTCGACCCCACCTACTGACCACCATCCCGCATCCAGTGCGCATGCGTGAAGCGGTTAACCCCTTCTCTCTCCTAGTTTACGCTTCCACCTATAGCAGACTTTTGCCCCCTGTTTTCCGCCTCCTCTGATCCTCCACCCTCTATATATACCCTTCCTGTTTACCTTTTATATCATTCCTTCCTTACTTGATAATGCTGGTTGTCCAGTGAAACGCGTCGTATATCCTGTATCATCATGTACATTTATGTAACCCTGTACCACCATGAATTTTGCTCATCTCCTTCATCTACTTCCTGCCACCCAGCGAAAACTCATCAGAGACCTGGAAACTTTGAATAATAAAATTTCCAACGCAGAAATTGCCATTTCTTTCAACCTCGTATGTATTAAAGAAAAATATATATATATATATATATATATAAAACATTGGAGCACATAACGGGCAGTATAATAATTTGAAGTTCCCTGAAAAAGCTGCAACTTTCATCAAAACTTCTACCCAAACTTTTACAGTGCCCTTATTTTTCAGAAATCTCATGAAGAACAACTTAAGGGGGAGGAACTCGCTTTTTCTGGACCCCCTTCTCTCTCATGTTTAGCATATTAGTTTTGAGATTTTAAGACAATCGTTCCATTAGTTTGGCGATGTTGAGACCTTTCGCCCTATTTCTTTGTCAATATTATGACCTTTCGTGCCCATTTAGGTGTCGATTTTTTCCTGGTGAGCGAAAGCGAGACAGTAATTTTAGAAGGAACCGGCCTTCGGCCGGGAAATTTTTCTGCCAAAAAAGATACAAAATTATCTTGAAGGGGGGTCTAGGGGGGGGGGTCTAGGGGGGGTTCTAAGCTTGATGAAGGTCTAGCGAGGAAAGTTAAACAATATATGAATACATGAATTAATAGACCAACAAAACAGCCACTGACCCCTTAAACATAATAAAGTGATAATGGCAACTTTAACCACTTCTGTACCGGCGACGTCCATTTAACTTTATCTGGCTACTATTAGACGATTTTATTCAGTTTAAAAAGGGGCCTCCAGCAATTAACAGGCTTCGACCTATCTCCCTTACAGGTGTACCTTACAGGTGTACTGGCAACAGATCCTTCTTAATCTGCACCCCAAAAATCAAAATAAAACAAGAATAAAATAAAAAAGACGTCGCCAGTACAGGTGTTAACTCTTTGATAACAGGATACTTTTATAATAACTGTAAACATCATTAACTATAATTACGCTTTTAATTTAAGTATTCCTGATATCATTATTTAACATCAATTTCAGTGTAATTTTATTTGAATTTAAAATAAATCTTGAAATGAACATTGTTACATACGCTGCTCTCCATGTTTACATTAACACACAATCTATTTCCACATGCAAATGAGATATTATATTATTTCGTATGTTGATCGACAATACAACAGGTTATTGCGCAGATAATGAAAAGATAACGAAGACATTAGTAATATTGTTTGTATGTAAAATACATAAACATTAAAACGCTATCATACATGCATTCAAAACTCAGTAATCCAAAATACACAGGACAAGTTAACGTTAATAACAAAATAAACTTTGCTGATCTATTTCCAGTGGTAGGATAGTCCAAACTTGGGTTATTTATCATACAATTTATGTAGTTACCATGACTGTTGTACCATACAGTTGACAACACATGACAGTTGTACCATACAGTTGACAACACATGACAGTTGTACCATACAGTTGACAACACATGACAGTTGTACCATACAGTTGACAACACATGACTGTTGTACTATACAGTTGACAACACATGACTGTTGTACCGTACAGTTGACAACACATGACTGTTGTACCGTACAGTTGACAACACATGACTGTTGTACCGTACAGTTGACAACACATGACTGTTGTACCGTACAGTTGACAACACATGACTGTTGTACTATACAGTTGACAACACATGACTGTTGTACCGTACAGTTGACAACACATGACTGTTGTACCGTACAGTTGACAACACATGACTGTTGTACCGTACAGTTGACAACACATGACAGTTGTACCTTACAGTTGACAACACATGACTGTTGTACCGTACAGTTGACAACACATGACAGTTGTACCTTACAGTTGACAACACATGACAGTTGTACCTTACAGTTGACAACACATGACTGTTGTACTATACAGTTGACAACACATGACAGTTGTACCGTACAGTTGACAACACATGACAGTTGTACCTTACAGTTGACAACACATGACTGTTGCACCGTACAGTTGACAACACATGACAGTTGTACCTTACAGTTGACAACACATGACAGTTGTACCTTACAGTTGACAACACATGACTGTTGTACCGTACAGTTGACAACACATGACAGTTGTACCTTACAGTTGACAATACATGACAGTTGTACCTTACAGTTGACAACACATGACTGTTGTACCGTACAGTTGACAACACATGACAGTTGTACCTTACAGTTGACAACACATGACAGTTGTACCGTACAGTTGACAACACATGACTGTTGTACCTTACAGTTGACAACACATGACTGTTGTACTATACAGTTGACAACACATGACTGTTGTACCGTACAGTTGACAACACATGACAGTTGTACCTTACAGTTGACAACACATGACTGTTGTACCGTACAGTTGACAACACATGACTGTTGTACCATACAGTTGACAACACATGACTGTTGTACCATACAGTTGACAACACATGACTGTTGTACCGGTATAATTCACAACACATGACAGTTGTACCGGTATAATTCACAACACATGACTGTTGTACCGTACAGTTGACAACACATGACAGTTGTACCGGTATAATTCACAACACATGACTGTTGTACCGGTATAATTTACAACACATGACTGTTGTACCTATAATTCACAACACATGACTGTTGTACCGTACAGTTGACAACACATGAGAGTTGTACCGGTATAATTCACAACACATGACTGTTGTACCGGTATAATTCACAACACATGACTGTTGTACCTATAATTCACAACACATGACTGTTGTACCGTACAGTTGACAACACATGACTGTTGTACCTATAATTCACAACACATGACTGTTGTACCATACAGTTGACAACACATGACTGTTGTACCGGTATAATTCACAACACATGACAGTTGTACCGGTATAATTCACAACACATGACTGTTGTACCGTACAGTTGACAACACATGACAGTTGTACCGGTATAATTCACAACACATGACCGTTGTACCATACAGTTGACAACACATGACTGTTGTACCTTACAGTTAACAACACATGACTGTTGTACCGGTATAATTCACAACACATGACTGTTGTACCGTACAGTTGACAACACATGACAGTTGTACCGGTATAATTCACAACACATGACTGTTGTACCGGTATAATTCACAACACATGAGTGTTATACCATACAGTTGACAACACTATGATTGTTGTACCGGTATGACTGTTGTACCGTACAGTTGACAACACATGACAGTTGTACCGGTATAATTCACAACACATGACTGTTGTACCTTACAGTTGACAACACATGACAGTTGTACCGGTATAATTCACAACACATGACTGTTGTACCTTACAGTTGACAACACATGACAGTTGTACCGGTATAATTCACAGCACATGACTGTTGTACCTTACAGTTGACAACACATGACAGTTGTACCGGTATAATTCACAACACATGACTGTTGTACCTTACAGTTGACAACACATGACAGTTGTACCGGTATAATTCACAACACATGACTGTTGTACCTTACAGTTGACAACACATGACTGTTGTACCTATAATTCACAACATATGACTGTTGTACCTTACAGTTGACAACACATGACAATTGTACCGGTATAATTCACAACACATGACTGTTGTACATTACAGTAACTGACAACACATGACAGTTGTACCGGTATAATTCACAACACATGACTGTTGTACCTTACAGTTGACAACACATGACAGTTGTACCAGTATAATTCACAACACATGACTGTTCTACCTTACAGTTGACAACACATGACTGTTGTACCGGTATCATTCACAACACATGAGTGTTATACCATACAGTTGACAACACATGATTGTTGTACCGGTATAATTCACAACACATGACTGTTGTACCTTACAGTTGACAACACATGACAGTTGTACCGGTATAATTCACAACACATGACTGTTGTACCTTACAGTTGACAACACATGACTGTTGTACTTATAATTCACAACACATGACTGTTGTACCTTACAGTTGACAACACATGACAGTTGTACCGGTATAATTCGGAACACATGACTGTTGTACCTTACAGTTGACAACACATGACAATTGTACCGGTATAATTCACAACACATGACTGTTGTACCGTACAGTTGACAACACATGACTTTTGTAGGTATAATTCACAACACATGACTGTTGTACCTATAATTCACAACACATGACTGTTGTACCGTACAGTTGACAACACATGACAGTTGTACCGGTATAATTCACAACACATGACTGTTGTACCGTACAGTTGACAACACATGACTGTTGTACCGTACAGTTGACAACACATGACTGTTGTACCGGTATAATGCACAACACATGACTGTTGTACCGGTATAATTCACAACACATGACTGTTGTATTATTATTATTATTATTATTATTATTATAGAAGCTGTCTAAGCCTCCCAACAGGGTGCAGATACACCTATAAAAGATGAATCCCCACAAAATACCCGTAAGTACTGGAGAGAGACTAAGACAACTAAGAAAAAGGAAAAGGGCTACAGTAGTTAGAGAGCCCAGAAGAAAAGATCAGTTTGTCAATTAAAACACCATTCTAAAAAGAATAAAAGCAAATCATGATTAAAACAAAAATTTACTGCTGTAATAAAACATTAACTCTGGACTTAAAAGCTGAGATATGGGTTGACTGTACAACCTCGTTTGGCAAATGATTCCAAAAGGGAATCATTGAAGGAATAAAACACCGAGAAAACTGAGATGTAGAAACATTAATTGGAGTCATGGCAAGGTCATTAAGACTCCTCCTAAATCTTGTTGCGCGAATCGGAATAAAAGGTTCTGGTAAAACACTATGCAATGGATGCTGAGTATTGTTAAAAAAATACAAATAAAAGACTAAGGGCACCAACCCGACGCCGATGATGAAGATCAAGAGATAGAGCAGGGAGAATAAATTTAATAGAATTAAGAGCTTTATCAAGCAATTTCAAATGACAGACAGCAGCCGAGTTCCAAACAGGAGAGCAATACTCAAAATGAGGCAAAATAAAAGCATAAAAAGATTTTATGACTGTGGTTTCACAAGCGAATGTTTTGTAACACTTGCGAAGTAAACCAATCTTTTGAGCAATACTAGAAGACAAGGAACGAATATGCTTCTCAAATGTCAACTTAGGATCGAGAGTCACTCCAAGCAAACGCAAACCTGACACATCCTCAATTTGTTCACCAGAAACATGCAAACAAGGATGAAGAGGAGCCAAAGTACGTGATCTACTGATTATCATGGAGTGAGTTTTCTTAGCATTAAGCTTCATACCCCAAAGTTCACACCAAGAGGTAATCTTAGCCAAGTCCCTGTTTAGAGATGCTGCAACTTCGATTCTACTCTCTGGAGATGGAATTGATGAGTATAAAGTTATGTCATCGGCATAAGAAACTAGTTTATTTTCAAGCTCAGAGCACAAGCAAGCAATAAAAATAATGAAAAACAGAGGCCCAAGCACACTGCCCTGGAACACCCGAAACAACAGGCACAGAAACAGAAGTGCATCCATCAACGACAACATGCTGAGACCTGTCTGTCAAAAAATCTTTAAAAATAGATAAAAGACTACCACCAATACCATAAAGTTGCAGCTTATATAAAAGGGCTTTATGATTAACAAGATCAAAAGCAGAACTAAAATCAATAGCCACAACACGAGATTCATACCCTTTGTCCAACGAAGACTGAAGATCATGAGATAAAGTTAAAAGCGCATCGCAAGTACCCAAACCTTTGCGAAAACCAAACTGTGAATTGGGTATTATATCAAGACGATTACAGTATGAAGAAAGGCGTCTAGCTAAAAGCCTCTCAAAGATCTTTGAGAGAATAGGCGTTATGGATATAGGACGATACTCAGATGGGGATGACGAAGCAGTAGCTCCCTTCGGAATTGGAGTGATGCTAGCTTTTCGCCAGCAAAGAGGAAAACTACCAGATTTCAAGAGCAACCTAAATACTATAGCCAATTTAGGTGCTAAGACAACAGCAATCTTCTTAAAGAAGAGAGGGAAAAATCCATCTGGGTCAATCCCACCATAAGTGTCAAGATCCAATAAATATTGTCTCAATTCAGCTAATTTGAATGCTATCGACTTTAGATTAGGACTAGGGAAACATGTCAAGGGTAATTGCAATTCCTGATCACTCTGCTTACCTATGAAAATATTAGAAAGCATATTACCCTTAGTTAATGGATCAAAAGAGATAGAACCATCAGAATCACGAAGTGGAGGCATGGTGGAGTCAATTCCAAATAGTGAGGCCCACCATTTATGTGGCTGAGTAGCACCTGCGAGAACTTCCTGCAAATGGGAATTGTAATCCCTCTCGGCTGTACTATATACTCTCTGCGCAACTGACCGAAGATGTACATAGTCATCCCAAAGCAACTGGGTTCGATTACGTCTCCAGCGGTGATATGCAGCCTGCTTGTTATTATATGCACGCTTACAGTCGTCATTGAACCAAGCTTTATCTTTAATACGGGATTTGATTAACTTAGAAGGGACTCTTCTTTGCAGGATGTCTAAGAGAGAGTTATTGAGGGATGAAACAGGGTCATCAGATCTTAGTATGTGATTCCAGTGGATATTGGTAACATCATCACATACATTTTCCCAATTAACTTGAGATTTAAGATAGACTTTACGAGATATAGTGATATCTGGCACAGTAAATTCAAGATTGATTTTACAGGTTACAGCATTATGGTCAGAAGTACCTACAGGAGCAAGAACTGCAGTCTCCACAACACCAGGAGCATCTGTTAAGACGAGATCAAGACAGTTTCCAGAAATATGTGTAGGTCCAGCAATCAACTGCTCACACCCAGATAAATTAGCAAAATCCATGGCAGCGTGACCATTTCTATTTGTTGGAGAGACCGACTTCAGCCACTCTTGATGATGTGCATTAACACCTCCAACAAAAACGAAAGATGACTTGACATCAACAGACTGAATTAATGCCAAGGCATTTAAAAGACATTCATATAGATTGTTATTGGCATCAGGATTTCTATATAGGCTAAAAATGTAGTGGTTATGATATTTACTGGAAACTTTAACCAACTGGATCTCGTGGCAACCACAAAGAAATTTCGTCAAAGGCTGGGCATAATAGCCAGATCGGATGTATAAACTCATTCCACGAGCACGAGGAAGAGAGTCACGGCGAATAAGAAGTGGTTTATTAAAGCCAGGAATGAGCAGTTCTGAAATGTGTCTATGGTCAGAAACAAGAGTTTCGGAACAAAAGACAATGTCATAATCCACTGATGCCATAGTAAGATCTTTAATGTTCTTATGAAGTCCACGGATGTTAGAATACAGAATACAGCAACTTCTTCTCGCAGGATGATTAGGTCTATGAGGACCGGGATTTAATTCTATATCACCGGATAAAAGAGCAAACAAAAACATATATAATTGAAAGAAGCAAACCATACAATATGAAAAATGGATGGATATATAGGAGTCGACCCAGAAGGAACCATCACATCTGGGCAAGGCGAATTAACCCCCAAGGACACCATATCCAAGAGGGAACAGTAGTGGTGGATTTTAAAGAAATGCAGAGAGATAGCAGAAAAGAAGGACAATACTCCTGGAAATCCACCAAACTTTAAGTCTTCCTTATCAGCCTGCTGTACCACCTTAAGGAAAAAAAACAGGAGATTGTTGTGATAGAAAGAGCGCTGTAATAGCGCCATAACAGCAGGGATGGATGAAAACAGACAAAGGAAGACCTTGGTACAAAGGCTATGGCATTATCCAATTCATCCACCATGGCAAAAAATTACCGTAAGGCAAATAATTACCATGAAGTTGCTAGATGGCCGTTGACTAAAAAGTTCCTCCGCCCTTTGTACCGTACAGTTGACGACACATGACAGTTGTACCGGTATAATTCACAACACATGACTGTTGTACCGTACAGTTGACAACACATGACTGTTGTACCGGTATAATTCACAACACATGACTGTTGTACCGTACAGTTGACGACACATGACAGTTGTACCGGTATAATTCACAACACATGACTGTTGTACCGTACAGTTGACAACACATGACTGTTGTACCGGTATAATTCACAACACATGACTGTTGTACCTATAATTCACAACACATGACTGTTGTACCGTACAGTTGACAACACATGACTGTTGTACTGGTATAATTCACAACACATGACTGTTGTACTGTACAGTTGACAACACATGACTGTTGTACCGGTATAATTCACAACACATGACTGTTGTACCTATAATTCACAACACATGACTGTTGTACTGTACAGTTGACAACACATGACTGTTGTACCGGTATAATTCACAACACATGACTGTTGTACCGTACAGTTGACAACACATGACTGTTGTACCTTACAGTTGACAACACATGACAGTTGTACCGGTATAATTCACAGCACATGACTGTTGTACCTTACAGTTGACAACACATGACAATTGTACCAGTATAATTCACAACACATGACTGTTGTACCATACAGTTGACAACACATGATTGTTGTACCGGTATAATTCACAACACATGACTGTTGTACCTTACAGTTGACAACACATGACAGTTGTACCGGTATAATTCACAACACATGACTGTTGTACCGTACAGTTGACAACACATGACTGTTGTACCGGTATAATTCGCAACACATGACTGTTGTACCGTACAGTTGACAACACATGACTGTTGTACCGGTATAATTCACAACACATGATTGTTGTACCGGTATAATTCACAACACATGACTATTGTACCGTACAGTTGACAACACATGACTGTTGTACCGGTATAATTCACAACACATGACTGTTGTACCGTACAGTTGACAACACATGACAGTTGTACCGGTATAATTCACAACACATGACTGTTGTACCGTACAGTTGACAACACATGACTGTTGTACCGTACAGTTGACAACACATGACAGTTGTACCGGTATAATTCACAATACATGACTGTTGTACCGTACAGTTGACAACACATGACTGTTGTACCGTACAGTTGACAACACATGACTGTTGTACCGGTATAATTCACAACACATGACTGTTGTACCGTACAGTTGACAACACATGACTGTTGTACCGGTATAATTCACAACACATGACTGTTGTACCGTACAGTTGACAACACATGACTGTTGTACCTTACAGTTGACAACACATGACAGTTGTACCGGTATAATTCACAGCACATGACTGTTGTACCTTACAGTTGACAACACATGACAATTGTACCGGTATAATTCACAACACATGACTGTTGTACCATACAGTTGACAACACATGATTGTTGTACCGGTATAATTCACAACACATGACTGTTGTACCTTACAGTTGACAACACATGACAGTTGTACCGGTATAATTCACAACACATGACTGTTGTACCGTACAGTTGACAACACATGACTGTTGTACCGGTATAATTCACAACACATGACTGTTGTACCGTACAGTTGACAACACATGACTGTTGTACCGGTATAATTCACAACACATGACTGTTGTACCGTACAGTTGACAACACATGACTGTTGTACCGGTATAATTCACAACACATGACTGTTGTACCGTACAGTTGACAACACATGACTGTTGTACCGTACAGTTGACAACACATGACAGTTGTACCGGTATAATTCACAATACATGACTGTTGTACCGTACAGTTGACAACACATGACTGTTGTACCGTACAGTTGACAACACATGACTGTTGTACCGGTATAATTCACAACACATGACTGTTGTACCGTACAGTTGACAACACATGACTGTTGTACCGGTATAATTCACAACACATGATTGTTGTACCCGTATAATTCACAACACATGACTGTTGTACCGTACAGTTGACAACACATGACTGTTGTACCTGTATAATTCACAACACATGACTGTTGTACCGTACAGTTGACAACACATGACTGTTGTACCGGTATAATTCACAACACATGACTGTTGTACCGTACAGTTGACAACACATTAACCTGGGACAAGTGCTGTGATTGACTGACAGAATATAATGGCTTCACAGATTTATATATAAATTGATAAAAGTGTTATAATTATAATGTAACGATGGTTGAAATATTTAATGAGGGATCCTGGTTAGCCTATACATATCACCCTTACTACCTCTGCTGCTTTATATGTGTTATACATTATACACCGTATGTAAATTATCATACCAACACATAATAGTACATACCACTAAGACTTTTGTTCATTGTACTCTATTGGTTTTACATTATCTGGTATCATCATCATCATCATCATCATCTACCCCAAGGAGACGATGACGTTATTTTTACCTCACCATGGTCCAACTTATTAATTTTGTATATATTGTGTCAACTACAGGCTCAATGTTACTCTACTATTGGAGTTACTGTGGTTGAGTGTGTCAATCATTCTCATTAGCTGCTAGAATTAACATTTTATATCCGGCACTGATCTACTGTACCTCTTATGTCTGGCATTGCAGAGAGAGGTGGGAAACCATTGTGATGAACGTCAAATAATGTCATAGGGCGGGGATCAAACTCGTGGCCTCCCGTGTATGTATTACACAAACTACCACACAGGTTCCTAATTATCTAGTATGTGTTTATATACTATATGGCTTACCGTTTATGTTATATATCATCCCACCCCAATACCATGCCAACAACCAGTACAACCATCACCACTAATACCGTACCAACCCAACCACCATCACAACAACCAATATCATACACTACCACTGTCACACCCATCCTACTATCACCACCACTGACACATACCCATCCTACTATCACCACCACTGACACATACCCATCCTACTATCACCACCACTGACACATACCCATCCTACTATCACCACCACTGACACATACCCATCCTACTATCTCCACCACTGACACATACCCATCCTACTATCACCACCACTGACACATACCCATCCTACTATCACCACCACTGACACATACCCATCCTACTATCACCACCACTGTCACATACCCATCCTACTATCACCACCACTGTCACACCCATCCTACTATCACCACCACTGACACATACCCATCCTACTATCACCACCACTGTCACACCCATCCTACTATCACCACCACTGACACATACCCATCCTACTATCACCACCACTGACACATACCCATCCTACTATCACCACCACTGACACATACCCATCCTACTATCACCACCACTGACACATACCCATCCTACTATCACCACCACTGACACATACCCATCCTACTATCACACATCCTCCCTACTACCATCACCACTACCACACGCTCACCACTATCACCACCACTGACACATACCCATCCTACTATCACACATCCTCCCTACTACCATCACCACTACCACACGCTCACCACTATCACCACCACTGACACATACCCATCCTACTATCACCACCACTGACACATACCCATCCTACTATCACCACCACTGACACATACCCATCCTACTATCACACATCCTCCCTACTACCATCACCACTACCACACGCTCACCACTATCACCACCACTGACACATACCCATCCTACTATCACCACCGCTATCACACATCCTCCCTACTATCATCACCACTACCACACGCTCACCATTATCACCACCTCGCCTCCCACCAAACCTATTACCTTTTATGATTTTGTCCTCCCAATGGAACCAGAAGCGAGGTGTAGGGAGAGAGAGAGAGAGAGAGAGAGAGAGAGAGAGAGAGAGAGAGAGAGAGAGAGAGAGAGAGAGAGAGCGAGCGAGAGAGAGAGAGAGATCATACTATACTATAAAGAGGATGCTGGGAGGTCTTTTGTTAATTCACTAGTCGTCACTCACATTATAGAAAACGGGTCTTATTCCGGAAGGGGGTCCATTTGTATAATTAGTAATTACATGTTAATGGTATTTGGGGCGTGGGTAGTAGGTTCAGCGGTGTTATTATGTGTGTGCGTATGATTGTTCGTGTGTGTGAGTGAGTGTGTGTGAGAGAGAGAGAGAGAGAGAATGAGCATGTGTGAGAATACTTGTGTGTGTGCGAGAGTGTTATACTGTAGGTAGCGCCAACGAACTTGACATTTATCTCAATCCCCGACCTCTTCGTAACTCAAAAGGACCTTGAGCAAACTGGCTGTAAATTTCCACACCTATTTCCTGGTGGACTCTTCCCAAATGATAGAAATGTCAGCCCGATTGCTTTCATTCATTTTGAGTTATAAGAAGTTAAGGGATCCAGATTATTGTCAAGTTCGTTGGCGCTACCTATAGTGTATAAATTATGAGAGAGAGAGAGAGAGAGAGAGAATGAACATGTGTGAGAGTACTTATGTGCGTGCGTGCGAGTGTGTGAGAGAGAGAAAGAGATAATGAGCATGTGTGAGAGTACTTATGTGTGTGTGCGAGTGTTAGTGTGTGTGTGTGTGTGTGTGGAAGAGTGTGAATGTAGGCTATGTGAGAAAGGGTATGTATGTGAGAGAGAGACTCTTTGTGTGAGTATATTAGAGATAGTTTTATGTGTATGCGTGGATGTGATGTGTGTATTTCTGCGAGACGTCATTCCGAAGTTAAACAAATGTGTCTAATACTGTATATGCCAGATAAATATTTTGAAGGCCAATAATGAATAAGAATAAAGTATAGGACATGTTGCGCCACACTATCAACGCCTACTAAGAAGTAAGAAAGCTTTCTATCACCTCTTATCTTCCATCCAATATGTTACCCAGAGCCAACTGATGGCTTGTTGGTTTGTGTTATACCTTATAATGTTCAGGTAGGCTAGGCAGGTAGAAGGAGGTGGAGGACAAAGAGTTACGAGGAGCTAGGAGCCATAGGTGCTGTCTCAAAGACCTTGTGTTCCATTCCAGGGAGGTACCCTAGTTGGAAAGAGAGAGACTCTCTTTTTATATTGCTCTACTGTAGAGCTATTTACAACTTACAACTGAGGGAAGCTTGTTCCAGGTAGAATCCATCTTGAATGTTAAAAATATCCAAATATGCTAGTGTTAAGCCTCTTAAACTAATTTCCAACCATGGTTGCGCATTGCATTCATATTGAGGTGTAACATTTTGTTATAATCCACATTGTTTTACCTATTTAGTATTTTTAAGATTTCAATCTTCAGCTTGCAGTCTAAGCGTTTCCAACGAAAAGTGACCAAAAGAACACGCAACCAATCACATAGTGAAATGCAGTCTGCTAATCGATGGAATAAGTTTTGTAGCCCTTGCTTGGACTCTTTCTGTCTATAGTTTTATTTTTTTATTTTGAGAGAGAGAGAGAGAGAGACAGACAGAGAGAGTGTGTGTAAGAGATATGAATGGATAGAAGAAATAGATACATTAATATATAGATATATATACAGTAGGTAGATAGTTTGATACATATCAATATTAAGACAATTGAGAATTTGTGAGCGTGATAAAAAGTACTACACACACACACACACACACACACACACACACACACACACACACACACACACACACACACACACACACACACACACACACACACACACACACACACACACACACACACACACACACACACACACACACACACACACACACACACACACACACACACACACACACACACAGATCAAAGTCTAGCAGTAACCCAGCCATCACAGGAATACATATAACTTATTTGTTCGCTTCGGTAAAGGTTAAAACAAATTCTACTGTAGCCCTAAACCCCACACGTTGGTATACATGTGAAAAAAGCTTAGTGTCAAGAGTCTGTTTACAAATTGTATTCCTATTATTTCCATGATACACTCAAGATAATATAGGGTATACGAAAAATGTATTGGTACCGTCGATTATTATTTTTTATATATGTATAAGTATATATACCGGTATATATATATATACAGTATATACAGTATATTCTGTATATATATATAAACAGTATATATATATATATATATATATATATATATATATATATATATATATATATATATATATATATATACTAGAGATGGAACGAATACGAATACGAAATTTTGTTGGTAAAATTCGCAAATACGAATAGCGAATAGCGAATATTTCAATCTTTCTTGAAGGATGAAATTGTCATCCTTCAAGAACTGGTATTTTTGTTTATATCACCAACAAACGTTAATTAAATTACTATGAAATTAATTACCGGAAGCCAATGACGATGTGAATGTGTAAAGCTGCGTGTTTCGTTACCACCACTGATTAGCCATTGAGCTTTTGGCAGAAAATGCCAAAAATTATCAGTGATATCCGAGACATGTTTACATTCAGTATTCTCATCGTCCAGCATATTACTGTTTCATAATCATCAGCCAACTTAAAATAGCCCTGTATAATATTTAATTATCACTAGAACAATACACTATATCATGTAGGAAGTCTTCTGGAGAAATAGGGCAAATATATTAAACAATGCATGATAAACTAAAGCACAAATGTATGCTAGAATAGCATTGACAAATCGCTATAGTCATCCTTCTATGAAATGAGCTACAAGGTGGAGTCCCTCGCCCTGTGCGGTGTTGTCAAATATTCAAAGCTTTAACAACAAATGTTAGTTTTTCAGGCTATTAACAAATTAATTTTAGCTTTTATGACTATATATATTATATTACAATTTTAAAGGTTATGTGGTGTTAAGAAACATATCATTTTAAGGATATATAGAAGGAACTTATACAACATATGGCACGCTATTTAGAACATGCTGCCATTTTTCTGGGGACAGCTATAAATAGATTTAAGGAATGGTAGGATATGCGACGTTGCCAAGTAATGTCAATGCGGTTCTGTTGGCTACGCACGCACTCACACACACCCCTACAGATACACACACAAACACACACATACATACACAATCTCCAAAATGCAATATAGCACAATGTAATCCCATCAAAAGAGAGAGAGAGAGAGAGAGCTGGATACGAGTAATGGCAACGCTTTAAGTAAATGGCCTCAAACTACGACATCATCATCCAGGTCAGACGGTCACTAACCCTCATTCATAGCGCGACCACCATGGAAGGAAATACTCGCAAAAGTTATTCTCATCTTCATAGCCAGGCAAGGGAGATGCTGTACAATGTAAATAGGTATATACAAATATAGCCTACCTATTATTTCGTTTCTGTAACTTTTATACAAGAATACCAATAACCCTTTCAGACATAAAAACGTATTTTACATTTATTTAAAGTTTACCTTCTAAATGTGGTTTTCCTTGGTTTCCCGTTTTCTAAAAGGTTTGTTTTGGTCGACATGTGGCAACACCACACAGGGCGACCTTGACCTCCTTGGAGCTCATTTCAGTTGAGTTTGACTATAGATAGTCACCAGACACTAAAAACTTGTATGTCACTAGAAAACATATGTTGAAGTATCTAGAATAATCTTTAACAATCGAAACATCTCTACAATTCCTTAAAATAGGGAACATAACTTGAATATCGCTAGAATTCATCACATCTTGATGTCGCTAGATGGAAGTGATGGAAGTGATTCGCTGGATCTAGCGGTAGCCGGTACATTGGCAACATTGTACCAAGACCATTTATTCCGTTATAATGAACAAGGTCAGATTTCGGAACTATTACAATTATTTCAAAGTTCAGAGATCATCAGATTGGTTTGGAAGTCGATGCACACAATTTCAGTTCCATTAGTTTAAAAAACATTCACATACTATGGTACTTAGAGGGTTTAATAAAGAAGCATGCCTTTCCCCGACATCGTACAAGCGAACGCACACTTTAAAATGTAATATTTTACATTTTTGTATAACTTCTATTGGTTTCGTGAAAATATTCGCATGTTTGCAAATAGCTATGAATGGAAATGTGAATACGAATATTGAAAAACATAGCGAATATTCGCACATACGAATACGAAACGAATATTCGGTCCATCTCTAATATATACAGTATATATATATATATTATAATTGGGTTTATTGACTGTGATTTAACTTTCTATCCTTATACAGTATTAGATGGGTTTATACTATCCATGCATCTGCATATGGGTGTTTTATGGTGATCATTTATATACCCCAATTTATTTCCCAGTCATCCCCTACCTTAGTTAACCTTATCATACCCGTTTTAAACTCATATTGTTGTACAATTAGTTCCAGGCGATTTAATTAAGCTATCGAAAAACCTCTCATGATAATAGAGTTGAACATTGTAAAGTTGTATCCCTCATTAGTTTTTCAGAACGCCCAAGCCAGCAATTCCTCAACGACAAACGGAATGAAGCCATAGAACACTTAAATTCTGATCTAACTACTATCTCCAATTGGGGCAGAGAAAACCTTGTTACCTTTAATGCTTCCAAAACCCAATTTCTCCATCTATCTACCCGTCAGGATCTCCCTGCGGACTATCCCTTATTCTTCAACAATACAAAAATCAATCCTTCATCTTCTCTCAATATTCTTGGTGTCTCTTTTTCTTCTGCTCTCAGTTGGAAGGACCATATTACCAGTCTTGCTAAGGCAGCCTCCCAGAAGCTGGGTGTGCTCAACCGCCTTAGGGGGTTCTTTACCCCTGCACAGCTTCTTGCTCTGTGCAGGGGCATAGTGCGTCCTTGTATTGAGTATTGTTCACATGTGTGGGGAGGTTCCTCTCGCACCGCTCTCCTAGACAAAATTGAAAGGAAGGCCTTTCGTATTATTAACTCCCATCCACTCACCAACTCTCTGCAATCTCTCTCTCTTCGCCGCAATGTTGCATCTCTCTCGCTATTCTATCGCTACTATAATAAGCAGTGTTCCTCAGAGCTTTCCCAGTGAATACCACCTCCTTTACGTAGGGCAGGTGGTACCCGTCTTGCAACACAATCCCGCCTCTACTCTGTGCAACTCCCCAACCCAAGAGTGAAATGTTACTCTCAGACTTTCTTCTATTCAACAGCTGAGCTCTGGAACTCTCCCAGAATCAGTCTTTTCCTCTTCCTATGACTTAAATTGCTTCAAACTCTGTGTGTACAGGCATTTTGGCTCGAACGTCCCTTGATTTTGGCCCTGTCACTCTTTCAACTATGGGGGAGGCACTCGCTATAGGCAGTTCTGCCTTTTGCCTCCCTCACTCACATAGAAAAGAAAAAAAAACACAAAAAAATGGTCACGGATTGGTGTAGTGATTTGCCCAGGTGAGTAAGCTTTTAGTAATATGTAAGTGAGGCTTACTATATATTACTTAACCCGTTCAAGATCCGATTACGCAAATTGTTTCAGATTGCTGGCTATTATTAGACGATTTTATTCAGATTAGGAAAGGCCGTACAGTATACGGAAGTCAGAGGGTTAATTGAGATACTCTTTACCCTTACAAATGCCTTACAACTGTATTATATAGCATAATGATAGCCAGTATGAACTCAAAATGTGTGATAATCTTGTAAGGGTTAAGTCCGTTTTCTGCCTCTGGTCTGTCTCTATTCGATTAAGGGGGTTGTCCTGCTTATTTATATTTCTTGGTTGTATCCATTCGGCCCCATTCAGCCTACTTTTTTAAGACATTTATCCCCATACAGGTGTCGATTTTTTCCTGGCGAGCGATAGCGAACCAGCATTTTGTGGAGAAATCCGGCTTTGCCGGAGAAATATTTCTATCGAAAAATATACAAATTTAGCTAGCCGTCTTAACTCATTCTCTAAAATATGGAGGCTCGCTATCGCTCGCTAGGTATAAATCGACACCAGGATGGGGATAAACCTCTTAAAACAGTAGGTTGAATTGGGCCGAATGGATACAACACAGAAACAAATAGCAGGTGACTCACCATAACTTTTGACGACATAGAATATACAGTATTTATATTACTATGTTATAATATCACCATTGTATATACAGTACATTTGTATTTTATATTTGTAAAGCATAACCATTTTATATATGGAAATTAATTTCGGATTCTGAATTTCTATCTCAGTCGTCTGTCTCTCTCTCTCTCTCTCTCTCTCTCTCTCTCTCTCTCTCTCTCTCTCTCTCTCTCACACACATACACATACGCACACTCAAACAGCTCGTTCCCCTTTCCAGAATATTAATAACTCTAAAGATAATACGTAATAACTATGAATTAAAAGATGTGTGTGTGTGTGTGTGTGTGTGTGTGTAATAATAATAATAATAATAATAATAATAATAATAAACGGTTTATTAAAGAATGGCAGCCTCATGAGCTGAAAATACACATTTTACAATTTATTGGATGAACATGAGATGTACAGATATGAAGATGGTAAGCTCAGTTTACAAAAAAATAAATAAATACAATAATGATGCAGGTGCAAAATACAAATTATCATAAATTAACCATGTGAGTAAGTAATATACAGTACATATACACATTTATTTTACTTACTCATATACAGAACATACATATATACACATACATACGCATACATATACATACATATATAAAAACATAAGAACATGCAGTAAGTGTGCACATGCCCGTATACACAAACGCTCACGTATGCACACAAACATACATACATACAAGAACTGTTTTGGTAGTGTCAGGTGAGGAGTTAAAAAGGGTAAAGAGGGAGTGGCTTACAAGTCCGTACAGGTAGGGTCAGGTACAGCCTACTACAATGGGAGGTTAATCCTCGGTAGAGAACAAAACAAGGATATAAAAAAAACAGTAGAGACAGCTTGGGGGAATTGTAGTGTATAGGACATTCTTTAGTGTAGGTGTGTGTGTGTGTGTTTGTGTGTGTGTGTGTGATAGAAGGCGAAATGTGGAAAAGCTGGGCATTCTATTGTTAAGGGTGGAAATACATGGATGAAGATACAAGAACACTTAATAATAGATAATGCTTATGCATAGATTTATAATAAGAAGTTGCGCTAGTGAGCAATATTTTCTCGCTCATATGTACGTATATTTACATACATATGTGCATATGATTATACAAATACACGTACAGTACATATATATATTATATACCTTATATTCTCAGCCGGGCTCGAACCATTGACAGCACATACACACAGACATGTGTGTGTGTGTGTGTCATTAGTCTCACCTGTAACATACACTGCCCCCATTATAACCCACACCCCTTCCCTGTATAAGGCTAATACAATTCTGGGAAAGGAGGGGAGGGGGCGACTCTCCCTCTTTAACGTTAGGAGGGGGCCATTTGGATGATATTAAGGGGAGTTGGGTCGTTTTTCTGGTCCACCTTCTTCCTCATGTTAAGCCTCATTAGTTTTCTGATTTAAAGACGTTCGGCCCATTAGTTTGTCGATTATAACACCTTTCGTCCCATTTCGTTGTCAATTTGAAGACCTTTCGTGCCATTTAGGTGTCGATTTGTTTCCTAGCGACCGATAGCGAGCTTGTAATTCTATGAGAAATCGGCCTTCGGCCCAGACATTTTTCTACCGAAAAATGTACAAACTTATCTTGAAGGGGGGTCTAGGGGGCGTTTTTAAAATCTTGATGGAGGTCTAGTGTGGAAACTAAAACAATACACAATTAATTACATAAATAGACCGAAAAGGTAACCACTACCCCCTTAAGTTGTTTTTTTTTTTCATAATAGCCTATACCTTTTTGGACTGTTTTGGGTAAATGTAAGATAAGTGTGTACATTTCTCCTAGTACCCCCTGCAGTATGATGGCCGCATTGGGTTACTTTATGCAGGCTACCAATAGACGAGATTATTATTAAGGGGGCAGTGGAGGTTTTTGGGTCAATATATTTAATTCTTCATTTACTGTAGCCTATATTTGAGTTTCCTCGCTAAACCTTCATCAACCTGTAAGAAACACTCCCTAGACCCCCCCCCCCCCCCCCACCTCCCCCTTAAGCTAAATGTGTACAATTTTCGATAGCATAATTTCCCGGCCAAAGGCCGTTTTCTCTTAAAATTACAGGCTCGCTATCGCTCGCCAGGAATAACATCGACACCTACATGTCACGAAAGGTCTTGTTATTGATATACAAATGGGACAAAAGGTTTTATAATCAACAAACTATTGGGGGAACGTCTTACAATCTGAAAACTAATGGGGCTAAACATGAGGAAGAAGGGTGACCAGGAAACCCGGCCCATCCCCCCTTAAGTTAGTAAGCACCTAATGGAAGCAAAAGATGCATGGAGATTATTTATACCCCTTGGATTTCTAGAGGTATTTCCTAAGCTAAGTAAAATAATGTAATGTTAGGCAGACTAATATAAATATTACTCCACCGTATTGAAGGTGTTATTTCAACCTGTATTACCTGATGATACTGGACAATTAACCAAAACAAACGAAACCCCTTGACAAACTACCTGTAAAAGGCAGACCATAATATAACACATTAAATTACACATGAAAGTAGTATTTGTACACTCGATGAGGGGTGTCAATATTTGGCTCCAAATAGTTTTGTATATTTTATTTTATCGGTGGTAATTACTATTCGGTAGCTTTCCAGTTAGTTAAAATAGGACTTCAGAGGCTATCAACCCTATTGGATTATTAAGCCAACACACTGTAAATCAAGCGTAACGTCAGGACTGGAGCCTCTCTGCGAAAACTCCCGTCCCTTAATGTCCAGTGTTCCCAGCCAGTTAAGGGGAGATGGTTCACTTTTTGGGTGAGTTTTGCATGTATTCATTATTTTCCTAGTTTCCTTCCTAGACCTCCATCAAATTTTAAAAACATCCATTAGATCCCCCTTCTAGGTTAATTTGTACATCTTTCGGTAGAAAAATTTCCCGGCCGAAGGCCGCTTTTTCCAACATTACAGGCTCACTATCGTTCGCCAGGGAAAAAATCGACACCTAATTATCACGAAAGGTCTAACTATTGACGACGAAATGGGGCGAAAGATCTTAAAATCGACTAACTAATGGGGCAAACATCTTAACATCTGAAAACTAATGAGGCTAAACATGAGGGAGAAAGTGGTGCAGCAAACCGGGCCATGCCCCCTTAATAGCATACATTATATTATGTTGTGTTCCAGCTGATGGTAATTAGCTATCTCTCCATGCTCATTACTCGGATATTACCATGATTTTGCAGCGAAATATGCTGTCAATTATGAACACTTGGCAATAGTATGACGCACAGACATAGCAGTGTCATATTTTCCCAGTAGAGAATCGATAAATCGGTTCCATGTCATCTCAACCAGTAGACCATTTCAACCAGTAGCTCTCAACCAGTGCCAAATTAACCCAGACCAACCAAACCAGTGCCAAAATATAGTACTAACCTAACCGTACTGGTTGAGAGGTACTGGTTGAAATGCTCTACTGGTTGAGTTGACCGGTCACCAATAAATCAGATGCTAAAGGATGCAATTTGCCATCAGTTGAAAAGAAATAGACTATAGTTGTTGTGATTGTAATGAGAAGTACTATATATTTTGTTTTATTTTTATTTTTTTCAACTGACGGTAAATTGCAAAGTTCAAATCAAGTTTTTCAGTTATTTTGAATATTTTGTATTGAACTGGGGTGGTAATTATATCAACTCGGGTGTTAGTATGATGCAGACATAGTAGATGTCTTAGTTTTATAGTGAACTGGGGTGGTAATTATATCAACTCGGGGGTTAGTATGATGCAGACATAGTAGATGTCTTAGTTTTATAGTGAACTGGTGGTAATTATATCAACTCGGGGGTAGTATGATGCAGACATAGTAGATGTCTTAGTTTATAGTGAACTGGGGTGGTAATTATATCAACTCGGGTGTTAGTATGATGCAGACATAGTAGATGTCTTAGTTTTATAGTGAACTGGGGTGGTAATTATATCAACTCGGGTGTTAGTATGATGCAGACATAGTAGATGTCTTAGTTTTATAGTGAACTGGGGTGGTAATTATATCAACTCGGGTGTTAGTATGATGCAGACATAGTAGATGTCTTAGTTTTATAGTGAACTGGGGTGGTAATTATATCAACTCGGGTGTTAGTATGATGCAGACATAGTAGATGTCTTAGTTTTATAGTGAACTGGGGTGGTAATTATATCAACTCGGGGGTTAGTATGATGCAGACATAGTAGATGTCTTAGTTTTATAGTGAACTGGGGTGGTAATTATATCAACTCGGGGGTTAGTATGATGCAGACATAGTAGATGTCTTAGTTTTATAGTGAACTGGGGTGGTAATTATATCAACTCGGGTGTTAGTATGATGCAGACATAGTAGATGTCTTAGTTTTATAGTGAACTGGGGTGGTAATTATATCAACTCGGGTGTTAGTATGATGCAGACATAGTAGATGTCTTAGTTTTATAGTGAACTGGGGTGGTAATTATATCAACTCGGGGGTTAGTATGATGCAGACATAGTAGATGTCTTAGTTTTATAGTGAACTGGGGTGGTAATTATATCAACTCGGGGGTTAGTATGATGCAGACATAGTAGATGTCTTAGTTTTATAGTGAACTGGGGTGGTAATTATATCAACTCGGGGGTTAGTATGATGCAGACATAGTAGATGTCTTAGTTTTATAGTGAACTGGGGTGGTAATTATATCAACTCGGGTGTTAGTATGATGCAGACATAGTAGATGTCTTAGTTTTCCATTCAGTATCGATATATTAGCTGCTAAAGGATTCAAATTATCGTCAGTTGAAATGAAACAGAGTATAGAACCGTGCAGCATGACCACCATCGTAATTGACCACTTGCGAGTTTCGTTCTATAAAGAAGTTGGAGCTGTAGACATAGATATTTAACATAAAGAAGTTGGAGTTGTAGACATAGATATTTAACATAAAGAAGTTGGAGTTGTAGACATAGATATTTAACATAAAGAAGTTGGAGCTGTAGACATAGATATTTAACATAAAGAAGTTGGAGTTGTAGACATAGATATTTAACATAAAGAAGTTGGAGTTGTAGACATAGATATTTAACATAAAGAAGTTGGAGTTGTAGACATAGATATTTAACATAAAGAAGTTGGAGTTGTAGACATAGATATTTAACATAAAGAAGTTGGAGTTGTAGACATAGATATTTAACATAAAGAAGTTGGAGTTGTAGACATAGATATTTAACATAAAGAAGTTGGAGTTGTAGACATAGATATTTAACATAATTACCAACTAAAATACGGTTGTAGTACATTTATAAATACATTAAACCCAACTCAACATATTCTTTAGCCATCAGAAACGTACATTATTATTCCATTTCTACTTAAAATCATGGTTACTCAGCTAGCACGTACATTTTATAGCGAAATGTGCTGTCAACAACTTGGCGTTAAGGGGATAGTACTCGCCAGGAAATGTGCATGGGGGGGGGGGGACCATCAATTGCTATAAGGGTAGTTAGGTCCACAAGGAGGTGAACGGCCTCCTAAACATTAAGGGGGGGATGACCTGGTTTGTCTGGCCCCCTTCTCCCTCGTGTTTAGCCTCATTAGTTTTGAAATGTTAAATCGTTTGGCCCATTAGTTTGGCGATTTTAACACCTTTCGCCCAATTTCGTTCTCAGTTTTATGACCTTTCGTGCCGATGTCGATGTTTTCCTGGCAAGCGATAGCGAGTCTGTAATTTTAAGAGGAATCGGCCTTCGGTCGGGACATTTTTTTACCGAAAAATGTACACATTTATCTAGAAGGGGGTCTAGAGAGTGTTTTTTAAAGCTTGATGAAGGTCTAGCGAGGACAATCAAATATACATTAATATATAAACAAATAGACCCACAAAATAACCACTGTCCCCTGAACACCATAACAGCATGGAATATATATTTGTTGACTCATTATGTCAGAAATAAGAGATGACCTGGACTTGCTGGAAGGATAAGTGACGGGCTCACACTCCGAGCCTAAACAGTATTTTTTTCCATTGGAGATGCATAGTTTAACCATTGTTAACAATATCCTATGTAAAGGAGTTTTGGATTTCAAGAGATGGGGCACTCACAGTGAAATGGGGATTATGTGTTAGTATATACACGCACACGCACAGAGAGAGAGAGAGAGACTGTGAGACATATCGACAGACTGACACACCACTCTCGCCGGGGGAGGGGGGGGGGGGGGGTAGAGATAGATAGCTGGGTGGTGGTTTGGTGGGGATGGTGGTGGTGGTGGTGGAGATGGTGGTGAGGTGATTGTGCTGGTGATAAAGGCTGGAGTGAAGTGATGCTGAATGGTTTGGTGAAGATGGTGGTTGTGATGGTGAGGGGGAGTGGGGTGGGGGTGTAGATAGGTAGATGATGGTGGTGTGGTGGAGGAGAGTGGTGAAGAGTACGAGAGGATTGATGTTGATGGTGAAGTGGTGGTGGTGGAGAGTGGTGATGCTGGTGATGATGTGTTGGTGTTGTTGGTGGTGGTGGAGAGTGGCGATGTGGTAGTAGTGGTGGTGTAGGAGTGTTGAAGCCCCCAGAACATGTTGTAGTTCAGTTGGGAATAGTAGGGTACCGTGTCAAGGCAACCAGTAAGGCCTTGGGAATTGTGCTATGATATACAGTAGTTTCATCAATTGTGCTATAATATACAGTAGTTTCATCAATTGTGCTATAATATACAGTAGTTTCATCAATTGTGCTATAATATACAGTAGTTTCATCAATTGTGCTATAATATACAGTAGTTTCATCAATTGTGCTATAATATACAGTAGTTTCATCAATTGTGCTATAATATACAGTAGTTTCATCAATTGTGCTATAATATACAGTAGTTTCATCAATTGTGCTATAATATACAGTAGTTTCATCAATTGTGCTATAATATACAGTAGTTTCATCAATTGTGCTATAATATACAGTAGTTTCATCAATTGTGCTATAATATACAGTAGTTTCATCAATTGTGCTATAATATACAGTAGTTTCATCAATTGTGCTATAATATACAGTAGTTTCATCAATTGTGCTATAATATACAGTAGTTTCATCAATTGTGCTATAATATACAGTAGTTTCATCAATTGTGCTATAATATACAGTAGTTTCATCAATTGTGCTATAATATACAGTAGTTTCATCAATTGTGCTATAATATACAGTAGTTTCATCAATTGTGCTATAATATACAGTAGTTCATCAATTGTGCTATAATATACAGTAGTTTCATCAATTGTGCTATAATATACAGTAGTTTCATCAATTGTGCTATAATATACAGTAGTTTCATCAATTGTGCTATAATATACAGTAGTTTCATCAATTGTGCTATAATATACAGTAGTTTCATCAATTGTGCTATAATATACAGTAGTTTCATCAATTGTGCTATAATATACAGTAGTTTCATCAATTGTGCTATAATATACAGTAGTTTCATCAATTGTGCTATAATATACAGTAGTTTCATCAATTGTGCTATAATATACAGTAGTTTCATCAATTGTGCTATAATATACAGTAGTTTCATCAATTGTGCTATAATATACAGTAGTTTCATCAATTGTGCTATAATATACAGTAGTTTCATCAATTGTGCTATAATATACAGTAGTTTCATCAATTGTGCTATAATATACAGTAGTTTCATCAATTGTGCTATAATATACAGTAGTTTCATCAATTGTGCTATAATATACAGTAGTTTCATCAATTGTGCTATAATATACAGTAGTTTCATCAATTGTGCTATAATATACAGTAGTTTCATCAATTGTGCTATAATATACAGTAGTTTCATCAATTGTGCTATAATATACAGTAGTTTCATCAATTGTGCTATAATATACAGTAGTTTCATCAATTGTGCTATAATATACAGTAGTTTCATCAATTGTGCTATAATATACAGTAGTTTCATCAATTGTGCTATAATATACAGTAGTTTCATCAATTGTGCTATAATATACAGTAGTTTCATCAATTGTGCTATAATATACAGTAGTTTCATCAATTGTGCTATAATATACAGTAGTTTCATCAATTGTGCTATAATATACAGTAGTTTCATCAATTGTGCTATAATATACAGTAGTTTCATCAATTGTGCTATAATATACAGTAGTTTCATCAATTGTGCTATAATATACAGTAGTTTCATCAATTGTGCTATAATATACAGTAGTTTCATCAATTGTGCTATAATATACAGTAGTTTCATCAATTGTGCTATAATATACAGTAGTTTCATCAATTGTGCTATAATATACAGTAGTTTCATCAATTGTGCTATAATATACAGTAGTTTCATCAATTGTGCTATAATATACAGTAGTTTCATCAATTGTGCTATAATATACAGTAGTTTCATCAATTGTGCTATAATATACAGTAGTTTCATCAATTGTGCTATAATATACAGTAGTTTCAATAATTGTGCTATAATATACAGTAGTTTCATCAATTGTGCTATAATATACAGTAGTTTCATCAATTGTGCTATAATATACAGTAGTTTCATCAATTGTGCTATAATATACAGTAGTTTCATCAATTGTGCTATAATATACAGTAGTTTCATCAATTGTGCTATAATATACAGTAGTTTCATCAATTGTGCTATAATATACAGTAGTTTCATCAATTGTGCTATAATATACAGTAGTTTCATCAATTGTGCTATAATATACAGTAGTTTCATCAATTGTGCTATAATATACAGTAGTTTCATCAATTGTGCTATAATATACAGTAGTTTCATCAATTGTGCTATAATATACAGTAGTTTCATCAATTGTGCTATAATATACAGTAGTTTCATCAATTGTGCTATAATATACAGTAGTTTCATCAATTGTGCTATAATATACAGTAGTTTCATCAATTGTGCTATAATATACAGTAGTTTCATCAATTGTGCTATAATATACAGTAGTTCATCAATTGTGCTATAATATACAGTAGTTTCATCAATTGTGCTATAATATACAGTAGTTTCATCAATTGTGCTATAATATACAGTAGTTTCATCAATTGTGCTATAATATACAGTAGTTTCATCAATTGTGCTATAATATACAGTAGTTTCATCAATTGTGCTATAATATACAGTAGTTTCATCAATTGTGCTATAATATACAGTAGTTTCATCAATTGTGCTATAATATACAGTAGTTTCATCAATTGTGCTATAATATACAGTAGTTTCATCAATTGTGCTATAATATACAGTAGTTTCATCAATTGTGCTATAATATACAGTAGTTTCATCAATTGTGCTATAATATACAGTAGTTTCATCAATTGTGCTATAATATACAGTAGTTTCATCAATTGTGCTATAATATACAGTAGTTTCATCAATTGTGTTATAATATACAGTAGTTTCATCAATTGTGCTAATATACAGTAGTTTCATCAATTGTGCTATAATATACAGTAGTTTCATCAATTGTGCTATAATATACAGTAGTTTCATCAATTGTGCTATAATATACAGTAGTTTCATCAATTGTGTTATAATATACAGTAGTTTCATCAATTGTGCTATAATATACAGTAGTTTCATCAATTGTGCTATAATATACAGTAGTTTCATCAATTGTGCTATAATATACAGTAGTTTCATCAATTGTGCTATAATATACAGTAGTTTCATCAATTGTGCTATAATATACAGTAGTTTCATCAATTGTGCTATAATATACAGTAGTTTCATCAATGGTGTTATAATATACAGTAGTTTCATCAATTGTGCTATAATATACAGTAGTTTCATCAATTGTGCTATAATATACAGTAGTTTCATCAATTGTGCTATAATATACAGTAGTTTCATCAATTGTGCTATAATATACAGTAGTTTCATCAATTGTGCTATGATATACAGTAGTTTCATCAATTGTGCTATGATATACAGTAGTTTCATCAATTGTGCTATAATATACAGTAGTTTCATCAATTGTGCTATAATATACAGTAGTTTCATCAATTGTGCTATAATATACAGTAGTTTCATCAATTGTGCTATAATATACAGTAGTTTCATCAATTGTGCTATAATATACAGTAGTTTCATCAATTGTGTTATAATATACAGTAGTTTCATCAATTGTGCTATAATATACAGTAGTTTCATCAATTGTGCTATAATATACAGTAGTTTCATCAATTGTGCTATAATATACAGTAGTTTCATCAATTGTGCTTTAATACAGTAGTTTCATCAATTGTGCTATAATATACAGTAGTTTCATCAATTGTGCTATAATATACAGTAGTTTCATCAATTGTGTTATAATATACAGTAGTTTCATCAATTGTGCTATAATATACAGTAGTTTCATCAATTGTGCTATAATATACAGTAGTTTCATCAATTGTGCTATAATATACAGTAGTTTCATCAATTGTGCTATAATATACAGTAGTTTCATCAATTGTGCTATAATATACAGTAGTTTCATCAATTGTGCTATAATATACAGTAGTTTCATCAATTGTGCTATAATATACAGTAGTTTCAATAATTGTGCTATAATATACAGTAGTTTCATCAATTGTGCTATAATATACAGTAGTTTCATCAATTGTGCTATAATATACAGTAGTTTCATCAATTGTGCTATAATATACAGTAGTTTCATCAATTGTGCTATAATATACAGTAGTTTCATCAATTGTGCTATAATATACAGTAGTTTCATCAATTGTGCTATAATATACAGTAGTTTGCAATTGTGCTATAATATACAGCAGTTTCATCAATTGTGCTATAATATACAGTACTTTCATCAATTGTGCTATAATATACAGTAGTTTCATCAATGGTGTTATAATATACAGTAGTTTCATCAATTGTGCTATAATATACAGTAGTTTCATCAATTGTGCTATAATATACAGTAGTTTCATCAATTGTGCTATAATATACAGTAGTTTCATCAATTGTGCTATAATATACAGTAGTTTCATCAATTGTGCTATGATATACAGTAGTTTCATCAATTGTGCTATGATATACAGTAGTTTCATCAATTGTGCTATAATATACAGTAGTTTCATCAATTGTGCTATAATATACAGTAGTTTCATCAATTGTGCTATAATATACAGTAGTTTCATCAATTGTGCTATAATATACAGTAGTTTCATCAATTGTGCTATAATATACAGTAGTTTCATCAATTGTGTTATAATATACAGTAGTTTCATCAATTGTGCTATAATATACAGTAGTTTCATCAATTGTGCTATAATATACAGTAGTTTCATCAATTGTGCTATAATATACAGTAGTTTCATCAATTGTGCTATAATATACAGTAGTTTCATCAATTGTGCTATAATATACAGTAGTTTCATCAATTGTGCTATAATATACAGTAGTTTCATCAATTGTGTTATAATATACAGTAGTTTCATCAATTGTGCTATAATATACAGTAGTTTCATCAATTGTGCTATAATATACAGTAGTTTCATCAATTGTGCTATAATATACAGTAGTTTCATCAATTGTGCTATAATATACAGTAGTTTCATCAATTGTGCTATAATATACAGTAGTTTCATCAATTGTGCTATAATATACAGTAGTTTCATCAATTGTGCTATAATATACAGTAGTTTCAATAATTGTGCTATAATATACAGTAGTTTCATCAATTGTGCTATAATATACAGTAGTTTCATCAATTGTGCTATAATATACAGTAGTTTCATCAATTGTGCTATAATATACAGTAGTTTCATCAATTGTGCTATAATATACAGTAGTTTCATCAATTGTGCTATAATATACAGTAGTTTCATCAATTGTGCTATAATATACAGTAGTTTCATCAATTGTGCTATAATATACAGTAGTTTCATCAATTGTGCTATAATATACAGTAGTTTCATCAATTGTGCTATAATATACAGTAGTTTCAATAATTGTGCTATAATATACAGTAGTTTCATCAATTGTGTTATAATATACAGTAGTTTCATCAATTGTGTTATAATATACAGTAGTTTCATCAATTGTGCTATAATATACAGTAGTTTCATCAATTGTGCTAATATACAGTAGTTTCATCAATTGTGCTAATATACAGTAGTTTCATCAATTGTGCTATAATATACAGTAGTTTCATCAATTGTGCTATAATATACAGTAGTTTCATCAATTGTGCTATAATATACAGTAGTTTCATCAATTGTGCTATAATATACAGTAGTTTCATCAATTGTGCTATAATATACAGTAGTTTCATCAATTGTGCTATAATACAGTAGTTTCATCAATTGTGCTATAATATACAGTAGTTTCAATAATTGTGCTATAATATACAGTAGTTTCATCAATTGTGTTATAATATACAGTAGTTTCATCAATTGTGCTATAATATACAGTAGTTTCATCAATTGTGCTATAATATACAGTAGTTTCATCAATTGTGCTATAATATACAGTAGTTTCATCAATTGTGCTATAATATACAGTAGTTTCATCAATTGTGCTATAATATACAGTAGTTTCATCAATTGTGCTATAATATACAGTAGTTTCATCAATTGTGCTATAATATACAGTAGTTTCATCAATTGTGCTATAATATACAGTAGTTTCAATAATTGTGCTATATATACAGTAGTTTCATCAATTGTGTTATAATATACAGTAGTTTCATCAATTGTGTTATAATATACAGTAGTTTCATCAATTGTGCTATAATATACAGTAGTTTCATCAATTGTGCTATAATATACAGTAGTTTCATCAATTGTGCTATAATATACAGTAGTTTCATCAATTGTGCTATAATATACAGTAGTTTCATCAATTGTGCTATAATATACAGTAGTTTCATCAATTGTGCTATAATATACAGTAGTTTCATCAATTGTGTTATAATATACAGTAGTTTCATCAATTGTGCTATAATATACAGTAGTTTCATCAATTGTGCTATAATATACAGTAGTTTCATCAATTGTGCTATAATATACAGTAGTTTCATCAATTGTGCTATAATATACAGTAGTTTCATCAATTGTGCTATAATATACAGTAGTTTCATCAATTGTGCTATAATATACAGTAGTTTCATCAATTGTGTTATAATATACAGTAGTTTCATCAATTGTGCTATAATATACAGTAGTTTCATCAATTGTGCTATAATATACAGTAGTTTCATCAATTGTGCTATAATATACAGTAGTTTCATCAATTGTGCTATAATATACAGTAGTTTCATCAATTGTGCTATAATATACAGTAGTTTCATCAATTGTGCTATAATATACAGTAGTTTCATCAATTGTGCTATAATATACAGTAGTTTCAATAATTGTGCTATAATATACAGTAGTTTCATCAATTGTGCTATAATATACAGTAGTTTCATCAATTGTGCTATAATATACAGTAGTTTCATCAATTGTGCTATAATACAGTAGTTTCATCAATTGTGCTATAATATACAGTAGTTTCATCAATTGTGCTATAATATACAGTAGTTTCATCAATTGCTATAATATACAGTAGTTTCATCAATTGTGCTATAATATACAGTAGTTTCATCAATTGTGCTATAATATACAGTAGTTTCATCAATTGTGCTATAATATACAGTAGTTTCAATAATTGTGCTATAATATACAGTAGTTTCATCAATTGTGTTATAATATACAGTAGTTTCATCAATTGTGCTATAATATACAGTAGTTTCATCAATTGTGCTATAATATACAGTAGTTTCATCAATTGTGCTATAATATACAGTAGTTTCATCAATTGTGCTATAATATACAGTAGTTTCATCAATTGTGCTATAATATACAGTAGTTTCATCAATTGTGCTATAATATACAGTAGTTTCATCAATTGTGCTATAATATACAGTAGTTTCATCAATTGTGTTATAATATACAGTAGTTTCATCAATTGTGCTATAATATACAGTAGTTTCATCAATTGTGCTATAATATACAGTAGTTTCATCAATTGTGCTATAATATACAGTAGTTTCATCAATTGTGCTATAATATACAGTAGTTTCATCAATTGTGCTATAATATACAGTAGTTTCATCAATTGTGCTATAATATACAGTAGTTTCATCAATTGTGCTATAATATACAGTAGTTTCATCAATTGTGCTATAATATACAGTAGTTTCATCAATTGTGCTATAATATACAGTAGTTTCATCAATTGTGCTATAATATACAGTAGTTTCATCAATTGTGCTATAATATACAGTAGTTTCATCAATTGTGCTATAATATACAGTAGTTTTCAATAATTGTGCTATATATACAGTAGTTTCATCAATTGTGCTATAATATACAGTAGTTTCAATAATTGTGCTATAATATACAGTAGTTTCATCAATTGTGCTATAATATACAGTAGTTTCAATAATTGTGCTATAATATACAGTAGTTTCATCAATTGTGCTATAATATACAGTAGTTTCATCAATTGTGCTATAATATACAGTAGTTTCATCAATTGTGTTATAATATACAGTAGTTTCATCAATTGTGCTATAATATACAGTAGTTTCATCAATTGTGCTATAATATACAGTAGTTTCATCAATTGTGCTATAATATACAGTTTTCATCAATTGTGCTATAATATACAGTAGTTTCATCAATTGTGCTATAATATACAGTAGTTTCATCAATTGTGCTATAATATACAGTAGTTTCATCAATTGTTTTATAATATACAGTAGTTTCATCAATTGTGCTATAATATACAGTAGTTTAATCAATTGAGCAATAATATACAGGAGTTTCATCAATTGAGCTATAATATACAGTAGTTTCACCAATTGTGCTATATATACAGTAGTTTCATCAATTGTGCTATAATATACAGTAGTTTCATCATTGTGCTATAATATACAGTAGTTTCATCAATTGTTATAATATACAGTAGTTTCATCAATTGTGCTATAATATACAGTAGTTTCATCAATTGTGCTATAATATACAGTAGTTTTCATCAATTGTGCTATAATATACAGTAGTTTCATTAATTGTGCTATAATATACAGTAGTTTCATCAATTGTGCTATAATATACAGTAGTTTCATCAATTGTGCTATAATATACAGTAGTTTCATCAATTGTGCTATAATATACAGTAGTTTCAATAATTGTGCTATAATATACAGTAGTTTCATCAATTGTGCTATAATATACAGTAGTTTCATCAATTGTGCTATAATATACAGTAGTTTCATCAATTGTGCTATAATATACAGTAGTTTCATCAATTGTGCTATAATATACAGTAGTTTCATCAATTGTGTTATAATATACAGTAGTTTCATCAATTGTGCTATAATATACAGTAGTTTCATCAATTGTGCTATAATATACAGTAGTTTCATCAATTGTGTTATAATATACAGTAGTTTCATCAATTGTGCTATAATATACAGTAGTTTCATCAATTGTGCTATAATATACAGTAGTTTCATCAATTGTGTTATAATATACAGTAGTTTCATCAATTGTGCTATAATATACAGTAGTTTCATCAATTGTGCTATAATATACAGTAGTTTCATCAATTGTGCTATAATATACAGTAGTTTCATCAATTGTGCTATAATATACAGTAGTTTCATCAATTGTGCTATAATATACAGTAGTTTCATCAATTGTGCTATAATATACAGTAGTTTCATCAATTGTGCTATAATATACAGTAGTTTCATCAATTGTGTTATAATATACAGTAGTTTCATCAATTGTGCTATAATATACAGTAGTTTCATCAATTGTGCTATAATATACAGTAGTTTCATCAATTGTGCTATAATATACAGTAGTTTCATCAATTGTGCTATAATATACAGTAGTTTCATCAATTGTGCTATAATATACAGTAGTTTCATCAATTGTGCTATAATATACAGTAGTTTCATCAATTTCACTCTAACAACAAACACCTCCCAAATGAAATTAAGGGGAGGAAGACCGTTTTTCTGGACCCCCTTCTCCCTAATGTTTAGCCCCACTAGTTTTGAGATTATAAGACGTTCGGCCCATTAGTTTGGCCATTTTAACACCTTCCGCTCCATTTTGTTGTCAATTTTAAGACCTTTCGTGCCATTTAGGTGTCGATTATTTCCTGGCGAGCGATAGCGAGCCTGCAATTTTAATAGGAATCGGCCTTTGGCCGGGACATTTTTCTACCGAAAAATTTACAAATTTATCTTGAAGGGGGTCTAGGGGGTGTTTTTCTAAGCAAGATGGAGGTCTAGAGAGGAAACTAAAAAAAATATATGAATAAATGAATTAATAGACCAAACAAACGGCCAGCCTCCCCTTCATAAAAACAAAACACACAACTCCTAATTGTATTCCTCTTGCCATTTTGCACAAGCATTGACATATATTCCAATCTTAGATATATTAAAACATGTGTATCTATAGTCTATGACTGTGTTTACCTGCCGAAAAATTCAATCCATTAATCTAGGTATATTAAAACATTTGTAACTATAGTCTATTTGTTTACCTCCCAAAAAATTCAATCCATTAGCAGCTGATTTCTCCTAAGTTAATGGAATAATTGGAAACTACTATGTCTCTGAATCATATTTCTGCCAGTGTTCATAATTAACAACATATATCGCTGCAGATATTACCATTATAAGAGTAATCAAGATGCAGACATGACAATTTACCAATAGCAAATACAAACCAGCCTATAGAGGGGTTTAATCCGGGAACGGCGAGAACACTCTTAAGAGGTTTTGGTGGGCAAGGGCGAGGACCCTCTTAAGAGGTAAGGCCTAAAAAAAACTTTTAAAAGGCCCCCAGTAGCACTTTAAAAAAAATAATAATAATTCCCTCTATACCTCCTATCACTCCTCCACATCTGTCAAAATCCTCTCCTTCCCCCCTTCCCCCCCCTCCCCCCCTTCAATTATCACCTATTTTTCCTCTTATTACCATCTTTATTGGTGTATTTATCATGCCAATATCCGCAACCCGGTTCCAGGGTGTGGTCATGTGTGTTACGTAAGGTAGAGACTGGGAGAGTGTGAGGGAGTAACTCAGTACTGCCTCAGACCTCGAGAGAAGAGGGTGTGAGGCCAGCTGGCTCACAATTGATGAATGAACCGCTTGGTTATAATTCGCGATTTTGACCATCCAATCGATATTCCCACTTGTTTTATTGTTGTTACAGGTTACTATCTTCATATTAAACGTAAAATAGGCGCATATGAATAAGTAATAACGATATGTATCGTAAAATGACGATTATAGGCAGGAATGGAGCTTAATATTGCCGCCCAGAAGTATGGTGTTCACTACACCCTGCGCGCGCTCGCTGGGTTAAGGGGGGCTGGGCCGGTTTTCTGGTCCCCTTTCTTCCTCATGTTTATCCCCATTAGTTTTCAGATTTTAAGATCTTTGCCCCATTAGTTTGTCGATTTTAAAACCTTTCGTCCCATTTCTATATCAATATCAAGACCTCTCGTGCCATTTAGGTGTCGATTTTTTCATGGCTAAGTTGTGTTAACCCTTACGCTGTAGGCTTATTTGCGCTATTTAGCGCATATTCAGGCACTCCTGAATGATTAATCAAGTATCTGCATTAAATGAACTGTATTCTGCCGAAAACTAGGCTAAAATAGCTTCAAAATGACACCAGAACGAGCTTCGTAGGTGGCGGGGTTCACCCGCAGCTTTGCCATAGACATTCGGGAAAACTCGCTAATTATTAGCTCTCGCTCGTTCGGCAACACTGTCGAGACAGCCGCACGAGACCACAGTCTCCCTCAGTGAGCGGCTAGCTGCTCTGAGGGTCGGACAGAGGTCCCTCACGCTCCAGCCCACTGAGACTTGATTTCTACGGCTTTTACAGGCTGGAAATTTCTCTAAATTGCCTATGCGTTCTGGAACGTCACCTGCAGCCAATGGGTTAAGGGGGATGGCTCACTTTTTGGTCCATTTTTTTGTTTTAATTTATTAAGTATTTTTCTAGTTTCCTCCCTAGACCTTCATCAAACTTATAAAAACACCTCCTACATTCCCCTTCAAGATAAATTTTTCCATTTATCGGTAGAAAAATTTCCCGGCCAAAGGCCTGTTCTTCTTAAAATTGCAGACTCGATAAAGCTCGCGAGAAAAAAATTGACACCTAAATGGCACGAAAGGTCTTAAAATTTATATAAAAATGGGATGAAAGGTTTTAAAATCGACGAATTAATGGAGCAAACGTCTTAAAATCTCAAAACTAATATGCTAAACATGAGGGAGAAGGGGGTCCAGAAAAACCGGCCCATCTCCCCGTAAGTTGGTAATGGTTTAGATGTACTGGTTGAGAGAGAGAGAGAGAGTTATCCTGTTGAGAATGGCTGTAGTACACTCGTGGATATTGGTGTGAAGTAAACAATAGGCGCGTTCATATTTGCGTTGATTGCGTTCTAGTCACGTGATAAATGGCTTGGAATGAGGCAATGTATCGAGCCTAACCAAAAACATACAATTGACCACTTGCGAGTTTCAGGCTATAAGGAAGTTGGAGCTGTAGACATATATAATTAACAGAATTACCACCTAAAATACGGTTGTAGTGCATTTATAAATACATAAAACCGAATTCAACATACCTTTTATCCATCAGAAACCTACATTATTATTGTATTTCTGTTTCATATCAATGTTTATGGTCCCTACTACCTTATAGCCTGAAACTCGCAAGTGGTGAATTGATCAACGAAACCATCCAAGACCAACGAGTAAAAACAGTAAGGACTGAATATGACCTTGACAGGCCCTGGTACGATTTTTTTTTTTTTTTTTTTTTTTTAAACAATGGCGGGTATAGAGTCATCAATCAAACGAATCCGACACAAATATGTTAGAGGTATGGTTGATGTGAGCGTGTCTATTGTTGGAGACTGGAGGCGGAGGATGACATATGGTGGAACATTGAACAGTGGTGGTGGTGATAATATTGGAGGATACTAGACTCGGTTTCATTTCATCTGACGGTAAATTGAATCCCTTTACATCTGATTTCTCGATAACTAACGGGAAAATAAGAAACTACTATGTCTCTGCTTCATGTTTACACCAAGTTTATATAATTAGCACCATATTCCACTGCACAATCTTCAAAATAACTGAGAAATCTTGATGAGACCTTTTCAATGTACCGTTCATTACAAAATCTTCAAAATAACTGAGAAATCTTGATGAGACCTTTTCAATGTACCGTTCATTACAAAATCTTCAAAATAACTGAGAAATCTTGAGGAGACCTTTTCAATGTACCGTTCATTACAAAATCTTCAAAATAACTGAGAAATCTTGAGGAGACCTTTTCAATGTACCGTTCATTACAAAATCTTCAAAATAACTGAGAAATCTTGATGAGACCTTTTCAATGTACCGTTCATTACAAAATCTTCAAAATAACTGAGAAATCTTGATGAGACCTTTTCAATGTACCGTTCATTACAAAATCTTCAAAATAACTGAGAAATCTTGATGAGACCTTTTCAATGTACCGTTCATTACAAAATCTTCAAAATAACTGAGAAATCTTGATGAGACCTTTTCAATGTACCGTTCATTACAAAATCTTCAAAATAACTGAGAAATCTTGATGGGCACTTTTCAATTTACCGCCAGTTGAAAAGACAAAATTATAGAATGGTGGAGGAGGGTAAAGGTGATGACTGATAGTGAATTATAGAATGGTGGAGGAGGGTAAAGGTGATGACTGATAGTGAATTATAGAATGGTGGAGGAGGGTAAAGGTGATGACTGATAGTGAATTATAGAATGGTGGAGGAGGGTAAAGGTGATGACTGATAGTGAATTATAGAATGGTGGAGGAGGGTAAAGGTGATGACTGATAGTGAATTATAGAATGGTGGAGGAGGGTAAAGGTGATGACTGATAGTGAATTATAGAATGGTGGAGGAGGGTAAAGGTGATGACTGATAGTGAATTATAGAATGGTGGAGGAGGGTAAAGGTGATGACTGATAGTGAATTATAGAATGGTGGAGGAGGGTAAAGGTGATGACTGATAGTGAATTATAGAATGGTGGAGGAGGGTAAAGGTGATGACTGATAGTGAATTATAGAATGGTGGAGGAGGGTAAAGGTGATGACTGATAGTGAATTATAGAATGGTGGAGGAGGGTAAAGGTGATGACTGATAGTGAATTATAGAATGGTGGAGGAGGGTAAAGGTGATGACTGATAGTGAATTATAGAATGGTGGAGGAGGGTAAAGGGATGACTGATAGTGAATTATAGAATGGTGGAGGAGGGTAAAGGTGATGACTGATAGTGAATTATAGAATGGTGGAGGAGGGTAAAGGTGATGACTGATAGTGAATTATAGAATGGTGGAGGAGGGTAAAGGTGATGACTGATAGTGAATTATAGAATGGTGGAGGAGGGTAAAGGTGATGACTGATAGTGAATTATAGAATGGTGGAGGAGGGTAAAGGTGATGACTGATAGTGAATTATAGAATGGTGGAGGGGTAAAGGTGATGACTGATAGTGAATTATAGAATGGTGGAGGAGGGTAAAGGTGATGACTGATAGTGAATTATAGAATGGTGGAGGAGGGTAAAGGTGATGACTGATAGTGAATTATAGAATGGTGGAGGAGGGTAAAGGTGATGACTGATAGTGAATTATAGAATGGTGGAGGAGGGTAAAGGTGATGACTGATAGTGAATTATAGAATGGTGGAGGAGGGTAAAGGTGATGACTGATAGTGAATTATAGAATGGTGGAGGAGGGTAAAGGTGATGACTGATAGTGAATTATAGAATGGTGGAGGAGGGTAAAGGTGATGACTGATAGTGAATTATAGAATGGTGGAGGAGGGTAAAGGTGATGACTGATAGTGAATTATAGAATGGTGGAGGAGGGTAAAGGTGATGACTGATAGTGAATTAAGGGGGATGGGCCCGTTTTCTGAACCACTTTTCCCCTCGTGCTTAGCCCCATTAGTTTTGAGATTTTAAGACCTTCGGCCCATTAGTTTGGCGATTTTAAGACCTTTCGCCCCATTTCGTTGTCAATGTTAAGACCTTTCGTGCCATTTGATGTCGATTATTTCCTGGCGAGCGATAGCGAGCCTGCAGTTTTAAGAGAAACCGGCCTTCGGCCGGGAAATTTGTCTACCGAAAAATGTACAAATTTATCTTGAAGGGGGGTCTAGGGGGTGTTTTTCTAAGCTTGATGGAGGTCTAGGGAGGAAACTAAAAAAATATATGAATACATTAATTAATAGACCAAACGAACAGTCAGTCTCCCCTTAAGCATATTATGAACCTTTGACTCAACAACCACCCTTCCACACACGGCACAACCTCTGATGATCACAATCCATTTAACCCTTCCAGTACCAACGACGTGTGATATACTGTATTCTAGCTATATGTAGATGATATTATGCAGCTTAGGAAGGATCTGTGGTAGTTAAAAGGGTTGGCTGAGATAGTTTGAAGCCATATTTATCACTAGAGGTCCTTCCTCAGCTGAACATATACGTCTAATAGTTGTCAGAATATGATGAAGAGGACGTCCCTGGTACTGAATGGGTTAACATCTCTCTGTAACCCATTTCCTCAGAGTACATTTCCACCAACTCTCAACCCAAAACCGTTTAAGGGAGATGGTTGTTTTGTTCTGTGCAAATATATAGGTCCATCTCCCCTTCAATATATAGGTCCATCTCCCCTTCAATATATAGGTCCATCTCCCCTTCAATATATAGGTCCATCTCCCCTTCAATATATAGGTCCATCTCCCCTTCAATATATAGGTCCATCTCCCCTTCAATATATAGGTCCATCTCCCCTTCAATATATAGGTCCATCTCCCCTTCAATATATAGGTCCATCTCCCCTTCAATATATAGGTCCATCTCCCCTTCAATATATAGGTCCATCTCCCCTTCAATATATAGGTCCATCTCCCCTTCAATATATAGGTCCATCTCCCCTTCAATATATAGGTCCATCTCCCCTTCAATATATAGGTCCATCTCCCCTTCAATATATAGGTCCATCTCCCCTTCAATATATAGGTCCATCTCCCCTTCAATATATAGGTCCATCTCCCCTTCAATATATAGGTCCATCTCCCCTTCAATATATAGGTCCATCTCCCCTTCAATATAGGTCCATCTCCCCTTCAATATATAGGTCCATCTCCCCTTCAATATATAGGTCCATCTCCCCTTCAATATATAGGTCCATCTCCCCTTCAATATAGGTCCATCTCCCCTTCAATATATAGGTCCATCTCCCCTTCAATATATAGGTCCATCTCCCCTTCAATATATAGGTCCATCTCCCCTTCAATATATAGGTCCATCTCCCCTTCAATATATAGGTCCATCTCCCCTTCAATATATAGGTCCATCTCCCCTTCAATATATAGGTCCATCTCCCCTTCAATATATAGGTCCATCTCCCCTTCAATATATAGGTCCATCTCCCCTTCAATATATAGGTCCATCTCCCCTTCAATATATAGGTCCATCTCCCCTTCAATATATAGGTCCATCTCCCCTTCAATATATAGGTCCATCTCCCCTTCAATATATAGGTCCATCTCCCCTTCAATATATAGGTCCATCTCCCCTTCAATATATAGGTCCATCTCCCCTTCAATATATAGGTCCATCTCCCCTTCAATATATAGGTCCATCTCCCCTTCAATATATAGGTCCATCTCCCCTTCAATATATAGGTCCATCTCCCCTTCAATATATAGGTCCATCTCCCCTTCAATATATAGGTCCATCTCCCCTTCAATATATAGGTCCATCTCCCCTTCAATATATAGGTCCATCTCCCCTTCAATATATAGGTCCATCTCCCCTTCAATACAGTTGTTATAGGTTTGTCTTGGATGGAGAACACCATTACCTGAATAGACCTTTTATCATCAACGTTGTGTTTCCTTTATCCGATGTTTGATATCATGCAAATGGAAAGTGGTGGTGAGATGGATGGTGTATGGTGTAATTCAGTGGTGGAGATGTGTTGGAGATGGTGGAGATTGGCAGTGGAGAATGACAGCGTATGATGGAGTATTGAAAAATTGAGAATATATTGGTGGAGTATGTACTGGAAGGGTACAGTATGTGTGGTGGTGGTGGTGGTGGTGGTGTGTATGTGTGGTGGTGGTGGTGGTGGTGGAGATAGGACCAGGACAGGTATATGACATGTGTGGGGGAGTGACACCTACAGGTGGATTGTATTGATTAGGCAGATACCAACATTTACCTGCGATTGTGTGTGTGTGTGTGTGTGTGTGTGTGTTTCCTGTGCGTGTGTGTGTGTGTGTTGTATTTGTGAGTGTATGTGTGATTTATTTGTGTGTGTATGTTGTTGTTGTGTGTGTGTGTGTGGATGGTGTTAGTGTAGTTATGTGTGTCTTCTGTGGGTGTATATGTATATTTATGTGTTCTGTGTGTTAGTTTGTGTGTATATATTTATGAATATGTGTCTATATGTACAGTACGTATATTATTTGTATTTAACACTTACTCTCTGCCAATATGTGTCTATATGTACAGTACGTATATTATTTGTATTTAACACTTACTCTCTGCCAATTTTGAGTGCAATATAAATAACTATATCATGAATATCGTTATTAGTGTTTATACATTCGAACAGGAAGACACCAATTTTTTTTGTTTTTCTATGTGAATGAGGGAGACAAAAGGCATAACTGCCTGCAGCGAGTGCCTCCCCCAGATTTCAAAGAGTGACACAGCCGAAATCAAGGGACGTTCGAGCTAAAATACCTGGACACACGGAGTTTGAAGCAATTTAAGTCATAGGAAGAGGGAAAGACTGATTCTGGGAGAGAGTTCCAGAGCTTAGCAGTTGAATAGAAGAAAGTCTGAGAATAGCGTTTCACTCTTGGGTTGGAAAGTTGCACAGAGGAGGGGGATGGTTCACTTTTTGGTCGATTTGTTCATTTATTGATTATCTTTCTAGTTTCCTCGCTAGACCTCCATTAAACTTAACAAAAAAACACCCCCTAGATCCCCATTCAAGATAATTTGTACATTTTTGTAGAAAAAATGTCCAGGCCGAAGGCCGATTCCTCATACAATTGCAGGCTCGCTATCGCTCGCCAGGAA